>JARQOD010000006.1:164892742-164989291 GCA_033576555.1 Oophaga sylvatica | reverse complement strand
GGCGACGCAGTTCACCGATCAACGTTTGTGCTCGCTTTTCTTTTTCTCCCCCCTTTGCGCCACCTCTGTGCGTACACATGCCTGCCGTTTTTCACATGCCCCTTTCCACCAACTCTGTGCACACATCCAGCAGCCGCGGAACTTTGATAAGTGACACTGTTCACTTATCAGAGCTCGTGCCTGCTGTTTTAGACTTTTCTCAAAGGCATTATTTCCCTATTTGCTTTTTTTTCTTTTAGCTCTTTCTTTTCAGAATAGTTTGCACCAAGCACTATCCCCTGCACACACATAGTTATAAATAAAGTACACCCAAGCATCATACTCAAAAAAAAAAAAAAGGCCCGTTCGTCCCAACAGCGCTATACATTGGAGGAGGCATATGCTTTCCTTGCCTCCGACACTGATAGCGAGGGAGAGGATCCCACATTTCTTTACTTTTCCGATTCTTCATCTTCATCCTTTTCCTCCTCCTCAGGTCCTGCAGAACCGCCATGCAGACGTCCCAGGACAGAAGATGAGGCCGGGCCCACCATTCCCGAAGATGAACCAGCGCACCCCACTGCGGACCCCATGTGAACCTCGCCTCCCGAAAATTACGAGCCACTGATTCCTGATTTTGTGGCAGAATCAGTAATCAAGTTTGACACCACCGGCCTCACAGAAATAGACTTTATCAAAGTCTTTTTCTCTGAGGATTTTATTAACCTCATGGTGGATCAAACTAATTTATATGCCAGGAGGTAGTAATCAAGGCCCTGATATTCGGCACTCAGGAAGGAGCGGGCCCCAGTACTTCCGGAACTGAAAGTGCTCGTATCATACCAGGTCAGCATTTCCCGAGGCTGGTCCTGCCAACTGAAAGAAAAGGTAAGCCGCAAAAAAAGTGCCGAGTGTGTTACAAAAGAGGAATACGCAAGGACATCACTTACCAATGCGACACCTGCCCCGATAAACCTGGCCTGTGTATGAAGGATTGCTTCAAATTGTACCACACCTCCATGCACTACTAATTTACTTCACAGGAAACAGTAGATTATTTCCAAAAAGGGGACACATCTACATAAGTTCCTTGGGGGTCTAGTTTCCAAAATGTCGTCACTTGTGTTTTTTTGTTTTTTTTTTACTGTTTAGGCACATCAGGGGCTTTGCAAACGGAACATGATGCCCGACCATTCCATCAAAGTCTGCATTCCAAAATGTCACAACTTCCCTTCTGAGCCCCAATATGTGCCCAAATAGTTTTTTCCCACATATATGGTAGCAGCGTACTCAGAACAAATTGGACAACAAATTTTGGGGTCCAATTTCTCCTCTTACCCTTGGAAAAATAAAAAAATTGGGGACTAAAACATCATTTTTGTGAGGAAAAAAATAGGATTTTTTATTTTCACGCCCGGGCATTATAAACTTTAGTGAAGCATTTGGGGGTTCAAAACGACACATCTAGATAAGTTCCTTAGGGGGTCTAGCTTCCAAAATGGGATCACATGTGGGGGGGTTTCCACTGTTTAGGCACATCAGGGGCTCTGCAAACGGAACATGACGCCCGCAGACCATTTCATCAAAGTCTGCATTCCAAAACATCACTACTTACCTTCCGAGCCCTGCCGTGCGCCCAAACAGTGGTTCCCTCCAACATGTCGGGTATCAGCGTACTCAAGACAAATTGAACAACAACTTTAGGTGTCCATTTCTCCTGTTACCTTTGGGAAAATAAAAAATTGGGGGACTAAAAAAAATCACTTGTGGAAATTTTTTTTTTTCACGGCTCTACATTATAAACTTGTGTGAAGCACTTGGAGGTTCAAAGTGCTCACCACACATCTAGATAAGTTCCTTGGTGGGTATAGTTTCCAAAATGGTGCTACTTGTGGGGAGTTTGCACTGTTTTAGGCACATCAGGGGCTCTACAAACATCTCAATTCCAGCCAATTTTGGTTTGAAAAAGTCAAACGGCGCGCCTTCAGTTCTGAGCTCTGCCGAGTGCACAAACAGTGGTTCCCCCACATATGGGGTATCAGCGTACTCAGGACAAATTGAACAACTTTTGGGGTCCAATTTCTCCTTTTGCCCTTGGGAAAATAAAAAAATGGGTACTATAACATCATGTTTGTGAAAAACATGATTTTTTTTTTCCACAGCTCTACAATATAAACTTGTGTGAAGCACTTGGGGGTTCAAAGTGCTCACCAACTCATCTAGATAGGTTCCTTAGGGGGTCTAGTTTCCAAAATGGTGTCACTTGTGGGGGGAGGTTTCCACTGTTTAGGCACATCAGGGGCTCACTAAACGCGACATGGCGTCCGTTCCCAATTCCACCCAATTTTGGAAAAGTCAAATGGCGCTCCTTCCCTTGCGAGCCCTGCCGTGCGCCCAAACAGTGGTTCTCCCCGACATATGCGGTATCGGCGTACTCAGAAATTGCACAACAACTTTATCTGTCAATTTTCTCCTTTTTCCCTTGAGAAAATAAAAAAAAGTTTGTAAATGATCATTATTGTGACTAAAAAGTTAAATGTTCATTTTTTCCTTCCTAGTTGCTTCAGCTCCTGTGTAGCACCTGAAGGGTTAATAAACTTTTTGAATGTGATTTTGAGTACCTTCAGGGTGCAGTTTTTAGAATGGTGTCATTCTTGGGTATTTTCTGCCATATAGACCCCTTAAAGTGACTTCAAATGTGAGGTGGTTCCTAAAAAAAATGGTTTTGTAAATTTTGTTGAAAAAATGAGAAATTGCTGGTCAAATATTAACCCTTATAACTTCCTAACCAAAAATAATGTTGTTTCCAAAATTGTGCTGATGTAAAGTAGACATGTGGGAAATGTTATTTAGTAATTATTTAGTGTCACATATTTCACTATTTTAAGGGCATAAAATTCAATGTTTGAAAATTGCAAAATTTTTAAAATTTTCGCCATACTTTCGATGTTTTCATAAATAAACACAAGTTATGTCGAAGAAATTTTACCACTAACATGAAGTACAATATGTCACGAGAAAACAATCTCAGAACTGCCAAGATCCGTTGAAGCATTCCAGAGTTATAATATCATAAAAGGACAGTGGTAAGAATTGTAAAAATGGTCATTAACGTGCAAACAACCCTCGGAGGTACAGGGATTAAGGGACCACCTCACATTTAACTTTTCTTTCACAAAAAATTCCTTTAGACCTACTTTTACTTTTGCAAGTGTAGGGAGAAAACGGACCATACAATTAGTTTTGCAATTTCTCCGGAGAACAATACCTCATTATGTGGAGGAATACTACTGTTTGGGCACACAGCAGGGCTAGGAAGGGAAAGAGCATCATTTGACTTTTTGAATGTAAAATTTGCTGGAATAATTATAGCGGAAGCCATGTCGCATTTGGAGAGCCCCGGATGTGCCTAAACAGTGGAAACCACTCACAAGTGAGATATCATTTTGGAAACTAGACCCCTTTGGGAACTTATCTAGATGTGTATTGAGCACCTTGAACCCCCAGGTGCTTCACAGAAGTTTAACGTTAAGCAGTTAAAATAAAAAAAATAAAAAATACATTTTTCCAACAAAAATCTTTTTTAGCTCCAAATATTGCATTTTCACAAGGGTAAAAAGGATAAAATGGACCCCAAAGATTGTTGTTCAATTTCACCTGAGTTCACAGATACCCCATATGTGGCCGTAGAACTACTTTTGAGGCACAGTGCAAAGCTCACAAATGAAGTAGAGCCTTACTACAGTGCAGATTTTTGATGCACCGTTTTGAGGGTGCCATGTTACAATGGAAAAGCCCCTGAGGTGCCAGAACAGCAGAACCTCCATAAGTGACTCCATTTTACAAATTAAACCGCTCAGTGAAATCATCTAGGAGTGCAGTGATTATATTGACACCACACGTGTGTCACAGACTTATACCTTTGCGCAGTGAAGAAAAAAATAATTAAATTTTTTTTAACCACCAAGAGTGCATGTTAGCCTCAAGTTTTAAGTTTTAATACTGGGAAATGAGTAAAAATGGCAAAATTTGTCCCACAAAATCTGTTGAATGTAGAAATACCCTGTATGTGGATGTACAGTACTGCTTAGCCATACGGACAGACTCGGGAGGAATGGAGTGCTAGTTGCCTCCTGGAGTGCAGATTTTCCTAAAATAGTTTGCAGATTCCATATAAATAGCCCTTAGGTGCTAAAAAAGCAGATTCCCCCAAAAGTGACCCCATTTTGGAAATTATAACCCTTTGGTAATCTACAGATGTAGTGATGATTTTAAATCCATGGGTGTTTTCCAGAAACAAACAGTAGTGGATGTTCCTTAGTGAAAACTGCAAACTGCCATTGTAGTGACCAGTATGCTGTAGTGACCAGTACGTTGCAGTCACCAGCATGCCCTGCTCATGCTTCTGGAGACACGATCTGTAAATAATGCAGGCTCTCATCACTAGCCTCTGTTCAGCGGTGTCCTTTTCATTACTGCACAAAACTTCGGCCGACGGCACTTTTACAGAATCCTAAGAATATAGGCACTGCCGGATCACAGGTCCTATGGCATCCAGAGTGCCTCTATCTGACTCATTATAGAGAATCTTATGCCGGGGGTTCTGTCTGAATCACGTATTTCAGAAATTTACACAGAAACCCTGATTTAAGAGCAAAGAAAGATGCACAGGATAAATATGCGCCAAGTCTTACTGCGATCTTTAGGAGGCAGAATGAAAAAAAATTAACAGCAGGTGAAGAATTGGTTTAATTTTTTTTTACATCGTTCCTCATGCAGCATAAGTGATTAAGCGACTGCATTCTTTGGGTCGGTGCGATTACAGAGGCACCATATTTATATATATCGGGTGCGAAAACTAGTTTTTGTATCACAATATTTAGACAGCTATAATTTTTCCATATTTCGTCTGACAGTCATGCGATGGCTTGTTTTTTGCGGGACGAGTTCACATTGGTACCATTTTCGGGCACATGACATTTTTTGATTACTTTCTATTCTGATTTTTGGGAGACAAAAAATCAGCAATTCAGGAAATTGGAATTGCTTTTTTTATACCGTTCCAAGTGGTAAAATTAGTAAGGCAGATTTATTCATTGGTTCAGTACGATTACAGATATACCCAACTTATAAACACAAGAAATAGGAGAAAAACGCCATGTACCAATATATAAATATTTATTAATACCAAAAGTCATATATCTCAATAATCATAAGTAAATACATACAAAGATGCATAGCTAAATGAGTGGTTTGAAATGGCATGCGTGATGTTACTAGATGTAATTATACCTGTGGTACATAGGACAGCAAGGTAAGGTGGGCACATAAGTCATGAATATATAACTAAATAGCGTAATATGCCTCACTAGACAATATATATTAATGCGCAGAAAAAAATGCTCCCAAAGGAAAGCACGTATTAAAATAATTTGCAAGTGCACGCAGAGAAAGGGTCCGGATTCCCAAACTCATAACAATACAATGCATACGAAGAAGCCAGTGCGAAACGCGCGTCGGGGCGCGTTCCTGGGTCTTAGTGTCAGCATGGGTGAGTTTCATCATTGAATTAGGCAGCAGCATTGTATTGTTATGAGTTTGGGAATCCGGACCCTTTCTCTGCGTGCACTTGCAAATTATTTTAATACGTGCTTTCCTTTGGAAGCATTTTTTGCTGCACATTAATATATATTGTCTAGTGAGGCATATTACGCTATTTAGTTATATATTCATGACTTATGTGCCCACCTTACCTTGCTGTCCGATGTACCACAGGTATAATTACATCTAGTAACATCACGCATGCCATTTCAAACCACTCATTTAGCTATGCATCTTTGTATGTATTTACTTATGATTATTGAGATATATGACTTTTGGTATTAATAAATATTTATATATTGGTACATGGCGTTTTTCTCCTATTTCTTGTGTTTGTGAGTCTGCAGTGGAGTGATGCATCTTTGTATGTATTTACTTATGATTATTGAGATATATGACTTTTGGTATTAATAAATATTTATATATTGGTACATGGCGTTTTTCTCCTATTTCTTGTGTTTGTGAGTCTGCAGTGGAGTGCCATAGGGCGATTGCCCCTTTTGTAGTTCCTCATTGGACTACATTTCTGCCATGCATATTGAGCTTTTGGTCTGAGATTATGTTTTCTATATACCCAACTTATGTAGTTTTTTTATGTTTTGGCGCTTTTACACAAAAAACATTTTATAGAAAAAATAATTTTTGCATCGCTTAATTCAGAGAGTTATAACTTTTTTTTTTTTCTGCTGATGGAGTTGTATCGTGGTTTGTTTTTTTGTGGGACAAGATAACGTTTTCAACGGTCCCATTTTTATTTACATTCGTCTTTTTGATCTTGTTTTACTGCACTTTTTGTTCGGTGGGATGATGATAAAGCATTATTTTTGGTTTTGTTTTTTTACGGTGTTCACTGATGTGAACTAGTGGGACACTTATGGAACGGGTCGTTACGGATGTGGCAATACCAAATATGTGTACTTTTACTGTTTATTTTTTTTTATTTATATAAATAAACTAGCTGAAGTGCCCAGCGTTGCCCGGGCATAGTAACTAAGGCCCTGTGCACACTTTGCGTTTTTAGATGCGTTTCTGCTGCGTTTTTCAACGTGCGGAAACGCATCCAACTCGCAGCACAGTGCACTACCAATGTAATCTAATGGGAACCGCATGTCTACTGTGCACATGCTGCGGAAAAAAACGCGCAGTTTCGCCACGTTTTATTTTCCGCAGCATGTCAAACTACAGCGGTTCGGCGCCCATTGACTTGCATTGAGTCGGGCACTTCCGCAGCAAAACCGCAGATCTAAAAAAGATCTGCGGTTTAGCTGCGGGTAAAACCGCTGCAGTTCGAGAGGAGGGAAGTGTGTGGGCGGTGCGTGGGCGTGCATAGTGTGCGGCGCTATGTGTGTGGGCGGTGCATGGGCGTGTATAGTGTGCGGTGCTGTGTGTGTGGGCGGTGATAGTGTGCCGGTGTCTGCGTGATCGGTGTGCGGGCCTGTGTGCGTGATCGGTGTATGTGCGGTGGTGTGCGTGTCTCCGTGTATGCAGGCATCGTCGGATGGGACTACAAGTCCCATCCGGCTATGCCTGCTACAGTGACAGTGACTGACACATAAGCCAATGATGGGACAGTAGTAGTCCCATCATCCGGCTAATGTGCTGAATGTAAAAAAAAAAAAAACATACATGACATACAACATATAACATACACATGACATACAGAACATACACATGACATACAGAACATATAACATACACATGACATACAGAACATATAACATACAATGACATACAGAACATATAACACACATGACATACAACACAGAGTATATACTCTCCTATTCCCCGACGCCATCGATCTGTGTACCGCTCTGCCGCCGGGAGAGAATGATGTCACTACAGTTCATTCTCTCACGGCAATGCTGGGTGAGAAAATTCCCACGCAGCATTGCCATAAAGTGAGACAATGAACTCAGGTAACCTCAGTGATGCACTGCAGGAGCCATTGTCTCCTGTCAGTGCATCACTGGGAGGCCCTACAGAACAGTGGCATCACCTGATGTCACTGTTCTATAGGGGAGACCGTCGTGGGACCCTCGTTATTAATTGGACTGCGTCGGACAGGGAGTATACGGTTGTTTTATCTTTTTACGTTTTATTACAGGAGATTGAGGGCGTCGCTTGGATCTGAGCGTATAATACAGAGTAATGAAAACCATCTTGTGTTTTATTTCATTAAAATAATTTATTCTTATGCGTGTGGTTTTTTTTAACCCTTTATTAATATAAGATTAATAATGAATAGGAGTCTTATTGACGCCTCTCTATTATTAACCGGGCTTAATATCACCTTACAATAGCAAGGTGATATTAACACCTTATTACTCCATATCCCACCGCTACAGGGGAGAGGGAAGAGAGGGGCTAAGTGCCGGAATTGGCGCATCGTACAGATGCGTCAATTCTGGGGCGGCTGGGTGCTGGTATTTTTAGCCAGGGGGGGGGCGCCAATATCCATGGCCCCTTCCTAGGCTATGAATATCAGCTCGCAGTTGTCTGCCTAGCCTTTCTGGCTATAATTTATAGGGGGACCCCACGTCATTTTTTTTTTGGGGGGGGGTCCCCCTATTTTAATAGCCAGTGAAGGCTAGCTGCGGGCTGATATTCATAGCCTGGGAAGATCCATGGGTATTAACCCCTTCCCAGGCTAGAAATATTGGCTCCGGCTGTCGGCTTTCCCCCTCTGGCGCAAAAAATTGCGCGGGAGTCCACGCCATTTTTTTTCCTTTTTTTTTTTTTTTTAACTATTGCGTTATTCTGTGTGTGTGTATGCGTGTGTGTCTAACTATTTATGTACCATTTTATCTATATCTACCTATATATATTTCTGTCTATCTATATATCTATCTTTCTATGTATATATTTCTAACTATCTATTATCCATCTATGTATTTTCTATCTATCTATCTAACTACTGGTCTCTATTATCTATCTATGGCCGCGTCACACTTGCGAGCCGCACACTCAGGTCCGAGAGCGGGCGGCCGTGCCGGGTGTTGATGCGAGAAAGTCGTGCGACTTACTCGCATCACACTCGCAAGTGTGACGCCGGCCTATCTCTATCTATGTGTGTGTAATGGAGTGTGGGTTGGACAAATGTAAAAGAGGAGGTTGGACAAGAAATGACATCACAAATCTTTTTTTTTTGTTAAACATATCTTTATTTAGCTGTCAAAACCGCATGAGAAAAAGCATGAAAAACCACGTCAAAACCGCACCTGTGTTTTCTGCCAAAAGGTGCGGTTTTGGCGCGGAAAAATCCGCAATGTGTGCACAGGCCCTAACTGTGGTTAGTTAAAACAAATTATAATGATCATATTGCACAGAAAAATTTTCACATCATATATTCAACACTACAGATTTGCAACACAAATTAACTAAAGGATTACCCAAGTATTGATAGTATTTTATTTTCAACTCATTCAAGAGTCTTTTGATAAACAACATTTTTGTTTTTTCCTTTCGGTGCAAAGATGAACAGATTTTTGGCAGTTTCAACTCTTGAACAGGCCATGTAAAGAGGACCATGAGAAAAGCATGGAGATTGCAAATTGATCCCTACTACTTTCAAGGACTGTCCCTTAGCCTTGTTAATGGACATTGCAAATGCCAGTAGAAGTGGAAACTGGAGGCGTTTAAAATCAAAAGGCAAATCAGATGGAATGAGTGGAATTCTTGGAATGAAAATGTCCTCTCCTTTGGCACATCCTGTAGCTGAGCTGTGTATCTAATCCTATCCTGTGTGATACTGTCTGCTGAGCTGTGTATCTCATCCTATTCTGTGTGATACAGTCTGCTGAGCTGTATATGTAATCCTATCCTGGGTGATACTGGATTCCCCTGGGCTCCCCCTGCAGTCTGTGTCAGAGGGAGGTCTGTGTCGGCACGGTAATAAATTGTGTTATTTCCAGCTTTACAGAAGGACAATAACACCATAGAAATGATAAGGATAATAGGCCTCAATTACCACAACTGTCTACAAGGAAAACTGTTGCTCATAGCAACCATTCACAGTAATTAATTGTGTTATTTCCAGCTTTACAGAAGGACGATAACACCATAGAAATGATAAGGATAATAGGCCTCAGTTACCACAACTGTCTACAAGGAAAACTGTTGCTCATAGCAACCAATCACAGCTCAGCTTTCATCTTTTAAACAGCTCTGGTGAAATGAAAGATGCATAGTGACTGGCTGATGTGGAGTGGGTGTGGCTTGATACACATACATACACTCATTTTTATATATATAGATGTATTTATTGGAAAAATATGCATTTCTTTTTTTTTCTTTATTTGAGGATTTTTTTTTTTTTAAATATTTACACTTATTTTTTTTTTTTTTTTTTTTTACATTGTCCCAGGGTGGGACATTACTGTATAGGATCAGATCGTTGATCAGATGCTCTGCAATGCTTCTGCACTGCAGAGAATCACATCAGCGTCTGACAAGCAGGGATGGAGGCATATCAGGTCCAGCTCATAGGCACTGACATGCCACCTTCCCTGAAGGATCCCGCGGCCATCTTGCGGCCAGGGGTCTCCATGGAGAACATCAGGACAACGCGATCACATCGCATTGTCCTGATGGAAGCATGCAGGGAACACATTCCCTGAACAATGCTCCTCGATGTTGCAGTCACTAATGACAGCAGCATCAGAGGGGTTAAATGGCCAAAATCGGTGCTAGCACCGATTGTGGGTGTTGCTGTGGGGCGTCAGCTCTCACAGAGCTGACACCTGCACCCAATCACCGCAGCGCTCAGCGTCCATATACTGTTGTTTGTGGGAATTTAGCTCCCACAGAGCAGTATATGTACGGCGCATGTCGGGAAGGGTTTAATAGGCTATATAGTTAGAAGACTGTTGCTTTTATGAGTTTTTATCCAGCAATTTAGACAAGGCAGTCTGTTAATCAATGCTGAGAGGGGCGGGAGGAGAGCTCTCTAGCTATAAATATCATGGACAGAGGACATTATACGAGTATGTTCCAGAGGGAGGAAGGAATATGAGCAAAACACCTGCTAAGGGCAAGGTACGGGTGCTGAATGTGATCAATTTCCTATAATGAATCCCTATAATGAGGCAGAAGGGGGCACTGGATGCTGTCTGGCAACCTGAGAAGGGGGCACTGGATGCTGTCTGGCAACCTGAGAAGGGGGCACTGGATGCTGTCTGGCAACCTGAGAAGGGGGCACTGGATGCTGTCTGGCAACCTGTGGTGTCTGTCTATTTAGGCATGCACAGTTTTGTGCACTTCTGAAAAGATAGACCCCGCTAAACTGACGGAGTCCAAAGCAACTCTGATGCCTAATAGTGAATGGATCCCTCAGGGGTTTTATCTGAATCACGTCACTCAGAGATTTAGATAGAAACCCCAACATAAAATGGGTACGTTAAGTATTCAGACCGCTTTAAATTTTTCACTCTGTTTCGTTGCAGCCATTTGGTAAATTCAAAAAGGTTCTTTTTTTTCACAATAATGTACACTCTGCACACCATCTTGACTGAAAAAAAAACAAAACAGAAATGTAGAAATTTTGCAAATTTATTAAAAAAGAAAAACTGAAATAAAGGGTGGTATACCGTATATTGATTATTAATCTCAGGCTTGACTATTAATAGTCAATATTCAGCTAATACCTCGCCTGTTACTACTCAGATTCCCCTGCATTATATTCTACAACTGGCGTCTAACGAAGACAAAACCAGTATCAATAAAAAGGAATTTATTACACACACGTCTACAGTTAAATACACTACTGAATTATAACACTAACAGTATACAATAATAACACATCATATAATAACAATTAACCTCAATATCCTAATTATTCTTCCCACCCACTTACCTAAAGCATACACACATTAATTACAGCCCACCCGACTATCACTATCCCTACAGAGAACACGGGGTTAATAGTGATATTTAGCACTTCCTGGGACTTGGTTTGGCTGTTGATTCTTGCAGGGATGAATGGAAAGGGTTAACAGCAACGGCTGATGAAGGAGGGTGCAGACCGAAGCAGTGAGAGAGTATCACAGCTCTGGAGACAGAGCAGGGACAGAGAGGAGAGATGCAGGGACACAGGGAGGAAGCCGGACAGGGCAGAAGCTGCTGGATAGGATTCAGACACTTTGCTCAGTATTGAGTAGAAGCACACTTTTGAGCTAGTACAGCCATGAGTCTTCTTGGGAATGATGCAACAAGTTTTTCACACCTTGCAGATCCTCTCAAGTTCTGTCAGGTTGGATGGTGAACGTTGGTGAACAGCCATTTTCAGGTCTCTCCAGAGATGCTCAATTCAGTTTAGGTCAAGGCATTGGCTGGGCCAGTCAAGAATGGTCATAGAGTTGGTCTGAAGACATGCCTTTGTTATTTTAGCTGTGTGCTTAGGGTCATTGTCTTGTTGGAAGGTAAACTTTCGCCCAAATCTGAGGTCCAGAGCACTCTGGAAGAGGTTTTAATCCAGGATATCTCTGAAGTTGACCGCATTCACGTTTCCTTCAATTGCAACCAGTCATACTGACCCTGCAGCTGAAAAACACCCCCAATAGCATGATTCTGCCACCACCATGCTTCACTGTTGGGATTGTATTGGGCAAGTGATGAGCAATGCCTGGTTTTCTGCACACATACCGCTTAGAATTATCACCAAAAAGTTCTATCCTCATATCATCAGTCCAGAGAATCTTATTTCTTATAGTCTGGGAGTCCTTCAAGTGTTTTTTCAGCAAATTCTATGCGGGCTTTCATATGTCTGGCACTGAAGAGAGGCTTCCGTCGGGCAACTCTGCCATAAAAGGCCGACTGGTGGAGGGCTGCAAAGATAGTTGACTTTGTGGAACTTTCTCCCATCGCCCTACTGCATCTGTGGAGATCAGCCACAGTGATCTTGGGTTTCTTTTTTACCTCTCTCACCAAGGCTCTTCTACCACAACTGCTCAGTTTGGCTGGATGGCCAGGTCTAGGAAGACTTCTGGAGGTCCCAAACTTCTTCCATTTAAGGATTATTGAAGTCACTGTGCTATTAGGAACCTTGTGTACTGCATAAATTATTTTGTAACCTTGGCCAGATCTGTGCCTTGCCACAATTCTGTCTCTGAGCTCCTTGGCCAGTTGCTTTGACCTCATGATTCTCATTTGGTCTGACATGCACTTTGAGCTGTTAGGTCTTATACAGACAGGTGTGTGCCTTTACAAATCAAGTCCTATCAGTTTAATTAAACAAATCTGGACTCCAATGAAAGAGTAGAACCATCTCAACGAGGATCACAAGGAAATGGACAGCATGTGACTTAAATATGAGTGTCTAAGCAAAGGGTCTAAATACTTCTGACCATGGGATTTCAGTTTTTCTTTTTTAATAAATTTGCAAAATTTTCTACATTCCTGTTTTTCTTCAGTCAAGATGGGGTGCAGAATGTACATTAGTGAGAAAAAATAACTTTTTGAATTTACCAAATGTCTGCAAAGAAACAAAGAGTAAAAAATTTAAAGGGGTCTGAATACTTTCTGTACCCAGTTTAAGTGCCAAGCGCAGAGCACAGTTTAAATTTTGTCCCAAATGTTTGTAAAATGTTCCCAATTAAAGCTTCAATTCAATTCACAAAAAAAAAAAAGCCCCCACTCAGGTTCGTCATCTGTCAATGGAAATTATAGGGGGGCTTCCACGTTACAGGTAGCACAAAGGCTCTGGAAAAGCCCCCCAAAAGCAATTCAACAAATCTGTGCTCCCAAGTGCAAAAGCCCCATCCCTTCCGAGATTCCTCGTGTGAAAATGTAAAACCTGGGGATAAATAAAAAATTGTGGTAAAAATGTAATTATTTTCTCTTCACATATGGGTTATCGGCATTCTTAGGGAACGCTGCAAGCACTCGAAGCCAGACAAAAATAATGGCCGCAGAGCTAGCCAGCAATACTGAAACTGACTGTACTGGTTCAGACGAAGGGGTGAACCGGGGGGGGGGACCAAAGCGTCTCGCCGCCAGTGCACTATTTTACAGGAGAACTCCCTCCTACTGCCCTTCTCCCCGAACAACTCAGGTCTGAGCCCCTCTATCAAGCTGCACTGGCCAGTCTCGAAGCGGGGCCTACGCAGCCCTCCTGAAAGCGACAGAGCGCCAGGCAAATCGGGAAGTGGCAGAACGCCAGGCAGAGCGAGAGGCGGCACAAGTAGAGTGAAAGCGCGAGGCGGTGGAAAGCCATGAAGCTGTAGAGCGATAGCATGAGCTGGAGTTGGCTCGGCAGAGTCTCCTACAGCCTACCACACCACCTCCGGAACCAAGACAGCCAAGGTCCGAGTCGAGGACTTCCCCTTGCTGGAGAAGGACAGAGAATTGGACTCCTTTCTGCTGGCCTTTGAGTGGACCTGCCAACAGCACCATATGGCCTCGGATCAGTGGGTCAAGTACCTGACACCCTCGTTTGAGGGGTAAGGCTACTTTCACACTTGCGTTTTTTTGCGCTGCGTTTTGAGCGCACATGAAGCACATTAAAAAAACGCATGCAAACGCTTGTAAACGCTGCAATATTTAGTCGCATCAGCATGCGCATTTCGACAAAAAAACGCAGCGTTTGTCTGCGATTTCATGCGTTTTTGCATGCGTTTGCGTTTTTTTTGGCGCATGCGTTTTCTATTTGTCACATTATCATCTCTGTCTCCATCATCTCTGGCTCTATAATCTCTGGCTCTATAATCTCTGGCTCTATAATCTCAGCCTCCATCATCTCTGGCTCCATCATCTCTGGCTCCATCATCTCTGGCTCCATCATCTCTGGCTCCATCATCTCTGGCTCCATCATCTCTGGCTCCATCATCTCTGGCTCCATCATCTCTGGCTCTATCATCTCTGGCTCTATCATCTCTGGCTCTATCATCTCTGGCTCCATCATCTCTGCCTCCATCATCTCTGGCTCCATCATCTCTGGTTCCATCATCTCTGGTTCCATCATCTCTGGTCCATCATCTCTGGCTCCATCATCTCTGGCTCCATCATCTCTGCCTCCATCATCTCTGCCTCCATCATCTCTGCCTCCATCATCTCTGCCTCCATCATCTCTGCCTCCATCATCTCTGCCTCCATCATCTCTGCCTCCATCATCTCTGCCTCCATCATCTCTGCCTCCATCATCTCTGCCTCCATCATCTCTGCCTCCATCATCTCTGCCTCCATCATCTCTGCCTCCATCATCTCTGCCTCCATCATCTCTGCCTCCATCATCTCTGCCTCCATCATCTCTGCCTCCATCATCTCTGCCTCCATCATCTCTGGCTCCATTATTTACAGAAAAATCGCATGCGTGCAAAAGCGCTGACGAGCGCAAAGCCATGCGCACGCCAGCGCCCCCATAGACTGCAATGTTATTTTTTGCGCATAGCATGCGCACACGTGCGCACGCGTTTTTTTTAAAGCGGTTGGGCGGAAAAAAAAATGCAACATGTAGCGTCTGGCACGTATGGGCGCACACCGGGAAAATGCGCAGAGCACGACAAACGCACATGAACGCGTGCAAGCGCTAGACCCTGCGCCCGCCATGTTAAAGATAGGGGAACATTGCGCATGCGTACGATAGCGCAAGACGCGCTGCGCAAAAAAACGCAAGTGTGAAAGTAGCCTAAGTCTCTGGAAGTTTTGGGGGACTTACCTGCCGGGGTGGAACAGGACTCTGAGAGCATTAAACAGGCCCTAATCCAGCAGCTCAACCTCACCCTGGAGTCTTACCGGAGGAAGTTCCGGAGTCTGCAAAAAGGCCCCAAGGACACTTGGGCTGACCACATGCGGGCACTTATGAGAGCTGCAGAGCACTGGACCAAGGGTCTGGAGCTCACCACCGGCCATGAGATCCAGGAAGCGTTTGTCACACTGCAATTCGTGTGGAACTGCACAGAAGACCTCAAGCAGTACCTCCGTGACCAGAAACCCAAGGAGCCGCTGCTACAGCCGCCCTGGCAGACTACTATGGAAACTGGGTCCCTGAAGACAAGCGGGCCACCCACAGAATCTGGAGAGGGGGTAAGACTCACCCTGCCCCTGTTTCCCCAGCCCGTAGAATGCAATGGGCGCCCCCACTCTGTTTCCCTCTCCAGGCCAGGGGTAGAATCCAGGAGGTGTCACCTCTGCATCCAACCTGGACACTTCATGGCCATGTGGCCCCAGTGCCTCAAGCCCTGTCCTCATCCCCAAAAACCATTCCCTATCATGGGTGTTAGTGGGGCTGGTGGGAGGTCCCATGAAATTTACCAGCCCATCAACCTAAACCACACCACTGCTATGGGACTGCGGGACACCGCCGCCGAGATGACTCTCGTGCGGCCTGAGATGGTGTCCCCCAGGAAATGCTACCTGGAAAAATCCTCCCCGTCTCCGTGATGGGCGGCGTCGAACCGGCGCTGCCCGTCTCTAGGTTTCATCTTCACTGGGGCGTCGGGAGCGTTGGCTAATATTCCCGCAAATGTTTTACTTGGGACAGATTTGGGGCGGCTACTGTCACAGTATGTGGCTACTGAGACCCCAAGTCCTGGTCCCCCACTGTGTGTTGATTTGTCTACTGCTAGCAATATTATAAGTGTGTTGTCTGTTACTTCTACATCAAGGGGAGAGGTGGGAGCTGAGAGTCACTCCTGTGCTGACAGGACACATGCAGCGCGAGCAGATGAGAGGGAGCCAGACTGATGGTGTGAGAAGGCCCCCAGGTGTGAGGAGACAGTGTGCTCTGGAGGGAGAGGTAGGGGGCAGCTAGCTGCAAGGCCAGAACCAGAGTTGGTGGGAGGGGCAGCCGCAGGGATTGTAGGGACCCTAGATGAGTCCAAACTGCTGGTTTCTACGCAGCTGCAGGAAGGGGAACGTGCCAATGGGGTGGGGGCTGTCACAGAAGAGATGAAGCTCCCAGGTAAGGCCTCAGGGCAGGAGGTCCCCACACCCGGAATGCCAGGAGACAAGGTTAGTCCAACTGACTCAGCGACGTGTGTGGAAGCCGAGGGAGGCAGGCACTAGCCAGGGTTACAGCGGTCGTGGCCACTATCACCAGGAGTGGGAGTGCTGGAGCTCAAGGAGGTCCAATGGCCTTCACCCTTACGACCAAGTGGCTGCTGAGCCAGAGGGAGGTCTGGAGACAGGTCCCGGGGAACTGACAGAAGACATGGCAGTTTTGTCCATTCTGGCCACGTCTAGTCAGGTATGGGAAGAAGACTTGTTCGCTTCTGGAGTGTCGTTTGCTGAGTATGTCGTGTGCTTCCGGGACAAAATGACAGATTTGTCGCGGCTGGTGCAGGACAATATGGCCCAGGCTGACCAGAAGCGCTAATATGACCAGAACGCTTGTGAAAGGACCTACCAGGTGGGTCAGGTCCCAGTACCACAGGACAAGCTTCAGGCAGCCTGGAAGGCCCATACCTCGTTCACCAGCGGCTCAATGATGTCACGTACCTGGTCACCCTAAACCACGCCCGTGGAAGGAGGAAGGCCTTCAACGTGAACAAGATGAAGTCCCATCATGAGCAGGAGGCCTGCGCCCTCCCTGTGTGCAAACTTCCCAAGGAAGAAAAGGCCAAAACCCGCCTTTATCTGCTCAGCCAAGCCAAGGAGGGAGGACCCATTGAGGATGTAGAGGTTGGCCACCAGCTCTCCAAGGACCAACGGTCCCAGCTGGTGGATACTCTATGTCCCTTCCGGGAGCTGTTCAGCAGCCTTCCCGGAAGGACGGAGTTGGCTGTCCATCACGTGGACATTGGGGAACACCCCAGGATCTGGTAGTCAGCATATCGGGTCTCTCTCAATGTACATCACCAGATGCACCAGGAGATTGACAAAATGCTGAAGCTGGGGGTGATATAGGCATCCAACAGCACATGGGCGTCGCCCGTAGTCCTCATCCCTAAAAAGGACCAAAGAACCCGGTTCTGCGTGGATTACCGAAGGCTCAATGCTGTCACGATCACCGATGCATTTCCATATGCTACGTATTGATGACCTGTTCGATCAGTTGGATGAGGATTAGTTGTCACGCTGTATCACAGATACACATATGATGTCAGTAATCAATACTAAGAGGGACAACATGCAATATAACATATAAATAGGAAATCTCAACATGTATATAAAGTATAGTATTACCTGACATAATATCCGTTGTACTGTGGGTGAATCCTGAAGACGTATAATACTGTACTCAGGCTGCAGGTGGACCGGGGTCTATGCTGACCCTAAACTGAGGACCTGACTCGTCCCTCAACCTGGAGGTACTGTTAATGGTACAGAGGTCCAGGCCGCCAACGTAACCCTGTCTCCTATAAGTCCCTGACAACTGTAATCTAGTCCTCAGAAGGACCCTGATTACCACACAGGGAATAGGCAGGTTACTGCTTAACAAACAGTACAGACAAACGAGACAGACAGGGGACAAAGTAAACACTGTCTTGCATACAACACTTAAACACAGAGGGAACACAAAAGGTCTAGGAGATAAACTATAATCGAGGAGAGGAGAAACCACAAAGGAACTCTTAACTTAAGTCTTGTCATGACCTGATCCAAACTACTGGTCTGCATGTAAGCTTTCACCGGCATCTAACAAGCAGACTGGCAGGTATATAAAGGAAGCTAATTAGTGCATAATCAAAAGCAGCCGGGCGAGGCTGGACCTAGTCTTAGCCAAGAGCTAGGTAAAATTAACTCCCTCACTACCAAACACAAAGAAACAGCAACTCAGCTGCGAGAAGTCAGAATGTGCAATCGCGACGATCTTCGTGGCGATACACCCATGACAGTACCCCCCCTTCTACGAGGGGCCTCCGGACCCTCAGGGCCAGGTCTGCCCGGGTAAGTTGTGTGGAAGGTCCGAACCAATCGATCTGCGTTAACATCAGACGCAGGAACCCACGTCCTCTCCTCAGGACCATACCCCTTCCAATGAACCAAGTACTGAAGGGACCGGCGATTCAGACGTGAGTCAATGATCTTCGACACTTGAAATTCTAAGTTACCATTGACCACCACTGGAGGAGGAGGTAGAGGTGACGGTATAACTGGCGCCACGTACCTCTTAAGCAACGATTTGTGGAACACATTGTGAATTTTAAACGTAGGAGGAAGGTCCAGACGAAATGCCACAGGATTAATTATAGAACTGATCCTGTATGGACCGATGAACCTGGGACCCAGTTTCCAGGAGGGAACCTTGAATTTTATATTCTTGGTAGACAACCATACCAGATCGTTCACACAAAGGTCCGGACCAGACACTCTCCTCCTATCAGCCCTCCGTTTGTAACGGTTCCCCATAGCACTCAGATTATTCAGTACTCCTCTCCAAACTGAAGCAAGTGACGACGAAAATCGTTCCTCCTCAGGAACCCCAGAAGGGCCCCCCCCCCATTGAAAGTACAAAACTGGGGGTGAAAACCATATGCCCCAAAAAACGGGGACTTACCAGTGGACTCGCTCCGCCTATTGTTAAGAGCGAACTCTGCCAGAGGCAAGAAAGAAGACCAGTCCTCCTGGTTCTCTGAGACAAAACACCGAAGATATGTCTCTAGGCTCTGATTCAGACGCTCTGTCTGACCATTGGTCTGCGGATGAAAAGCCGAAGAAAATGACAACTGCATCCCCCGACGTGAACAAAATGCCCTCCAGAATTTGGACACAAACTGAGACCCCCTATCTGACACCACATCAGAAGGCAACCCATGAAGTCTCACAATCTCCCCAATGAACACCTGCGCCAGAGTTTTAGCATTAGGAAGAGCAGGAAGAGCAATGAAATGTGCCATCTTACTGAACCTGTCAACTACAACTAGAATGACAGTCTTCCCTGACGACGGAGGGAGGTCCGTAATGAAGTCCATAGACAGATGAGTCCATGGACGCTCCGGAATTTTCAAAGGCAAAAGGGTCCCAGACGGACGGGTATGTGGGGTCTTAGAGCGAGCAGAAACTCCACAGGAC
Organism: Oophaga sylvatica; assembly: GCA_033576555.1. Lineage (NCBI taxonomy): Eukaryota > Metazoa > Chordata > Amphibia > Anura > Dendrobatidae > Oophaga > Oophaga sylvatica. The sequence goes on along the minus strand of JARQOD010000006.1, from coordinate 164,969,764 downwards.
GCGACAAAAGTTATTATCTCTTTATTTAAGTTAGGCCACCAAAACCGGCGAGAAAGGAGATCCACAGTTGCTTTACTCCCTGGGTGTCCTGCTAAAGCAGAATTATGATGTGCCTCGATAACCTTTGTCTCAACTGATTAGGAACAAACAGTTTCCCTGGAGGTCCTACAGGGGCGTCCCCCTGAGCCTCCAATATCTCCTCCTCAAGCTCAGAGCATACAGCCGACACCACAACTCCCTCCTGAAGGATAGGAACCGGGTCATCCGTCTTCCCGGCCCCCGGGAAACTACGAGATAAGGCATCAGCCTTTACATTTTTTGACCCAGGACGATAAGTGACGACAAAATTAAACCTGGTAAAAAACAATGACCATCTAGCTTGTCTAGAATTCAGACGCTTTGCAGATTCTAAATACAGCAGGTTCTTGTGATCAGTAATAACGGTGACCGGGTGGACTGCCCCCTCCAAAAAGTGACGCCACTCCTCAAAAGCCAACTTAATGGCCAAGAGTTCCCTATTGCCGACATCATAATTCCTCTCGGCGGGTGACAATTTCTTGGAGAAGAAAGCGCACGGACGCCATTTACCAGGGGACGGACCTTGGGATAATACTGCACCCACCCCTACGTCAGACGCGTCTACCTCCACAATGAACGGTTGTGATGCATCAGGTTGGATGAGTATGGGGGCCGAAGCAAAACATTTTTTCAAGGAGGAAAATGCTTGACAAGCTTTGTCAGACCACCTAGAAAAATCCGTCCCTTTTTTAGTCATGTCAGTGAGAGGTTTGACAACAGATGAGAAATTACGAATAAATTTCCGATAGTAGTTAGCAAACCCCAGGAAACGCTGCAGTGCCTTAAGATCCTCTGGCCGATCCCATTCAAGCACTGCTCTCACTTTCTCAGGGTCCATACGGAAACCGGAAGCTGACACCAGGAAACCCAAAAATTGAAGTTCCTGTACGGCGAATACACACTTTTCCCATTTGGCGAACAACTTATTATCTCGCAAGATCTGCAACACCTGTCTCACATGCTCCTGATGAGACACAAGATCTGGCGAGTAAATTAAGATGTCATCTAAATAAACGACCACAAACTGCCCCACAAGGTGGCGAAAGATGTCATTAACAAAATGTTGAAACACCGCCGGGGCAGTAGTCAGACCAAAAGGCATGACAAGGTTCTCATAATGTCCTTCCGGAGTGTTAAACGCCGTCTTCCACTCATCCCCCTCCTTTATCCTAATCAGATTATACGCCCCCCTGAGATCCAACTTAGAGAACCATTTGGCGCCCACAATCTGATTGAAGAGATCAGGAATAAGTGGGAGCGGATACGGATCTCGGACCGTAATCCGATTAAGCTCACGGAAATCCAAGCAAGGGCGTAGGCCTCCATCTTTTTTCTCACAAAGAAGAACCCCGCGGCCACTGGGGAAGATGAAGGTCTAATATGCCCCTTGGCCAGACTTTCCGAAATATAATCCTTCATAGCCTGCCTCTCAGGACCAGAAAGGTTATATAACCTAGATTTAGGTAATTTAGCATCAGGAAGCAATTTAATTGAGCAGTCATACGCACGATGAGGAGGTAACTCTTGACACCCCTCCTCCGAGAACACATCCTCAAAGTCCTCCAGAAAAGGAGGCAAGGCTCTAGGCACGACCGCACTGATGACCGTTTTCATGCAGTTATTCTTGCAGAATTCACCCCATTGGCTTATCTCTCTGGATTGCCAATTAATCACTGGGTTATGTTTAGCCAACCAAGGAAGTCCCAACACAATAGGAGTAGGAAGACCCTCCAACACATAACAAGACAATTGTTCTTTATGTCTTGCCCCTACTCGAAGGTCTATGTTATGAACAGCTTGTACAAAGCTACCTTGACCGAGAGGTCTGGCGTCAATAGAGAATATAGGGATCGGTTTGGCCAATACACTCAGTTGCATACCTTGCACCTGGGCAAACCGAGCGTCCACCAGATTAGCCCCAGACCCACTATCAAGAAGAACAGAAATCCTCTCAACTCTCGTACCAACCACCACCTCCGCAGGTACGAGAAACTGAGACGGACCTAGGGACGAAACACACACTCCCAGGCCGTCGTCCACCACACAACCTGGGATCAACAGTTTTCCGGCGACTTTTTTGCTCAATGAGGCACGGGACGGACACCCCTCAACAAAATGTCCCTCTTTCCCACAGAAGAAACACCTTCTTGTCTTGCGGCGCACCGCCGATCCCCCCCTACGAAATGATGTCCCTCCCAACTGCATAGGCTCCTCAGAACAGACCAGGGGAACCTCAATATAAGGGACCTTAGTAGTAGATGGAGTCACAACAGGGGCGGAGTTACCTCGCACCTCTCCCGAAGCCGTCTATCAATACGAATAGCAAGGGCCATAGCAGCCTCCAGTGACGGAGGAGAATCATACTGAGCCAAAACATCTTTTAATTTGTCCGATAACCCTTGACAAAACAGGCTCCTAAGAGCTGGGTCATTCCACTGAGTATCTGTGGCCCATCTACGGAACTCAGAAGAAAATTCCTCCGCTGGACGATCTCCCTGCTGTATCTTACGTAACTTCATTTCAGCAAGGGAGACCCGATCCGGGTCGTCATATACCAGACCCAGGGCAGAAAAAAATCGATCTACTGACTGGAGGGCCGGGAGCCCGGAGGAAGAGAGAACGCCCAGGATTGAGGGTCCCCTTGTAAGAGCGAGATGACAATTCCCACCCTCTGCTCTTCACTCCCCGATGACTGAGGCCGAAGCCGAAAATATAATTTAGATGCCTACCGGAAGGTAAAAAATTTGTCCCGCCCACCAGTGAACCTGTCCGGGAGAGCAACTTTAGGTTCAGACCTGGTTTGCTCCGGGGAAGACAAAACCCTGGACTTAATGTCCGTCAGCTTCATGGATAAACTCTGCAACTGCAGGGCTAGCTGGGCAACTGGATCCATGGTAGCTGGGGAGAATTTTTTTTGGGCCGGTGAAAATGTCACGCTGTATCTCAGATACACATATGATGTCAGTAATCAATACTAAGAGGGACAACATGCAATATAACATATAAATAGGAAATCTCAACATGTATATAAAGTATAGTATTACCTGACATAATATCCGTTGTACTGTGGGTGAATCCTGAAGACGTATAATACTGTACTCAGGCTGCAGGTGGACCGGGGTCTATGCTGACCCTAAACTGGGGACCTGACTCGTCCCTCAACCTGGAGGTACTGTTAATGGTACAGAGGTCCAGGCCGCCAACGTAACCCTGTCTCCTATAAGTCCCTGACAACTGTAATCTAGTCCTCAGAAGGACCCTGATTACCACACAGGGAATAGGCAGGTTACTGCTTAACAAACAGTACAGACAAACGAGACAGACAGGGGACAAAGTAAACACTGTCTTGCATACAACACTTAAACACAGAGGGAACACAAAAGGTCTAGGAGATAAACTATAATCGAGGAGAGGAGAAACCACAAAGGAACTCTTAACTTAAGTCTTCTCATGACCTGATCCAAACTACTGGTCTGCATGTAAGCTTTCACCGGCATCTAACAAGCAGACTGGCAGGTATATAAAGGAAGCTAATTAGTGCATAATCAAAAGCAGCCGGGCGAGGCTGGACCTAGTCTTAGCCAAGAGCTAGGTAAAATTAACTCCCTCACTACCAAACACAAAGAAACAGCAACTCAGCTGCGAGAAGTCAGAATGTGCAATCGCGACGATCTTCGTGGCGATACACCCATGACATTAGTACCTTACCATCATGGATCTGAGTTGGGGATATGGCAGATCTGACCCACGAGGCCAGGACGCACTCTGCCTTTATCACCCAGTTTGGACTGTACGAGTCCACCGTGATGCCATTCGGCATGAAGAATGCCCCTGCCACATTTCAGTAGATGGTCAACACGCTGCTCCAGGGACTTGAAGGGTACGCGGATGCGTACCTGGATGATATTGCCATCTTCAGGCCCGCATGGGAGGATCACCTAGAGCATCTGACCCTGATGCTTAGGCGGATCCACCGGGCAGGTTTGACCATCAAGCCAGAAAAGTGCCAGCTGTGCATGAGCGAGATCCTCTACCTGGGTCACCAGGTAGGTGGAGGGTTCTGAAGCTACAACCTAGGAAAGTAGATGCCATCGCGATCTGGCCCACCCCCAGTACCAAAAAACAGGTGATATCCTTCCTCAGCACTGCTGGGTATTATAGGAGATTTGTTCCACACTATAGCGCCCTGGCCAAGCTCCTGACGGACCTCACCAAGAAAAAGCTGCCGCTCGCGGTAGACTAGTCAGCTGCCTGTGAGACCGCATTTCAGCTGCTGACTTTGTGCGGCCGTTTGTAGTACAGCCCGACGCCAGTGACTTTGGCCTCGCTGCCATGCTCAGCCAGGTCAACGCCGCGGGCCAGGAGCATCCCGTCCTCTACCTGAGCAGGAAGCTATTGCAGAGACAGGTGGCCTACTCCACGATGGAAAAGGAGTGCCTGTAAATTGTGTGGGCCCAGCAGCGTCTGCAGCCATACTTATACGGTCATCCTTTCATCATGGAGACCGACCACAACCCCCTCAGCTGGTTGAACACAGTCTCCAGGACAAATGGGAAATTGCTGCATTGGAGCCTAGTTCTCCAGCAGTACCCTCTTCTCCACAGAAGGGGCCGCAACCATGGCAACGTTGATGGGCTATCTCGGCAAGAAGAAATTGCGGGAGAGCGCTCGGGGGAACACAGGAATGTGATGCCCCCTAGCGCCTTCTAAAGCGAGGAGGTGTGAGGGACGAGGGAGAATCCATTTTGGATTATAGGTTCAGGACTTCACCATCCACTCCTGTAATGTGCCCCTACCCTTGCGTCCCCCCAGGCCATACAAGGCAATGCAATGCTTTAATTAAAACGGCAGGAAGAAGCTCTTTGAAGCTTGTAATACAAAGGTGTGAAATCTTCTGCAGCTGCAGCCAGCTGGCTCCCTTTGCCTGACCAAGCACATGGAGATACTGTGGTACAACAAGTCAGAACAGGCTCTGACATATTGAATCTGGAAAATGACCTATAATAACATAATGCAATATCTCTGAGCCTAGCCAAGCACATTCTCCGAATCGGTGTTCCGTCCCCCATACACCCCTGCCTGGCAGCCACCTGTAGCACTCTGCGTTATGCAGTTACAAAGCTTAGGTACCAGGAATTACATACGGTAGGCATATTTAGTCTTCATGTGCAGATAAAATCCAACGGAACCCAGTGGTGGCACCACCGACCCATTCAAAGCTTCGGGTGGAAAGTTATGGGCCATCCATGATTCTGGAAAAAAATCATATTGTCAGAAATGGGAGGAGAGAGGCTGCACAGCCCAGAGATGGGAGGAGAGGGTGGGAGGAGCAACCTAGACGATAAGTGGCAGCTCCTCATTTGGAGCTCAGTTTTTCTACTGGCAGGAGGTCCGTTACCTGACGCGGCCAAGGGAACCACGTAAATAAGATTTGGACATGTGATCCATAAGCGCCTCCTGTGGTCACATGCTACACAACACGGTAATTGCAACCTATCTATACCTTTCCTTTGTACTGCACGTCGGACTGCATACTTGTATATTGTTCTGTATATATATGTCTGTATATTTCTAGTGCGCCTTTTCGGCGATTAAATATAAAATTATTCTTGGGCTGCTCTAATCTCGATCCATGAATCCCCACGTCCGCACGCTCAGTTGGTCAATTATACGCTACCCGGGTTGGTTTCTGACCTGATATAAGCCTGTTGTCGGACGGGGCTTGTGTCGAACGAGGAACTGGTGGCAGAATACCATACTTTTTTAGTGAGGGAAGCCTTTCCAGTGACTATTTGCCCTTGGTGCAGTTCCCTGACTGACCTGGGGCAAGTGGTGGCGCCAGTGAGCTGATCTCTACTGGGTCCTTCTCTCCCCTCCCCCGAGGTGAGCGAATTTGACACCCTATTCCCCTGTGCAAATACCTCACACCTTGTTACTTACTAACAAAAGAAGTTATGTTTCAAAAATTGTGCGGATGTGAAGTAGACATGTAGGAATGTTATTAACTATTTTGTGTGACATAACTGGTTTAACGGCATAAATAGTAAGAGTTTAAGAATTTTTACATTTTCTAAATTTGTCTAATTTTCTATTTTTTTCACAGATAAAACTCAAGTCATATCAAACAAATTTTACTACTAACATGAAGTACAACATGTCACGAAAAAAAAAAAAAGACAAAGAAATGACGAGGACACTTATTTTTACAAACCAGCTAAGGCAAAGCAAATAGCTGGAGGTTGCTAGTAAGGCTGGGAAGGTCCATTGATATTGGCCCCCACCCAGCCTAAAAAGACCAGCCCTGAGCCACCACAGATATGGCGCATCCATTAGATGCACCAATTCTGGCGCTTAGTCTCAGCTCTTGCCGATAGCTCTGGTGCGGTGGCAATTGGGTAAGTTTTTGGGAGTTGATGTTAGCTGTGCAATGTCAGCTGGCATCAAGCTCAGGGGTTAGTAATGGAGTCGTGTATCAGACACCACCATTACTAACCCCGTATTTAAAAATAAAAATACACACAAAAAAGTTTATTTGAATACAGACACATTCCCTGGTTCGCCCATTTGTTATTAAAAAAAAAAAAAAATCTTGTAGCTGCGACGTAAGCCATTGTGGTTCCCACGACGTCCACCAAGGTCACGTGTTATGCCGGCCAATCACAGCCATGCCAATATTTGGCATAGCTGTGATGGCTCCGTAAGTGCCCAAAACCTAAAAGCTTGTTGATTGAAAGGGTGGAGCCTTACAACAAAATGTATTCGGCACCGAACTGTAAAACGGACGTCTGGGAAAATGTTCGTGTTCGAAGTTTGGCACCAGACACTAGGTGTCAGGTACGAACACCAAACTTTACAGTTTGGGTTTGCTCATCCCTACACTTCAATGCTAAGGGATTGTAGTGCGTAAGACATGTCAGTTTTACTGTGATACGTCTGCTAGATTCTGCTTAAGACTGGGCCTCTCAGGCTACTGTACTGTAGCTGGCAGATCTCAAGGACATTACTTGGCTTGGATTTCCATAGCAACCATCTGCTTCCCACAATCCAGTTGCGATGGAAACAAATGGATGAAAGAGAAAGCCCCCTCCTTCTGGTAATCATCTAGATGGCATTGACACAACTGGCATCGGCAGTTAAAGCTGTCACCTATTGCATTCTTTGACATGGTGGGACGCTAATCACAAATTTTTCATGCCGTAAAAGGTTGCCGAGAAATAAGAACCCTCAATGACCTCTGGACATAAAAGACGTTAAATATAAAATGATTTAATAGAGAGACTAAGCTGCATATTATCACACATGATAGACTGAATACCCAGACACAGCAGATGATATCACACATACTAGGTATAGATACACCTGCTCACTACCAAATGACGACATTTGTCACAACGACATCCGAGTCTCCAGACATAAGGGAGTTCCTGTCATGCGCAGTGATGACCAGGAAGTCTCTCAGGTCAGTGTAATAGAAGCTGCAGCGCTAACAGCTTCTATATCATGCAGATCTGCATGCTATAGAAGCATTCAGCCTGCACAAAATGAGTGTCCCATAGTGGGACAATGTGGAAAAGTAAGGATTAAATTAAAAAATTCCTTTAAAATAATTGTAAAAATATTTTAAAAAATAAAACACAATAAAATCAATATTTATTCTATCAATAAATATTTTAATAAAAAAAAATTTAAAAAGTACACCTATCTGGTAACCCCGCGTCCGTAACAAGTCGCCCCATAAAACTATCCCATTAGTTAACCCCTTTAGTGAACACCATAAAAAAACACAAAGGCAAAAAAAACAATGCTTTATCATATTACCACCGAGCAAAAAGTTGAATTACACGCGATCAGAAAGACGAATATAAATAAGCATCGTACCGCTGAAAACGTCATCTTGTCTAGCAAAAAAAACAAGCCCCTATACAGCGTCATCAGCAATAATATAGTTATAGCACTCAGAATAAAGCAAGGCAAAAATAATTTTTTCTATAAAATAGTTTTTATTGTATAAAAGCGCCAAAACATTAAAAAAATTATATATATGAGGTATCGCCGTAAACGTACTGACCCAACGAATAAATCTGCCTCATCAATTTTAACCACACGCGGAACAGTATACACACCCCTCCCAAAAAAAAATTCATAAATTGCTGGTTTTTGTTCATTTTGTCTCCCAAAAATCGGAATAAAAAGCGATCAAAAAATGTCATGTGCCCGAAAACGATTTTTTTGCAATAAAAAGCGTCTTTTAGTGTGTGACAGCTGCCAAACATAAAAACTCGTTATAAAAACCCGCTATAAATAGTAAATCAAACTCCCCTTTATCATCCCCTTAGTTAGGGAAAAATAATTAAATAAAAAATGTATTTATTTCCATTTTCCCATTAGGGTTAGGATTGAGCTTAAAGTTAGGGTTGGGGCTTGGATTATGGTTAGGGTTCAGATTAGGTTTAGGGGTGTGTTAACATTAGGTTTGAGGTTAGGTTTGGAGTTAGAATTGGGGGGTTTCCACTGTTTAGGCACATCAGGGGCTCTCCAAACGCGACATGGCGTCCGATCTCAATTCCACCCAATTTTGGTTTGAAAATGTCAAATGGCGCTCCTTCCCTTCCGAGCGCTGCCATGTGCCCAAACAGTGGTCCCCCCCCAAATATGGGGCATCAGTGTACTCAGGACAATTTAAACAACTTTTGGGGTCCAATTTCTCCTCTTACACTTGGGAAAATAAAAAATTGGGGACTAAAAGATCATGTTTGTGGAAAAAAAAAAAATTTTCACGGCTCTACGTTATAAACTTGTGGGAAATACCCGGGGGTTCAAAGTGCTCACCACATATCTAGATAAGTTCCTTAGGGGGTCTAGTTTCCAAAATGGTGTCATTTGTGGGGGTTTCCACTGTTTAGGCATATCAGGGGCTCTCCAAACACGACATGGCATCCAATCTCAATTCCAGCCAATTTTGGTTTGAAAAAGTCAAACGGAGCTCCTTCCTTTCCGAGCCCTGCGCCCAAACAGTGTTTTTTCCCCACATATGGGGCATCCGCGTACTCAGGAGAAATTGAACAACTTTATCTGTCAATTTTCTCCTGTTACCCTTGGGAAAATAAAAAAAAGTTTGTAAAAGATCATTTTTGTGCCGAAAAAGTTAAATGTCCATTTTTTCCTTCCACGTTGCTTTAGTTCCTGGGAAGCACCTGAAGGTTTAATAAACTGTTCCTGAAGGGTGGATCCCCTCTCTCGTGGTGCTGTCCTGGACTTCCGAAAAATACCGTTACCGGTAAGTAACTTAATACTTTTCCTTCAACGTTGCTTCATTTCCTGTGAAGCACCTGAAGGATTAATAAACTTCTTGAATGTGGTTTTGAGTACCTTGAGTGGTGCAGTTTTTAGAATGGTGTCATTTTTGGGTATTTTCTGCCATATAGACCCCTCAAAGTGACTTCAAATGTGAGGTGGTCCCTAAAAAAAATGGTTTTGTAAATTTTGTTGTAAAAATGAGAAATCGATAATCAACTTTTAACCCTAATAACTTCCTTCAAAAAAAATGTTGTTTCCAAAACTGTGCTGATGTAAAGTAGACATGTGGGAAATGTTACTTAGAAACTAATTTGTGTGACATATTTGTCTGTTTTAGGCTAAGTTCACACGTTGCGGAATTGCCGCGGAAATTTCCGCGGCAATCCCGCACTTCTCCCGCAGGAAATACGCACGTTTTTTTTATGCTGATTCCCGCCAGAATAATAGCGTTTTGCAAGCGTAATTAGCTTGCAGAATGCTAGCGTTTTCCTAGCGATCTGTAGCATCGCTTGGAAAACTGATTGACAGGTTGGTCACACGAGTCAAACATAATGTTTGACACGTGTGACCAACTTTTTACTATTGATGCCGCCTATGCCGCATCAATAGTAAAAAGATCTAATGTAAAAATAATAAAAAAAATAATAAATAATGATATTCTCACCTTCCGGCGGCCCCCGCAGCCTTCCCGCCTCTCAGCGACGCTCCCGGCAACTCGCGGTCCCAAGGATGCATTGCGACAAATCACACCGATGACGTGCATCTCGCGAGACCGCTATGCCATCTGGGTGATTCTCGCAAAGGACTCTTGGGACCGGAAGTTGCCGGGAGCGTCGCTGAAGGCGGGAAGGCTGCGGGGGCCGCGGGAAGGCTGCGGGGGCCGCCGGAAGGTGAGAATATCATTATTTTTTATTTTAATTATTGTTTTACCAGGGATATGGTACCCAGGGCCTGGAGGAGAGTCTGCTCTGCTCCAGACCCTGGGTACCATCCGCACATGAACCGCTTACATTGCGCATAGTGGGCATAGCCACATGCGGAAAGTAAGCGGTTCAATGCATTCCTATGGCGGCGGAATCACCGCGGTTACGCTAAATTAATGAACATGTTGCTTTTTTTTCCGCTAAGCGTTTTTTTCGCGGAAAAAAACGCAACATGTGTACAAAACATGCGGAATCAATTAAAACGTATAGAATGCTTAATGCTTGCGTTTTGTTCGCGGTTTAACCGCGGAAAATAGCGGAAAAACCGCGAAAAAAAACGCAATTATTCCTGATCGTGTGCACTTAGCCTTAAGGGCATAAAAATTCAAAGTTTGAAAACTGCAAAATTTTCAAAGTTTTCGCCATATTTCTGTTTTCTTCATAAATAAAAGTAAGTTACTGTATATCGAAGAAACACGGGTATTACATACCTGGTAATGTGTTTTTTCATGAGACATGACGGCACCACGAGAGAGCGGATCCGCCCTTCAAGGACAGGAAACCTTCAAGATAAAAGGGGTGGCTCCTCTTTCCGCATCAGTTGTTTTACAGAGAACGAGAGGAACTCTGCAGGTTAGTTTACATATAAATAATACATCCTTTACAATTCTAATCAGCCACACCCAAGGGAGTATATAACACTAATAATGCAAAGAACTAATGACGTGATCAAAGGGCGGGAATATAAGGGTGCAATCACGTCTCATGAAAAAAAAATTACCAGGTATGTAATACCCTTGCTTTTCCATCATACATGACAGCACTATGAGAGAGTTACAGAGATTTGTATTCTCTTTAGGGAGGGATCATTGCTTGTAACACTCTTCTCCCAAATGTGAGATCAGAGGTAGCAGATAAGTCTAGTCTGTAGTGTTTGAAAAAGGTTGACGGAGAGGACCAAGTGGCCGCCTTACAAATCTAGTCGATTGTGGCATCTGCTCTCTCCGCCCAAGACGTCACCATGGCTCTTGTGGAGTGGGCTTTTAGACCATCTGGAACAGCCCTGCCTGCACTACTGTACGCTAGCATAATGGCCTCTCTCAACCATCTAGCTATCGTCTGTTTTGAGGCTTTTAAACCCTTCCTTGCCCCCTGGTATGAGACAAATAAAGCTCTCTGTTTTCTCCAGTGTTTTGTCACCTCTAGATACTGCAGGATACATCTCCTAACGTCAAGGCAGTGTAGTTTTTCTTCCTTTTTGTTGTTAGGGCAGAAGGATGGTAACACTATTTCCTGAGCCTTATGAAATTTTGACACTACCTTTGGAAGATATGCTGGGTCTAACTTCAACACCACCCTATCATCCATGACCTGAGTGTAGGGAGGGTCTGCCGATAGTGCGTGTAAATCTCTAACTCTACGGGCTGATGTGAGTGCCACTAACAAAACTGTTTTTAATGTTAGTACCTTGTCTGATGTTGTGTTCAAAGGCTCAAAGGGGCTTTCTGTCAAGGCTGACAAAACTAAATTTAGGTCCCATGGTGGAGGAGCAGGGGATGGGACAGAATCAGCTCTATTATCGGCCCAGATAAATCTAGCCACCCATCTATTGTTTGCCAGGTCACAGTTGAACAATGCTCCTAGGGCTGAGACATGTACTTTGAGGGGACCGACAGCTAACCCCAGCTCTAAACCCTTCTGCAGGAACTCCAGTATCGCCACTATCGGGACCTCCCCTTCCCGTATTGGCCCTGAGACAGACAAAAAATTTTTCCATATCCTCCCGTAAATTTTTGTAGTCACTGGCTTCCTACTACTGAGTAAAGAGGATATTAACCCAGCTGAGAACCCCTTTTTTTTCTAACAGCAACCTTTCAAATTCCAGGCTGTCAAATGCAGCCCAGACTTCTGAGGGTGACTGAAGGGACCCTGTGTTAGAATGGTCCTGGTCTTCGGGAGTACCCATGGGTCTGTTACCGACATTACTCTCAACCAGTAGAACCATGGCCTCTTCGGCCAGAAGGGGGCTATTACAATCACTCAGGCCTTGTCCTCCCTGATCTTCCGCAGAACTGCTGGAATAAGGCATATCGGAGGGAAGGCGTACAGGAGTCCCGCTGACCAGTCTATCCTGAAAGCGTCCACTGCTAACGGCCAGTCTGCTGGACTCAGGGAGCAGAATTTCTGCACTGTCTTGTTGGCTTTTGAGGCAAAGAGATCTATGCTGGGTTTTCCCCACATGAGAACAATCTGATCAAAAACGGACTGTTTTAATGACCATTCTCCTTGCCTTAAGTGGTTCCTGCTCAGAAAATCCGCTTTCTGGTTGTCTACCCCTCTGATATGCAGGGCCGATAATGAGTGGAAATGATGTTCTGCCAGAGTCATAATCCTCTCTGTTATCGTCATCAGTGACGGTGGCTCACATATGCGACTGCTGTCCGATTGTCCGATAAGACTCTCACATGATGTCCTGTTAGCTGAGGTAGAAGTCTTTTTAGTGCTCTCTCGACTGCTAAGAGCTCCCAGTCGTTTGAGGATAGATTTCTTTCATCCTGGGCCCAGGGACTCTGGAGCAATAGTGTGTCTAGGTGGGCTCCCCACCTTGGAGGCTGTGAAAGTCCATGGGACTCCCCTTGGAGATGAGTCTATTTGTAACCACCACCTGAGAGACTGGAGTACAGAGACCGAGAGGGTGATCTTTCGATCTAGTTGTCCCTGAAGATCCAGGTGTAAGGTTCTGTGTATCTGTTTCTGAAACTCAGTTTGTTCGTCGGCCATTTTGCTTTCTGTTTTGCTGCAGCTATCTTGCCCTCAGTTAAAATGGAGTTTTCCAGCTTGCATGTTCCCGCCCTGATTCTCTCCGTTTGCTTCTTAAACAGCCACACCTGAGCAATCAGTGCTTCAGAATCTAGCCTGCAGTGAACCTGTGTTCTGACTCCTGAAGCCTTGGACCTTGTACTCCAGCCATTTCTACTGAGAAACTCTGAAGCACTTGTGGACTCTGAACTCTGCTCTTGAAAGCCTCACGTTTGCATGGACTTGCGGTAACATAGAAGAAGATCTGAATCTGTTGTGGAGAGTTATTGATGAACTTAGATTACTCTGGCCTGCTGTGTCTCCTGCTTCTGTGTTTGCAACCTGTGTGTTTATTTTTGCCAATTTGTATGAAGCAATACAAGACTTTCTTTATCAACCTGTGTCTCAAGTATTTTCATCGCACCCAAGCACAAGACGCTATATGAACTGTATCACATACATTACAAGATTCTGAAGCCAAACGTTAGTGTCTGCTGGGTCTGGAAAGGCTTGTCTGCTGTACTGTGGATATCGGATGTCCGGTTGTACTTTCTGTGATGACAGTGGTTGTGACTTCTCACAACCATTCCAGGTGAGCAATTCCCTTAAGTTTTTTTTCTGCAGTGTTATCACAGGTAAACACTATTGTTTTTTTTTTTTTTTCTCTTCTCTTTTTGTCTGCTGAAACTCTGGATATCAGATGTCTGGTTGAAAGCTTTCTGTGATGATAGTGGTTGTGACTTCTCACAACCATTCCAGGTGAGCAGTTCCCTTAAAGTTTTTTCTTTCTTCAGTGTTGCCACAGGTGAACACTATTGTTTTTTTTTTCTCTCCTCTTCTTCCAGTATCCTGTCTTAAAAGATCTGGAAAATGGAGGCCCGCATAAAGGAACTTTGTGGAGTGACTGATAATATCCTTGCAGATTTGCAGAATTTAAAGACCCGTTTTACAAATCTTCAGGACCTAAATAATCACAATTTGCAAGTGGTTGGACAGACTACTCAGGATTTGCGAGCCAGGATTGAGGTTCTGGAGGGGCAAGTCCAGGCTCCTGCCGTGGCCCCGAGTTCTGGGATTCCCAAGTTGCCCCCTTTTCGTTTTGGTGGTGAACGTGAAAAATTCAGGGGATTTGTTAATCAATGTAATCTTTTTTTTTCTGCACATGCTTCACAATTTCCTACTGAACGATCTAAGGTGCTTACTATAATTATGTTGCTTACCAACAAGGCTTTGATATGGGCAAACCCTCTGATTGAGACTGAGGATGATTGTTTGAATCACCTTGATGATTTTATTTCAGCCATGGGGCAGGTGTTTGATGACCCCAATCGAGGTGCAACAGCTGAAGCAGCCATGTTAGCTTTGCGCCAAGGTAAGCACTCAGTAGCTGAATATGCCTTGGATTTCAGGAGATGGGCCCTTGATACCACCTGGGACAATTCCGCCAAAAAATCTATTTTTCGAAAGGGGTTATCCCCACTAATTAAGGATGAACTTGCTCGTGCCGACCCTCCCACTGCGTTAGGTGACTTTATTAACTACTGCATCCGTATTGATACTCGTTTAACTGAACGCAGGCAAGAGAGATGGTTCGAAAGCAATCGTACTAACCTTTTCCTACCTTCCTCTCCAGCTAAGGAACCTTTGAATAGGATTACACGGGAACCTGAACCTGAACCCATGCAGGTAGACTCTTTACTACGACGGGTTAGTGATGCACGCAAGGAACATCGTTTTAAGGAGAATCTATGTTTTTATTGTGGTAAGTCAGGGCACTTTATTATTAACTGTCCCAGCCGTTCTCGCAAGACTACTGCAGCACTCATTCATTGTGAGTGTTGCGAGAGGGGATCTGTCAGGTCCGAGCCTCAGGCTCCAGAGAGAGCTGCAGCAACAGATCTTGATTTCTCGGACTTAAACTCCGTTACCTCTGAGGACGTTGACTGTGTAAATGCTGCCATCTTTCAAGTTTCCTCAGCGGTGTCCCAGCTGAGTTGTAAGAAAAACAATTCTCACTGTTTTCTTTCCATCAAACTCTGGGTTGACTCAGCCTGGGTGTCTAGCTCTGCCATGATCGACTCAGGTGCAAGTGGAAATTTTATGGATGTCTCCTTTGCTCTAAAACAGGGAATACGTTCAGTGAAGAAGGTTGCTCCAGTACAGATGGAAACTGTGGATGGCTCCCTGCTGACCTCTGGACCAGTGGATCAGGAAACAGAGCCTTTAAAGGTTCTTATGGGTAAAGATCATCAAGAGAAACTGTCCTTTATGCTTATCTCTTCTCCTCACTTTCCCATTATTCTAGGGCTACCATGGCTGCAGGCTCAGAATCCTACCATTAACTGGGAGACCAAGGAATTACACTTTCCAGAGAAACAGATGAGTCAAAAAATTTCAGCTTGCTCTGTTCCTAAAGGAACCATGTCAGTCCCTGAATTACCAGCTGTATACCAGGACTATGTGGATTTATGTGACAAGAAGAACGCTGACCAGCTTCCTCCTCACCGTCCATATGATTGTCCAATTGAATTATTGCCTGGAGCAGAGATACCTTTTGGTAAGATCTACCCCCTGGCGGGGCCCGAGCTGAAGGCTTTAAAAGAGTACATAGACGAAAATCTAGCCAAGGGCTTCATACGCCCTCTTCATCTCCTGCAGGGGCACCCATATTCTTTGTAAAGAAGAAAGATGGATCCCTGAGACCATGCGTAGACTATAGGGAACTTAATAAGGTTACTATTAGAAACCGTTATCCATTGCCTTTAATCCCTGAGTTATTGGAGAGAGTGCGACATGCCAAAATTTTTTCTAAACTAGATCTTCGTGGGGCCTATAACTTAGTCCGTATTAGACCTGGGGATGAATGGAAGACTGCATTCAGGTCACGCTATGGACACTTTGAATATCTGGTTATGCCTTTTGGTCTGAGTACCGCCCCAGCCACTTTCCAACACTTGGTGAATGACATCTTCAGGGATCTCCTAGATACATTCGTGGTAATTTATTTGGATGATATTTTAATTTTTTCTAACTCCACAGAGGAACATCATGGACATGTGAGAATGGTCTTGGAACGTCTAAGACAAAATCATCTTTACATCAAGCTTGAAAAGTGTGAATTCCATAAGACCGAAATTCAATTTCTGGGTATGTACTGTCTACACAAGGAATTAGTATGGATGGAAGTAAAACCCAAGCCATCAATGATTGGCCAAGTCCTAGAAATGTGAAGGAGGTACAGCGCTTCATCGGGTTTGCAAACTTCTATAGACGTTTCATTAGAAATTTCTCTGAGGTAGTGTCACCTATCACCCAACTTACCCGGAAAGAGTCTAAGTTCTCCTGGACTCCCCAAGCCCAGGAAGCATTTTCCCGTCTAAAAGATAAATTTACCACTGCACCTATCCTAGTACATCCCAACCCAGAGCTTGCCTTCATAATAGAGGTGGATGCTTCAGACTGTGCCGTGGGAGCTATACTCTCTCAGAGAACAGGTGAGAAGAATGTCTTGCATCCCTGTGCCTTCTTTTCCCAGCAGTTGTCTTCGGCTGAGAAGAACTACGATGTGGGCAATAGAGAGTTGTTGGCCATTATTGCCGCCTTCAAAGAATGGAGACACCTTCTTCAAGGAGCTGCACAGCAAATAGTCGTTCTGACAGATCATCGTAATCTTGAGTTTATCAGGTCGGCTAAGTGCCTGACTCCTCGCCAGGCTCGCTGGAATCTTTTCTTAAACCAATTTAATTTTATTATTTCTTATAGACCAGGATCGCGCAATGGAAAGGCTGATGCACTCTCTAGGATTTACTCAGCAGAGACACGTCCAATTACTCCTCCTAAGACTATTCTTCCTGACTCTAGATTCCTAGGAGTGATTCATCATCAAGACCTAATTAAAGACATCAAGGAAGCATACCATGCGGATTCTTTTTTGGCTCAACCCCCAAGGGACGTAAGTCTTGTCTTTAAGAATGGTGTGTGGATTCTGGGACAACGTCTGTATATACCTGAAACAGTCAGATTGAGAGTATTGCAACTCATTCACGATTCCAAAATAGCCGGGCATAGAGGAATTCTAAAGACACAGGAATTTCTTTCTCGTTTCTTTTGGTGGCCCACTTGTAGGAAGGATGTTTTGGACTATGTCACTTCGTGTGAGGTTTGTGCAAGATGCAAAACACCTCGCTCTTCACCAACTGGTCTGTTACAGCCTCTTCCACCCCGTCCCGCCCGTGGGGATCCATTTCTATGGACTTCATTGTGGAATTACCAACCTCTCAAGGGAAGAACACTATTCTAGTGGTGGTTGATCGTTTAACAAAGGCAGCTCATTTTATCCCTTGTGTCGGCTTACCCACTGCAAAACAGACATCAGATTTGATGATTAAAGATGTGTTTCGTTTACATGGAGTACCGGATGAGGTTATTTCGGATCGAGGGGTGCAATTCACTTCTAGGTTTTGGCAAAATTTCTGTGCAGCATTGGACATTAAAGTAAACCTTTCTTCTGCTTTTCATCCCCAGACTAATGGACAAACCGAACGAACCAATCAAACCCTGGAGCAGTATCTCCGCTGCTTTATCTGCCACCTACAGGATGATTGGGTGGATCTACTTCCATTGGCTGAGTTCTCTTACAACAACTCTCAGAGTGCCTCCACTAAACAGTCTCCTTTTTTCTCTAATTTAGGTTATCATCCTAACATTCTACCACGATTTCCCATAGAGACGCCTTTGCCAGCAGTGGCTGAAAGAGTCACGACTTTACAGAAGAATATGGATCTTCTAAAGGAGAATCTGGAATCGGCTCAGGAAAGGTACAAGAAGGCAGCAGATAAATTTCGTAAACCTGCACCAGCTTTTAAGGTAGGAGACCTGGTCTGGCTGTCAACCAGAAATCTTAAGTTAAGGATTCCATCGTCTAAGTTGGGACATAAGTACATTGGACCCTATAAAATCAGTAAGATTATAAGTGCCGTTGCTTGTCGTCTTCAATTGCCCAGAACTATGAGAATCCACCCTGTCTTTCATGTATCCCTACTAAAGGCTGCAACACCCAATACGTTTCCTGGACGTTCTTCTCCTTGCCCTGACCCAGTGCTAGTCGATGGTCAGGAAGAATTTGTGGTGGAAAGGATTTTAGATTCCAGGTTGTATAGAAATCAGTTACAATATCTGATTAAATGGCAGGGCTACCCAGTGGAGGACAACTCATGGGAGCCAGTCAATAACGTTAATGCTCCTCGCTTGCTCCGTCAGTTTCATCAGAGGTACCCACACAAGCCTGGTCTGAGGTCATCCGGAGGTTGCCCCTAAGGGGGGAGTAATGTAAGGTTCTGTGTATCTGTTTCTGAAACTCAGTTTGTTCGTCGGCCATTTTGCTTTCTGTTTTGCTGCAGCTATCTTGCCCTCAGTTAAAATGGAGTTTTCCAGCTTGCATGTTCCCGCCCTGATTCTCTCCGTTTGCTTCTTAAACAGCCACACCTGAGCAATCAGTGCTTCAGAATCTAGCCTGCAGTGAACCTGTGTTCTGACTCCTGAAGCCTTGGACCTTGTACTCCAGCCATTTCTACTGAGAAACTCTGAAGCACTTGTGGACTCTGAACTCTGCTCTTGAAAGCCTCACGTTTGCATGGACTTGCGGTAACATAGAAGAAGATCTGAATCTGTTGTGGAGAGTTATTGATGAACTTAGATTACTCTGGCCTGCTGTGTCTCCTGCTTCTGTGTTTGCAACCTGTGTGTTTATTTTTGCCAATTTGTATGAAGCAATACAAGACTTTCTTTATCAACCTGTGTCTCAAGTATTTTCATCGCACCCAAGCACAAGACGCTATATGAACTGTATCACATACATTACACCAGGTTTCCCTGTAGCACACACCACTGTAGTTCCCTTGCATGGACTGGGCACATTTTACCGCTGGTATGCATGCAGTCAGAGACCCTAACACTGACATGGCCCTTCTTAGCGTGACTTCTGGCTTTTTTATTGTCGTTATAATCATTTGTTTTATTTTTTCCTCTTTTTCCTCTGGGAGGCGACACTCCTGTGCCACCGAATCTATCATTATCCCCAAGAAGTTCTGGGTTGTTGCTGGTTCCAGCCTGGATTTCTTGAGGTTGAGCTGCCATCCCAGTATCTGTAGTGTCTCCATTACTATTCTGACTTGTTCTTGACAGTGACGAAAAACTTTTCCCCACCATCAAGAAGTCGTCTAGGTACGGTATTATTAACGTCTCTCTTTCCCTGAGATGCGCTGTGACCTCTGCCACCAACTTCGTAAAGACTTGTGGGGCTATTGCTATCCCAAAGGGCAGAGCCCTGTACTGAAGGTGAATTAACTGTGACCCCACTTGGACCGCCACCCTGAGATATTTGCGATCTTGATGTCGAATTGGGACGTGATAGTAGGCGTCCTTGAGGTCCAGGACCGCCATGTAACAGTGAGGAAAGAGGAGTCTTACTGCTGTCTTTATTGTCTCCATCTTGAAGGATGGGATTATGAGGTATTTGTTTAGGCCTTTTAAATTTATAATTGTCCTCAAAGAATCGTCCGGTTTTATCACAAGAAATAGAGGGGAGTAAAACTCCTTGTTTCTCTCCTCTACTGGAACCTCTTCTAGAACCTGTTTGTGTAGGAGCGATATTATCTCCCCTTCCAGGCTCTTCTGCTTTTCCTGTGAGGACTGTACCGGAGTTTGCATGTACCTTCTTGGAGGCCAATGGTGGAACATTAATTCCAGGCTTGATCCCACAATCTGCAGGATCCAAGCGCTGGACGATATCCTCTCCCAGGCTGGAAGGAAGTGAGAGAGCCTTCCTCCCACCTGAGAGGGGCCGTCACTGGGGAGCTTTCATGCAGTCTTTGGAGGGCCTACCGAAGTAGAAGCCTCTACCTCCTCTGTTGGATCGCTTGTCCACGTTGCTTCTGTCGCGCTCCCTGAACTGCTGCTTTTTGAACTTCCGGCCCTTTTAAAATGAACGCCGAAAGGACTGAAATGGCTGCCTCGAAAAATTCTTTTTGTTATCACCGGCCTTCTACAGTACTTCGTCTAATGCCGTTCCGAACAGGAAATTGCCTTCGCATGGCAGAGCGCAAAGCTTCATTTTTGCTTGCGTGTCCCCTGGCCAGCATTTAAGCAATACTGCACGGCGTCCTACATTGGCCAGTGCCGCTGATTTTGCCGCTAACCTTGCTGAGTCTGCTGAAGCTTCAGCTAGAAATACTGACACAGCTCTTATGGTTGGTATTGCCTCCAGGATAGCTTCCCTAGGGACTTCTTGTTTAAGTTGGTCCTCTAGGTTGTCTATCCACATTTTGAGAGACCTAGCCACGCAAGTGGCCGTTATGGCTGGTCTTCGTGCCCCCGCTGAGGCCTCCCAGGCTGTTTTCAGACAACTGTCCGCCTTTCTATCCAGTGGCTCCTTTAAAGAACCTAGATCCTCAAAGGGTAGAGAGGACTTCCTGGCCACTTTTGATACTGCCACATCAATCTTTGGGGGTCTATCCCAGGATGAGGATGCCTCTTCCTCAAAGGGGTACTTTCTCTTCAGGAAATTGACTACGTGGGACTTCTTTTCCGGCTTCTCCCAATTCCTTTTAATGAGCTACTGTAACTGCTCGTTTATCGGAAAAGATCTCCGTTTTCTTTTTTGTAAACCCCCAAACATAAGTTCCTGGGTTGTTCTCTTCGCTTTTTCGTCTATTAACCCCATATTAGAACAAACTGATTTTATGAGTCTATCTGTAGCTTCCACAGGGAACGTATCCTCTTCCTCCGAGCTACTTTCTGAATACCGATACTTATCGGAGTCCGCCTCTGTTCCTGAGGAGTCCTCTTGGGACACTACTGAGGGACTGGACCTGTCTCTAGATCTACCGTTCCTGTCCGCCGTCTGCAACGCCTTTACAGACTTGCCAACTTCTGCCTGAATTAAGGACTTCAGGCTCTCTGAGAAGGATGGCGTTTCTTCCGCTAGTGTCCTAATGATACAATCCTGGTACATCTTTTTGTTCCAGGATGCTCCTAAGGGGCTTTCGCACAAGGGACACTCCTTATTCTTATCTTTATCTTTCTTCTTCTTATGTACCCACTATACTACACCCCACCAATGTGTGTGAGAGAGAGGAGGTTTGGAGACAAAGAGAGAGAGAAAGAGAACAGACATTAGCGTGCTGGACTTTCTCGAAGCTCACTCACCACTCGGGACGTGTCAAAGGACGGTACCGTCTCTGGATGCTGACTAGTCCTTTCGGAGTCTCCCGTCGAGACTACGGACCCCTCCTTGCGACGCTCCGTCCGCACGTTACCCGAGCGGCTACCGCTGCGGCGCGTCTGGCTCTTTTCACTTGAGCGAGACCGCCGCTTCTCCTGAACCTCCTGGTGCGGCTGCAAATGCTCCGGTGAAAGGCTCTCCATCATACCTACTAGCCTGATGAGAGTAGTCACATCTGACCTGCACTGGCTGAGTGACACCTTATTGTGTTTCAGCCAGGCTTTAAAGTAGCTTCCTCCTTTTTTTTGCTTAATTAATTTAACTAATTCACCTGGTTGATCCTGCACCTGCTGGCCGGTAGCGCCTAGGCGCATGTGCACTATATTCAGCCCCCCCCCCGGTTTTTAACCACCATTCTCGACCATGCTCTCCCGGGAATACCTATTACTTAACTGGCCGTGCGCACGTACCCGGTCTCTCCCCGTCAGTACGTGCTGCTGATTCTTTGATCCAGTCCTCATAAGAGACGCGCCGGCCACTTCCGGCCTTCTCAGATGCCCAGCTGATCTCTCCCAGGCTGATGCACGCGCTCCTGCGCATACTCGGATTGTACTACCGGTTCGCGCCCGGGTCATTTCCGGCGCACGCTAACTCCGTAGCAGCCGGCCGCTCCGTGCCCCTGGCTGCAGATTCTCTCTGCGCGCACCCGGTCTCCCATTCGGTGCGCGCCCCGTTCGCCTTGCGCGCGCCCTGGCCACACTGCACGTTTGGCGTCTTGCTACCGACGGCATGACACCCGGCATCGCTGCCCCTTCCATACCTGTGCCTTATGGATCTGATCTCACCTGGAGGGAGCATCCACTCGCCCTGGCCACCACTGCTGCAGGTATCTTTTCTTTTTTTTTTTTTTCATGGTGACCCGGCGTCTTCGCTCAACAGGGAGGGCACCCCTAAAAGAGGCCTCCGAGGAGCTTAACTCACCCGGGCACCGATGTGCCTCACAGGCTGCGTGGCCACTTCGTATCAACAGGGAGGGCACGAAAACCGTGACCTCTGAGGACCCCAATAGTGTATGGGAATAGGTATCAGGGAGGATGCACCTTTTGTGGACTCCGAGACCCCATCTTCACCGGGCAGTACCTCACGGGTTGTGGCCATTCCTCGCTCAGGGGGGCATGGAATACATGGCCCCCGAGAATACCGGCACCTGGTGACGGATGTAGCAGACCCATGCTTGCTAGTATTCATCCGTCCCAGGCCCGGGCATCCTCTTCATCCATCACGAGAGTCTTCCATCTTGAGGGTTCCCCATCAAGGACAGGAAACCAACTGATGCGGGGAGGAGCCGCCCCTTTTATCTTGAAGGTTTCCTGTCCTTGAAGGGCGGATCCCCTCTCTCGTGGTGCCGTCATGTATGATGGAAAAATTTTACCACTAACGTGAAGTACAATATGTCACGAGAAAATCTAATGTAATGTAGCATAACATGCTGTTATAACCGTTTTGACTGCATTTAAAACATACTTTGTGTGTTATAGTTCAAAGAAGGCACTGGGGGCTGACATCTTGCTTTCACAGTAGCAGAACCACACTTTCAGTGTCATAATACGGCAACTCCACGGTCACAGGAGATAACAGATGGACTCCGACTCAATCTATTGTAATGGAACTGTCACTGCTGTAAACTGGGCACACCTCTGTGAGCTGCACAATTCACGGTAGTGGGAGTGTTCTGCTGCCATTTTCATGGATCTGCTAACAAAAGCAGCACTGCTTCCAGCATAGCAGATCTTAGATTGACATGAGGAAAATGAAGGAGAAAAGCACAGGCAGAGTATCAGAGACTGCAAAGACAAGGAGGAACAGTGTACCATCAGCTTTATTGAGCAGGGGGTGATTCATCCCTCAGTAACATAAGGTAAGGAGCCCCAGGTCTGCAGTGAATGGCCAGACATTGTGGAGGGGGGTGAGAGAAACATGTAATCTGGGTGAGAGACATATGAAGACTGATGGGAGAGAGAGAGACAGTAACTGCTGGTGATAGCAGATCATAGGGCAGTCACACACAAAATGGCACTGCCCTGTGAAGCTACTCTTCATTCTGCACCAGGGATACTGGAATACCCAAAAGGGTCAGGAAATGGTTATGTCAGCAGTTACTTCCCCAATTTTCCAACAGTAAAGTTGGTAAGTCTTGCTATAGCTACTTGAGATCTAAAATGGAAAATGCTCCCCCTAGTGGTAAATATATATATTTGTACAAAAATATATAATATTTTTCATATAGAAATATTTTCAAACAGTGCAAACATTGCATTAATACATTTTAATTACTATTTTAAGCTTAATAAACTACAAGAACACTGGTGGCACCTTCTCTTTAAAATGGGCAGAGCACGTGGCTAATGCATCAGACCTTATGGGACTGTGGTGCTAAAAATGTTCCCAGAAATTCTGGTGAAGGTGCACAGCACTTGTCTGATGAGCCAAATTCATGAAGCAACATGAGACTTTTAATGAATTATTAGACTGTGTTAATTAACCCCTTAACCCCAAGGTTGGTTTGCACGTCAATGAGCGAGCCAATTTTTACAATTCTGATCACTGTCCCTTTATGAGGTTATAACTCTGAAACGCTTCAATGGATCTTAGTGATTCTGAGATTGTGAATACTTTTCCGCCCAATGATGACAAAATGTCATCATTGGGCGGAAAAGTATTCACATCAATTTTTCTGGCTAACACGGTACCACAATATAATTTATTATTGTACTCGTGACATATTGTACTTCATGGTGGTGATAAAATTTCTTCGATATAACTTGCATTTATTTATGAAAAAAATGGAAATATGGTGAAAATTTGGAAAATTTTGCAATTTTCAAACTTTTAATTTTTATTCCCTTAAAACAAAGAAATATCTCACACAAAATAGTTACTAAATAACATTTCCCACATGTCTACTTTACATCAGCACAATTTTGGAACCAATTTTTTTTTCTTAGGACATTATAAGGGTTAAAGTTGACCAGCGATTTCTCATTTTTACAAAAAATTGAACAAAACCATTTTTTTTAGGGACCAACTCACATTTGAAGTCACTGAGGGGTCTATAAGGCAGAAAATACCCAAAAGTGACACCATTCTAAAAACTGCACCCCTCAATGTACTCAAAACAACATTCAAGAAGTTTATTAACCCTTCAGGTGCTTCACAGGAGATGAAGCAACGTTGAAGGAAAAGTATTAAGTTACTTACCGGTAACAGTATTTTTCGGAAGCCCATGACAGCACCACGAGAGAGGGGATCCACCCTTCAGGAACAGGAAACCTACAGATACAAAAAAGGGTGGCGCCTCTCCCACGCACCAGTTGTATTTCAGAGCTTGAGAGGACTACCACGGTTAATGGCACAAAATATACAAAATATATCTAGTTTTTACTGTAAATCAATTATCCTACATGAAAACTTATAAGAGGATGTGCAGCCCCATGTGAAAGGGAGGGAACTAAAGGTACTGTCATGGGCTTCCGAAAAATACCGTTACCGGTAAGTAACTTAATACTTTATTCAGACTCCCATGACAACACCACGAGAGAATTACAGAGATGTAAGCTAACCTAGGAGGGACTATAGCCTGCAGTACCCTTAGCCCGCAGGTAAGATCTGAGGAGGCCCCCATGTCTAACAGATAGTGTTTGAAAAAGGTGGAAGGAGATGACCATATGGCCACCTTACAAATCTGGTTGATTGATACTCCCGATCATTCTGCCCAGGATGACGCCATGGCACGGGTGGAATGTGCTCTTAGGTTCTGCGGAGCTGGACCCCCACCTGCTGTATAAGCCAGAGAGATAGCCTCCCTAATCCACCTGGCTAACGTACATCTTGATACTCTAAGCCCTTTCCTAGAACCTTGGAAGGATAAAAATAATGCATTATCCTTTTTCCAAGGATCAGTAGCCGAAATATATTCTAGTAGCCACCTTCTAACTTCTAATGTATGAAGCTTCTCTTCTTTAGGGTTAGAAGGGTTAGGGAGAAAAGAAGGTAGGACTATCTCGAGACCTGTGGAAGTGTGATGCTACTTTGGGCAAGTAAGCCTGGTCTGGCTTTAGGACTACCCTATCATCTAGGAATTCTGTATAAGGCCGGGGTCACAAGGGTGACAAAAACGGACTAGTGGAATGCGATGAAATACCGCATTGCACTCGGACCAATGTTTATCTATGGGGCAGCTCCCAGCATCCGTTTTTTTCTCGGCCTTTTTCCTCGGACCGAGACAATCGCAGCATGCTGCAATTGTTACCGATTATATCGGTCGAGAATCGCCAATGCAAGTCTATGGGTGCGATGAAAAATCGGATTACAAACGGACCACACGTGTGACTTGCGATAAAATCGCACCGGTGTCCTTTAGAAATGCCAGCAATTCATCCCCGGCTATACTGTAAAATCACACTGACAGCTTTAATAAAGAATAGAAAGAATACATACACACATATGCAAATTGCCTCTTCAAAAAAAAGAGTACTTGCACTCTATAGCGTCACCTATTGGAAGTAGCGATCCTACAAGTCACAATCAACCTTTTAACGAGTCTTGTAATATGACTTAGGATAAAAGCCAAATCAGTATCTCCATTTGTAGACACAGTGTTTCGGACTATAGGTCCTCGTCAGTGGACAGTAGGAGAGATCTGATTTGGCTAGATGAGAGGCTCTGGACTAGGGTCTAAAGGGTAAGGTCTCTCCTTGTGGAGAGTGACATACCAGCTCTGGCGTGTCGAGGTAAGGAGGCTTATTCGCCGTGCAATGCTCCTCTGGGAAATTTAATATGCAAATTGCTGTCATGATCCCAGTGCAGGGTTGACCTGCACGCTAGGGGTTAAGGTTTTGATCCCAGTGCAAGCTCTTACCTGCACACCTGGGGCTTATTATTGTGGCCTCTCCTTGGTTCGGGGAGAGATTCTTATAGCCCTAGGAAGCTCCAATCACCGTCAGTTATACTTTCGCCCTTGGCAGAGTGTGTTGACCCGAGTGTGTTTGTGCTGTGTTCTGGTTTGCCTGATACTTTGGTTTTGACTCGGTCTGATCTCTGGATACTGCTTGTTGGATTCTGTTTCTGTACCTTCGCTGTCTGTTTGGTTTTGACCTCTGCCTGGCCCCGACTATCCGTTCTGTCTCATCCTTGGTACTGTACTGTCTTCTCGTGCTTTGACCTTGGCTTGTTCAGATTTACGTCTCTGTCTGTGCCCCTTGGTAACTTTGTCCCGTAGTTACCTTTCTAGGAGTTTTCCCTCAGCTTCTAGCTCCCTGGAGCTGAAGCCACGCCCCTCAACTGTCAGGTGATTCAGGACCTGAAACCATCTCTCTCCTGCCTTGCTCACCCTGCGTTCGTAGGAGCCTGAAGCTTTCTTCTGCACTCGTCTTCCGGGATATTGCACTGGTGAGTTCTCTTGCAATCCTCCCCGTGATATTATAACTGACAACTAATTTTTATTTTTTTTTTGGTTCACGGCTGTGTTTGGGGCGCAGGTTGTGCAGAGAGATATGGATCCCATACAGTCGCTGTCCGAACAGATGAAAAATCTGAGTCAGATGTTTCAGGATTTATCTCTGGAACAGCAAGCGCTGTCGTGTTCACAGCGGCAGGTTTCTGAGACTGTGCAGGGGGCTTTATCTGCTGGTTCTCTGAGGGCTATGGCGAGTGATGTTGCGCTGGTGTCCTCAGAACCACCTGTTAAACTGCCTGACTTCTTTTCTGGGAACAAAAAGGAGTTTAGGATCTTCATGGAGGGTTGCAAACTTTTTTTTAGTTTGAGACCACGGTCCTCTGGGGATGAAAGTCAGAGGGTAGGGGTCATCATGTCTTTATTAAAAGGGTCCCGACAAGCATGGGCATTTTCCCTTCCTTCCACTGCCCCTGAGAGAGTGACGGTGAATGCATTCTTTGAGGCCCTCTCGGGCACATATACGATGAGCCTGACCGAGTGCGATTGGCAGAGGACATGGTGATGAGTGTCTGTCAGGGGAAGCACTCGGCCGAGATTTCTTGGGAGGACACCGCCCTCCGATGACTATTTCGCAGAGGCTTGTCCGAGCGGCTGCAGGATGCCTTGGCGTTACACCCCCCACCTAACTCTCTCGAGGACGCCATGACCCAGGCCGTCCGGAAGGACCGCAGGTTGTGGGCCAGGGGGGTGATGCAGGTGGAGACTACATTGTTCCCCAGTGGAAAAGAGACTGTCTCTGAGCCCATGGATGTGGGCGCTATCACTCTGAAGGAAAAGGAGAGGAAACGCCGTCGGGCAGAACAGTTGTGCTTCTACTGCGGTAAAGCTGGACATTGGAAAAAGGAGTGTCCTGTCTGCCCGTCCTCAACCCGGTCGGCGGGAAACGACTAGGTCTGGGTAGTCAGCGAGGAGACTACTCAGACCCTCAGGTACACTTTTCCTCGTTCTCTAAGGTGTTGCTTCATGTGGAACTGTTAGTGGATGGTTGTTCTTTTCCCTCTACAGCCTTTGTGGACTGTGGGTCATCCATCAATCTGATTGACTCTCAATTGGTCACACGCTGCAAGATAGGGACAGCTAGGCTTAAGGCTCCGATCAAGGTGGTGGCCATTGACTCCTCCCCTCTCACAAAAGAGAGAATTCTCTTTATGTCTGACTTGTTTTCGCTCAGAGTGGGCGCTGCTCACGAGGAAAAATTAAGTTGTTTAGTTCTGGACAATCTATCAGCAGGGTTGGTGTTGGGCATGCCCTGGTTACAACGCCATAACTCAGTTATTAACTGGAAAACGGGGGAGATTGTTCAATGGGGGTTTAATGATTCTAAGTTATGTTATGAATCTGCACTGCTGGTTAAACCTGTTAAATCTGTGTCTGTGTCATCTGTCGAGCTGGAAGGTATTCCGGAGTACCTGAAAGACTTCGAAGATATGTTCTCAGAAAGCGAGGCTGAGACGTTGCCGCCACATAGACCCTTTGACTGCGCCATCGAGCTAGTCCCGGGGGCTAAACTACCTAAAGCCCGTCTGTTTAATTTGTCTGGACCTGAGCGCTTAGCTATGAAGGATTATATTGCAGAAAGTCTTCGCAAGGGACACATACGTCCCTCAGTTTCACCTGTGGCGGCGGGCTTCTTTTTTGCGAAGAAAAAAGATGGCGGTCTACGTCCCTGTCTCGACTTTCATGAACTAAATAAGATTACTGTACGGAATACGTATCCCCTTCCGTTGATTCCTGATTTATGTAACCAACTATCAGGGGCAAAATGGTTCTCTAAATTGGATCTTCGGGGAGCATATAATTTGATAAGGGTCAGGAAGGGAGATGAATGGAAAACTGCGTTCCTCACGTCCGAGGGACTTTTTGAAAATTTAGTCATGCCGTTTGGTCTTACCAATGCTCCCGCCATATTTCAGAATTTCATCAATGTAGTGTTTTCTGATCTCATTGGTCGTTTTGTTGTTATCTACTTAGATGATATTCTAATATATTCCCCTGACAGTCATTCACATATGAATCATGTACAAACTGTTCTACAAAGACTTAGGGAAAATCATCTATTTGCTAAATTGGAGAAGTGTGTGTTTTTTGTTCAAGAATTATCTTTTTTGGGATTAATTGTGTCCTGTGAGGGTTTTCGTATGGACCCCAAGAAGGTGCAGTCCATTGCGGATTGGGCACAACCCCGAGATCTTAAAGGGCTCCAGCGCTTTTTGGGGTTCGCCAATTACTACCGCAAATTTATTTGGGGGTTTTCACAGGTGGTCAAACCACTCACAGATTTAACATGCAAAGGTGCGGATGTGAAAAATTGGTCCTCGCTCGCAAAAGAGGCCTTTGCTAGTCTGAAAAAATGCTTTATGACTGCTCCGGTGTTGGTACAGCCAGATTCGTCCAAACGATTTATTGTGGAAGTGGACGCCTCTGAGGTGGGGGTGGGTGCTGTGTTGTCCCAAGGTCCTGCCACTCTGACCAACCTCAGGCCATGTGCTTTTTTTTCAAGGAAATTCTCTGCTGCTGAGAGGAATTACGATGTTGGCAATAGAGAGCTTCTTGCGGTCAAGTTAGCGTTTGAAGAATGGAGGCACTTTTTGGAGGGGACCAGTCACTCGGTTACTGTGATTACCGACCACAAAAATTTATCATATATTGAGTCTGCTAAGAGACTAACACCCAGACAGGCCCGTTGGTCACTTTTTTTTCCAGTTTTCAGTTTACTATTACGTTTCGTCCGGGGGTCAAAGAATATCAAGGCTGATGCCTTATCTCGCAGTTTTCATCCGGTGTCTCCCCTGAGCCACCTTCCTCCATTCTTCACCCTGGGGTTGTGTTGGCAGGGGTCTCGTCTGAGTTGGAACAGGAGATTGAGGGGGCCCAGTCTCTGGCCCCTGCTGCCAAGCCAGGGGGTAAGTTGTTTGTCCCAGAGCAGCTTCAGCTTAAACTCCTCCAGGAGTTCCATGAATCCAAGCTCAGTGCTCACCCTGGTATATCTGCCACATGTCGGGCGGTGGCTAGGATCTTTTGGTGGCCTACTCTTAAGGGTATGCCACACTGAACAATATTGCTAACGGGATCGCTAAAAAACGTCACTATTTAGCGATCCCGTTAGCGATGTTGTTCAGTGCGGCAGCTTCCAGCGACGAGCTTCCTGCTGTGATCTCGCTCGTCGCTGGAATCGCTCCGGACCCTATTTTCTCGTCGGCGCTCCCGCTGGGTAAGTATATATCGCTAGTGTGGCACCTTTTCTTAGCGATTTAGCGGTACTTTTGTACCGCTAAAGTCGTTAAGAAGATCGCTAACGGCGATAGCGTCGTTAACTATATCGCTAAATGTGGCCGCACTTAGCGATATAGAAACAATCCCGCTAGCGATCGCATTAGTATGCGTCGTTATCGTGATCGCTAGCGGGATTGTTTAGTGAGGCAGTACCTTTAGTTCTGACATAAAAAAATTTGTTTCTGGTTGTGGGGTCTGCGCTCGTTCTAAAAACTCACATAGCCGGCCGGCTGGGGAACTGTTGCCCTTGGCAGTTCCCGAAAGGCCATGGACTCACTTGTCCATGGATTTTATTACTAATCTTCCTCCGTCCAAGTATGTACAGCATGTTATCCGGTTGCATGGGGTACCCTGAATGTGGTGTCTGATCGTGGAGTGCAGTTTGTGGCAAAGTTTTGGCGTGCTTTCTGCAAGAAATTGGGGATGTCTGTCTTTTTCGTCTGCATACCATCCTGAGAGCAATGGTCAGACGGAACGCACTAATCAGTCTCTGGAACAGATCCTCAGATGTCTGACTTCTGCAAGACAGAATGACTGGTGTGATGTACTTCCAATAATATAGTCCGGCACACCAACAGCTCACCGCTGCAGTGGAAGCTGCTTGACGCTGCCCCTTGTTTTCTTATGCTACTTAAGTAAAAGGTACCTCTTGAAAAAGGCGTGAAATGCCGAAACGTTGAGAAATGATGTACCTGTAATATACCTGTATTCATGATTGTTCTCTGGATATGCATTTTTTTCAAATGAGCTAATATTGTCTTCAATAAAGACAAATTTTTTTTGCATCCTATAAGCTATTGGTGTGCCGGACTATATTATTGGAATTATATGACTTGTTCTCCTGAGCACCCGCATTACTAGTGAGCATCCCCTCTATTTTTTCATTGGTGTGATGGTGTACTGCCGTTGGCGGAATTCGCCTTCAATAGTCGGGTGAGCCAATCTACTGGTATGTCTCCTTTCCTCATCAATTATGGTTTTAGTCCTCATTTTGGTGAGTTTTCTCGTTTGGATTCTGGGTGTCCAGGGGCAGAGGGGTCTGTTCAGCGATTAAAGAATACATGGACGGAGGTCCAGCGGAATATATCCAGGTCTCAAGGCAGGTACAAGTTTTTCACTGACAGGAAAAGAACACCAGGTCCTATGTTTCGGGTTGGAGAGAAAGTTTGGCTCTCCACGCGAAACATTAAGTTGAAGGTTCCATCAGCCAAGTTGGGCCCCAAGTTCATTGGCCCATACAAGATTGTGGAAAAGATCAATCCAGTGGCTTACAGGTTGTGTCTTCCAGTCTCATTCAAGATCCCCAACGTCTTCCATAAATCCCTACTTAAACCTTTTGAGACAGTCTGGGGGGAGTCCGAGTCCGCTGCTCCTCCTGTTTTGGTTGAGGGACACATGGAATATGAGATTGATCATATCGTTGACTCCAGGTTGGTGCAGCGGTCGGTAAAGTACCTGGTTCATTGGAAGGGGTATGGACCGGAGGACAGATCCTGGGTGCCGGCCCGTTTGATGCATGCGGATCACCTGGTTTGGGCTTTCCATGCCAGGTTCCTGGGCAAGCCTGGGGGTCCAGAGGCCCCCGTTGAGAGGGGGGTACTATCATGATCCCAGTGCAGGGTTGACCTGCACGCTAGGGGTTAAGGTTTTGATCCCAGTGCAAGCTCTTACATGCACACCTGGGGCTTATTATTGTGGCCTCTCCTTGGTTCGGGGAGAGTTCTTATAGCCCTAGGAAGCTCCAATCCCCGTCAGTTATACTTTCGCCCTTGGCAGAGTGTGTTGACCCCTGAGTGTGTTTGTGCTGTGTTCTGGTTTGCCTGATACTTTGGTTTTGACTCGGTCTGATCTCTGGATACTGCTTGTTGGATTCTGTTTCTGTACCTTCGCTGTCTGTTTGGTTTTGACCTCTGTCTGGCCCCGACTATCCGTTCTGTCTCATCCATGGTACTGTACTGTCTTCTCGTGCTTTGACCTTGGCTTGTTCAGATTTATGTCTCTGTCTGTGCCCCTTGGTAACTTTGTCCCGTAGTTACCTTTCTAGGAGATTTCCCTCAGCTTCTAACTCCCTGGAGCTGAAGCCACGCCCCTCAACTGTCAGGTGATTCAGGCCCTGAAACCATCTCTCTCCTGCCTTGCTCACCTTGCGTTCCTAGGAGCCTGAAGCTTTCTTCTGCACTCGTCTTCCGGGAGATTGCACTGGTGAGTTCTCTTGCAATCCTCCCCGTGATATTGCTTCTTCAAAAAATGAGGACTTGTACTCTATAGCGCCACCTATTGGAAGTAGTGACTTGTAGGATCGCTACTTCCAATAGGTGGCGCTATAGAGTACAAGTCCAATTTTTTTGAAGAGGCAATTCTCATATTAAATTTCCCAGAGGAGCATTGCACGGCGAATAAGCCTCCTTACCTCGACACGCCAGAGCTGGTATGTCACTCTCCACAAGGAGAGACCTTATCCCTTAGACCCTACATACACACATAGAATATATATATATATATATATATATATATATACACACACACACACATATACATGTCATTGTGACACATACACATATATATATATATATATATATATATACACAGTACAGACCAAAAGTTTGGACACCTTCTCATTCAAAGATTTTTCTGTATTTTCATGACTATGAAAATTGTAGAACAACACTGAAGGCATCAAAACTATGAATTAACCCATGTGGAATTATACATTACACTTTATAAAAAAGTGTGAAACAACTGAAAATATGTCTTATATTCTAGGTTCTTCAAAGTAGCCACCTTTTGCTTTGATTACTGCTTTGCACGCAGAAAAGGTGAACGGATGGACTATACAAAACTAGTTCACACCGTGAAGCATGGAGGAGGAGGTGTGATGGTGTGGGGATGCTTTGCTGGTGACACTGTTGGGGATTTATTCAAAATTGAAGCGGTGAGCGGTCCAGCTCACCCCAAACCATCTCGATTGGGTTCAGGTCTGGTGACTGTGGAGGCCAGGTCATCTGGCGTAGCACCCCAACACTCTCCTTCTTGGTCAAATAGCCCTTACACAGCCTGGAGGTATGTTTGGGGTCATTGTCCTGTTGAAAAATAAATGATGGTCCAACTAAACGCAAATCGGATGGAATAGCATGCTGCTGCAAGATGCTGTGGTAGCCATGATGGTTCAGTATGCCTTCAATTTTGAATAAATCCCCAACAGTGTCACCAGCAAAGCACCCCCTGTTGTGATCTGCTACAAGCACTAAGGAAAGATGGGAACTCTGTCCCTACAATAAAACTGAGCTTGATCCCTACGATGTAACGGGGAACCTGATCCTGCGACCAGACCCGCTAAAGTCCTCAGCTAGTCTGAACGAAGACCTATAGTTGCGAGGGAGGAATCCCTACAAGATCTAGGGACTGGGTGAAAAGGTGGACACCTCCTAACAGAAAGTGTAGCAGGGAATATTAAACAGAAAACAAATACTAATAGATCCTAAGATCAAGCAAAACTGACAGAGTAAGGCACCTAAGCACCCGGCTAGCTTAAGAGTAGATAATACAATGAAGTCCAGCAAAGCCAGAAGGGCGGAGCCAGACTAAATAGGGTAAAAAGGTCATATGACCAGCAAACTGAAACAAAATCTAACAAGAGGGTTCTAACAGTACCCTCCCTTCAAAGAGGATCCTCCGGATCCCCTAGGACTTAGGCTTATCCGGAAACCTCTTGTGAAACGCTCTAACAAGTCTAGACGCAGAAACATCATCCGCCCTCACCCATGAGTTATCCTCGGGTCCATAACCCTTCCAAGCGACGAGGTACTGCAAACCCCCTCTATACCGTCTAGAATTTAGGATGCGGGAAATCTCATATTGCCCGTCCTCCACCACCAGGGGAACAGTGGCCGAGACGTCTCCATCTGAGACCTCAGCTTTTTTCAAGAGAGAAACATGAAACACCGGATTAATCTTCCAGGAGGTAGGAAGCTCCAACTTAACAGCAGATTGGTTAATAACCTGAAGCACCTTAAAGGGCCCTACAAACTTGGGACCCAATTTCTTAGACGGAATCCTCAAGCGCAGATTCTTAGAGGACAACCAAACCATGTCACCAATAGCAAACAAAACCTCTTGTTGTTTTCTATCAAAATACACTTTGGCTCTTTTGTTAGCCTCCTGAAGATTACCACGCACATCAGTCCAAACTCTCTCCAAAACAGCAGAAAAATTCTCCTCTTCAGGTACAGCCGATCCCAACTTGGAAAATGACCCAAAAGACGGATGTCTCCCAGTACAACAAAAAAAAGGCGAACAACCAGCAGAAGCGGATGTATGGTTGTTAAGAGCAAACTCAGCAAGGGGCAGAAACTCAGACCACCCCTCTTGATTATCAGTCACAAAACAACGCAAGAACTGCTCAACATCCTGGTGTTTCCTTTCTGTCTGGCCATTAGACTCAGGATGATATCCGGAAGAAAACGACAAATGAACTCCCAACCTGTCACAAAAAGCGCGCCAAAAACGAGCCACAAACTGAGGTCCCCTATCGGAAACAATGTCAGTAGGAACGCCATGTAGTTTGACTATTTCCTTGACAAAGGCCTTAGCGAGAGTCTTACCGCAGGGCAGTTTGATGAAAGGAACCAAGTGACACATCTTGCTAAAACGGTCCACGACCACCCAGATGACAGTGAAACCCTCAGAGGGGGGAAGATCAGTAATAAAGTCCATAGCCAAATGTGTCCAAGGTGCACTAGGGACCTCCAGAGGGCAAAGCAACCCCGCAGCAGGAGTATGAGAAGACTTAGATCTAGCACACACAGTGCATTGACGCACCCACTTAATGACTTCCTTCTGCCATCCTGGCCACCAAAAACTGCGACCCACAAGTCTCTTGGTCTCAGAGATTCCAGGATGACCTGCCAACCGAGAGTCATGACATTCAACAAACAAATCTCTCCTCAGGGTACCAGGCACAAACAACCTCCCATGCGGCGTGTTAGATGGGGCATTCTCCTGTGCTTTAAGAATCTCATCTTCCAACACGGAGTCCAAAACAGCAATAACAACCCCCTCTTGCAAGATGTTTTCCTCCTCCTCCTCAGTACCCACCATAGGAGAAAAGCTGCGAGACAAAGCATCAGCTTTAACATTTTTAGTACCTGGGATGTAAGTAACGGTAAAATTAAACCGTGAGAAAAACAGTGCCCACCTAGCCTGACGGGCATTCAAGCGTTTGGCAGCATCAAGGTAGATCAGATTTTTATGATCGGTGAAGACTTGAATAGGAAATTCCGCTCCCTCCAAAAAATGACGCTAGTGTTCAAATGCGAGTTTAATTGCCAACAATTCCCGATTACCGATATCATAATTTAGTTCAGACTCAGAAAATTTCTTTGAAAAAAAAGCACAGGGATCTACTCCATCCGTCTTTGCCTGAGACAACACCGCGCCGACCCCCACAGAAGAAGCATCAACCTCAACCAAAAATGGTTTAGTCACATCAGGCTGCGTAAGGATGGGAGCAGAGCTGAACCTCTCTTTTAGCAACACAAAAGCCTCAATGGCCTCAGTAGTCCACTGAACCGCATCAGCACCTTTCCTGGTGAGATGGGTCAGAGGTTTGGCAATCACAGAAAAAAATTTTATGAATTTTCTATAATAATTGGCGAACCCCAAAAACCTCTGTATTGATTTCACACCAATAGGTCTAGGCCAATCCTGCACAGCTTGCACTTTCACTGGGTCCATCTCAAAACCTTCACTGGAGACAATGTAGCCCAAAAAACTAAGTCTCTGTACAGCGAACTCACATTTTTCTAGTTTGGCAAAAAGTGAATTATCACTCAGTAACTGTAATACTTCACGCACACTCCTCCAATGAGACTCCAAATCTGATGAATAAATCAAAATGTCATCCAAATACACAACCACATTTCTGCCGATCAAAGGTCTAAGGATGTCATTAATAAGATTCTGAAAAAATGCCGGAGCACTGGAAAGTCCAAAGGGCATGACCAGATTCTCAAAATGACCCAGTGGAGTGTTAAACGCAGTCTTCCATTCATCCCCCTCCTTCATGCGCAACAAATTGTATTCCCCTCGAAGATCAATTTTCGAGAACCACTTGGCCCCCACTAACTGATTAAACAAATCAGGAATCAATGGCAGTGGGTAAGGATTGCGTACAGTAATCTTATTAATCTCACGAAAGTCTAGACATGGCCGTAAACAGCCGTCCTTTTTTTTAACAAAAAAAAATCCAACCGCCACAGGAGATTTGGAAGGCCTAATGTGACCGGCGGCCAAGCTTGTCTGTATGTATTCCTCCAAAGCCTTTCTCTCAGGAATAGTCAAATTAAATAAACGACTTTTAGGAAGAGTCGCTCCAGGGACAAATTCAATTGCACAATCATAATCTCTATGAGGAGGCAATACCTGCGATTCCTTATCAGAAAAAACTTTCCAAAAATCCTGAATAGGTACAGGTAACTCCCCCTTAACTACAGCAGCAATACGCCCGTTACAACACTTGTCATAACAATTGGGACTCCAGGACTTAATTTCATTGGTAGACCAATCCAGTACCGGATTGTGCAATTTTAACCAGGGTAACCCCAAAATCACCGGTGAGGGCAAATTATTCAAAACTACCAAATCCAAATTCTCTTGATGAACACCATTAATAGTAAGAGGAAATTCACAGATATGGTGAGTAACATTTTTCAAGGGAGAACCATCCACAGACACCACATTAATAGGGGAAGACAGAAGTTTGGGTTTTAATTTTAGTTTTTCCAAAAATTTCCCATCAATCATATTGAGAGTAGAACCACAATCCACAAATACCCGAAACTCCATTAATTCCTCCTCAACAGCAGTGGTAGCAGAAAGAAAGACACCTTTATTGTTTAGACAGGCTATGCGGGCAAAACTGACCTCATTTTTTTTTCTCTCTTTATTCATTCGAAGCGCACAGTTCTTAATGAAATGCTCAGATTTACCACAATAGAAACACAAACCTTGAGCAAATCTGCGTTCTTTTTCTCGAGAGTGAGGTGTCATTGCTCCAATTTCCATCGGCTCTGCAATGTCAGTACATTCCTTCTCCAAACTTGGAGCTGACAAGGCAGATTTACTCTCATTAACCCTTACACGCAGTCTCCTATCCACCCGTATGGCTAATTGCATAGCCTCTTGCAAGTTACCAGGTATGGGATAAGCAATCAGCAAATCTTTAACCCTCTCACTTAACCCTGCAAGAAATAAACTTTTCAAAGCTGAATCGTTCCAGCCCACCTGAGTGGACCACCTTCGGAAGTGAGTACAATATTTTTCCACATTACCTGATCCCTGTCTCAAACGTCTCAATTCTGTCTCAGCTGATGAAACACGATCCGGATCGTCATACAATAACCCCAAAGCAGAAAAAAAACTATCCACTGATCTAAAGCATGGATCACTAGGCTGCAGAGAAAAGGCCCAGTCCTGAGGTTCTTTGCGCAAAAGTGACATTATGAACCCTATGCGCTGTGATTCATCACCAGAGGATCTGGGTCTCAAATGGAAATACAACAAGCAAGCATTTTTAAAAGAAAAAAAATCTTGTTGTTCACCAAAAAATAAATCAGGCAAACGTACCTTTGGCTCCACGAAATGTGCTCCAGAACAACTACTCACGTGTTGCTTTATCTCAGCCACCTCCAGAGAAAGTCCCTGCAGGCGTTGAACCAAATCCTGAACCGAGACCATGATGAAACAGAAAATCTTTCCTTAGAGATTTATTTTTTTTTCTTTGGGCTGGACTTACTGTTGTGATCTGCTACAAGCACTAAGGAAAGGTGGGAATTCTGTCCCTACAATAGGACTGAGCTGGATCCCTACGATGTAACGGGGAACCTGATCCTGCGACCAGACCCGCTAAAGTCCTCAGCTAGTCTGAACGAAGACCTATAGTTGCGAGGGAGGAATCCCTACAAGATCTAGGGACTGGGTGAAAAGGTGGACACCTCCTAACAGAAAGTGTAGCAGGGAATATTAAACAGAAAACAAATACTAAGAGATCCTAAGATCAAGCAAAACTGACAGAGTAAGGCACCTAAGCACCCGGCTACCTTAAGAGTAGATAATACAATGAAGTCCAGCAAAGCCAGAAGGGCGGAGCCAGACTAAATAGGGTAAAAAGGTCATGTGACCAGCAAACTGAAACAAAATCTAACAAGAGGGTTCTAACACCCCCACATCATCACACCACCTCCTCCATGCTTTACGGTGGGAACCAGTCAAGTAGAGTCCATCCGTTCACCTTTTCTGCGTGCAAAGCAGTAATCAACGCAAAACGTGGCTACTTTGAAAAACCTAGAATATAAAACATATTTTCAGTTGTTTCACACTTTTTTGTTGGTGTACAATAATAATAAATTATATTGTGGTACCGTGTTAGCCAGAAAAATCGATGTGAATACTTTTCCGTCCAATTATGACAAGAGCATTCTTAAGGTGATACCTTTATTGGCTAACCAGAAAATTATATGTTCGCTAGCTTTCAGAGCACAGTGGCTCCTTCTTCAGGCAAGATTACATGTTAAGTGTAATGTATGATTCCACATGTGTTAATTCATAGTTTTGATGCCTTCAGTGTGATTCTACAATTTTCATAGTCATGAAAATACAGCAAAATCATTGAATGAGAAGGTGTGTCCAAACTTTTGGTCTGTACTGTATATATATATTTATAGTTCATACACTTCTACATAGTGTAGACTGTTCAGGGGGTATATAGCTCTGGGATCGCCGTCTCGGGTAGACGAAGTGGCATAGAAAAGCACAGACAGCAGTACTGGTGCAAACTGGCCGGAACAAGTTTTATTAACCCTTAACGACCAAGCCATTTTGTAGGTTAAAGACCAGGCCATTTTAACAATTCTGACCACTGTCTCTTTATGAGGTTATAACTCTGGAACGCTTCTACGGATCTTGGCGATTCTGAGATTGTTTTCTCGTGACATATTGTACTTCATGATAGTGGTAAAATTTCTTCAATATAACTTGCGTTTATGAAAAAAACGGAAATATGGCAAAAATTTTGAAAATTTTGCAATTTTCAAACTTTTAATTTTGATGCCATTAAATCAGAGAGATATGTCACAAAAATTAGTTAATAAATAACATTTCCCACATGTCTACTTTACATCAGCACAATTTTTGAACCAAAATTTTTTTTTGTTAGGAACTAATAAGTGTTAAAAGTTGACCAGCAATTTCTCATTTTTCCAACAAAATTTACAAAACCATTTTTTTTAGGGGCCACCTCACATTTGAAGTGAATTTGAGGGGTCAATATGACAGAAAATACCCAAAAGTGACACCATTCTAGAAACTGCACCCCTCAACGTGTTCAAAGCCACATTCAAGAAGTTTATTAACCCTTTAGGCACTTCACAAGAATTGAAGCAATGTGGAAGGAAAAAATGAACATTTAACTTTTTTTCCCAAAATTTTTCTTTCGACACAATTTTTTTAAATTTTGTCAAGGGTATCAGGAGAAAATTAACCACAATATTTGTTGTACAATTTCTCCAGAGTACACCGATACCCCATGTGTGGGGGTAAACCACTATTTGGGCGCATGGCAGAGCTCGGAAGGGAAGCAGCGCCATTTGACTTTTTTGGCTGGAATTGAGATTGGATGCCATGTTGCATTTGGAGAGTCCCTGTGTGCCTAAACAGTGGAAATCCCCCACAAGTGACCCCATTATGGAAACTGGACCCCCCAACGAACTTATCTAAATGTGTTGTGAGAGCTTTTAACCCCCAAGGGCTTCACAGAAGGTTATAACGTAGAGCCGTAAAATTAAAAGATCATATTTTTTCCACAAAAATGATCTTTTCATCCCAATTTTTATTTTCCAAAGGATAAAGGACCCCAAAAGTTATTGTGCAATTAGTCCTGAGTACGCTGATACCCCATATGTGGGGGTAAACCACTATTTGGGCGCATGGCAGAGCTCGGAAGGGAAGCAGAGCCATTTGACTTTTTTGGCTGGAATTGAGATTGGACGCCATGTCGCATTTGGAGAGTCCCTGTGTGCCTAAACAGTGGAAACCCCCACAAGTGACCCCATTTTGGAAACTAGACCCCCCAAGGAACTTATCTAAATGTGTTGAGAGCTTTTAACCCCAAGGGATTCACAGAAGGTTATAACGTAGAGCCGTAAAATTAAAAAAATCATATTTTTTCCACAAAAATGATCTTTTCATCCCAATTTTTATTTTCCAAAGGATAAAAGGACCCCAAAAGTTATTGTGCAATTAGTCCTGAGTACGCTGAAACCCCATATGTGGGGGTAAACCACTATTTGGGCGCATGGCAGAGCTCGGAAGGGAAGCAGCGCCATTTGACTTTTTTGTCTGGAATTGAGATTGGACGCCATGTCGTATTTGGAGAGCCCCTGTGTGCCTAAACAGTGGAAACCCCCCACAAGTGACCCCATTTTGGAAACTAGACCCCCAAGGAACTTATCTAGATGTGTGGTGAGAGCTTTGAACCCCCAAGGGCTTCACAGAAGGTTATAACGTAGAGCAGTAAAATTAAAAAATCATATCTTTTCCACAAAAATGATCTTTCCACCCCCAATTGTTATTTTCCAAAGGGTAACAGGACCCCAAAAGTTATTGTGCAATTTGTCCGGAGTACGCTGATATCCCATATGTGGGGGGGAACCACTATTTTGACGCATGGCAGAGACCGGAAGGGAAGGAGCACCGTTTTTAAATGCAGACTTTGATGGAATGGTCTGCGGGTGTCATGTCGCGCTTGGAGAGCCCCTGATGTGCCTAAACAGTAGAAACCCCCCAAAAATGACCCCATTTTGCAAACTAGACCCCCAAGGAACTTATCTAGATGTGTGGTCAGCACTTTGAACCCCCAAGGGCTTCACAGAAGTTTATAACGTAGAGCCGTGAAAATAAAAAAATCATATTTTTTTCCACAAAAATGACCTTTTTGCCCCCAAATTTTTATTTTTCTAAGGGTAACAGGAGAAATAGGACCCAGAAGCTATTGTGCATTTTGTCCTGAGTACGCTGATACCCCATATGTGGGGGGGAACCACTGTGATCGCCTTACTGCGATCTTTGGGCGGCACAATGAACAAATCCACAAAAGGTGAAGAATTGGTTTTCTTTTTTGCACAGTTCCTCGTGCGGTATTAGTGATTAGGCGACTTTATTCCTCGGATCGTTGCGATTACAGCGATACCAGATTTACATCCTTTTTTCATGTTTAGCTTCTGTCACACACTAAAAGATGCTTTTTTTTGGAATAAGTTTTTGTAAGAAATTTTTGCATCGCCGTATTTTGAGAGCTATAATTTTTCCATATTTCGGCCGACAGAGTTATCTGTGGGCTTATTTTTTGCAGGACGAGCTAACGTTTTTATTGGTACCATATTCGGGCACATAACGTTTTTTGATCGCTTCCTATTCTGATTTTTGTGGAAGCAGAATGAACAAAAACCAGCAATTCAGGAATTGTTTTTTTTTCCTCCGTTCTGTGTGTGGTAAAATTGATAAAGCAGCTTTATTCTTCGGGTTACTACGATTACAGCGATACCTCATTTATATATTTTTTTTTATGTTTTGGCGTTTTTTACACAATAAAAAATTTTATAGAAAAAATACACGGATTTTGGTAAGAACTTACTGTAAAATCCTTTTCAGCGAAGGAAGGAAGAGAGACACAGTAATTCATTACTGATGGGTAGGCGGAGCCCCAGATCAGGATGACACCTCAGATCAAAAGCGTGTTGACTGGCTGGCTCCTCCAGCTCGGCCTCCTCCTACTCAGCTCCTTCAGTCGTACCAAAGCTTTAGGGAAGAACCAAGATCACCAGCGGAGCAACATAACCCTTCTGAAGGAACTTCAGAGAAAACACAAGAATACAGGTTATGCATGCAAAGTAAGCCAAAAACCACAGAGTTCCAGGTGCTACTCACTGAACCTGACTACTGTGATGAGCTGGCGATGCTGGAACAGAGCCTTAGCGCGCTGACCTCAGCCCAGATATCGCAATCAGATAAGGGTCGCGCTGCATCTGAAAACATCAACACACTTCTGCCTTGGGAGGGTGCTGTGTCTCTCTTCCTTCCTTCGCTGAAAAGGATTTTACAGGTAAGTTCTTACCAAAATCCGTGTTTCAGCTGCAGATGGAAGGAAGAGAGCCACAGTAATTCATTACTGATGGGACGTCCCAAAGCAGTTCAAAAATAAGGGTGGGGAAAAAACCAACAAAAGGCAGAAACCCAACAACCTTAACAACAAAGCGCAACCAGCGCTAAACACAAGTTCATCCAGAACTTTAAACTACAGCCGCCTGCAGGACCTACGTCCGAGGGCTGCATCAGCGGAAGCACTGACGTCCACTTTATAAAACTTTGTAAACGTGTGGACAGAGTGCCAAGTTGCCGCCCGGCAGAGCTGCACTGCCGAGGCACCTTGACGAAAAGCCCACGATGAAGCCACAGCTCTCGTGGAATGGGCTCGAATCTTAATCGGGCAAGATTCACCCCGAAG
Source organism: Oophaga sylvatica (assembly GCA_033576555.1). Classification (NCBI taxonomy): domain Eukaryota; kingdom Metazoa; phylum Chordata; class Amphibia; order Anura; family Dendrobatidae; genus Oophaga; species Oophaga sylvatica. The sequence continues at coordinate 164,927,102 of JARQOD010000006.1, read as the reverse complement.
GCGGTAAGCTTCCAAAATAGCTGACCAGATCCAACGAGCTATAGAACCCTTGGAAGCTCGTTGACCACGCCGACGACCTGCTGGAACCACAAACAGGGAGTCCGTCTTACGAAAACCTTGAGTAATAGATAGATAAAACTTCAAGGCCCGCACTAAATCCAATGTGTGTAAATCTCGCTCTTTCGCATTCTTCGGATCCGGACAGAGTGAAGGCAACACAATATCCTGGTTAACATGAAATTGTGACACCACTTTAGGTAGAAAATCACCCCGTGTGCGAAACACTACACGATCCGGAAAAAACTCCAGAAAAGGAGGCGAGCAAGAAAGAGCTGCTAACTCAGAAACTCTTCTCAAAGAGTGACCGCTACTAGGAAGGCCACCTTCCAAGAAAGTAAAGAAAGGCTAGCAGAATCCATAGGCTCAAAAGGTTTATGCTGAAGAGCCTCCAAAACAAGATTGAGCCGCCAAGGAGACACAGGTGCCTTCCGCGGCGGAAACTTACGAGCTATACCGCGGAAAAAGGAAAGCACGTCCCTATGCGAGGCAATGGTTCTCCGAAACAATAAGGACAGAGCAGAAACCTGACCTTTCAGGGTGCTGACTGCCAAACCCTTGTCTAACCCATGCTGCAGAAAAGCCAACAGATTGGGAATGGAAAATTTTCTCGGGTTCCGAGAGGACCCCAAACACCACGAAAAGAAGGTTTCCCAAGTTTTGTGGTAAATCCTAGTAGTAGCCGACTTCTTGCAGCACGAAGAGTAGCAATGACCTCGGCTGAAAAACCTCTACGGGTTAAGATTTCGGTCTCAAGAGCCACGCCGTCAAATGCAGAGACTTCAAGTCCGGATGACAAACGGGCCCCTGAGTCAACAAGTCCGGTCGAAGAGGAAGTGGAAAAGGAGGTGCCGCCAACAGCGACATTATTGTCGAGAACCACATCCTTCTTGGCCAATCTGGAGCTATCAAAATAGCTGGAATTCTCTCTAGTCTGATCCGACGCAGTACTAGAGGAAGTAAGGATATCGGCGGGAATACATAGATTAGCTCGAACTGATCCCACTGAGCCACCAGAGCATCCACCTCCACAGCCTTCCAGTCCTTGAACCTGGACATGAACATCGGTAGTTTGGCATTGAACCTGGATGCCATCAAATCCACTTGGGGAGTTCCCCAACGGGAGCACAGCATTGCAAAAATCTCCGGATGAAGACTCCATTCTCCGGGATCCATCTTCTCGCGACTGAGAAAGTCCGCCGTAACATTCTGAACCCCTGGAATGTGGATTGCAGAAATGGCTGGAACCCTGGCCTCGGCCCAGATCAGGATCCGAGACACTTCCACCATGAGCCTGGGACTCCTTGTCCCGCCTTGGTGATTGATATACGCAACCGCTGTCACGTTGTCTGTCTGCACTCGGACTGGCAGACCGCTCAAAGGGACCGTCCAGTGTTGGAGGCAAAGGAAAATCGCCCTCAATTCCAGGATATTGATCGGTAGAACAGCCTCTTCCGATGACCATACTCCCTGAATCCAGGAATCGTTCCAAACACCCCCCCAGCCCGTCAGGCTGGCATCGGTGGTTATGACCGACCATTTCGGAGGGAGGAAAGATTTCCCCAGGGATAAAGCTCCTGGACGTAACCACCATCCTAGAGACTCTCGCACCCTGCGAGAGATGGTGACACTGCAATCCAGCGATTGCGACTGATTCCAATGACTCAGGATGAACCTTTGGAGAGCTCTGGAATGAAACTGGGCAAACGGAATTGCCTCCATGGACGCCACCATTAAACCCAGAAGACGCATACACTTCCGAAGGGACATTGTTGTCGAAGACTTCATGATCTGTACATGTCGAAGAAGACATGACTGTTTGTCTGAAGGTAGGGAGACTACTGCCCGTACCGTGTCGAAATGCATTCCCAAAAAGAGGATTGCTTGCGACGGTTCCAGAAACGACTTCTCCCAATTGACCAGCCAACCGAAGTCCTTCAGTAACTGAAGAGACAGATTGCGAGCTGTCACTGCATCCTCCTCCGAGGATGCCACGATCAAAAGATCGTCCAGGGAAGGAAGAATCGTAATTCCTTGTCTTCGAAGAATTGCCATGAGAGGCGCCAGAATCTTTGTAAATACTCTGGGCGCCGAGACTAAGCCGAATGGCAGAGCCACGAACTGGTAATGGTCCCGACCTATGGCAAAACGAAGAAAACGTTGATGAGCCCTTCCGACGGAACATGTAAATAAGCGTCGCGGATGTCGATTGATACCAAAAAATCGTTCTGCGACAGGGCTGCCACAACGGAGCGAAGTGACTCCATGCGGAATTTCCGGGTGTGGACATGCCGATTCAATCTTTTGAGATCCAGAATCGGACGAAATTTGTCCTCCTTTTTGGGAACCACAAACAGATTGGAATAAAATCCTTTTCCCCGGTCCTCTGGCGGAACCGGTATTACCACACCCTTCTGAAGAAGAAATTCGACCTCTTGCTGCAGAGCGACCAAAAACTCGGGTTCTGACGGAATGCGAGACTGGCAAAAGGTGTCTGGGGTCGAGAAGAGAACTCTATGAAATAACCTGCTGACACGACCCGCGTTACCCATGAATCTGGAACGCGAGAAATCCAAGTCTCCTTGAATTGGAGCAGGCGACCCCCCACTCGAGAGTCCTCGAGTGGACTCCTGGCGTCAGTCCGTCTTGGCGGGCTTCTTGTCAGTTTCCCGCTTGTCTTGACGGAAATTCTGCTTCCAGGGGTGCGAGATTTCTGGGAGGACTTTTTTGCCGAGAAAGAGGAACGACCCGATCCCCAAGAGGACTGAGCGAATCGACCTCGGCCCCGAAAGGACCGCCGACCACTATATGTCCTGCCAGACACAGAAGCCATAGCTCTGCGTTGTGGTAAGGTTGCTCCTTTTGCCTTTGCCTTGGTAATCAGCTCTGTGAGGTCAGACCCAAAAAGATGACCACCTTTATAAGCTAAGGCCAGCAAACTTTGTTTGGAGACCGCATCCCCGGCCCACTGTCTGAGCCACAGTGCTCTTCTGACTGTGATCGCCGAAGCCTGCGCCCTGGACAGAAGTGACGCAGTATCCAGACCTGCATCATAGATATATCGGACTGCAGTGTCCAACCATTCGAAAATCTCCTCCATCTCAGATGACGGAGATCCATTTTTCCACGCCTTGTGTAAAAGGTCCAACCAGCTTATAGAAGCTTTAGAAGCACACATGGATCCTAGTACTGCTCTGAATCCATGACCCGCGGCCTCATAATTTGATTTCGCCGCCATTTCCGTTTTTCTGTCCAGCGGATCCTGCAAACTCGCCTTCCCTTTAACAGGAAGCAGTGAGGATTTACTAAGCTGGGATAAGGAAAAATCCACTTCAGGAGAGGGAGTCCAATTATCTCTCGACTCTGTGGAACATGGATAAAGTGCGTCAAAGAAACGTGTTCCGTGAAAACGTTTATCCGGACACAGACGTTCCTTTTCTACTGCACTGTTAAGATCATCTAGATCTGGCAAAGCTGATCGTGACGTATGATACTCCTGGTACATTCGTGCTGATTTACCAGGTAAACTAGTTACCACCTCCGGTAACTGCAAAACCTCTCTCATGGCTTCAATAAATGCCTCTGTACGTCTCACAAGGGACGAAAGTCCCCGCCGTTCCTCCTTATCCGAATCGGACATTTCCCCATCTGAACTTAAAGGAGAACCCTCTCCACAATCCAAATCAGAGACATCTGATTCGCTACGGGGGAAGGATGGTAACGGCCTGTGTCGCTTCCTGTCCTGAGAGGATCTAGCTGACACATATTGACTCAAAAGGTCAGACAAGCCATTAATAGAACTGGCGATAGCATCTAATTTTGCATCACTGTGACCTCCAACCGCAGCGCTAGACGCTGTGGAGGACTGCGTACCAGATTGCCGAAGCGGAACTGGAATATGGTCCGCGCCTTCTGAACCCTGTTCCGACATGCCTCACACTGTATATGGCAGGTCAAATGTCAGAAACCTGAAAAAAAAAGCGTTTTTTTTTTTTTTTTAAAGTGAATGCAAAACAGCACGCTGAAGGGTTAAGTCTTAAATATAGAGCTACCCCAGCTGTATGCCGAGTAAACCCTCAAGAGGGGTTAATGTCGCAGGCTGTAAGAAAAAACAAGGTCTCTATATGAGACCCAGCTGCAGAATAGCGCTATGCAATTATCTCTCGACTATCTGCGCTGTGGGGTGAGGAAAAAACGCACTCACCCAGCTGGTTCGGTGTCTGAGACGGGAGGAGCGGAGTCTGAGGAGCCCGGGAGCCCTTTTAATGGCCGCCGCGCTGAGGGAGCCGGAAGAGAAGAGCAATCGCGCGCTTCCTGCATGAAAGACCGGGAAGCGTGAAGCCACGCCCCCCGGCTCAAAAAAAAATGAGCGCCAAAACTCCTCACTCCTGCTCCCCCCCTGTCCTGCAGGCATCTGCCTGCGGACAACGGTTGTACAGAAACACCACATTCACATGTCATGGCGCTGCCACCGCAGCGCTTATAGTACATTAACACACATGTAATAGCGCTGTCACAGCAGTCGCTAAAGCACTCACACATTTTATATAAAATATATTGTGGAGTACTCACCAGCTGAGCGCCACAGGGACCCCTCAGGATTTGTGGCGCTTGTGCCTATGCTCCCCCCCAGGGCGGGGAACGCAGTGACCCCAGTGTGCGGTTTGCGTCCCCGCCAGGGAAGCTAACCTCGTCCCCCAGGGCCGGCAAGATTCTGCAGGGACTATTTATGTAAAATACAGATCCGCCAAGGGAGAGGTGGGGTCCAGCAGCGCTGAGACCCCTGAGACCTTTCAGACTCATGTCCAAGTCTCTTGTCCGATAAAAATAATAAAATCTTCTGAGGAGCTGCTTCCAGCAGCGACCATCCTCTGAGACCGCAAATCTTAGACTGGAGGAGCTGAGTAGGAGGAGCCCGAGCTGGAGGAGCCAGCCAGTCAACACGCTTTTGATCTGAGGTGTCATCCCGATCTGGGGCTCCACCTACCCATCAGTAATGAATTACTGTGGCTCTCTTAATTCCATCTGCAGCTGAAAATTATTTTTGCATCAGTTTATTCCGCGAGCTATAACTTTTTTATTTTTTCGCTGATGATGCTGTATAGCGGCTTGTTTTTTGCGGGACAAGATGACGTTTTCAGCGGTACCATGATTATTTATATCTGACTTTTTGATCGCGTGTTATTGCACTTTTTCCAAGCGGTATGATGATACCGCTTGGAAAAAGTATAATTTACTACTTTTGTGGGTTTTTTTTACGGCTTTCACTGAAGGGGTTAACTAGAGTTACGCTTTTATAGATGGGATTTTTACGGACGTGGCGATACCAAACATGTGTATTTTTTTTGTTTTTTATTTTTTTTATTACATAAAAATGTGTATTTTTTAGGGGATTTTTTTTAAAATTTTTAATATTTTTTTTTACAATTTTTTTAAAAAAATGATTTTTTTTTTAACTTGTCCCTTTATGGGACTCACTTTTTTTTACTTTTTATTGCAGTTACAATGCATTGCAATGCTCCAGCATTGCAATGCATTGTACCTATGGGGAAAGCTGCTGTGAGCATGATCACAGCAGCTTTCCGTAGCTAGATGACCTGGAGGTTGTCATGACAACCCCCGGGTCATCAAGGCAGAGATCGGGCCCTGCAAATACATTGCAGGGCGCCGATCTGAGGCAGAGGGAGCTCCCGACCCTCTGCCTCCCCCCCTGAGCACTGCGATCGCGCTCGATCGCAGCAGTCAGGGGGTTAACAGCCAGGGGCGGTGGGGGCTCCGCTCCTGGCTGTCAGTGCAGGAAGCCTGGCCACTGCAGCGCCGGCTCCTGCACTGATCGCACTGGAGAAGCTGAAATTTCAGCTTCTCTTGCGCGATCGCTGCTGTGTTTGGTCAGTCAGATTGACTGACCAAGCACAGCGCTGTAGGTGCGGGGAGAGAGCGACAAAGGTCCCCGCACCGCTTGCCGTGCCTGTCAGCTGTCTGTGACAGCTGTCGGCACTGATCTACCACTGCGTGTTTACACGCAGTGGTAGATCAAAGGCATGACGTGCACAGTCCGTCCTGGTGCCGGAACTGACACCCGGCCATGACGGACTGTGCACGTCATTGGACATTAAGGGGTTAAAGTCCACAGCAACAAAACATAAACCAAATCATAAACCAAAATCCTAAGCCTGTCAGTCTGCTAACTAAACACAGTCAGTTACCTCACTACTGTGAACTAGGCTCTAGCAGCCTGGCCACAACAACACAAATTTATAATTACCAGAGATTGGCTTGCAGGAGACTCCAGCAGCGTCTGAAGCCAGAATCAGACTGAGAGCTCTGTCTGTGTAATTCTACCACCTAATTCTGGCTGCTTAAGTAGGCAGCTGTGTGTACTCAGGGTTGAGCTGCAAGCCTATACTGGATGGGGAGTGGAGTGAACGTCGTACTGCCATCCTACCTTCACTCCTATATTCCTTATGCGACCCAGCTAAGAAACCTGGGCGAGATATACACCCTGTCCAGTATGCACCCCTTCACTGTCTCACATATCCCCCTCCTCGTCTCCAGACCGGAGGGCTGATTAACAACCCCAAAGAGACAGTGAACTCTGGACAAGGCATCGGCATTACCCTGTAACTTCCCAGGCCTATGCTCTACCGAGAAATGGTGCTTCACTAGAGAAGTCCAGCCGGGCAAGTCTGAAAACCTCTGCTGATTTTTCTGCAGACATTCCTGTACTTCTTGTTTTTGGTGTACTGACAACGTCTCACCAACTATCCCAGGAGGTATAGGTGGTTTTAACCCTTTCTCTAATTTACCCGAGGCCAACAATGACTCTCTGTCCCTCCAGGGCTTGATCAGGTTGATATGATAGACCTGGTAGGGCTTCCGTCTCCCTGGTTGATGTACTTTGTAGGTGACCTCGCTCACTTTCTGTACTATCTCGTAGGGGCCATGCCATTTGGCCAAAAACTTACTTTCCACCGTGGGAATTAGGATCAGGACCCGATCTCCGGGTTGAAAGTCCTAACTTTTGCTGACTGATTATATTTTCTGCTTTGAGCTGCTTGGGCTCTCTGCAGGTGATCCTTAACCAATGGCATAATCTTAGGGACCCCACATAGCAGGTTATTGTTCATGGCAAAAGGGGGAAACCGTTTATCAGAGCCGGGCTCTTGTGGGATCTCATTCAGAACAGTTATACTTTCCCTGGCATTTTAAGAGTGTGGTCTCGCAACTGCTCACTCCCAACATGGTCACGGGACACAGGTAGGTTAGGGACATTCTGTTCCAGAGAATCACTATCCTCTTTCCCCAACATCACCTAAAAAGGAAATTCATCATTATCATCACAAATTCAACAACACATTAGCATTGTGTTCTGCCCTTATAGACTGCGCCACCTCAGTAGGAGCTTCATCACACTGTCCGGTAGAACCTTCTTTTTCCCCAGAGACCCCAAAACAGGGGAAAGTCACGACCCAATACTGGGTACATCAGGTTCTTCACTACCCCCACTTCATACAAGACCTCCCCGAGCTTTGTGACCAAGTCCACGGAAATCACCGGGTAGACTTTGGCGTCTCCATGGATGCACCCTACGCTCAGGTGTTTATTGGGGATGAAGTCCCTATCAACCAGGCTGGCATGTACCAGAGTCACTCGACTCCCTGAGTCTAGGAGGGCTTGTACTGGGCAGTCATTTATAACCACCTGGGACACCTGTGGGCCAGTCTCCTCGGCTGGGGTGGCCACGCACACGGGTCCTGCGAGCAAAGAGAGGGACCTTCCAGCATCACAGTCCATAGGTTCCCCCACTAGTGGACAGTTGGCCGAAACATGACCCCGTTCACGGCATCTCCAACACTGTCTCAGGTCTGGGGATTCAGACGGGGAGACCTTTCTAGGCCTGGGGCTTCCGACAGGGAAGCATCTGCCATTGCCTCACACATGTCCCCTCGGGGCTGACCCGGTCTATCAGCAGTCCCCCTGACCCCAACAGCTGGAACTCTCTTACCGGGAGGTGTCGGAGGGAGGGAACTCCGAAGTGACGACCGCTCGGACGGCTGGGCACGGAGGTAGTCTTTGGTGGAGAAGTACCTCTCTATCAGGCTGATCAGTTGATTGGCGTCTTTGGGGTCTCCCTGTCCGACCCAGTGCTGCACCTCAGGAGGAAGGGCCCAGATGTACCGGTCCATCATAACTTTTTCGACCATTTGGGCAGGGTTGCTGACGTCAGGCTCCAGCCACTTCTTTACCAGATAAATCAGGTCATACATTTGTGAGCGAGCAGGCTTGTCCCAACTGTATCTCCAGTTATGGACTCTCCTGGCACAGAATGCAACCGTAACACCCAGCAGGGCAAGAATCTCTGCTTTCAGCTTGGCAAAGTCTCTGCTGCCCTGCTCGCTAAGGTCAAAATAGGCCTTTTGGGGTTCCCCAGTCAGATAGGGTGCGACCACCATGGCCCATTCAGATGGTGGCAGATTCTCCTTCTCTGCCAGTCTTTCAAATATAGCCAGATATGCCTCCACATCGTCATGAGGCGTCATCTTCTGCAGGGTCTGTTTTACCGCCTTCTTTACAGCAGACAACGCAGGTGACCTTGCGTCATCACTCTGGGATGAGGTGCTGAGAGCCTGGCGTAGTGCTGCAACCTGCTCCATTAGCAATCGGTTAGTCTCCTGCTGTTGCACACTAGCTTGCACCATATGTTTAAGCAGCGCCTCCATGCTGTCAGACTTGTCTGTAACGGCAGCCTTTACCCAGGACATGCACCATTGCACACTCCAGTCTTTTCCACAGCAAGTTCAGCTTTTTTTTTTTCTGTGCAGACACTATTAGGGCCACTGTCTCTTTAAGGCTGCTTTGGCAGATTTTTCCTTTGCTGCTGCTTTAGCCACTGTGCTGCCCGCATTCAAGCACCAATTGTAGACTGTTCAGGGGGTATATAACTCTGGGATCGCCGTCTCGGGTAGACGAAGTGGCATAGAAAAGCACAGACAGCAGTACTGGTGCAAACTGGCCGAAACCAGTTTTATTTTAAGTCCACAGCAACAAAACATAAACCAAATCATAAACCAAAATCCTAAGCCTGTCAGGCTGCTAACTAAACACAGTCAGTTACCTCACTACTGTGAACTATGCTCTAGCAGCCTGGCCACAACAACACAAATTTATAATTACCAGAGATTGGATTGCAGGAGACTCCAGCAGCATCTGAAGCCAGAATCAGACAGAGCTTTGTCTGTGTAACTCTACCACCTATTTCTGGCTGCTTAATTAGGCAGCTGTGTGTACTCAGGGTTGAGCTGCAAGCCTGTACTGGATGGGGAGTGGAGTGAACGTCGTACTGCCATCCTACCTTCACTCCTATATTCCTTATGCGACCCAGCTAAGAAACCTGGGCGAGATTATACACCCCGTCCAGTATGCACCCCTTCACTGTCTCACAATAGTATACGGTAATAGCCGCTAATTCAATTGCCGGCTTTTGTGAAATTACAGAACCCGACATGAAATCACACATGGTTTACATACAGTTAACCATGTCATTTCATGTAGTTTGATATATGGTTTTCACTAACAATTACATGAGTGTATGTGTGCAAAATTTTATACATGTAGGGGTTAATCAAATGTGTAAATTTGTTGTAAAAAAATGCGTGGGCTACCGGGGTATTTTCTCCACCAGAGAGGGAAAGCCAGTAAGTGGCGGCAAATAATAATAGCCTAGGGAGGGTGCATTTTTTTTGTGCCCCCTGGCTACTAACATCTGCCCCCAACCACCCCAGAAAAGGCACATCTATGATGAAATGCGCCTTTTCTGGCACTTAGCCCGTCTATTCCCATTGCCCTGTAGCGGTGGCTAATGGGTTAATAATGGATTAAGGCCTCCTTGCTATTGAAAGGTGACTTTAAGCCAGGTTAATAATTGAGAGTTGTCAATTAGACAACAATCAATTATTAATCCTATTGTATGAAATGAAAAAAAAAACACACATTAATTAAAAATCATTTTAATGAAATAAATACAGTTTTTGACCATATTTTATTTTACTGGTATTCCTTGCGAAGCCCTTGCTCTCCTGTACTAAAAAAAACATAATAAAACAGCATTATTCTTACCTCTCCGGCGCTCAGTCACGTCCCACGATGCAATCCATCTGAAAGGGTTAACATGTTTACAGCGAGATGAGATTAAATTCAGAAGAAGCTAGGAATCGCCTCCAGGTTCTAGCGTAGATTTTTGTTGTAACCTCCTTTCTACTCTTTAGAAGGGTGTCAATTAAATTTGAGGAGAAGCCTCTATTCCTCAACAATGACCTCTCAAACTCCACACCGTCAAATGAAGCCCCGTCGCTTGTGGATGATTGATCGGCCCCTAGCAAAGCAGATCCAGAAGGTCTGGAAATACTCAGGGATCGCATACAGACATAGTCCTGAGCGATGCGAACGAGGTCCTCCTTGGCCAAAATGGGGCAATTAGTATGACCATTGCCTGGTCCTCCCTGATCTTCCTCACTACCAGAGGTAACAGGGCTAATAGAGGGAACGCGTAGGCCAGGGAGAAGTCACATTTTGTTACAAAGTCATCTACTACCAGAGGATTCTCCCTGGGATTCAGGGAACAGAATTTTGTTACTTTTCTGTTTTCTCTGTTGGCAAAGAGGTCTATCTCCGGCTGACCCCATTTCCGGACAATTTGGTCAAAGATGACCCTGTTGAGAGACCACTCCCCTTGCTTTAGAATATTGCGGCTTAAAAAGTCTGCTTTCGTGTTGTCTTTTACTCTGATATGGAGCGCTGTTAAAGATTGAAAATGTCTTTCGGCTGTTTGAAATAGGCGTTCTGTTACTTGCATCAGAGCCTAGGAACGTGTTCCACCTTGGTGGTTGACATAGGCCAGCGCCACCTTGTTGTCCGAAAGAATCTTGACATGGTGACACTGTAGGTATACGAGGAGTTTTTAACTGATAATTCTATCGCCAACAGCTCCCTCTGGTTGGATGAGGCTCCCACCTGGGAATCCCACTGTCCCTGGACCACAATGTCCCCCATATGGGTCCCCCAACCCAAGGGGCTAGCATCCGTGGTTAATATACGAGTTATGTGCGTTACCCAGGGAACACCTGAAGATAAGTTGTCATTATCCAGCCACCACCTAAGAGACTCAAGGGTTGCAGGGCTCAACGATATTTGGCCCTACAAGGACTCCCCCAAGGCTCTATCGTTAACTAGGACATCCTTCTGTAGGGGTCTAGTGTGAAACGGAGCCCACCTAACGGCCGGGATACATGACTTCAGGGACCCCAATAGGGACATGGCTTGTCTGAGGGTCATGGAGGGTCTATCAATTGCTCGTAATGCCTGCTGTTGAATGTGTATTAACTTGACTGGTGGTAGACGACACTGTTGAATCTCAGAATCTAACAGTAGGCCTAGAAACTTATGGACACTTACGGGCTGTAATTGGGATTTTTCATAATTTATTATCCAGCCTAAGTGCTCCAGCCTGGTCCAAGCTCTATCTATTTGCGACAGGCAATGATCAACTGAATTGCCCACAATCAGGAAGTCATCTAAGTAAGGGACAATAAGAATATTCGACTCCCGTAGATGAGCCATGACTTCGGCAACTAATTTTGTGAATACTCTCAGAGCCGCTGAGAGACCGAAGGGGAGCGCCCTAAACTGAAAATGGCGAACTACCCCTCCCACTGAAACAACCACCCTCAGGAAACGCTGGAAATCTGTATGGATAGGCACATGATAAAACGCGTCTTTCAAATCCACGACTGCCATGAAACAGTTTTAAACAACATCTTTATTATTGAACTGATCGACTCCATCTTAAAGGTTCTGCTGACCAGAAAATCATTAAGGAACCGAAGATTAATAATGGTTCTAAATGAGTTATCTGGTTTCTGAATCAGGAACAGAGGAGAGTAGAAACCTCGTATTCCGGAACCCCCTCCAGGACATTTTTAAGGCATAAATTCAGAACCTCTGCTTCCAATGCCGACTGTTCAAGAGAAGAAGAGCGAAGGGGAGTTAACAACTCTATCTTGCGGGATATAAGTAAACTCAAGTTTGAGTCCATTGGCTATTACGCTCCGCACCCAGTCACTATTCGTGATCTCTAACCATGCTGGAAGGAAGGCCGACAATCTTCCTCCCACGGGAATTGCTAGTCGTTGGGCAGGTTTCTTCTGCTCTCTTGAAGAACGCCTGAACATAAAGCCCGTACCTCTCCTTCGCTTATCCTCCCACTTGAACCGGTCTCTAGTGGGTGATAACATGCGCGTTCTTCCCTGACCAAATTTCTTTCTGTTGAAGGAGCGTCGATAGGACATGGACGATAAATTAGGGAACTTCGTTTTCTCGTCCCCTGCCTTGTCCAGCAACTCATCTAAGACGGGAACAAAAAGATAGTCCCTTTCGCACGGAATAACACAGAGCTTAGACCTAGTTTGGATTTCCCCTGGCCAGCATTTTAACCATAGATCTCTGCAGGCTGTGTTGGAAAGTGCTGCCGCTCTGGCCGCTATTTTAACAGAGTCAACTGAGGCATCTGATAGGAAAGCTGTGACCTCTTGAATCACTGGCAGGGCCCCCAGGATTGTATCTCTAGGAGCTCCTTCCTTTAAAAGGGATTCTAATTGGTCCAGCCAGACCATCATGGATCTGGCCGTACAAGTTGCTGCTACCACTGGTCTTAGGTAACCGGCAGCCATCTCCCATGTACCCTTAAGGAAGGTATCTGCCTTCCTGTCTAGGGGATCTTTAAGGGTCCCCATGTCTTCAAACGGAAGCGAGGCTCTTTTTGATGCCTTGGCCACTGCCGCGTCTAACTTAGGGGCTTTGTCCCAGGTGTTGACTGCCTGATTTTCGAAGGGGAATCTGCGCTTGAGAGCCGGTGGAAACTCCTGGATATTTTTGTTTAAAGGGAAAGATCTTCGCTTCCTCTGCTCCAGCCCTCTAAACAGGACATCCTGAATGGATAGCTGCGGTTTGGGTTCAGCTATACTCATCGTTCTCCTGACCACTTTTACCAACTTATCTACCCGGTCCAGGGATAGACAGAAGCGAGCAGAGTCTTCCTCCGACGAAGAAGATGAAATAATTGAATCGGAGGAGCCGTCATCCTTTTCCCTTTCCGCAGAAGAATCTGAATCCAATGGGGGCCTGTGTTTTGAGCTTCAAACTTGAGACAGGGACTTCAGGGAATCCCTTACTTCTGGCCCTGACTATATCTTTCAGGCTTGCAGCAATATTAGACGATTCTTCTGCTACCTGAGGGATGATAGGCTATATTGCTCTTACTATCTAGAACCTAAAGCCTCTCCACCCCTTCCCCTTCCTGAGACCTCACCATCTGCTGGATACAGGGGGTACACAACTTTTTTGGGCACGAATCTGGTAGGGGGCATCCACAAAGGGCACACACCTCTGTGCTTTGCTTTACCCCTGCATTTCTTCCCCTAGAAAAAAATATAAGGGGGGAACCGCGTCACTGAGTTAACATTCACGTAGATCACTGACCAGTGCCTGCAGCGAATAGGTACCGGATTATGAGGGGGGTTTTTCACAGTCGATGGTCCCGACCCCTGTCTAGAGGAGCTCTTACGACTGGACTGGTCACTCTGCTTATCCTTGGGCTTCCGGTACTTCCTCCAGTAGCTGGGGTTGTTGCTCTTGATCACTCTCCATTGTATATGGGGAATGAGGCACGAAGCATGGATCATTTCCAGGAGCCTGCTTATGTCCCCTCCTCCGGTCAGCATATTGCGACGCCTCCCCCCCGACTGGCTCTCCACCCCCCCAGGTGCAAGCGGCACCTCAGTGGGATGCGTGGTACCTGGCGTCCCATTCCGGTGGGCGCCGCCATCTTGGACTCCCGCGCATGTGCAGCAGCACCGGTGACCCGGAAGTGCACGCCAGCTCCGCCCCCCGACATCACAGCGGCTCCCCCGACGCTCCCAACGTGTGCAGAAGCAGCGCAGGACACCCGATTTGAGGCTGTGGCGCCCCCGGATACCGCCCAGAGGTGCCTCCAGATGTTGGCCCCTCATTACCACCGGGCCCAGCCCATACACCGCAGGAGGCCTCAGGGGGATACTTACCGGCGCCGGCTTCTATGGAGACGGACATCCTACGGACTCCGCTCCTGCTGCGAACGCCACCGCCCTGCACCCCAGCAAGGACCACCATGGTGTCTCCAGGAACTCCGCGCCGGCCGTGGTAGGAGACCCCCACGCTACCTGTGTCGGTCCGGGTCTGGCATCTATTCCGACTCCTCCAGCACCTCTGTAGGATCCAGTCCCTCAGGAACAGGAAACCAAACTGATGCGTGGGAGAGGCGCCACTCTTTTTGTATCTGTAGGTTTCCTGTTCCTTAAGGGTGGATTCCCCTCTCTCGTGGAGCTGTCATGGGAGTCCGAATAAAAATGAACATTTAACTTTTTTGTCGCAAAAATGATCTTTTACAAACACTTTTTTTTATTTTAACAAGGGTAAAAGAAGAAAATGGACAGAAAGTTGTGAAATTTATCCTGAGTACGCCGATACCCCATATGTGGGGGAAACCACTGTCTGGGCGCACGGCAGGGCTCGGAAGGGAAGGAGCACCTTTTAACTTTTTCAAACCAAAATTGGCTGGAATTGAGATTGGACGCCATGTCACGTTTGGAGAGCCCTGGATGTGCCTAAACAGTGGAAACCCCCTCAACTCTAACTCCAACCCTAACCCCAATACATCCCTAACCTAGTCGCAACCCTAACCATAACCCTAACCACAAACCTAACCCTAACTTTAGCCCCAACCCTAATGGGAAAAATTGAAATAAATACATTTTTTAAATTTTATTATTTTTCTTTAACTAATGGGGTAATAAAGGGAGGTTGATTTACTATTTATGTCGGGTTTTTGTGTTTGGCAGCTGTCACACGCTAAAAGACACTTTAAATTGCAAAAAATTTTTTTGAATCACCACATTTTGAGAGCTATAATTTTTTTCATATTTTGGCCCAGTCATGTGAGGTCTTAATTTTTGCGGGACGAGTTGACGTTTTTACTGGTACCAATTTTGGGCACATGACATTTTTTGATCGTTTTTTATGACGATTTTTGGGATGCAGAATGAACAAAAACCAGCAATTCATGAATTTCTTTGGGGGGGGGGGGTGCATTTATACCATTCCGTGTGTGGTAAAGTTGATAAAGCAGTTTTATTCTTCGGGTTAGTACGATTACAGCAATACCTCATTTGCATCTTTTTTTTATGTTTTGGCGCTTTTATACAATAAAAACAATTATATAAAAAATTATTTTTGCATCGCTTTATTCTGCGAGCTATGACTTTTTTAGTTTTTTCGCTGATGATGCTGTATGGCAGCTCGTTTTTTTGCAGGACAAGATGTTTTTTCAGCGGTACCATGTTTATTTATATCCGTCTTTTTGATTGCGTGTTATTCCACTTTTTGCTCGGCGGTATGATAATAAAGCATTGTTTTGTTTTTTTTTTTGTTTTTTTAAGA
Organism: Oophaga sylvatica; assembly: GCA_033576555.1. NCBI lineage: Eukaryota > Metazoa > Chordata > Amphibia > Anura > Dendrobatidae > Oophaga > Oophaga sylvatica. The sequence goes on along the minus strand of JARQOD010000006.1, from coordinate 164,911,517 downwards.
GGTTTACTAAAGGGGTTAACTAGTGGGACAGTTTTATAGGGCGGGTCGTTACGGATGCAGCGATACTTAAAATGCGTACTTTTATTGTTTTTTATTTTTTCTTTACAAAAAGAAATGAATTTATTGAGAATATTTTTTTTTCTTTATTTAGGATTTTTTTTTTTTTACGTGTTAATTTTTATTTTTTTTACTTTTTTACTCTGTCTCAGGATGGGACATCACTGTATAGTGTCAGACTGCCAATCTGTCAGGCAGTGCAGGAGGCTTTCTCAGCTCCTGCTCTCAGCAGGCACTGAGAAGCCACCTCCCTGCAGGACCCCGCGGCCATCTTTGATCCGTGGTCCTGCAGGGAGGAGGCCCTCGGAACAGCGTGATCACATTATGCTGTTCTGAGGGTCTCAGGGAAGCAAGCTCCCTTCCTGCGCAATGATTCCCTATACCGCCAGAACACTGCGATCATGTTTGATCTCAGTGTGCCGAGGGTTAAAGTGCCGAGTGTCAGCTGTGATAATCAGCTGAGACCCGCCGCGATCAGCTGCAATCACGCATATGACGTACTATTCCATCCATGGGAATTAAGTCCTAGGGTACATGGATGGAACAGTACGTCAAAAAGAAGAAACGGGTTAAAACTGGTGAGCAGCAAAAAAATGAAAAAAAAAACTGTCTTAAGGAATAGAGATGTAAATGTATTAATATATTGTATATAATGAGTTGAAAGAGTGCCAGGGACATTTTTCTAAGAGAGTAAGGCAATTCAGGTATTTATCCAGTAAACATTAATACACGTACAGAACTGTTTAAACTTCATAGACAGATGTGAAACAAGAAAGCGTGCCACAAACATGTCCAATCTATAATATAACGATGGGAGCCTTTATACAGTCATGGCCAAAAGTTTTAAGAATGACACAAATATTAATTTTTACAAATTCTACTGCTTCACTTTTTCTAATGGCAATTTGCATATACTCCAGAATGTTATAAAGAGTGATCAGCTTAACAGCAATTACTTGCAAAGTCAATATTTGGCTAGAAAATGAACTTTATCCCCAAAACACATTTCAACGTCATTGCAGCCCTGCCTTAAAAGGACCAGCTAACTCTTTTCAGTGATTGCTCCATTAACACAGGTGTGGGTGTTGATGAGGACATGGCTGGAGATCAATCTGTCATGATTAAGTAAGAATGACACCACTGGACACTTTAAAAGGAGGCTGGTGCTTGGCATCATTGTTTCTCTTCTGTTAACCATGGTTATCTCTAAAGAAACACATGCAGTCATCATTGCAATGCACAAAAATGGCCTAACAGGGAAGAGTATCGCAGCTAGAAAGATTGCCCCTCAGTCAACAATCTATCGCATCATCAAGAACTTCAAGGAGAGAGGTTCCATTGTTGCCAAAAAGGCTTCAGGGCGCCCAAGAAAGACCAGCAAGTGCCAGGACCATCTCTTAAAAGTGTTTCAGCTGCGGGATCGGGCTACCAGTAGTGCAGAGTTTGCTCAGGAATGGCAGCAGGCAGGTGTGAGTGCATCTGCACGAACTGTGAGGCGGAGACTCTTGGAGCAAGGCCTGGTCTCAAGGAGGGCAGCAAAGAAGCCACTTCTCTCCAGAAAAAACATCATGGACAGACTGATATTCTGCAAAAGGTACAGGCAGTGGACTGCTGAGGACTGGGGTAAAGTTATTTTCTCTGATGAATCCCCTTTTCGATTGTTTGGGACATCATGAAAAAGCCTCATTCGCAGAAAACAAGATGAGCGCTACCACCAGTCTTGTCTCATGCCAACTGTTAAGCATCCTGAAACCATTCATGTGTGGGGTTGCTTCTCAGCCAAGGGAATCGGCTCTCTCACAGTCTTGCCTAAAACACAGCCATGAATAAAGAATGGTACCAGAATGTCCTCCAAGAGCAACTTCTCCCAACCCTCCAAGAGCAGTTTGGCGATCAACAATGCCTTTTCCAGTATGATGGAGCACCTTGCCATAAAGCAAAGGTGATAACTAAATGGCTCATTGAACAAAACATAGAGATTTTGGGTCCATGGCCTGGAAACTCCCCAGATCTTAATCCCATTGAGAACTTGTGCTCAATCATCAAGAGACGAGTGGACAAACAAAAACCTAAAAATTCTGACCAAATGAAAGCATTGATTGTGCAAGAATGGACTGCTATCAGTCAGGATTTGGTGCAGAAGTTGATTGAGAGCATGCCAGGGAGAATTGCAGAGGTCCTGAAGAAGAAGGGTCAACATTGCAAATATTGACTTGCTGCATTAATTCATTCTAACTGTCAATATAAGCTTTTGTTACTCATATGTTTGCAATTATTATATTTCTGTCTGTGATAAAAACATTTGTCAAACACACATAAAAACCAGAGGACAGCATAACGCTCCCGGCGATGAGGAGGGTGGCCCAGGAGATCGCGGTATGCGTAAGCACTGAACGCATACCGCGATCTTCGCAACAACCCCTTACTGATCCCACCGATCCTGCAGTGTCTTCAAGAAAATGGCGCCGGAAAGCGAGGACTGCGCAGGCGCAGATTTCGCCTTCATCGGCGCATGCCCAGTCCGCGCTTTCCGGCGCCATTTTGTGGAACACACACTGCAGTGTCTTCAAGAAAATGGCACTGGAATGCGCGTACTCCGGCGCCACACTGCTCCCCCAGCCTCTGGCAGAACGGGACAACGCTGGAGCATGGGGAAGAAAGGCGAGTATAAATGTTTTTGTTTTTTTTGTATGTTTGCAGTTTCATAGGGGTGAACGGGACCATACATATCAAGATACGGGGGTGAGAGGTAGCATGCATATCAGGATAGGGGACTGAGGGGGCCATGCATATCAGGACAGGGGGGTGAAGGGACCATGGATATCAGGATAGGGGGGTGAGGGGTTCCATGCATACCAGGATTGGGGAGTGAGAGGACCATGCATACCAGGATTGGGGGGTGAGAGGACCATGCATACCAGAATTGGGGGGTGAGGGGACCATGCATATTAGGATATAGGGGGTGAGAGGACCATGCATATCAGGATAGGGGCTGAGGGGACCATGCATATCAGGATTGGGGGGTGAGAGGGCCATGCATATCAGTATAGGGGACTGAGGGGGCCATGCATATCAGGATTGAGGGGGGAGGTGACCATGCATATCAGGATTGGGGGGGTGAAGGGACCATGCATATCAGGATAGGGGGGTGAGAGGTCCATGCATATCAGGATTGGGGGGTGAGGGGACCATGCATATCAGGATAGGGGGGTGAGGGGACCATGCATATCAGGATTGGGGGGTGAGTGGACCATGCATATCAGGATAGGGGGGTGAGGGGACCATGCATATCAGGATAGGGGGGTGAGAGGACCATGCATATCAGGATAGGGGGAGTGAGGTGACCATGCATATCAGGATTGTGGGGTGAGGGGGCCATGCATATCAGGATAGGGGGTGAGGGGGCCATGCATATCAGGATTGGGAGGTGAGGGGGCCATGCCTATCAGGATTGGGGGGTGAGAGGACCATGCACTCCAGGATTGGGGGGTGAGGGGACCATGCACACCAGGATTGGGGGGGTGAGGGGACCATGCACACCAGGATTGGGGGGGTGAGGGGACAATGCATTCCAGGATTGGGGGGTGAGAGGACCATGCACTCCAGGATTGGGGGGTGAGGGGACCATGCACACCAGGATTGGGGGGGTGAGGGGACCATGCATTCCAGGATTGGGGGTTAGAGGACCATGCATTCTAGGATAGGGGGGTGACGGAACCATGCATACCAGGATTGGGGGGTGAGGGGATCATGCATTCCAGGATTGGGGGTTAGAGGACCATGCATTCTAGGATAGCGGGGTGACGGAACCATGCATACCAGGATTGGGGGGTGAGGGGATCATGCATACCAGGATGGGGGGTGAGAGGACCATGCATACCAGGATTGGGGGGTGAAGGGACCATACATATCAGGATAGGGGTGTGAGGGGACCATGCATACCAGGATGGGGGGTGAGAGGACCATGCATACCAGGATTGGGGGGTAAGGGGACCATGCATACCAGGATTGGGGGGTAATTGGGACCATGCATACCATGATTGGGGGATGAGGGGTACCATGCATACCAGGATGGGGGGTGAGAGTACCATGCATACCAGGATTGGGGGGTGAGGGGATCATGCACACCAGGATTGGGGGGGTGAGGGGACCATGCATTCCAGGATTGGGGGTTAGAGGACCATGCATTCTAGCATAGGGGGGTGACGGAACCATGCATACCAGGATTGGGGGGTGAGGGGATCATGCATTCCAGGATTGGGGGTTAGAGGACCATGCATTCTAGGATAGCGGGGTGACGGAACCATGCATACCAGGATTGGGGGGTGAGGGGATCATGCATACCAGGATGGGGGGTGAGAGGACCATGCATACCAGGATTGGGGGGTGAAGGGACCATACATATCAGGATAGGGGTGTGAGGGGACCATGCACATCAGGATAGGGGGTAAGGGGACCATGCATACCAGGATGGGGGGTGAGAGGACCATGCATACCAGGATTGGGGGGTAAGGGGACCATGCATACCAGGATTGGGGGTAATTGGGACCATGCATACCAGGATTGGGGGATGAGGGGTACCATGCATACCAGGATAAGGGGTGAAGGATACCATGCATACCAGGATTGGGGATGAAGGAACCATGCATACCAGAATTAGGGGGTGAAGGGGTCCCATACATCCTACGATAGGGATGAGGGTGGAACATGTATACCAGGATTGGGGGGTGAGGGGACCATGCATAACAGGATTGGAGGGTGAGGACACCATGCATACCAGGATTGGGGGGTGAGGGCACCATGCATATCGGGATTGGGGGGGGTGAGGGCACCATGCATACCAGGATTGGGTGGTGAGGGACCATGCATACCAGGATTGGGGGGTGAGGGCACCATGCATACCGGGATCGGGTGGTGAGGGGACCATGCATTCCAGGATTGGGGGGAGGGGACTATGCAAACCATGATTGGGGGTGAGGGGACCATACATACCAGGATGTGGATGAGCAAGTACCATGCATACCAGGATAGGGATGAGGGGATACCTTGCATACCAGGATTGGGGGGTGAGGGGACCATGCATACCAGGATGAGGTATTGGGTGCCATGCATACCAGGATTAGGTGGGGTGAGGGGACCATGCATACCAGGATAGGAGGGGGCAGCACATACCAGGATGGGAGACCATATACCAATAAAAATGCTTGCCACCCGGGCGTAGAACGGGTTCATCACTAGTATATCTTAAGCAGTGCAGAAAATACAGGGTTACTATTGTTCGCTATATGCCAACGATAATGGGAAACTACTATCTGACACATTTTCCCAAAACCAAGGCACTTGACAGCTTCTCCTTGCTGGGCGCTGCAAGAGTGACAGGTCATTTTTTTTTTTTTCAAATTTTAAACAGGTTTTCTTTACATCTTTATTTTATTATTTTTGAAATTCCCCATGCTGTGGCTATATTAAAAATAAAACCTAAAATATTGACAGTTTCTACTGGAATAAAGTGGCAATTAAATACATTAGGTTAATCTCACAAAACTTTACATAACTCTTGGAAAGGAAAAAACACAAAAGTAGTTTAGAGGTGTTTTTCTCACCCTTTCTAGTAGGCTCATTTCTTGAAATTCTGGACTTGTGTTGGACAATCTTTGCAGGGTATGGGTAAGGTCATAAGAAGTGGAGAAGTATAATCCATCAACACTGAGCACATGGTTGATCATGGAAAGGAATCCTTTATTATCCTGTAACTGTTGAAGAAAATTCACGTTAACAGTTTTCTCCCCTATATAAAAGTAAAAACACCAACAAAAAATGTTGATAAAAAGTGACTGTACCTTAAAGGGAACCTGTCAGCTGTTTTGCCAGCTATAAGATGCGGCCACTGCCTATCAGGACTTACAGTGGTGGCCAAAAGTATTGGCACCCCTGCAATTCTGTCAGATAATGCTCGATTTCTTCCTGAAAATGATTGCAATCACAAATTTGCTTTTTTTATCTTCATTTAATTTGCTTGCAAGGAAAAACACAAAAGAGAATGAAGCAAAAATCAAATCCTTGATCATTTCACACAAAACTCCAAAAATGGGCCAGACAAAAGTATTGGCACCCTCAGCCTAAAACTTGGTTGCACAACCTTTAGCCAAAATAACTGCGAACAACCGCTTCCGGTAACCATCAATGAGTTTCTTACAATGCTCTGCTGGAATTGTAGACCATTCTTCTTTGGCAAACTGCTCCAGGTCCCTGATATTTGAAGGGTGCCTTCTCCAAACTGCCATTTTGAGATCTCTCCACAGGTGTTCTATGGGATTCAGGTCTGGACTCATTGCTGGCCACTTTAGAAGTCTCCAGTGCTTTCTCTCAAACCATTTTCTAGTGATTTTGGAAGTGTGTTTTGGGTCATTGTCCTGCTGGAAGACCCATGACCTCTGAGGGAGACCCAACTGGGCTTACATTATGCTGCAAAATTTGTTGGTAGTCTTCAGACTTCATAATGCCATGCACACGGTCAAGCAGTCCAGTGCCAGAGGCAGCAAAGCAACCCCAAAACATCAGGGAACCTCCGCCATGCTTGACTGTAGGGACCGTGTTCTTTTCTTTGAATGTCTCTTTTTTCCTGTACACTCTATATTGATGGTTTTTCCCAAAAAGCTCGACTTTTGTCTCATCTGACCAGAGAACATTCTTTCAAAACGTTTTAGGCTTTCTCAGGTAAGTTTTGGCAAACTCCAGCCTGGCTTTTTTATGTCTCGGGGTAAGAAGCGGGGTCTTCCTGGGTATCCCACCATACAGTCCCTTTTCATTCAGACGCCGACGGATAGTACGGGTTGACACTGTTGTACACTTGGACTGCAGGGCAGCTTGAACTTGTTTGGATGTTAGTCGAGGTTCTTTATCCACCATCCGCACAATCTTGCATTGAAATCGCTTGTCAATTTTTCTTTTCCTTCCACATCTAGGGAGGTTAGCCACAGTGCCATCAGCTTTGAACTTCTTGATGACACTGCGGACTGAAGACACAGGAACATTCAGGTCTTTCGAGATGGACTTGTAGCCTTGAGATTGCTCATGCTTCCTCACAACTTCGTTTCTCAAGTCCTCAGACAGTTCTTGGGTCTTCTTTCTATTCTCCATGCTCAATGTGGTACACACAAGGACACAGGACAGAGGTTGAGTCAACTTTAATACATGTTAACTGGCTGCAAGTTTCATTTAGTTATTGCCAACACCTGTTAGGTGCCACAGGTAAGTTACAGGTGCTGGTGATTACACGAATTAGCGAAGCATCACATGATTTTTCAAACAGTGCCAATACTTTTGTCCACCCCCTTTTTAAGGTTTGGTGTGGAATTATATCCAATTTGGCTTTAGGTCAATTATTTTTGTGTTTTTTCATTGAAGACAAATTAAATGAAGATAATAATACCAAAGAATTTGTGTTTGCAATCATTTTCAAGAAGAAACTGAGTATTATCTGACAGAATTGCAGGGGTGCCAATACTTTTGGCCACCACTGTATCTACCGCATTCTATCATGCTGTAGATAAGCCCCCGATCAGACTGCAAGATAAGAAAAATAAGTTTTATTATACTTACCCGAGGGGCAGACCAATGCGGTCCGGTCCGATGGATGTTGCAGGTCCAGGACCGGCGATTCCCATCTTCTTGTAACGCCACCCTCCCGTTTTCTTCACGGCTCCCAGGCATTGCGCTCCTGCGCAGGCGTACTACTCTGCCCCGTTGAGGGCAGAGCAAATTCCTGCAGTGCGCAGGCGCTGGGCCTCTCTGACCTTTCCCAGCGCGTGCTCACTGCAGTATTTTCCTCTGCCCTCAACAGGACCGAGAAGTACGCCTGGGCAGGAGTGCGATGCCGGGGAGCCATGAAGAAAGCGGGAGGGCAGCGTCGCAAGAAGATGGGAGGCGCTGGACCCGGACCTGTGACACCCATCAGACCGAACCTCCCCCCCCCGGTTGAGTATAATAAAACGTATTTTTCTTACCATGCAGGTCAGATCGGGGGCTTATCTACAGCATTATAGAGTGCTGTAGATAAGCCCTGAAAGGCTGTGGCCGCATCTTATAGCGGTCAAAACAGCTGACAGGTTAGCTTTAAAGAGAACCTGTCAAAGACAATTTTACTAAAATTAGTAGTATGGCGGTATTGGTCCAAGTACATAAAAAAATTATACAGATTTTACAATATTTTGATGGAATTAAAAGCGGTCATTTATTTGTGCTCAAGAGCAGAGGAGTTTCTAATGAGTATTACAGACATCTTTAATGTAGTAACCAAGTACAATTCAAATAAAAAAAATCAATGCGAACTGCTAAAGAACATTACAACACCGCAAGAGGGACCAACAATATCTTGCAAACAGTTCCAGGTAACCTGGTAAGTGCATACGCTGCAATTAGGAGGAAAACCTTTTTTACACTGATCGTTTATTGAATACTGTATATACGCGCCTGTATAAGCCGAGTTTTTCAGCACTTTTTTTTTGCTGAAAACGCCCCCCTCAGCTTATACACGAGTCATTGTCAATGAAGCCTGCGGGGGAGAGGGAGAACTGGCAATGAATATTCATTTCTCTTATAGCGCGCAGTTACAGCCGCAGTCTTTCAGCAGCTATAAAAAAAAAAAAAAAAACAACTTCTAGTTACCTTCCCTGCGCGCCCTCGAAGCATTTTGTTCCGATGCAAGCAGCTCCTGCGGCCGGCCGATCACGTGTCCCGGCTGAGTGGAGAGAAGTGAAGGTAAGGATGTTTTTTTTTGTTTTTTATGTTTTTCTAATTGGGTGCCATGAATACAAGGATAGGGATGAAACACCATGCATATCAGGACAGGGATGTGGAGCCATGCAGACCAGGACAGGGATGAGGAGCCATACAGACAAGGACGGGGATAAGAAGCCATGCAGACAAGGATGGGGATAAGAAGCCATTCATACCAGAACAGGGATTAGGGGACAATGCATACCCGATTTATACTCGAGTCAATACGTTTTCACAGTTTTTCGTGGCAAAATTAGGTGCCTCGGCTTAAACGCGGGTCAACTTTTTACATACATCATTATCTAACAATATTCCGCAAGTGCTCTGTGTAAGAAACATTTCCAGGAAATTTTATGGATAGGATCCCTGTTAAATTTATGCCCATCTACAAACTAAAGAAATAGTTCCGAATTATTAATGTAATAAACTTTATTATACAAATAAAAAACACACATACTTTTAAAAAGACTAATTAAAAATAGATAACGTGGTGAGGAAAAAGCGGCATTGCCCGGGAACTGTTGTCACAGCGCAGGAGCCGGCAACACATGAGGAGGAGGTGCACAGACGCAAAAGGTGGAAGATGGACGGCTGGGAGGCGGCTGATACAGGTGGAGACACCATACCTCTGGGACTCAATACAGTTACGGGGTGCAATTTATAAAGGTCAATATTCCAGTGTTACTAGGGATCAGAAACATAAGAGCCACCTTCACATGATGCAGCCTTAAGGGTATGCCACACTAAGCGACATCGCTAGAGAGATCGCTACTGCATCACCATTTATGACGCAGTAGCGATCTCGTTAGCGACTTAGCTGTGTGTGACATGTAGCAGCGATGTGGCCCCTGCTGGGATTTCGCTGATCGCTTATGAACGTTCTGAGCCGTTTTTTGGTCGTTGGTGTCCCGCTGGTGAGCCTGAATTGCTGAGTGTGACACCCTTTATGAACGACTTCACCAGCGACGCAGGTGGGACTAGGTTTTCCCAAAGACCGCAGAGGTTGTTATACAGATCGCTGATGAGTTGTGTTTGGAATCTAACTAGCGATCACATAACAATCGCACTAGCGATCTCGCCAGGTCGTGTCGTTGTCGTGATCGATGGTGCGATCGCCAAGTGTGGCAGTGCCTTTAGTGCTGCTGAAGGTGGCTCTTTTACTTAAAAACGCCCTCAGGGGGTGACAAGTTCCCTTTAATTTATGTCTATATTAATCTCATTTCACCAACTGAGACTGTTTAATCTGATTTGTGTGTGATGCATCAGCACTAAACACACTGCTCAAAAAATAAAGAAAACACTAAAATAACACATCCTATATCTGAATGAATGAAATATTCTCATTGAATACTTTGTTGTGTACAAAGTTGAATGTGCTGACAACAAAATCACACAAAAATCATCAATGGAAATCAAATTTATTAATCAATAAAAGCCTGGACTTGGAGTCACACACAAAATTAAAGTGGAATGTAATGTCCTTAAAACAAGTCAAAATGATGCTCAGTAGTATGTGTGGCCTCCATATGCCTGTATGAGCTCCCTGTGGCCTGTATGACCTCCCTACAATGCCTGGGCATGGTCCTGATAAGGCGGCGGATGGTCTGAGGGATCTCCTCCCAGACCTAGACTAAAGCATCCGCCAACTCCTGGATAGTCTGTGGAGCAAAGTGACGGTGGATGGAGCGAGACATGATGTCCCAGATGTGTTCAATCAGATTCAGGTCTGGGGAACAGGCGGGCCAGTCCATAGCTTCAATGCCTTCATCTTGCAGGAACTGCTGACACACTCCAGCCACATAAGGTCTGGCATTGTCCTGCATTAGGAGGAACCCAGGGCCAACCGCACCAGCATATGGTCTCACAAGGGGTCTGGGGATCTCATCTCGGTACCTAATGGCAGTCAGGCTACCTCTGGCGAGCACATGGAGGGCAGTGCGGCCCTCCAAAGAAATGCCACCCCACACCATTACTGACCTACTGCCAAACTGGTCATGCGAAAAGATGTTGCAGGCATCAGATCGCTCTCCACGGCATCTCCAGACTCTGTCACGTCTGTCACATGTGCTCAGTGTGAACCTGCTTTCATCTGGTGAATTTGCCAATCCTGGTGTTCTGTGGCAAATGCCAAGCGTCCTGCATGGTGTTGGGCTGTGAGCATAACACCCATTTGTGGACGTCGGGCACTCAGCCCATCCTCATGGAGTCGGTTTCTAACCGTTTGTGCAGACACATGCTGGAGATCATTTTGCAAGGCTCTGACAGTGCTCCTCCTGTTCCTCCTTGCACAAAGGCGGAGGTAGCGGTCCGGCTGCTGGGTTGTTGCCCTCCTACGGCCTCCTCCACATCTCCTGGTAGTGCCTCCAGCCTCTGTACACTACACTGACAGACACAGCAAACCTTCTTGTCACAGCTCGCATTGATGTGCATCCTGGATGAGCTGCACTACCTGAGCCACTTGTATGGGTTGTATACACTTCGGTAGGAAAAAAGGATCATCCCCACGCTGCCGCAAGAAGAATTCCAAAAATTGTAGAGGTTTCAACGTGGTTTATTCTACGCGTGTCTGTGTTCAGGTGACCCCTTCATCAGGACATACCACAAATATTGTACAATAGTCATAGGTATACAGGGTTTAAGTACACATCAGCATTTGAAAGCGACGCACAAAGGATCAGATGACACCCAGTGTCAAGGTTCAGGCTCATCAGAAAGTTCACATGACCAGATTAAAAATCATCAGAGAAATCCAAATTAATATCTTAGGCTACTTTCACACTTGTGTTTTTTAGCGCTGCGTATCGAGCGCACATAAAACGCATAAAAAAAACTCGTGCAAACGCGTGTAATCGCAGCGATATTTTGCAGTCGAAGAGTGCGCATTGCTTTAAAAAAAAACGCAGCGATTGTATGCTATTTAAAGCGTTTTTGTATGCGTTTGCGTTTTTTCTGTGCAAAACACATGATCAAAATCCTTGAAAAATTCTTTCAACAGAACCCACCAATGGGACACCAGTGGGCGTGTCTTATTGAAAATATTTATATAGAGCCTGTTCACAGCCCTTTTTTACATTTGCTTGCATTTGCCTTGGTGAACATGGATCTGCTTATGAAGACTTTCCACTTCAACCTGGATGTGGACATGGCTATGGCTCGGGCTTATGCCGTTGCTTGCCATGAAGAAAGGGAGAGACAGAGACATCGGAGACGGCAGCGTCGGAGTTTGTGGGTACATCCCATTGTTGAACTCCGGGAGAGCCGTGGAGCGTATCACACCCTCTACAGTGAGCTGCAGTCAAACCCGGAGAAATTTAACGACTACACCCGGATGTCACAACAAACCTTCATGGATTTACTTGCTCGGGTCCAACAATTAATAAGGAGACAGGACACACAGCTCCGTCGGGCGATTCCTCCAGAGGAAAGACTCCTGGTGACATTAGGGTACGCAATATTGAGAAACCAATGCCTGCATCATTGTATCACTTATGCCATGTACTATTCCAAAGATGACAGAATTATTGTTCTGCCACCTAGTAAACAAAGACCTGCAGAATTATTGTTATGCCATTTTTTGTTTCGAAATGTTTTACAAAAACATATACAATAATATTTTTTTTGTTCTTTCTCTAGATTCCTTGCTACTGGAGAGAGCCTGTCTTCACTCCACTTCCAGTACCGGATTGGTATCTCCACGTTGTCAGGAATTGTTGTTGACACCTGCTGGGCATTGTGGACTGTTCTCTGTCCGGAATTTATGCCCCTGCCCACCACAGAAAAGTGGCTAGAAATAGCCGACAAATTCTGGACAACCTGCAATTTCCCCAACTGTTTGGGAGCAGTTGATGGGAAACACATCCGCATCATCAAACCTAAAAGAACAGGCTCGGAGTACTACAATTACAAGAAGTACTTCTCTACAGTTCTCATGGCCATTGCGGATGCAGACTGTATGTTTGTTGCCGTGGACATTGGTGCATTTGGCCGTGGGAATGACTCACAGGCGTTTAAGAACATGGGACGGAGGTTGTATGGAAACCAGTTTAATTTCCCCATGCCACGGCCTCTTCCCCACACCGAAAGGTCCACCCATGCCATTTGTAATGGTTGGGGATGAGGCATTCCAGATGAGCCAACACCTGCTTAAACCCTACTCCAGCCGGGACTTGGACCACAACAAAAAAATTTTTAATTACAGGCTGACCAGGGCAAGAAGAACTGTAGAGTGTGCCTTCGGTATATTGGTTTCCAGATGGCGCATTCTGGGCACAGCTATTCATCTTAAAGTGCAAACAGTGGATGAAGTTGTGAAGGCCTGTGTTGTGCTTCATAACTTTGTCATGGCGAAAGAGCACCCAAACTTTGAACTTGATGATGCAGCTCCTAACCCATTGCCTGAGTTCACTCAGCACCCTCTCAGGTCTTCTGTTGAAGTAGGCCAAATGAGAGACCAATTTGCGGCCTACTTCATCTCAGATGTAGGACGGGTGGATTGGCAAGATCAAATGGTGTAAAATATATTGTTGTCTGTATGTTAACAAATTTTTTGATTTTTTTAGTATGTTAATAAAATCCCTCTGTTTATACCTGTACCACGTGCAGTCTCTGTTTTTAAATTAAAAAACAATGATGAAATGGCCAGGTTTACCAGTTAATTCATGATGCATATTTTTTGGTGCATCATGAATTTATTTGTAATCCTGACTAGGTAATTAACTATACATGTACACAAGTTGTATGACCTTGATTATCTCTCCACTTTTGCTTCCATTTTCAGTGACGGTGAACATAACACAACAATTATTTGTGTCACCTGGCCTGCTGTTTCCAAAAATTGATTTGGGGATGCACAAGCATCTGTAAATTTTTAGTCCTGATCATGTGACTATAAATATAATTTGTATTTTCATCACTGACTTGATTTGGAACGCAGAGATAATAAAGATTATACATCTTGTTCAATACCAAGGGCTGGTGGCATGCTGAAGTGGTGATGTCCCAAATAACGCATCGTCACTTCAGAATGTATCAGGCCTGGGCAGGTGAGTACACATGAGTTCTAAACAGCAGCATCGCTACAGTATGCTTCAAATAAATGCAGACTGAAGCAACGCTGCTGGTTAAAACTCATGTCTATTCACCTGCCCAGGTGTGATAGTAATGATACAAGGCCATGGTATTGTACATATATAAAGTGTATTTTCACCATCATCACCTCACTTTCTTCAACACACACTGAATAGAGGATGTGCTAAATTACAATCTATATCTAGAATACATGGCCTTTTATCATAAAGTGAAATAATGTCAAAAACACACCAGACTCATTTCACTTTTTAGTATATCTGGAAAGGTAAAATAGATATGCCTTGCACTCAACACCATCCTCTATTCAGTCTGTGCAATATTAGCAGACAGACAGACTGGTGGTGAAAAAAATAGGAATATATTTGTGTTTTTGAGTAAACATATCTCCATGAAGTACACAAACATGTGTCATTCCTGTAGTTATGTGTAGTCAAAAATGCTGTGTGTACGGCGCAGTGTGTAGGCGGCAAAATAAACACAAAGCAAACCAAAATTACTAAAAGAAGATTGGCACATTTATTTTTTACAAGAGGAAAACAAATTTTGAATTTGCAATGATTTTTTTTAATACATTTGTATAGATCACATTATTACTTTTTTGGAGTACAAAAAGAAAATATGTATATTCACACAAAGGTTTTGGATAGATCAGATTAGTACAATATGTGTCCAAGATGCCATTGGTATAGTCACTGCCCCAGAAGTTGTAGAAAAATCAGATTAGTACAATATGTGTACAATATTACCAGTTTAATTGTCAGTGCCCCAGAAGTTTTAGAAAAATCAGATTAGTACAATATGTGTACAACATTACCAGTTTAATTGTCACTGCCCCAGAAGCTGTAGAAAAATCAGATTAGTACAATATGTGTCCAAGATGCCATTATAGTCACTGCCCCAGAAATTAGAGAAAAATCAGATTAGTACAATATGTGTACAACATTCCAAGTTTAATTGTCACTGCCCCAGAAGTTGTAGAAAAATCAGATTAGTACAATATGTGTACAACATTACCAGTTTAATTGTCAGTGCCCCAGAAGTTGTAGAAAAATCAGATTAGTACAATATGTGTCCAAGATGCCATTATAGTCACTGCCCCAGAAATTAGAGAAAAATCTGATTAGTACAATATGTGTACAACATTACCAGTTTAATTGTCACTGCCCCAGAAGTTGTAGAGAAATGTGATTTGTCCAGATAATATTAAAATTTTTTATTGCGACGGACGTTTTGGTGGTGATTTCGATACTCTGGGGGTGTGCAGAGATGAAGAGCGGCTGGAAAGCGATGAAGGGGTTCGAGGGGAAGGGGCAACAAAAGTAGTGGGTGAAGGAAGATCAGACATCAAATGAGAGCCAGTTTGAGACACATTAGGAGGAGAGGGTGGATGGACCAACAAAGATTTTCTTTGTTTCTTCTTGGGGACAGGAGTACCATGCATGGACCGACTTCTCTGTGTCCGCCTTGAGCTAGTTGACCGTGACCCAAAAAAGAGTGAATGTGGGTCACCGCTCTCATGCTCGGTGGTGGCAGTGGCGGTGGAAGTGTTGGCAGTGCTCTGAGTACCACAAGGGTTGGCGGTGTTCCAACGAGGAGAAGTGGGTGCCCTTGAAATTGATTGTTGCTGACTGGTGGCGCTACTCATACTCATAGGATCAGTGGGTGCTGTGGCCGCAAATTCTTGACGACTGGTGGCGGTACTCCAAGGAGGAGAAGTGGGTGCCCTTGAAATTGATTGTTGCTGACTGGTGGCGGTACTCATACTGATTGGATCAGTGGGTGCTGTGGCCGCAAATTATTGACGACTGGTGGCGGTACTCCTAGAAGGAGAAGTGTGTGCGGTAACAATAAATGTTTGCTGAGTGCTGGCAGTACTCCTAGAAGGAGAAGTGGGTGCGGTGACAAATGGTTGCTGACTGCTGGCAGTACTCCTAGAAGGAGAAGTGGGTGCGGTGGCCCAAGCAGGTACTGCGGTGGCTTGAGTCCATGACTGTGGACCAGTGTCTGTGGGGTGTTGCTCCACACAGGAGCAGCGCTTGCCATGGTGGTGGCGACGGTGGAGTGTCCAACAGTACTCGGACTTGTGGTGGTGTAGTGGTGACTCGGAATGCTGGTGGCCGTGCAGTGGTATGCAGCAGAAGTCGGTAGTGATGTGTGGCGAATCAGTGGTGGCACTGTTGGATATGCAACCACTGACTGCTGCACGTACCGATTCTGCTGCATAGCCTGCAAGTAAGCAGTGTTGCAGGCCTGCATCACACTCAGCTGTTGCTCAGGACTAAGGTGTCCCGCCATGCCCCGTTCAATTTTACTGAAAAAATGGTGCGCTGGTCTGTTGAGGTCGGCCTCCAGGCGATCAAGACGCTGTTCGACACTGTTGAAGCGGTGATCCATGTGGGTAAAACCACGTTCAATAAGTGAAAAACCGCTTCCAACTGAGCCTCCAAGCGTCTTCATATTGCCTTGAAAGGCCTCGCTCAAGTGAACAAACTCGGGCATGACATTCCTCTCCATGGCCCTCTGCCGCTGGCGGGAAGTGCGCGCATAACCAGTGGCAGAGACCTGGGAGAGGGGAAGACCTGATGGACCAGCTTCCTGGTCACCAGCTGTCCGTGTTGCTGACCTGCAAGTTGCTTCCAGGCTGTCGGATGGCTGGGACGAGTCCAAGGTCGTCCGAGGAAGGACCGCTTCAGGGACAGGCTGCATGGTGCTGCTTCAGGTGCTGTGGAAAGAAAACAAAACCATTACTATAATGCTTTAACAAGAAGCATCAGCTGTGGAAAAAAAAAAACGTACGCTCTGCTGGCAAGGACCGGTCTCAGGAACGCCAACTCGCGATAGTAGCGATATTTCTTTCTGGGCCTTGCTGCAGAATCACTGCGAACCTGTCCCTCTGCTCGAACATCAGTGTTGAAGCGGTCCTTCATCGAGCGCCATCGTGTGCGGACTTTGTTCACTGTTGAGAAAAAGAAAAAAACAATTATACAATGCAGTCAGGGCAAAATCAGTCTCAACACACATACCTGAATGAAAATGTCAAACTGTCAATGCAGCATTATAAAAAGCTATACAATACACAGGATAGTCACTGTAGACCCAGATGAAAGACGGATTTTGGTAAGAACTTACCTGTAAAATCCTTTTCAGCGAAGGAAGGAAAGGAGACACACTAGTTCATAACTAGTGGGTAGGCGGAGCCCCAGATAGGATTGACACCTCAGATTAAAAAGAGTGTTGACCGGCCCCTCCAGCTCGGGCTCCTCCTACTCAGCTCTCCAGTCGTACCCAAGCTTAAGGAAGAGCAATATCACCAGCGGAGCAACATAACCCCTTCTGAAGGACTTCAGAGAAAAAACATAAGAGTACAGGTTATGCATGCATTTGGCAAAAAATCACACAGTTCCAGGTACTACTCACTGAACCTGACTACCGCGATAAGCTGGCAATGCTGGAACAGAGCCGTAGCGCGTCGACCTCAGCCCAGATAATCGCTATCAGAGAAGGGTCACGCTGCATCTGTAAATACAACAACACACTTCTGCCATGGGAGGGAGCTGTGTCTCCTTTCCTTCCTTCGCTGAAAAGGATTTTACAGGTAAGTTCTTACCAAAATCCGTCTTTCAGCAGCAGGTGGAAGGAAAGGAGACACACTAGTTCATAACTAGTGGGACGTCCCAAAGCAGTCCAAAAATTAGGGTGGGAAAAAACCAAAATAGGCAGAAACCCAACAATCTAGATAAAAGCGCAACAGGCGCCAAATACAAGTTAACTAAACACTTTACATTACCGCTGCCTGCAGGACCCTACGTCCTAAGGCCGCATCAGCGGAAGCACTGACGTCCACCTTATAAAAACTTTGTAAATGTGTGGACGGAACGCCAGGTCGCCGTTCGGCAGAGCTGAGCTGCCGAAGCCCCTTGATGAAAGGCCCACGATGAAGCCACAGCCCTCGTGGGGTGAGCTCGAATCTTAATCGGGCAAGGTTCGCCTTTAAGTCGGTAAGCCTCCAAAATGGTTGACCGAATCCAACGAGCTATAGAGTCCTTGGAAGCTCGATGACCACGCCTACGACCTGCTGTAATCACGAACAGGGAATCTGACTTCCGAAAACCTTGAGTGACAGACAAATAGAACTTCAAGGCCCGCACTAAATCCAATTTGTGCAAGTCCCGTTCCTTTGCATTCCTTGAGCCCGGGCAAAGCGAGGGCAATACAATAACCTGGTTAACATGGAATTGCGACACCACCTTAGGTAGAAAATCGCCCCGTGTGCGAAGCACTACTCGATCCGGGTAAAACTCCAGGGAATGAGGCGAGCAGAAAGAGCTGCCAACTCAGAAACCTTTCTTAAAGAGGTTACCGCCACTAAGAAGACAACCTTCCAAGAAATTAAAGAAAGGCTAGCAGAACCCATAGGCTCAAAAGGTACATGTTGAAAAGCCTCCAAGACAAGGTTGAACCGCCAAGGAGACACAGGCGCCTTCCGCGGTGGAATCTGACGGGTTACTCCGCGAAAAAAGGAACGTACGTCCCTACGCGAGGCGATAGCCCTCCGAAACAACAAGTACAGGGCAGAAACCTGACCTTTCCGAGTGCTAACTGCCAAAACTTTTTGTCCAGCCCGTACTGCAGCAAAGCCAACAAATTGGGAATGGAAAAAATCCTCGGATTCCTTGAAGAACCCGAACACCACGAAAAGAAGGCTTCCCAAGTCTTGTGATAAATCTTAGTAGTAGCCGGACCTCTGGCAGCTCGCAGAGTGGCAATGACTTCGGCTGAAAAAACCTCTACGGGTCAATATTTCGTCTCAAGAGCCACGCCGTCAAATGCAGAGACTTCAAGTCCGGATGAC
>JARQOD010000006.1:164779665-164892642 GCA_033576555.1 Oophaga sylvatica | reverse complement strand
CCTATTCCATTATAGGTGTAAAACCGCAAGGCAATTCCGCACTAAAAACCGCGCCAAAACCGCAGTAAAACCACGCCAAAACTGCAGTGCGGTTTACCTGCGGTTTTAGCAAAAACCGCAAGTGAATCCGCAAAGTGTGCACGGGGCCTTAGTCATGACTATTTTTGTGGTACACCGTAATATTTATCTTTTATCTATGGACCAATAAATATTGAATTTTAATGAAGGATCCCGTTTCCCGCTGAATTACACTTTTCTCCTTTTTCTTTGCGGGAATGGATGTAGAGAACCCTATGTTCAGGTGAGCTGACTATTTAACACCCTTTTTAGTGGTAAATTTAGGTTTATTAAATTTGCATTTATTTAAATATCAGAAATTTGGCAAAAATGCTGAAAAATGCACAACTTTAACCCCTTCACCCTCAGGCCATTTTCTGCATTTGCGTTTATGTTTTTTGCTCTTCTTCCCAAAGCCTTACCTTTTTTTTATTCTCCATATGGCCATCTGAGGGCTTGTTTTTAGCGAGACAAGTTGTACTTTTGAACGACACCATAGGTTTAAAATTTAGAGTTGAGAGTCCTCAGTGGTTGATACCTTTTAATGGCTAACTGAAAAGATGGTAACAAATTGCAAGCTTTCGAGACTACTCAGGTCTCTTCATCAGGCAAAGACTAATACAAAATCTGAAGAATCACATATTTATACACAAAACAGCATAGGAAAAAATGCAATAGGTAAGACGTGAAGCAGAATAGTCATTATGGCAGAGGGATGAGCATAAATATTGGAAAAGTTCATAGATAAGGAGTGTGAAAGTTTTATTGCCCTCTGATTGGGGTCTGGTAATGTTTTGTGATGTTTTCACAGGGTATTTGGAGTAAATTCCTTAATTGATGTAAAATGTCATAAATCCGTGTGACAGGTTCATTCCAGCATTAAGAGTGTCAAAGGTCACCATCAATTTGTATTCGCAAACTCTCCTCTGTCTCTGAGATGTGAAGTTGCCTTTCAGTACAAGTATTTTCATATCTAACATGCTATGATCAGGGGAGCAAAAATGTTTTGCCACAGGTAGATCCATTCTTTTTTCTCTTATTGTGTGGCGATGAGAATTCATCCTAGTTCTTAGTTTTTGCCCGGTCTCTCCCACATACAGACCCCCAGTTGGACATTTAGTACACTCTTAATGCTGGAATGAACCTGTCACACGGATTTATGACAGTTTACATCAATTAAGGAATTTACTCCAAATACCCTGTGAAAACATCACAAAACATTACCAGACCCCAATCAGAGGGCAATAAAACTTTCACACTCCTTATCTATGAACTGTTCCAATATTTATGCTCATCCCTCTGCCATAATGACTATTCTGCTTCACGTCACTTGTCTTACCTATTGCATTTTTTCCTATGCTGTTTTGTGTATAAATATGTGATTCTTCAGATTTTGTATTAGTTTAGCCTGATGAAGAGACCTGAGTAGTCTCGAAAGCTTGCAATTTGTTACCATCTTTTCAGTTAGCCATTAAAAGGTATCAACCACTGAGGACTCTCAACTCTAAATATTTTTCTATCTACTGGCTAACACGGTACAAAGATATACATCTTTACTGTACCATAGGTTTAACTTATCATGTACTGGAAAACAGGAAAAAAATTCCAAGTATTGTGAAATTGCAAAAAAAAGTGCAATCCCACAGTTGTTTTTCTTTTGCTTTTTCACTAGGTTCACAAAATGCTAAAACTGACCTGCCATTATGATTCTTCAGGTCATTACAAGTTCACAGATACCAAACATGTCTAGGTTCTTTTTTGATCTAATTGGTGAAAAAAAAATTCCAAAATTTGTTAAAAAACAAAAAAAAGACAGCCATTTTCCGAGACCTGTAGAGTCTCCATTTTTCTTGATCTTGGGTTGGGTGAGGTCTTATTTTTTGCGTGCCGAGCTGCCTTTTTAACTATACTATTTTAGTGCAAATAGGATCTTTTAATCACCCGTTATTGCATTTTAATGCAGTGTTGCAGCAACCAAAAAAACGTAATTCTGGCTTTATGACTATTTTTCTCGTTACACTGTTTATTGATCGGGTTAATTTTTTTTAAATTGATAGATCAGCAATTCTGAACACATCGATAATATTTTAATATTGATAAAAACATTTGTTTTTTTACTTTTTGCATGGGAGACTAGAAGCTGAAGTACTTCGATTGCCTCTGCTAC
The DNA here is from genome assembly GCA_033576555.1 of Oophaga sylvatica. Taxonomy (NCBI): domain Eukaryota; kingdom Metazoa; phylum Chordata; class Amphibia; order Anura; family Dendrobatidae; genus Oophaga; species Oophaga sylvatica. The sequence goes on along the minus strand of JARQOD010000006.1, from coordinate 164,890,418 downwards.
AAACAGGCGATGATCAGATTGCCTATGTGTAGCAGAAATGCTCACTTGCTATGAGCGCCTACAAGCGAGTGGCACTAATAGCAATCCGGCCGTGACAACCATAGAGGTCTGCTGGAGACCTCTAGTTGTCATGGTGACCCACGATCATGTGACGGGGTCACCGATGGGCATGATGAATGACGCACTTCTGGTAAGCACCAGTTAAATGCCGCTGTCAGAAATTAACAGCAGCATTTAACTAGTTAACAGCCGCAGGTGGATAGATCAGCTGACATGTGCCCGGAAAGTTGCTCGGTTAATGCAGATTGCCTATTAAAGAGACTTATATTTTTCACCGTTACCTTCTGAGTGCCCAGTTTTCTCTATTACTCAATTTACAAGTTCAAACCCTACTTGGGCACCTTTTCATACAACAGGAGTGCTGTATAGTATTTTACTAAATGAATCCCTTGGAGGTTTCATCTGAATTACATCATTCAGTTTTTTAGATGGAAACCCTAAAGTAAGTGCTCAGTGTAGAGCGCAGGATAAATGTGATCCCAAACATTATGTAAAATGTTCCCAATAAAAGCTTCAACTCAACTCAATCCACAAAAATAGCGAGTTCCCACTCAGGTCCGTCACCTGTCAATGGAAGTATATGGGGTTTCCACGTTATTGGTAGCACAAAGGCTCTAGAAAAGCACCCTGGCTCCTCACGCCTCAAAAGAAATCCAGCAAATTTTACGCTTCCTAATGCCCCCCTCCCTTCTGAGCCCCAGTGTGCCTACATCACATTTAGCGTCCACGTGCTTGGCATTTCTGTAGTGATGATAGTCCGCCTAATTTACTGGTGCATGTCTTCAGAAGCACAAGCTGGGCATAACGTACTGGTCACTACAATGGCAATTTGTAATTTACTCAGTAACATCCACTGCTATTTGTTTCTGGAAAAAAAACATTTAGCCAAAATCGTAACTACACCTGTAGATAAATTCCCAGAGGGGTATACAAGTAATTTCTGAAATGGGGTCATTTAAGGGTGGTTATGCTCTTCTAGCAGATAGAGGCTCCGTATATTGGACTCCACAAATTATTCTAGGAAAATCTGTGCTCCAGGAAGCAAATAGCCCTCAGTCTCTTCCAAGTCCCTCCCAAGTCTCGCCGTCTGGCTAAAGCAGTACTGTATAGCCACATCTCAAGTATTTCTACATTCAGCAGAAATTGTGGGACAAATTTTGGAGCCATTTTTACCCACTTGTGTGAAAATGTAAAATCTGGGGCTAAGGGCTCATACTCACTTGAGCCGAAAACGGATGATTTTCAGCCGATAAAAAATCGGATTCAAATCGGACCAATGTTATTCAATAGGTGACATCTCATTTGCAATTTTTTTCTCAGCCGAAATCGGTGTGAGAAAAAAATCGCAGCATGCTGCGATTTGATGCGATTTTGGCATGATAATCGCTAATGCAATAGATGGTGCTATAAAAAATCATATGCAAATCGCATGACAATTGCTCATAATTGGACCATCCTGAAAACTGACCGTTTTTTTTCCAGCAAGTGAGTATGAGCCTTAAAACAAACTTTTTGTGGTACAAAAGTAATTATTTTTTCTTCACTGCCTAATGGTATAAAATTTTGTGACACACCTGTTATGTCAGTATGATCAATGCAACCCTAGATTAAACCCTTAAGGACCAAACCATTTTGTAGGTTAATGACCAGGCCAATTTTTACAATTCTGACTACTGTCACTTTATGTGCTTATAACTCTGGAACGCTTTAACGTATCTCACTGATTCTGAGAATGTTTTTTCGTCACATATTGTACTTCATGATAGTGGTAAAATTTCTTTGCTATGACTTGCGTTTATTTATGAAAAAAATGGAAATATGGCGAAAATTTTGAAAATTTTTACATTTTCAAAATTTAATTTTTATGCCCTTAAATCAGAGAGATATGTCACAAAAAAATAGTTAATAAATAACAATTCCCACATGTCTACTTTACATCAGCACAATTTTGGAATCAAAATTTTTTTTTGTTAGGAAGTTATAAGGGTTAAAAGTTGACTAGCGATTTCTCATTTTTCCAACAATATTTTTTTTTTTTTTTAGAGACCACCTCACATTTGACATCACTTTGAGGGGTCAATATGACAGAAAATACCCAAAAGTGACACCATTCTAAAAACTTTACCCTCAAGATGCTCAAAACCACATTCAAGAAGTTTATTAACCCTTTAGGTACTTCACAAGAATTGACGCAATGTGGAAGGAAAAAATTAACATTAAACTTTTTTTCCCCAAAATTTTTCTTTTTTTATTTTGTCAAGCATATCAGGAGAAAATGAACCACAATATTTGTTGTACAATTTCTCCTAAGTGCGCCGATACCCCATGTGTGGAGGAAGACCAATCTTTAGGCGCACGGCAGAGCTCAGAAGGGAAAGAGCATCATTTGAGGTTTTGAATGTCAAATTGGCTGGAATCGAGAGAGGATGCCATGTCGCGTTTGGAGAGCCCCTGGTGTACCTAAACAGTGAAAACCCCCATAAGTGACACCATTTTGGAAACTAGACCCCCCCAAGGAACTTATCTAAATGTGTGGTGAGCACTTTGAACCCCCAAGGGCTTCACAGAAGGTTATAACGTAGAGCCGAAAAATTAAAGAATCATATTTTTTCCACAAAAATGATCTTTTCACCCCCAATTTTTATTTTCCCAAGGGTAACAGGACCCCAAAAGTTATTGTGCAATTTGTCCTGAGTACGCTGATACCCCATATGTTGGGGTAAACCACTATTTGGGCACATGGCAGAGCTCGGAAGGGAAGCAGCGCCATTTGACTGTAACGAATGGAAGCGGAGGCAGAGATAGCAGGTGCTACCTCCAGTTAGACTCCGGACACGTGGCAGCTGTCCCAGAGGGACCAAAAGGGGGTAACAGATATGATAGCAGAAACCGCAGTTGAGGAAGGTCCTGGTTCAGGGTAGATGGAAGCAGGCTGGCTCCAGTAACCTTGTCACAGTCCACGACACAAGTATAGAGCAGGTCCCTGAAAATGTCATTAACAAATTCCTGAAAGTTCGCAGGTGCATTGCTTAGGCCAAATAGCATTACCAGGTATTCGTAGTGGCCATCACGGGTGTTGAAGGCTGTTTTCCATTCGTCTTCTTCTCTGATTCGAATCAGGTTGAGATCCAATTTGGTGAAGATCTTGGCCCCTCGGAGACGATCAAACAGCTCTGAAATAAGAGGTAATGGATGCCTGTTTTTTACCGTGATCTGGTTTAGACCCCGGTAGTCGATACAGGGCCGCAGGGATCCATCCTTCTTCTTCACAAAGAAGAATCCTGCTCCTGCCTGTGAAGATGACTTTCTGATAAATCCTCTTGCTAGGTTCTCTTGGATGTAGTCCGACATAGCCTGAGTCTCTGCCTGAGAAAGAGGATAAACTCTCCCGTGAGGAGATGTTCCAGGAAGAAGCTCTATCTGACAGTCATACGACCTGTGTGGAGGTAGCCTCTCAGCCACCATGAGAGTTCCTTGGCGCAGGTGAAGCAAGGCTGAAGCGGTCGAAGTGGTGCCACCAGGTTCATCGAAGGTCCTGCGAAAAGCCTCTAGGAAAGGTTGAAGATCGTTAACCAGCGGGTCCCCTCTCTCCTAAAGCGGGTTTAGCCAGGCGAGGGCCTCTCCTCCCAGATGTGACATGATGAAGCCCACCTTGGCTCGGTCAGAAGCAACATATGCCCCAAGATTTCGAAGTGTAGAGTGCACTGATTGAGAAAACCCCGACACTGAGTAGGATCACCTTGGAGGTGGGTAGGAGCCGCCAGGCGAGGACCTTTACTTGCCATGGGGGCTGGTACCTGAGTGCTGGTAGATGAGTCAGGTGCAGACGAGGGCGCCAGGGAATCCATGCGGGTAGACAAGCTGCGTAGATACGTCGTGATCTTGTCCTGTTGTCTCCTAAACGGGCCACCTGCTGGCACAGTTCCATGGTCGGAGATCTCTGGGATCCAGCGGGTTCCATGGCCGGAGCAATCTGTAATGAATGGAAGTGGAGGCAGTGATGGTGAAGTTCACATTCGTCTTTATTTTTGAAGTGGAACCTCGAGACTGCGGTCTGGGGGACTCTGAAGGGGGCGTAACTAGTGAGCCCCGGGTACCCATAGTAAGGCCCCTCGAACAGGACCAGAATGGAATACCCGGAGGACACAGGTGCTACCTCCAGTTAGACCCCGGACACGTGACAGCTGTCCCAGAGGGACCAAAAGGGGGTAACGGATATGATAGCAGAAACCGCAGGTGAGGAAGGTCCTGGTTCAGGGTACATGGAAGCAGGCTGGCTCCAGTAACCTTGTCACAGTCCACGGATTCGGATGGCTGATGGCGGAACGGGATGACATTTGCACAAGTTATAGCTGAGTTTGTCAGGGATAGCCGGGTACAGGATACCAATGATCTGTGGAGACAAATAGAATGAGCGAAGCACAGAGACTGCTAATGCAGCGCAGACAGATCAGAGTCAGAACCGGATGCAGCAATGGTAGAAACACGTTGCTCCGGCACTCCTCCTGTGGTGGAGTGGCCAGATATAGTAATCAGTGTGCTGCCATTGGTTGATTGACATTTTCAAAAAATGCATGCTATCCCTTTAAGAGAGACGGTGAGGACTGCCTCGCGTCCTAAGCATTCTTCCTGGAGGCCTGCTGGCAGCGTGCCAGGAACTGGGAGAGGAAGCAGGACGCTGGGAAGCAGAGGGAGTAGGAGACTCCAGCCTGTGCACAGGCTGCTGCAAAGGGACAGCTTGCAGAGCAGTAGGTGAGTGAACAGGACGGAGTGCAGAGCCAGCACGGGGACCAAGTGTAACATTGACTTCTTTGGCTGGAATTAAGATCGGACTCCATGTCGTGTTTGGGGAGCCCCTGATGAGCCCCACAAGTGACCCCATTTCAGAAACTAGACCCACCAAGAAACTCTAGATTTGTGGTGAGAGCTCTGAACCCCCAAGGGCTTCACAGAAGGTTATAACGTAGAGCCGTAAACTTAGAAAATCATATTTTTTCCACAAAAATGATCTTTTCATCCCCAATTATTATTTTCCTCAAAGGCAACAAAACCCCAAAAGTTATTGTGAAATTTGTCCTGAGTATGCTGACACCACATATGTGGGGGTAAACCACTGTGTGGGTGCATGGCAGAGCTCGGAAGGGAAAGAGCGCCGTTTGACTTTTTCAGCGCAAAATTGGCTGGAATTGAGATTGGACACCATGTCGCGTTTGGAGAGCCCCTGATGTGCCTAAACAGTGGAAACCCCCCAAAAGTGACCCCATTTTGGAAACTAGACCCCCCCAAGGAACTTATCTAGATGTGTGGTGAGCACTTTGAATCCCCAAGTGCTTCACAAAAGTTTATAGCGTAGAGCCGTGAAAATAAAAAAATCATATTTTTTTTCCACAAAAATGATCTTTTTGCCCCAAATTTTTATTTTCACAAGGGTGACAGGAGAAATTGGACCTCAAAAGTTGTTGTGCAATTGTCCTTAGTACGCTGATACCCCATATGTGTGGGAAAACCACTATGATCGCCTTACTGCAATCTTTAGGAGGCAGAATTAACAAAATCACAAAAGGTGAATAATTGATTTTATTTTTTACGCCATTCCTCGTGCGGTATTAGTGATTAGGCGACTTTATTCCTCGGGTCGGTGCAATTACAGCGATACCAGATTTATAGCCTTTTTTCCTGTTTAGCTTCTGTCACACACTAAAGGATGCTTTTCTTTGGAACAATTTTTTGTAAGAAATTTTTGCATTGCCGTATTTTGAGAGCTATAATTTTTCCATATTTCGGCCGACAGAGTCATGTGTAGGCTTGTTTTTTGTGGGACAAGCTGAGGTTTTCATTGGTACCATTTTCGGGCACATAATGTTTTTTGATCGCTATCTATTTTGATTTTTGTGGAGTCAGAATGAACAAAAACCAGCAATTCAGGAATTTTTTTTTTCTCCGTTACACGTGTGGTAAAATTGGTAAGGCAACTTTATTCTTCGGGTCACTACGATTACAGCGATACCTCATTTATATCTTTTTTTTATGTTTTAATGTTTTTTACACAATAAAAACTTTTATAGAAAAAATTATTATTTTTGCATAAGTTTATTCTGAGAGCTATAACTTTTTTATTTTTTCGCTGATGATGCTGTATGGCAGCTTGTTTTTTGCGTGACAAGATGACGTTTTCAGCGGTACCATGTTTATTTATATCTGTCTTTTTTATCGCGTGTTATTGCACTTTTTCCAAGCGGTATGATGATACCGCTTGGAAAAAGTATAATTTGCTATTTTTTTGTGGTTTTTTTTACAGCGTTCACTGAAGAGGTTAACTCGGGTGACAATTGGGATTTTTACGGATGCGGTGATACCAAACGTGTATTTTTTTGTTTATTTTTTTTTTACATAAAATGTGTAAATTTTAGGGGAATTTTTTCTTTATTATTTTTATTATTTTTCTTACAAATTTTTTTTAAAAATTTGTTTTTATTTACCTAGTCCCTTTATGGGACTTTCACTTTTTTACTTTTGATTGCAGGTACAATGCATTGCAATGCTCCAGCATTGCAGTGCATTATACCAATGCTGAAAGCTGCTGTGACCATGTTGTGAGCATGGTCTCAGCGGCTTTCCGTAGCTGGATGACCCGGAGGTTGTCATGATAACCCCCGGGTCATCAAGGCAGAGATCGGTCCCTCTGCCTCCCCCCCTGAACACTGCGATGGCGCCTGATCGCAGCAGAAAGGGGGTTAACAGCCAGGGGCGGCGCGGACTCCGCTCCTGGCTGTCAGTGCAGGAAGCTCGGCCACTGCAGCTCTGAGCTCCTGCACGGACCGGGCAGGAGAAGCTGAAATTTCAGCCTCTCCTGCCCGATCGCTGCTGTGTTTAGTCAGTCACATTGACTGACCAATCACAGCGCTCTGGGTGCAGGGACCGACTGCAAAGGTCCCCGCACCGCTTGCTCTGCCTGTCAGCTGTCATGGACAGCTGTCAGCACTGAACTGTCACTGCGTGTTTATGGACATTAAGGGGTTAATTCATCGAGAGGTGTGTTTTGTAAACTGAGGTTACGTTTGATATAGAAGGGTTAATGTTTTTCCGTCTCTTGCTAGAATTTGTTTTTATATTATTGTAGCCATATAGTCTCCGATTCAAGGATTTTATACTTATTATCTCATATGCAATGTTTTCAAGAGTCTGCAAAAACATGTTTTGGGTACATGGTAAATAAAGTCATCATGACCTGGGTAACAGGGGGGGGTTACATGAGTTACATTGAGTTACATTGCTGTAAATGGTATAAAATATTGCCTTCTTGAGGGAATAAATGGGAAAAGTGATTTGCTTACAACCAGTGTGTATTCTTTTCTCCGTGATCCGGCATATCTGACTTTGGGTCATAACGAAACCAGCTATGACAGTTTTGGTGCCCTAACGTGAGGCCTTTGTAACCAGCCTATTCGGAAGCCATATGAAGGAGTTTCCTGAGAGATTACAAATTCTAGCTGCAGCAAGGTTGGAAGCCTTATTCTTACCCTTTTGTTTTTGTGCTTGCGAACTCTCTGGATCTCTCCATATCTCTGGGTAAAGGCTGCAAACACGGTTCAAGAACCGACATCAACAGTGAGGTTTGTGATTTTATGTCTGCATGAGGTCTAAGGCTAAGTGCACACGTTCAGGAATTTTTGCGTTTTTTCCGCGATAAAAAACGCAAGCATTAAGCATCCTATACATGTTAATTGATTCCGCATGTTTTGGCCACATGTTGCGTTTTTTTCCGCGAAAAAAACGCTTCGCGGAAAAAATAGCAACATGTTCATTAATTTTGCGGAATGTAAGCGGTTCATGTGCGGTGGTACCCAATGTCTGGAGGAGAGGAGACTCTCCTCCAGGTCCTGGGTACCATATCCCTGGTAAAACAATAATTAAAATAAAAAATAATGATATTCTCACCTTCCGGCGGCCCCCGCAGCTTTCCCGCCTTCAGCGACGCTCCCGGCAACTCCCGGTCCCAGTAATGCATTGCGAGAATCACCCAGATGGCGTAGCGGTCTCGCGTAATGCTACGTCATCGGTGTGATTTGTCGCAAAGGACTCCTGGGACCGGGAGTTGCCGGGAGCGTCGCTGAAGGCGGGAAAGCTGCGGGGGCCGCCGGAAGGTGAGAATATCACTATTATTTTTTTTATTATTTTTACATTAGATCTTTTTACTATTAATGCGACATAGGCGGCATCAATAGTAAAAAGTTGGTCACACGTGTCAAACACTATGTGTGACTCGTGTGACCAACCTGTCAATCAGTTTTCCAAGCGATGCTACAGATCGCTAGGAAAACGCTAGCATTCTGCAAGCTAATTACGCTTTACTAGAGTGACTAGAGTAAGACAGACACAGGAGTATTATCACTGGAGCCTCTTTGACCAGCTTGCTATGGTGAAACAGTTGCCTGACCCTGAGAACCAACCTTTCCCTTGTTACAGAAAGAAGAAAGACAATACAACGGAAGTATAAGTGCACCTGGGCAGACCTAGAGAGTTTGGTGACTGCAAAGGCAGGTAATGTACACATAATTAAGAATCATACAGATGTAAGAAAGGACACTAAGCAGACTGATTTTCCACCTCCTTTGCCTTCAGACTAGGAAACTGGCAACCCCGTGACAAATGAGTACCCTGTTCTTGTCCCCTCAGGACCTGGTCCTATTTTGATGACGCCCATAGCAATGCTGGAGGGGGAAAGAGGCAGAATTTTTGATTGACACTGGGGCAGCCAGGACTGTGGTGCACAAAGACTTGATAATGCCAGACATGATTGCTAACAAGATGGTGAAATTTGTGGGTAGGAGGACAAGTGACTAAAGCTCCTCTGACTAAACAAATAAAACTAAAATTACGAGATAGCCAATATGTGCTTACAAAGCTTATTGTTAGTGAGAATACTCCTATGCAGGGGCGCACCTATCATGAGGCAACTTGAGTCGGTTGCCTCAGGCGGCGTCACCTGCTGATAAAAAGGGGGGCGGCATCTGCAGGGGGGCGTTCATTCAGATGCAGGCTGTGCCTGCATTTGGCCGCTCTTCTCTCCCTGACTTCCTGCTATCTCCTGCTGTGCCGCTGCCCGCTTCATACTGGGGGAATATGCACTTATGATTACTGATGTGTGGCAGCTTTCACCCTCCAGGTTCAGCAACTCAGAGAGGGGAGGTGTCCTGCAGGAGAAGAACACTGACTAATGAACGCTCTCACATCACTGACAGAAGAGCTGATTGGCCAGTGCTCCTGTCCTCCTGCATGGCGCGTCTTTGAAGGAAAGAAGTGAGAGCCAGGAAATAAGATCAGAGGAGCCACCTGTGCTGGAAGAGGAAAAGCAGCTACAATCCACAAGGTGACAGATCTCCTGCTGGGCAGTCCCGGCAGAGAGAGTGGGTGTGGGGCTCAGCTGCTATGAGCAGGGGAAGCTGAATATGTACACCAGCTCCCACCCCTGTAGCACAGAGAAGTCTGTGTCTCCATGTGTCTGTGTGGGTTGTGTGTCTGTGGGTTGTGTGTGTGTGGGGGGGTTGTGCGACTGTGGGTTGTGTTTGTGTCTGTGTGTGGGTTTTATGTCTTGGATTTTGTGTCTGTGTTGGTTTTGTGTCTGTGTGGGGGTTGTGTCTGAGTGGGTTGTGTCTGTGTGGGTTGTCTCTTTGTTTGTGTGTGGGTTGTGTGTGTGGGTTGTGTCTCTGTGTATTTGTGTGTGGGTTGTGTCTCTCTGTATGTTGTGTGGGTTGTGTCTGTGGTGTGTTGTGTGTCTTTGTGGTGTGGGTTGTGTCTGCGTGTGTTGCATGTGGGTTGTGTGTGGGTTGTGTCTCTGTGTTGTGTGGTGAATGGGTTGTGCATCTCTATCTCTCTGTGTGGTGTGTGGGTTGTTGTGTCGGTGTGGGTGTGTGTGCGTGGGGGGGTGTCTGTGTGTTTAGATATCTTTTGAGTATACTGAAGTGTGTGTGTATACACTTGTCCTAGAATCATAGAATCATAGAATCATAGAATGGTAGAGTTGGAAGGGACCTCCTGGGTCATCTGGTCCAACCCCCTGCTCAAAGCAGGATTCTCTAAATCATCCCAGACAGATGTCTATCCAGCCTCTGTTTGAAGACTTCCATTGAAGGAGAACTCATCACCTCTTGTGGCAGCCTGTTCCACTCATTGATCACCCTAACTGTCAAAAAGTTTTTTCTAATATCTAATCTGTGTCTCCTCCCATTCAGTTTCATCCCATTGCTTCTAGTCTTTCCTTGCGCAAATGAGAATAAAGATGATCCTTCTACAATGTGACAGCCCTTGAGATATTTGTAGACAGCTATTAAGTCTCCTCTCAGTCTTCTTTTTTGCAAGCTAAACATTCCCAAATCCTGCAACCGTTCCTCATAGGACATGGTTTGCAGACCGGTCACCATTCTGGTGGCTCTTCTCTGAACTTGCTCCAGTTTGTTGATGTCTTTTTTAAAATGTGGTGCCCAAAACTGGACACAGTATTCCAGATGAGGTCTGACCAAAGAGGAGTAGAGGGCAATAATGACCTCACGTGATCTAGACTGTATGCTTCTGTTGATACATCCTAGAATTGCATTTGCCTTTTTTGCTGCTGCATCACACTGTTGACTCATGTTAAGTCTGTGATCAATTAGTATACCCAAGTCTTTTTCACACGTGCTGTTACTTAGCCCTATTCCTCCCATTTTGTATATGCTTTTTTCATTTTTATTGCCCAGATGTAGTACTTTTCATTTTTCCCTGTTAAAATCCATTCTGTTAGTTGCTGCCCACTGCTCCAGTTTATGTATATCTTTTTGAATCCTCTCTCTCTCTTCTCTAGTATTAGCTACCCCTCCTAGCTTTGTGTCATCAGCAAATTTGATCAGTTTACCCTCAATTCCTTCATCTAAATCATTGATAAAGATGTTGAACAATACAGGGCCCAAAACAGAGCCTTGTGGTACCCCACTTGAGACATTCTTCCAACTGGATGTGCAGCCATTTACAACCACTCTTTGGGTCCGATCACTAAGCCAGTTATGAATCCACCTAACAGTTGCCTTGTCCATTCCATACTTAGTCATTTTTTCAATAAGGATTGTGTGAGATACTTTGTCAAATGCTTTGCTGAAGTCAAGATATACTATATCTACAGCATTTCCCTGATCCACCCAGTCAGTGATTCTGTCATAGAAGGAAATTAAGTTAGTCTGACATGACTTATTAGTTACAAACCCATGCTGACTCTGTTTAATCACTTCATTCTTATCCAGGTACTTGCATACATGTTCTTTAATAATTTGTTCAAAGATCTTTCCTGGTATAGAAGTCAGACTCACCGGCCTGTAGTTCCCTGGGTCCACCTTCTTCCCCTTTTTGAAGATAGGAACAACATTTGCTCTTCTCCAGTCTTCTGGGACTTCTCCTGTTCTCCAAGAATTTTCAAAGATTATGGACAGTGGTTCAAGAATTTCTTCTGCTATCTCCTTCAATACCCTGGGGTGTAATTCATCTGGACCTGGAGACTTGAATTCATTTAGGTTAGCTAAGTGTTTCCTCACTGTCTTTCTGTTTATAGATATCCTGGATTCTTCTATTCCTTTAATAGGACAGTGAAGATCAGTTGATGTTACATTTCCTTTCTGAGAGAAAACAGATGCAAAATAGGAATTTAAAAGTTCAGCCTTCTCAACATCCTGTCTTACCATTTCATCATTTTCATCCTGTAAAAATCCTATAGCATCTTTGACTTTATTTTTACTTTTGACGTATCCCCAAAATCCTTTTTTGTTGCTTTTGACGTCACTTGCAAGCCTTAATTCATTGTCAGCTTTAGATAATCTGATTTGTGCCCTGCAGGTTCTGCAGACGGCATTATATTCTTCTTTAGATATGCCTCCCTCTTTCCATTTGATAAACATTTCTTTCTTCCTTTTTAGCATGTGTTTAAGTTCTATGTTCATCCATCCTGGTTTCCTTAAATGCTTCCCATTCTTCCCTCTTTTCGGAATTGTTAACGATTGTGCTTTGAGAATCTCATTTTTCAAGATTTTCCATCCTTCCTGGACATTTTTGTCCTTAAGGATATCCAGCCATTGGATCCCTCCAATTCTCTTTCTGAGTTCCTTAAAATCTGCCTTTCTGAAATCTAACCTTGACGTCTGAGTCTTCACAGGTCTTCCTCCTCTTGTTATCCAAAATTCTAAAATAGCATGGTCACTACCTCCTAGGGTCCCAGCCACTCTTACCTCCTCCACCATTTCCTCCCTGTTTATGAGGATTAGATCCAAGGTAGCAGATCCCCTTGTTTTCTCCATTACCTTTTGGAAGATAAAGTTGTCAGCAAGAGAGGATAAGAATTTCCTGGACCTGTTAGTTTTGCCTGAGAGAGATTCCCAACAAATGTCTGGATAGTTGAAATCTCCCATGACCACTATGTCATATTTTTTGGAGAACTTGGCCATTTGATGCATAAAGAGTTCATCCATATCTTCAGCTTGCACAGGCGGCCTGTAGTAAATGCCTACAATGGTGTCCTTTCCATTGTTCTGTCCTTGTATTCTTACCCAAACAGTTTCCACAGAACTCCCAGTCTCTGAAGCTTCAATCTCTGTGCAGATATACGCTTTTCTAACATACAATGCAACACCTCCTCCTCGTTTATCAAGTCTGTTTCTTGCAAATAAGTTGTAACCTTCTAGCCTTGTATTCCAATCATGTGTATCGTCCCACCAAGTCTCAGTGATTCCAATGACATCATATTTCTTCTCCTGCGTTAGTAGCTCCAGTTCTCCTTGTTTGTTGCCCATGCTTTGTGCATTCGTATAGAAACACTTTAGTTTGTGATTGGTTTCTCTTTCTTCAATATTTTTATTATGTAGATTTTTTGTCTTTGTTCTTCCCCTTCACTTCTAATAGCAGAGTTCTCAATAGCATTTGTCAGGTGTATGGCTTTTGCTGGCGTTTTGCTTCCCTTCCCACATTGTTCTAGTTTAAAGCTCTCCTGATGAGTGTAGCAAGGCGACTTCCAAATACATGTTTTCCAGTCTTCGTAAGGTGCACCCCATCTCTAGCAAGTAGTCCATCGTACAGGTAATTCACTCCGTGATCCAGAAATCCAAATCCTTGCTGACGGCACCATCGACGTAGCCAGTTGTTCACCTGCAGAATCTTATTCCACCTCCTTGTTCCATGGCCATCCACTGGAAGGATGGAGGAGAAGACCACCTGCGCTCCCAGTTCTTTCACTTTCTTACCTAAGTTTTCAAACTCACTGCAGATGGTTTCCAGGTCACTTCTTGTGGTGTCATTTGTCCCCACATGTATTAGCAGGAATGGGTAGTCATCTTTAGGTCTGAAGAGTCCTGATATCCTGTCAGACACATCTTTAATTTTTGCACCTGGAAGACAGCACATTTCTCTTGAGGTTATATCTGGTCTGCAGATAGCAGCCTCTGTTCCTCTCAACAGGGAATCCCCCATGACAACAACTCTCCGTTTCTTCTTCACAACATTTTTCTTTCTCCATTCAGGAGGACTCTGAGGGCGTACAAGGTTACTCTTTGTGGGCAAAGTCTTATCCTGATGTATTTCTTCATCGTTCTCCTGTGTAAGAGCCTGGTACTGGTTTCTGAGCAGAATTGGTGCTGACTGCCTCCTGATCCTCCTGCTTCTCTGGGTCACATGCTTCCATTCCTCTGTTTCTTCAGTTGCACTTCGAATTTCTTCTCTTTCTGTACCATGAAGAGATAATTCTGCTCTGTCTAAGAACTCTTCACCTTCCTTAATGGTCTTCAATGTAGATAACCTCTCTTCCAGATTTTGCAACTTTTCCTCCAACAGGGACACAAGCTTGCATTTGTGGCATGTGAAATTTGGCTTTTCCACTGGTAAGTCTATGAACATGTAGCAAGAAATGCAGCTCACCACATGGCTCCTAGCCTCTTCCATGTTCTTATTGTTCAAGAGATAATCAAGCGGTGAAATATAAGCCAAAACTCGGCGCGCGGTTTACTGATGTCCTCCTTTCAGCTGCAACAGCCAAAATCCAGTGTTCCTTGAGCTCGCGGAGACTCTTCACTTATCCCAGAAGGCACTGGGAATATGCAAATTATCTCCTCGGGACTCCTCCCCTGGTTTACTGATGTCCTCCTTTCAGCTGCAACAGCCAAAATCCAGTGTTCCTTGAGCTCGCGGAGACTCTTCACTTATCCCAGAAGGCACTGGGAATATGCAAATTATCTCCTCGGGACTCCTCCCCTGGTTTACTGATGTCCTCCTTTCAGCTGCAACAGCCAAAATCCAGTGTTCCTTGAGCTCGCGGAGACTCTTCACTTATCCCAGAAGGCACTGGGAATATGCAAATTATCTCCTCGGGACTCCTCCCCTGGTTTACTGATGTCCTCCTTTCAGCTGCAACAGCCAAAATCCAGTGTTCCTTGAGCTCGCGGAGACTCTTCACTTATCCCAGAAGGCACTGGGAATATGCAAATTATCTCCTCGGGACTCCTCCCCTGTTCTGCGTATATGATGTGTACCTGCTGTGTATCTGTTATATAGCATGTGTGTACGAAGGACATGTATGATGTATGTGTCTGGGTGACTGTTATGATGTGTATGTAATGAGCATGTGTTGTCCAGTATACAGTATGTGTGCTGTATATTATTATTATTACACATTTATATAGCGCCATTTATTCCATGGCGCTTTACATATGAAAAGGGAAAATATAGACAGGTACAATAAACGTGCTAGACAAGGGACACACAAGTACAGAAGGAGAGAGGACCCTGCCCGCGAGGGATCACAGTCTACAGGGATGGGTGAGGATACACTAGGAAAGGGTAGAGCTGGTCGTGCGATGGTTCAGTAGACTGAGGACCATTGTAGGCTGTAGGCTTGTCGGAACAGGTGGGTCTTCAGGTTCTTCTTGAAGGTTTCCGTTGTTGGTGAAAGTCTGATGTTTTGCGTCAGGGAGTTCCAGAGTATGGGGGAAGCCTGGGAGAAGTCTTGTATGCGGTTGTGGGAAGAAGAGATGAGGGGGGAGTCGAGAAGGAGATCTTGAGAGGATCGAAGGTTGCGTGTGGGTAGGTAGTGGGAGACCATGTCCATACCTCCCAACTTTTGAAGATGGGAAAGAGGGACAAAGGTTGCGGCGCGTGCAGCGCGCCGCGGCAAATTGTAGGCCACGCCCCGACCACACCCATTTCACAACTAGTCACACCCATGTCCACACCCCGACCACACCGATTTAGCACTGGTGATCACACTGACTGGTACTGAGGGCACACTGGTACTGAGTAAAAGAAAGAACAGAGAGAGAAATAAACAAAGAGGGGAAAGAAAGAAAGAGGGGAAAGAAAGAACAGAGAGAAAGAATGAAAGAGGGGAAAGAAAGAACAGAGAGAGAAAGAAAGAAAACAGAGAAAGAAAGAAAGAAAGAAAGAGGGGACAGAAAAAAGAACAGAGAGACAAAAAGAAAGAGGGGAAAGAAAGAACAGAGAGGGAGAGAGAAAGAAAGAGGGGAAAGAAAGAACAGAAGGAGAGAGAAAGAAAGAGGGGTAAGAAAGAACAGAGAGAGAAAGACAGAGGGAAAGAAAGAACAGAGAAAGAAAGAGAGGAAAGAAAGAACAGAGAGAGAAAGAAAGAACAGAGATGGAGAGAGAAAGAGGGGAAAGAAAGAACAGAGAAAGAAAGACAGAGGGGGAAAGAAAGAACAGACAGAAAAAGAAAGAAAGAATAGAGAGAGAAAGAAAGAGGGGACAGAGAACAGAGAGAGAAAGAAAGAAAGAAAGAAAGAAAGAAAGAAAGAAAGAAAGAAAGGGGAAAGGAAGAACAGAGAGAGAGAAAGAAAGAAAGAGGGGAAAGAAAGAACAGAGAGAGAGAAATAAAGAACAGAGAGAAAGAAAGAAAGAGGGGAAAGAACAGAGAGAGAAAAAGAAAGAGGGGAAAGAAAGAACAGAGAAAGACAGAGGGGGAAAGAAAGAACAGAGAGAAAAAGAAAGAAAGAGTAGAGAGAGAAAGAAAGAGGGGAAAGCAAGAACAGAGAGAAAGAAAGAAAGAGAAAGAGGGGAAAGAAAGAACAGAGAGAGAGAAAGAAAAAAGAACAGAGAGAGAAAGAAAGAGGGGAAAGAACAGAGAGAGAAAGAAAGAAAGAAACAGAGAGCGAAAGAGAGGGGACAGAAAAAAAGAACAGAGAGAAAAAAAGAAAGAGGGTAAAGAAAGAAACAACAGAGGGAGAGAGAGAAAGAAGGGAAAGAAAGAACAAAGAGAGAAAGAAAGAACAGAGAGATAGAGAGAAAGAAAGATGGGAAAGAAAGAACAGAGAGAAAGAAAGAGAAAGAAAGAACACAGAGAGAGAGAGAAAGAAAGAACAGAGAGAGAGAGAAAGAAATAAAGATTCTATAAAGATACTATAGCAGCCCGTCTCCCATTGTAGTGCCCACAAAAGCCTCCCGGTGCAGGACATATCATGATCCACTCACATGGCCGACATCCCCGATTCCAAGGCGAGGACACGGTGATGGATCTGAAGCATTCCCTGAAGTGCCTCCATGGTTCCGTCACAATCTCCTCCCGAAATTACCTCATTTCCGGTCATCTTCCAGCACGTCACTTCTGGTGGAACATCACGTGCGAGTTTTAAAGTGCTCTTCGGGGCTCCGGCATGTACTCCTGTGTCCACGGGAAAAGCTCCCGGCCGGGACAGCGGGGCAGACTCTCAAAATCGGGAGTGTCCCACTGAATTCAGGACGGTTGGGAGGTATGAATGCTCCCCACCATACACCTTGTACATGCACGGCTCTGCACACCTCACACACACACGGTTTCGCTTTGTATGCCTCGTACACACACGGCTCAGCTCCGTCCACCTCGCACACACAAGGCTCCACTCCGCACACCTTGTACACACGCAGCCATGCTTTGTACACCTTGTACACACACGACTCCACTCCGTAAACCTTGTACACATGCGGCTTTGCAGCATACACCTCGTACACACGCGGTTCTGCTCCGTACACCTCGTACACACGCGGCTCCGCTACATACACACAAGGCTCCATCCATACACACACGGCTCAAGCACGGAGCTCCGTTTCGTACACACACAGCACATCCACACGGTTCCGCTTTGTATGCCTCGTACACACACGGCTCAGCTACATCCACCTCGTACACACGGCTCCGCTCCGTGCACCTCGTACACACGGCTCCGCTCAGTGCACCTCGTACACGCGCAGCTCCGCTCACCTTGTACATGTGCGGCTTAGCTCGTACACACATGGCTCCGCTCCGTACACCTCGTACACACACGGCTCCGCTCCGTACACCTCGTACACACACGGCTCCGCTCCGTACACCTCGTACACACACGGCTCCGCTCCGTACACCTCGTTCACACACGGCTCCGCTCCGTTCACACACGGCTCTGCTCCGTACACCTCATACACACACGACTCCAACTTGTACACACTACAGCACTGCTACATCCACAGTCCCCACCCCACACACACACAAACTTACCCCTCATCCAGCATCATGACAGCGCAGAGTCCTGCACACAAGAGGACACTGATCATGTGACCCCCTGACTCCTCCCCTCCTGTGACCTCATCACAGGTCCTGTGGGCACAGAAGAGAACAGCAATAGCAGCGTGACAGCGTCACTGCTAGCTGTGAGCTGCTGAACTGTAGAGAGACAAGGAGGGCAGCAAGGGGTGCATGGGGGCGTGGCGGCTCATCTCACTGCGGGACACATAGTGTCGTCAGCGGGACGGGGGGGTCAAAATCGGGACTGTCCCGCTCAAACCGGGACGGTTGGGAGGTATGCATGTCACAGATGTATGGAGGAGAAAGGTTGTGGATGGCTTTGTATGTCATGGTTAGGGTTTTGAACTGAAGCCTCTGGGCAATAGGAAGCCAGTGAAGGGCCTGGCATAGGGGGGAGGCTGGGGAATAGCGGGGAGGCAGGTGGATTAGTCGGGCAGCAGAGTGTAGGATGGACTGGAGTGGTGCCAGAGTGCTAGAGGGGAGGCCAGACAGTAGGAGGTTGCAGTAGTCGAGGCGGGAGATGATAAGGGCGTGCACTAGTGTTTTTGTGGTTTCATGGTTGAGGAATGAGCGGATCCGGGAAATATTTTTGATTTTGAGGCGGCAGGAGGTGGCGAGGGCTTGGATATGTGGTTTGAAAGAGAGGGCAGAGTCAAGGATCACCTCAAGACACCGAGCATGCGAGACTGGGGAAAGCGAGCAGCCATTGACATAGATGGATAGGTCTGGTGGAGGGGAAGAATGAGGTGGGGGAAAGATGATGAATTCTGTTTTGTCCATGTTCAGTTTGAGAAAGCGAGCAGAAAAGAAGGCTGAGATAGCAGACAGACACTGTGGGATTTTGGTCAGTAGGGAGATGAGGTCAGGTCCAGATAGGTAGATCTGCGTGTCATCGGCGTAGAGGTGATACTGCAAACCGTGGGATTCTATGAGCTGTCCCAGGCCGAAGGTGTAGATGGAGAAGAGTAGGGGTCCTAGGACTGAGCCTTGAGGAACACCGACAAACAGGGGGCGAGATGAGGAGGTGGTGTATGAGAGGGAGACACTAAATGTTCGGTATGTTAGGTATGATGAGATCCAGGACATGGCCAAGTCTGTGATGCCAAGAGATGAGAGAATCTGTAGCAGGAGGGAATGGTCCACGGTGTCGAAGGCAGAAGACAGGTCCAGGAGAAAGAGGACAGAGTAGTGTCGCTTGCTCTTGGCGGTTAGCAGGTCGTTAGTGACTTTAGTTAGGGCAGTTTCAGTTGAGTGATGCGGTCGGAAGCCGGATTGTAAACGGTCAAAGAGGGAACAGGAGGAGAGGTGGGAGGACAGTTCGAGATATACATGCTGTTCCAGTAGTTTTGAGGCGTAGGGGAGAAGAGATATCGGGCGATAGTTAGACACAGAGGATGGGTCGAGGGAGGGCTTTTTGAGGATGGGAGTGATTGAGGCATGTTTGAAGGATGAAGGAAAGACACCATTTGTAAGTGAAAGGTTGAAGAGGTGTGTGAGAGTAGGGATGAAGACTGTGGCAAAGTTAGGGATGAGGTGGGACGGGAGTGGGTCAAGCGTGCAAGTGGTGAGGTGAGGTATATAATGTAATTTAACCCCTTCACCTCCTTTGATGTTCATATACGTCAAAGGTTGTATCCTTGCCTTTGATACAATATCACACGCTGGCAATATGATAAATGGAGGACTATGGGGGATGCATTATGTTATATGGAAGACTATGGATGATGCATTATAATATATGGAGGACTGTGGGGGTGCATTATAATATATGGAGGACTATATGAAGCAAATTACACTATATGGAAGTAATTATAATATTTGGAGTGATCTGTGAAGGGCATGATAATAATTGAAGGGGTATGAGGAAGCCTTTATACTTTATGGAGGGCTGTGTTGGGGGCCTACGTAGGTCCTTTATACAGTATGGAGGCTCACAGCTGGGGATCAAACTGTGGTGGGATAGTTGAGGGGGTACAGTAAGGTCATCCTACTGTGCGTGTGGAGGAATCATTGTGGGGGTCATATTGTTTGTGGGGCACCTTTGTTGGCATACTTTATGGGGGCAATGAAAGAGGAATCTGGAGGCTTCAATAGGAGGAAAATTAGTTTGCAACGGCAGCAAAGTTGTGAGATTTGTACCTATGTGACCCAGACAGTTTTTTTTTGGAAGGGTGAGCCATGAGAACTTCTGCTTTGGGGCCCCATGATCTCTTTGTACGCCCTGGTGCAGGATGCATTGTCCCTTTCACATACGTCTCTGCTGCAGGACTGATTGCCCTTAACTTACACACCTCGTCCAGTACTTCTCCTCGGTACATACAGGCATTCAGCCATGTTTCTCCTGAGCGTCGGTTGCGCTCGTCCCCCTTCCCACTTCCACATCCCTTACTCAACCCAATAGGAAGGCCTCTGTTATTAGCTCCAGACAGGCCCGTGTGCGGCACTTGTGATTGGCTAAGCATTTTGGGAGAAGGAGGCACGGTCTTTTGAGGAAGACGAGCCATTTTACCACCTTAGTGCAGTGGCTGCTTGTTGATGCTTAGACTCTAGGTCATTGCACGTGGTGTTGTGAATGTGTTAGAAATGAGTTCTGAGCAGAAGCTCCCTCTGGTGGTTGCAGACAGTGCTGAACCATTTAGTGAAGATTGGCAATCAGAAGTTACAGACTGGTCCTATATAAGGGAGGTTCCCCCCCATCAGGGTTGCCGATGATCAATTGTTCTTGTCTCAACTGTGGTTCCTGGTTCACTTGGAAGCTTGCTGACTCTTGCCTCTTCTCCTGCTCTCAGATAAGACATTTTCTGTTTTTATTTTTGTGCTTGCTTTTTGCATTGTTTCCTGCACTTTTGTGGAGGTCAGCCAGGTCCCCTCTGGGGGCTTGTGCTCCTCTCAGTTTGTCTGAGCCACTGTTGTTTGTTCATTTGCCTTTTCCAGTTTTTCTTCAGTGGCTGCGGCTTAGTTTTGTTACACCAGAGAACTAATTTAGGTGGTAGAGGTCGTGTGATCTCAGGTGTTTTTGCAATCAGTAGAGTTGGTACTTTTTAGGGTTTTTTGGGATTGCAGTAAGTGTCCTTCCTATCCTTTTCTGTCTAGGAAGATTGGGCCCTGTGGTGTAGTGACCCCTGATGCAGCTAGGGGGCACTGTGTATGCTCCTCGGGATATGCATGGAGGCATGTGATGGATGGACGGTATGTATCGCAGAGGTGGGTGGCCCTGTGATGGAAGCCTGGGCATGTTTTGTTCAGCAGATCTACTGCTGAGAGTTGTGCTATACATTGGGAGGCTTCCAGGTGACTTGGAGAGCTGGGCGGGTCCAGTCACCTACAAACCCACCCAAGGGGTATGTGTCTGAATACCTAGGATAAAACCTGTATGTAATGGTGTGTATCTAAAGGACCTGTGGTGATGTCATGACCATGTGACCTAACCATGTGATTCCTGACCTCACCTGTGGGTGGGGTTACGGCTATGTAACAGAAGTGTGTTTGGCACCTAGGAGAGTGTTGTGGGAGTCTACCAGTATGGACAGACTTCCATGTGTCCCGGCGTGACATTACAGAGAGGACTCTGTGTCTGAAGAGTGAGGTTCCAGGACCGAGCTGAAGTACTGGAGAACTGTACTATATGTTACTATGTGGTTTATGATGTAATAAACCTAAGGACTTTTTGCATAAGAAAGTGTCTCCTGATTACCTCTGAAGCAGCCGAGTGAGTGAAATCTTACAATTGGTGGATGGAATGCTGGCAGCGGCCCAAGGAGCACATGTTCCAGGACTGGGAATCAGGAACGGACGGTCTGTGAAAACCGTGAGTGTGACCAGTGGTCACGAATAAACTGTGTTTGTTTATGTGGTGCCTCTGATATGAGGTATCTGAAGAAGCTGTTGAACAGTGGTGACAGACAGGAGTCTGTGTTATGTTGACCGGGATCATTGAGAATTGGAAAAAAGCATGCTGATAGGATACCTCAGAGGAGGTGTCCGGAAAATCTCTCTGGCCGAGAGTGTAACAGACAGGAGTCTGTGTTGTACTGACGGGTCAGTGAAAGACTGTTTTTTGTCCTTGTGGGATGCCTCTATGAAAAGGAGGTGTCCGGAAACCTGCATGGCCAACAGGTAACAGACAGGAGTCTGTGATGTACTGACGGGTCAGTGAAAGACTGTTTTTTGTCCTTGTGGGATGCCTCTATGAAGAGGAGGTGTCCGGAAACCTGTGTGATCAACAGGTAACAGACAGGAGTCTGTGGTGTACTGACGGGTCAGTGAGACTGTTTTTTTTTTTTCCTTTGTGGGATGCCGCTGAGAGAGGAGGTGTCCGGAAATCTCTGTGGCCAAGAGTGTGACAGACAGGAGTCTGTGTTGTGCTGACGGGTTAGTGAGAAACTGTTTTTTTTTTGGTGTTTTTTTTTTCTCTGGAACACGTGTAAGGTGTGTGCTGTGGCTCGTCAGAGTCCACGAAGGGACAAGCGGCTGGCTGTGACTCGTGGGGTCACGAAGGGGACAAGCGGCTGGCAGTGACTCGTGGGGTCACGAAGGGGACAAGCGGCAGGCTGTGGAACAGCGGGTTCGCGAAGTCGGCGGTGCAGGGACTTGCGGCAGTGGCAAGGACAGCAAGAGGTTCTGCAGCAGCAAGAGCTGCAGTGGCAGCAGCGGCTTGTGCGCGGCAGCCGGAGGTGCTGGCAGGTGGTGGCAGTACCAGCAGGAGCTGGTGTGGTAAAAAAAGGACAGTGTGAACCGAGGCACACAAACTCTTAAAGGGCCAGTACATGCCCTAAGTGAAAGTCACTGTCTAAGGGTACTGTGTGGACTGGGGCCTGTAAGAGCCGTGATGTGTACCCCAGTGTTGGGTGGTGTCCCTAGAGGGGGAGGAGTCCCAAAAGGGTACGGCAACCCAAAATTGGGATGGTGGCCCAAAAGGGGCGGAGTCTCAAAAGGGGGTGGTAGCCTAAATCAAACCAGTTGCCCAAAAGGGGGCGGTAACCCAAATTGGGATGGTGGTCCGGAAGGGGGTGGAGTCCCAAAAGGGGGCGGCAAATCAAAAGGGGATGGTGTCCCAAAAAGGGGTAGCACCGGTTTCCTCAGTGGACATATCTGAGGAACAGCGGTGTGGATGTTATATGTATTCCGCATGTGGCATAGACTTCCCGTTTGATAACAGCCCACAGGTGTGTACTGTAATGTTACATAGGGAAGGAGTCTCTGGACGGTTGGACTCAAAGAGTCAGGTGACTCTGAAAGGAACTCCGCTAGTTCTCTGTCTGACCGAGAAAAAGGTCCAGGTGTGCTGCATCCACGGGCTCACTGTGGACTATTTGGTAGACAGGGTGATGCTTGAGATGTCCACAAGTGTCGAGGATCAAGATGGCGGTATACCACCGAACGTATTGTACCCCTATGAGAGGAAACGGGACTTTGTATTTTTTGAAAATGCATGGGAGGTTGATGAAGTGTGGGGTTGCTCAGAGGAGAGACGGAATGACCCTAAGGGAGCCCCATCACAGCAGGTGGCTGTAGTGGTTCCTTGTCGTGTGAAGTGTGAAAAGGAGGTAACACCTAATAGCGATAGTCCCGAGCCCCAAGTGACCAGAAGAAAGTGTGGGTCAGACCAACTCGGGGACTTGGAGGTGACGAGACGTGTGACCGTGGGAAACAGTATAGCTCCAGAAAAGGGGGCAGAGACCTGTCTAAGTGGGGACATGCTGTTCCAGGATGACAGGGGGAGTGGGAGTGACTCCTATGCAGACTGTGACTCGACTGCAAGGGAAAGTGAGTGCAGTAAGCTGGAGGTCTCTGAAGTTACCGGGAGTCGTGAGACAGTGGAAACTGCAGATGCAGGAACAGGCGGAACTCTGGAGAGGCAGAGTGTGCGTGGGCAAGAGTGCCCATCTGAAAATGTAATTAAAGAAGTAATGGTGCGACAGGTGCTGGCTAAAAGAGAGCAGGACCAGGAGATAGAACTGTTTAAAGAAACAGTGAAAGAGGCAGTCGAGCAAGAAAGGGTCCTGAGACGAATAATGGAGCACAGAATGGAGGAGCTGGAGAAGGAAGTCTCTAAGCTCAGAGATGCCCAAGTGAAGCACCAGCAGGAGCTTTTCCGGAGGGAGGATGAGTGTCGCTGTTTGGCAGAGGAGCGAGATAAAGTTCTCCGTATGCTCAAGATACAGGAGGAGACTGGTGTCCAGCTCCAGAAATTTACGGGAGAAGAAATCCAGCAGGGGAAGTGCCATGCAGATGGCCACACAAATGAGATTGAGGGCTTGGAAAACCGTACTAACGCTCAGGACGAGGAGGTACAACAGTCTGTCCAAGAAGGTGACGGGTCCGTTTTCAAGTGTGTAATAGAGATACCCAAAGACAGGTGAGAAGTGTGTGCCATTGAGGATGTACATGAGGCCTTTAGAAAAGCGGTAGAAGCATGCAGTGTGAACTGGGTGCCAGAGATGAAACAGTTAGTCATACTGTCGACTAGGGAAGTCACAATGAAGCGGGTGGCTATCCTGAGGGACATGCACCTACATTGTCTCCGCACAAAGCAAATGATCCTGTTGAGAAATCACGAAGCCACTCGACGTCTGGAGCAAGCAAGAAAGGCTCAAAGTCAGCTTGGATTGGTGGAAGACATCATTCAAGTGCCCAGAGGTCTGGTGAAGAAAGTCATCGGAAGACTTGGGAAAATGATGCAGGAGATGATGAATAAGTCCGGTGTGACAAGAGTCAGGATTCCGGCTGATGACGAAGTCCAGGTCGTGGGTGAAGATGGGATGGTTCCGTTCCTCATTGTCGGTTCCATGGAGAGCCTTGGGAATATCTGGATGCTCCTGGAGTATCGTGTGTCGTACCTGAGAGAAGTAGAGCAGCTACAACTTGAGAGGGAGCAGGTCAACAGAGAGCTGCAGGAAATAGAAAGAAGATGGCCGCCACCTTCAACCCGTGGTATTGAGAGGCGAAGATGTTCGCTTAAGACTACAAGAACTCAAGCTGGAGCTAATACAGGAAATAGGTCGCCTGATGGAAGAGGTAGAAGTAGTAATGCCTCAGTTAGCTCAGTGATAAGTGACCTAAGCAGGAGAACCTGTAGTGGACGAAATAAAAAGGACGCAGACCAGACAGGACGTATGGGTGCAAGGGAATTGCGACGCCGTACTGACCGCTGGGGATGCGGGTGGTCTGACAGGGGGCGTCAGCAACAGATGTGACAGAGTCGGAGGACAGACACCTACCAAAGAGATTAGTAGCAGGGTCCGACTTAGAGAGACGGTTTGACTGGCAGAGACGACCGAGAAGGATCTCTGGTCGGGTAAAAAATGTTCAACCCCATAAGTTTGAACAGAGGGGGGAGGTATGTGGTGTAGTGACCCCTGATGCAGCTAGGGGGCACTGTGTATGCTCCTCGGGATATGCATGGAGGCATGTGATGGATGGACGGTATGTATCGCAGAGGTGGGTGGCCCTGTGATGGAAGCCTGGGCATGTTTTGTTCAGCAGATCTACTGCTGAGAGTTGTGCTATACATTGGGAGGCTTCCAGGTGACTTGGAGAGCTGGGCGGGTCCAGTCACCTACAAACCCACCCAAGGGGTATGTGTCTGAATACCTAGGATAAAACCTGTATGTAATGGTGTGTATCTAAAGGACCTGTGGTGAGGTCATGATCATGTGACCTAACCATGTGATTCCTGACCTCACCTGTGGGTGGGGTTACGGCTATGTAACAGAAGTGTGTTTGGCACCTAGGAGAGTGTTGTGGGAGTCTACCAGTGTGGACAGACTTCCATGTGTCCCGGCGGGACATTACAGAGAGGACTCTGTGTCTGAAGAGTGAGGTTCCAGGACCGAGCTGAAGTACTGGAGAACTGTACTATATGTTACAATGTGGTTTATGATGTAATAAACCTAAGGACTTTTTGCATAAGAAAGTGTCTCCTGATTACCTCTGAAGCAGCCGAGTGAGTGAAACCTTACAGCCCCAACGTTTGCTCATACTATTTTCTGTCTGTGTCTGTATTTCCTCTTGTCTAACCGCCATTACATGTTTGGGGGCTTCCTATGTTCTTTGGGGATCTGCTCCGGGGCAGATAGCTTTCCTCTTTCTATCTTTAGGTGTAGTTAACCTCTCAGGCTGTGACAAGGCGTCTAGGACCAACGTAGGAACGCTCCACGGCTGCCTTTAGGTGTGGTGGTTAGTCAGGGTACTGCAATCCAGTAGATTCCAACCTCTCTGGTGTATTGCCGTTTTTGCCTGCTCCCCTCAGCTACCAAATCATAACAACGTGGTGTAGGTATGGTGCTGCATGGTGAACATGTCTGACTAGTTAGTGCCAGGCAGGGGCCACATTGGAGCTGCCCAGAGTTTTGTAGGCGTGTGCCAGAGATAATAGATTGGTAATCAGTGCTGCCTCCTATGCCCTAAGAATGCAGGACTGTGTCCGCCTACAGGGCCACTGCTCTGCCAGCCATCATTGTGTGTCTGTATGCTTGTGCCAAGCCTGCCATTGTCATTAATGATCCTTGTTCTGGATTCCTCTGTGAGGTTCTTGTATGTGTGTGTGATCATGTGAAATCCTTGTATTTGGACATCTTTTTTATTTCTCTAAATTAAAATGTCCGCTATTGTCCTCATTTTTATAGGATATGAACCAGATCAATTTCTACCGATTTTAAAAAATTTACTATGGGCGGAGGGCGGGGGGGGCGCCGTTCTGCACTTCGCCTCAGGCAGCACAGAAGCTAGATTCACCCCAGCTCCTATGATTTTGTTGGGAGTAGATGCGTTGAGTGCTATCCAGGCCATCATACAATATACTCCTGAGGGTATTACAGTCACAAGTCCCCATTCGGATAAGCACTTGTGTAAGGGCCCCGTCTCACATAGCGAGATCGCTAGCGAGATCGCTGCTGAGTCACAAGTTTTGTGACGCAACAGCAATCTCAGCAGCGATCTTGCTATGTCTGACACTTACCAGCGATCAGGCCCCTGCTGTGAATCGCTGGTCGTGTCAGAAATGCCTGGACTTTTTTTTGAACGCTGGTCTCCCGCTGGCCAGCACGCATCGCTGCGTGTGGCAGGCAGGAGACCAGCGATCAGCTGGTAACCAAGGTATACATCGGGTTTCCAGGTGCGGGGCTGCGCCTGGAAACCCGATGTGTACGTTGGATACCAGCGCGCTGCTGCAGGGGAGCTGGTAACCAAGGTACATGACGCGCACCACATGTGTGGATACCAGGGCTATGGGGTACTCGGATCCGAGCCCATGGAAGTCTATGGGAGTTGTCACTAGCAGCAGAGCTCGGTCCGTGGCCCTGGCGGTCATGCAATGGGGGATATTTACAGGGGATTTTTGGAATAGTAGTTCGTGACGCCACCTGTGGTTTCTGATCCGTTTGACCAGCGCTGCAGGGTAGATCTCTGAGGGGATGTTATGGCAGCTAGGTGTTAGGTCCCCCACAGGTGGGACTGGTCCCTCAAAGTCTATGGTGGTGATGCAGGGTGCAGATAAGAATTCAGTCACACTCAATGCAATCTCTTTCCATACCTTTACTTGTAGATGTTGCAGGTATGTCCCGGGAAGCTGGTTAGGTTGGAGAATGCACATTCAGGAAAACTGTTGAGCAGGTTAGAGGCCTCCTTTATCCTTTTAATGTGTGTGAGTACAACTTGCATAAAGTCAAGTGCAACTCTTTCAATAGCAACTGCGCCCGGCCAACATTGTGGTGGAGCCTTCTACTGGAAGGAACTAGTCTTTGGTGCAGGGCCCTGCTAGACTGTTGTCCTTCCTGACTCCGTTTACGTATCAGCGCTTAGGGCTACCTTCTGCGACTTGTAGTCCAGAAAGCCTCCGGTTTTCTTATTACTAGGCGTGAAGCACTAGCAACGCTTCGGACCCCGGTGTCCGGTTAACTGAGTGAGGGTGATTTGTCCCTTTGTCACTCTTACTTCTCCACTCGCCCTTCGCCCTGCTCTCGCTCTTAACATAAGCACGTGTAGCAAACACGCCAAGGTCAGCTCTCCTTCAGTGCTCACTGACCTGATCTCAGTTGACTCGTTGGTATAACTGCTGTAATTCCTTTCCTTCCTTCTTTCTTAGGAACACGGGCAGCTTGTTCTGAGTAGCAGGTTAATGGGTAGCTCTGACTAGGCTAGGATGATTCACTTCACCCGTATTAGCCTCCACTTTCTTGTCAGATGAGCTACACAAGCTCTGTGTGGGTTCAGTCTTCTCTCCTCTCCTTCCAAGACTAATCTGATCTTCTCTGTCCAAAGACAGGAACTTGAATGAATCTCTATTGCTACGTCACACTACTAAATAGTCTGATATGCCTCTAGTGGCAATGCTGAGAAGTGTGCGTGAATGAATAGCAAGCTTTACAGTTACCTTCCTGTGCATTTTCCAGAAGATATGTGTGCCTTGCGAAGCTGGGCCACACATCCCCCCTAGTTAAACTCAGAACTCCTGGGCTGAAATAGAAAAGAAAAACATTTTTGTTTTGCATATAACATCAACATAATAACTCATCCCTTGCGGGAGGTACGGAATCTTGAACGTTACATTTTGTACATAGATCAGTAGAAAATTATCAAAATACTTTTCAATAAATATACACAGTATAAGACAAGATTCTTGTGGAGGACCCGCACCAAAAACCTCCCACGTGGGTCCTGGGTGGGCTGCAGGACTTCTGACTGCAGACCTCACTCTAGGCCTCACCATACGGGTTTTTCTTCAGAGGTAGTAAGATTTTATGTAAAACCAAAATGGGGCACCGAAGTGCGAACTATTTACAATAAAGTTTTTGGGCTGGCAAAGTCCACAGCCACGCAGTCCTTTTCATAATAAAACACATTTTTCAAGTAAAATCACATTTCAATCAACTTTTACTTTAACTCTTTCTTTACCCAGCCGGGTATTCTACTTTAAATAAGCATAGTTATAAACATTATTCAACATTTCTATAAAGTGCAAATTTTTCATAAAACTTCTTCAAACTTTGTACATGTTCAGTTGCAGTAAACCCCTGTCTGGGTCATACTAAACTAGTTTGCTAGGACTACTCTTGATAACGAATAGGTAACCTTCCTTTCGTTGTACGTACTGACCTACGTGGAGTGGTGTCAGGTATAGTAGTCTCTGGCCTATCTGTTCTGCGTGCTGGCAAACGGTAATACTGTCTCAACCTTTCTATGGATCTGGCAAGCATACTGGTAGCTGGGCGATGCGATTCGGTTTCACCAGGGGATTCCACTTCTTGTGGTGATGCCTCTTGTGGTTCCGCTTCTTGGGGTTCCACTGGTTGAGGTTCTGCCGGAACAGGTCCTTCTGGAACTGACTCTACTGGCACAATTGGTATGACTGGATGTAGAGATTCTTCTTGCGGTTGATAAAACTGCAGCACAGGAATGATTACAGCTTCTCCCACTCTGGGCCAATCTGCAGGTAAATCTCCCAAATCCGTATGTATGACCGCTTCATCACTCTCTTCCTGATTGACAACAGGTTCTTCCTCACGAAGCTTTAATGGGCCCGGACACAACTTTAGATGATCTCTAGACACAGTTGCAGTCGTTTTTCCTCCATCCTTGCTAATGGTACAGGTTTTTCTGTTATCAAATTTGGAATTTTGCACGACATATGGCTCCTGTTCCCACTGATCATCCAATTTGTGCATTCTTCTTTTTCTTTTTAACACAATTTCTCCAGGCATAAAAGGCTTAGCGGGAGCATTTTTGTTGTAGTTCTTCTCTTGCTTTTCCCTTACTTTATTGAGACTATCTTCCACGCAGGCTTGTACTCTCCTGTACTGTTCCTGTCGATTCGTGTCTCAATCTTCAGCGGTGTCATCGGCCTCTGGTTCTACTACACCAAGTTCCAAATCCATTGGCAGTTTTCCTGGTCTTGCTCTCATAAGGTAGGCTGGAGTGCAGTTGGTGGAACTTACTGGTATGTGGTTGTACAAGTCGACCAGGTCAGGTAACAAGTCTGGCCACCGATTTCTTTCTTCCAGTGGTACAGATTTCAGTAAATCAATGACAATGTGATTCATCTTTTCACAAAGGCCATTGGTTTGAGGGTGGTACGGTGTTGTTCTGATCTTCTTACACCCATACAAGTGACAGAATTCCTTAAACAGTTCAGCTTCAAAGGCAGGACCTTGATCAGTCAGCACCTGCTCCGGATATCCGTGTGGTCTGCAGAAACTTGCTTGGAAGGTCTTTGCTGCTGTCTCTGCTGTCAGATCTTTGACAGGGGCGACCACCAGAAATTTGGAATAGTGATCCACCATGGTCAGGGCATATGAGTATCCCGACCTGCTTGGTGACAACTTGACATGGTCCAATGCCACGATCTCCAAGGGACTAGTCGTCTGGATAGGCTGCAGGGGTGCCTTCTGACTACAGTAGTCTTTTCGTCTGAGGCCACAGGGTCCACAGTTCCGGCACCACTTCTCGATGGAGCTGCGCATCCCTACCCAGTAGAACCGACACTTCAACAGGGTCTTTAGCTTTTTCCAGCCAAAGTGTCCCGCTTGATCATGGTAGGCTTCTAACACCATTTGGATGTCTGCTCTGGGGACCACTATCTGCCAAACCATCTCATGGGTCCTTGGGTCGACGTATCTCCTGCACAATTTCTCACGGTAGATGAACAACCGGCTTCTCTCGTTCCACAGGAGCTTTGCTGGTATAGGTGCATCTTTCTCCAAGGAGGAACCTTCCTGTCTTATCAGCTCCTTGATACGGCTGACCACTGGATCGCTGTCCTGAGTCTCCTTCCAGCTGTGATGAGGTAAAGGGTTTAACGTCTTACCACACCGTTTTCTGTAGGCTCGTTGCTCATGGATCATCCCATTTCTGTGGAACGAAGGTAGCTCAATCTCTTCCAGATCATCCGATTCTTCCTCCGTGTCGGATTCATGCGGCATTCTGGACAAGGCGTCAGCATTGGCATTTTTACGGCCCGCCCTGTACTTGATGGTAAATTGATAGTTTGACAGCCGAGCCATCCAACGTTGCTCCATGGCTCCCAGCTTGGCTGTTTCAAGATGCGTCAAGGGGTTATTGTCTGTGTACGCAGTGAACTTGCTGGAGGCAAGGTAATGCTTGAATCTTTCTGTAATGGCCCAGACCAGCGCCAGGAACTCCAACTTGAAGCTGCTATAGTTTTCTGGGTTCCTCTCAGTTGGCCGGAGCTTCCTGCTTGCATATGCGATGACTTTTTCTTGGCCATTCTGCTTCTGACTGAGGACCGCTCCCAATCCTTCGTTACTGGCATCATTGTACAGCAGGAACGGTTGGCTGTAGTCAGGGTAGGCTAAGATCTCATCGCCTGTCAGGATCTCTTTCATCTCTTTGAATGCCTCAGCTTGTTCTTCACCCCAGTGGAATGGAGGATTTCTGCTCTTGAGGGGTTGTCCTACCAGGAGGTCCTGCAGAGGCGCTGCCTTCTTGTTTTACTCTTTTACAAACCTCCTGTAGTAACCTGTCAGTCCCAGGAACTGGCGCACCTCCTTGAGATTCTTCGGCTCCGGTCATTTCTGGATGGCCGTGACCTTCTCGGGGTCTGGTGCTACTCCTTCGGAGCTGACAATATGCCCCAAGTACTGTACCTTCCGTTTGAGCAGATGGCACTTTGAGGGCTTCAGTTTCATCCCATACTTGGACAGTGACTCGAATACCTCTGCCAGGAGCTTCAGATGATCCTCATACGTCTTGGAGTACACAATTACGTCGTCCAGGTACAGCAACACGGTTTCAAAGTTGAGATGTCCCAGGCAGCTCTCCATCACTCTCTGGAATGTTCCCGGGGCACTGCTGAGTCCAAACGGCATTCTGTCGAACTCACAGAGTCCCATTTGGGTGGTGAAAGCCGTCTTCTCCCGATCTTCCTCAGCCACAGCTACTTGCCAGTACCCACTAGTGAGGTCGAGGGTGGAAAAGTAGTTAGCCGTTTTCAAAGCAGCTAAGGATTCCTCAATGCGTGGTAATGAGTATGCATCTTTATGTGTTATGCGATTTACTTGTCTGTAATCTACACACATTCTCATGCTTCCATCCTTTTTCTTAACTAGGACTAGAGGTGCTGCCCAGGGACTACAACTATCCCTTATCACCCCGGCTTCCTTCATGTCACGCAACATTTCCTTAGCTTTCTGATAGTGGGCTGGAGGTATAGGCCTGTACCGCTCTTTGATGGGAGGATGACTGCCTGTAGGGATATGATGCTGTACTCCCTTAATTGTCCCAAAATCAAGTGGGTGTTTGCTAAATACCTGCGCGTACTCTTGTACCACCCGTAGTACTCCCTGTTTCTGGTGGGCGGAAGTGGTGTCTGTCCCGACATGGAGCTGCTGACACCAATCCGCCACCTGGGTTGCCGGGTCATTATCCTCCGCTGGTTGGCGGGAGGCTAAGGACTCTGTTGTGAGAATGGAGTTATTATCTACGGTATGTAATTTAGCAACAGTGGCATAACGTGGTAAATTTACTTCATCTTCTCCCCAGTTGAGAAGTCGTACTGGTACTCTCCCATTTATTACTTCCACTACCCCTCTAGCAGTCAAGAGTGTAGGTCTGTGCTCTGAACGATGGGGCTCTACTACTGCTTGGTAGTTCTGTCCTTTCTGACCTATTGCTGCTCTACACCATATTAACATTTCACTCATTGGGGGTATCACAATGGGGTTCGGGTCCGTTACCCGTACATTACCAATTTCACCATCTGTAAGCTTCGCTTGCTGCTGGCACATCAGGGCCCGGATCTCCCTCTGGATCACTCCCTTTTGTTTTGGCTTGGCAACTTCAGCGAGCTGTTGGAGCAAAAACACAACTTCTCCCAGACAGTTACTAATTATGTTAGTACCTAAAACCACATTTAAGCCATTTTCCTCATTTACAGTCTTTACTACTAAAAGTCCCTGATCCTCCAGCTCTACTCTGCCCACCTTTACGTCCACGTTTTTGGCTCCAAGTATTTCAACAGGGAGACCATTAGAGGCGTACTGTTATGTTTCGGTAGCTGAGGAGTGCAGGTAAAAAAGGCAATACACCAGAGCAGTTGGAATCTATGAGATTGCAGTACCCTGACTAACCACCACAACTAGAGGCAGCCGTGGAGCGTTCCTACGTTGGTCCTAGACGCCTCGTCACAGCCTGAGAAACTAACTACACCTAAAGATAGAAATAGGAAAGCTATCTGCCCCGGAGCAGAACCCCAAAGATAACAGAAAGCCCCCAAACATGTAATGGCGGTTAGACAAGAGGAAATACTGACACAGAAAGAAAATAGTATGAGCAAACGCTGGGGCCCAAACTATCTAAATAGAAAAGGATAGGAAGGGTACTTACTGCAATCCCAGAAAACCCTGAAAAGCACCAACTCTACTAATTTCAAAATCACCTGAGATCACACGACCTCTACCACCTAAATTAGTTCTCTGGTGTAACAAAATAAAAACAGCAGCCACTGAAAAAACTGGAAAAAGCAAAAGAACAAAACTCAGTGGCTGAACTAAACTGAGAGGGCAGAAGCCCCCGGAGGGACCCTGAAGGCCCCCAAAGAAGTGCAGGACAAAATGCAAAAATATAGCACAAACACAAAAGAAGCAAAAGTCTTATCTGTAAGCAGGAGATGCAGACACGACACAGCAGGCTACAAGGGAAACAGGAATGAAGGATTCAGACCAGAACAATTGATCACCGGCAACCCTGATGGGAAAATGACTCCCTTATATAAGACCAGTCAGTAACACCTGATTCCCAGTCCTCACAATCTTCACTAGCACCGCTTGTAACCACCAGAGGGAGCCTCTGCTCAGAACTCATCTCAAACCCATTCACAACAGTACCCCCCCTTGAGGAGGGGTCACCGAACCCTCATTTGAGCAACCAGGTCGGTCAGGATGAGTTCTATGATATGCACAGATAAGTCTCCTAGCATGGATGTCCGAAGCAAACACCCAAGAATTGTCTTCCTGACCATAACCTCTCCATTTAACCAAATACTGGAGTTTCCGTCTAGAAAAACGAGAATCCAATATTTTCTCAACCACATACTCCAGATTGCCCTCAACCAAAAAAGGGTCAGGAGGCACAGCAGCAGGAACCACTGGCTCAACAAACCTCTTCAACAAGGACTTGTGGAACACGTTATGGATCTTAAATGTCCCTGGAAGAAGCAAACGAAAAGAAACAGGATTAATAATCTCCATGATCTTATAAGGTCCAATGAACCTAGGCTTAAATTTAGGAGATGCTACTCTCATAGGAATATTCTTTGAGGACAACCAGACCAAGTCCCCCACTTTAAACCGAGGACCATCAGTCCTATGCCGGTTAGCAAACCGCTGGGCCTTCTCCTGAGAGAGGGACAACCTCTCCACTACCTGGTCCCAAATCTGTTGCATACGCTCCACAACAGAGTCAACACCTGGACAGACAGAAGCCTCCGTCTGTCCTGAAGAAAATCGAGGGTGAAACCCAGAATTACAGAAAAACGGAGACATCAAAGTGGCAGAGCTAGCCCTATTATTAAGAGCAAACTCAGCCAAAGGCAAAAAAGAGACCCAGTCATCCTGATCAGCAGACACAAAGCATCTTAGATAAGTCTCCAATGTCTGGTTTGTTCTCTCAGTTTGACCATTGGTCTGAGGATGAAATGCCGAGGAGAAAGACAATTGAACACCCAGTTTAGAACAAAAAGTCCTCCAAAATCTGGAAACAAACTGGACTCCTCTGTCAGACACAATGTTCTCAGGAATGCCGTGTAAACGAACCACGTGCTGAAGGAACAACGGCACCAATTCAGAGGAGGAAGGCAACTTAGGTAATGGCACAAGATGTATCATTTTGGAAAACCTATCACAAATTACCCAGATGGTGGTCATTCTCTGAGAAACAGGAAGATCGGAAATGAAATCCATAGAGATATGGGTCCATGGTCTCTTGGGCACAGGCAATGGCATCAACAAACCACTAGAGCGAGAGCAAGGCTTGGAGCGAGAGCAAGTCCCGCAGGACTGCACAAATTCCCTGACATCACGAGACAAGGTA
The DNA here is from genome assembly GCA_033576555.1 of Oophaga sylvatica. NCBI lineage: Eukaryota > Metazoa > Chordata > Amphibia > Anura > Dendrobatidae > Oophaga > Oophaga sylvatica. The sequence goes on along the minus strand of JARQOD010000006.1, from coordinate 164,855,764 downwards.
GGCCACCAAAAGGACCGACTAACCAAGTCTCTGGTACCAAAAATTCCGGGATGCCCAGCCAATGCGGAACAATGAATCTCAGACATCACACTCTTTTTCCATTGGTCCGGGACAAACAATTTTCCAACAGGGCAGCGCTCGGGCCTATCCTCCTGACACCCCTCCAGAGCAAGTCTCAAATTGGGCGAGATGGCGGAAAGAACTACACCCTCTTTCAAAATAACAGAAGGATCAGATAACTCAGGAGAGTCCGCAAGGAAACTCCTCGAGAGGGCATCCGCCTTAACATTCTTAGTGCCAGGAAGAAAGGAAACCACAAAATTAAAACGTGTGAAAAACAAGGCCCACCTGGCCTGTCTAGGATTGAGTCGCTTGGCAGATTCCAGATAGACCAGATTCTTATGGTCCGTAAGGACCACCACCTGATGTTTGGCTCCCTCCAGCCAATGTCTCCACTCTTCAAAAGCCCACTTCATGGCCAATAACTCCCGATTACCTACGTCATAATTACGTTCAGTAGGAGAAAATTTTCGAGAGAAAAAGGCACAAGGGTTACTTTTAGAGGTCTCTGGATCTTTTTGGGACAAAACGGCACCTGCCCCAATTTCAGAGGCATCAACCTCCACCTGAAATGGCAGAGAAACATCAGGCTGCCGTAGAACAGGAGCAGAAGTGAATCTCTGCTTAAGTTCCTGAAATGCAGAGACTGCCTCAGGAGGCCAATTCACCACATCAGAACCCTTTCTGGTCAAATCAGTTAATGGTTTAACAATAACCGAGAAATTACCAATAAATTTATGATAAAAATTGGCAAAACCCAAAAATCTCTGAAGAGCCTTTAATGAAGTAGGTTGTACCCAATCACAGATGGCCTGAACCTTGACCGGGTCCATTTCAATAACAGATGAGGACAAAATGAATCCCAGAAATGAGATCCTCTGTACGCCAAAAAGACACTTTGATCCCTTCACATACAGAGCATTCTCTCTCAAAATCTGGAATACAGTTCGAACATGTTTCACATGAGAGTCCCAGTCATTAGAAAAAATCAAGATATCATCCAAATAAACAATCAGAAATTTGTCCACAAAATCCCTGAAAATGTCATTCATGAAGGACTGGAAGACGGAAGGAGCATTAGTGAGCCCAAAGGGCATCACTAGGTACTCAAAATGCCCTTCAGGGGTATTGAATGCCGTCTTCCATTCATCCCCATGCTTAATGCGAATAAGGTTATACGCCCCCCTGAGGTCAAGCTTGGTAAACCAAGTAGCGTTTTTCACCCTGGAAAACAGGTCAGAAATCAAGGGTAACGGGTATTGATATTTCACAGTAATATTGTTCAAGAGACGATAATCAATACACGGCCTTAATGAACCATCTTTTTTGGCCACAAAGAAAAAACCGGCACCTAAGGGTGAAGAGGATGGTCTGATATGACCCTTCTCCAATGATTCCTTGATATAAGACCGCATAGCGTCATGTTCAGGTACAGACAAGTTAAAAAGGCGACCTTTAGGGAATTTACTACCCGGCACTAATTCAATAGCGCAGTCATAGCTCCTATGGGGAGGCAAGGATGCAGATTTACTTTCGCTAAACACATCAGAAAAATCAAACAAAAAGTCAGGAACATCCTGAGCCTGGGGGAGGCAGAAAAAACAGGAGTGTTGGTATTAACACATTGGCAGCCCCAACTGGTTACAGACACAGATTTCCAATCCAAAACAGGATTATGAGACTGTAACCAAGGGAGACCCAGCACGATAATGTCATGCAGATTATATAGAACTAAAAATTTGCAGCACTCCTGGTGATCAGGTTCAACCCTCATTATCACCTGAGTAGAAAACTGGGGTTTATTCTCAGCCAAAGGGGTAGAATCGATCCCCAGTAGGGGAATAGACTTCTGTAGGGGTATCAAGGGAAACCCACAACGTTTAGCAAAATCATAATCCATCAGGTTAATAGCTGCTCCAGAATCAACGAAAGCCTGAGCAGAAAATGAGGACAGAGAGCATATCAGAGTGACAGTTAATAAAAACTTAGTCTGAACACTACCCAAGACAACTGAGCGTGCAAAACGTCTTCCCCGCTTAGGGCAGACTGAAATAGCATGAGAGGCATCACCACAGTAGAAACATAACCCATTGCGCATTCGAAACTCATGACGCTGTGCCCCAGACACCACTCTATCACACTGCATGGGTTCAGAAGCTGGTTCACAAGGCAACACCATTCCACGCATACTTCTCCGCTCACGCAAACGTCTGTCAATTTGAATCGCTAATGACATAGAATCATTGAGACCAGAGGGGACAGGGAATCCCACCATAACATCCTTTACATTATCTGACAGACCCTTCCGGAAAAGGGCCGCCAAAGCGTCGTCATTCCATTTGGTCAGGACTGCCCACCTACGGAATCTCTGACAGTATAACTCAGCGTCATCAAGCCCCTGATTTAATGCCAACAAGGTTTTTTCAGCTTGATCAGTGACATTAGGCTCATCGTACAATAACCCCAAAGCCTGAAAAAATGCATCAACATCACTCAAAACAGGATCCCCAGGTATCAGGGAAAAAGCCCAATCCTGAGGATCGCCGCGCAGGAGAGAGATGATAATTTGAACCTGCTGCGCTGCGTTTCCTGAGGACTTAGATTTTAAGGCAAAAAACAATTTACAATTATTTTTGAAATTCTGAAACTTAGCTCGATCCCCTAAAAACAAATCTGGCATGGGGATCCTAGGTTCCACAACAGGCAACCTAGCAAGATATGCAGCAATACTCTGAACCTCAGTGGCAAGCTGATCCACACGGCCAGACAACTGTGCAAACTCCATTGAGAGAAAAGATCCTCCCCAGCACCCAGAGATACAGAGGAAAAAAAAAATGCAACAAACAGAAAAATATCTCTGACAACTCTGACAACTTTTTTTTCTTTCACAATATTTTTTTTTTCTGTGAGTACCATACAATTTCAATTTTTAGGCCGGTGATACTGTTATGTTTCGGTAGCTGAGGAGTGCAGGTAAAAAAGGCAATACACCAGAGCAGTTGGAATCTATGAGATTGCAGTACCCTGACTAACCACCACAATTAGAGGCAGCCGTGGAGCGTTCCTACGTTGGTCCTAGACGCCTCGTCACAGCCTGAGAAACTAACTACACCTAAAGATAGAAATAGGAAAGCTATCTGCCCCGGAGCAGAACCCCAAAGATAACAGAAAGCCCCCAAACATGTAATGGCGGTTAGACAAGAGGAAATACTGACACAGAAAGAAAATAGTATGAGCAAACGCTGGGGCCCAAACTATCTAAATAGAAAAGGATAGGAAGGGTACTTACTGCAATCCCAGAAAACCCTGAAAAGCACCAACTCTACTAATTTCAAAATCACCTGAGATCACACGACCTCTACCACCTAAATTAGTTCTCTGGTGTAACAAAATAAAAACAGCAGCCACTGAAAAAAACTGGAAAAAGCAAAAGAACAAAACTCAGTGGCTGAACTAAACTGAGAGGGCGAAGCCCCCGGAGGGACCCTGAAGGCCCCCAAAGAAGTGCAGGACAAAATGCAAAAATATAGCACAAACACAAAAGAAGCAAAAGTCTTATCTGTAAGCAGGAGATGCAGACACGACACAGCAGGCTACAAGGGAAACTGGAATGAAGGATTCAGACCAGAACAATTGATCACCGGCAACCCTGATGGGAAAATGACTCCCTTATATAAGACCAGTCAGTAACACCTGATTCCCAGTCCTCACAATCTTCACTAGCACCGCTTGTAACCACCAGAGGGAGCCTCTGCTCAGAACTCATCTCAAACCCATTCACAACAGCGTACACTATAAAGTCAGGGCTCGGGAGCTGGAGACTGTCCATGGACCAAAACTTATTATAAAGGACATCAGGTATGATGGTCACCTGAGATCCAGTGTCTAGCAGTGCAGGAATTGCGATCCCGTCCAGAATGATGGACAGATAGGGTCTTCCTCCCACAAACCTGCGGTTCCAGTCTAAGGGGCCTGATGAGTCTACTCCTGGGTGTTGGCCCTCGGACCCAGGATCTGCTCGTTTAAAGGACACTGCTGAGCCATATGACCTTTTCGGTTACAGCGGTAGCAGATGATCTCTCGGCGAGGATGGTGCTGATCAGGGGTCGCTCCTGGGGTGACGTTGTCCTCCTCCGGTGAGGCGACGTCCTCCATTTCCTCCGGTTCATCCAAGGGACATCCTCTGGACAGTCGGCTAGCAGGATCTTTCCTCCTTCCTCTTTCCGCAGTTGCAGGGCACTCATTACAGTGGCCAGGTTTTTAGTCAGCTGGCGCACTTCTGAGCGCAGACAGTCCAACTCAGTAGGGGCACCACCTGCGTTTTGGCTTCTGCCACCAGCGGGGAAAAGGTGGATACTGCCGGCTTTAGAGTGGCTTCTTCCGGGTGATATTGAGTTGCCACCTCAGGCTTTTCCAGGGGTCGCAGTCCTTTTATAGCCATATCCTTTAGGGCTTCAAAGGTTGCATCAGGATGATCCAAGGACCACCAATTCACAGTCCTGCCTTCCGCTTGGGACCTCAGTCCCCGTACAAATTGTTCTTTCAACATTTTGCTTTCATCAATGGCACTTATAGGGTTAACCTGTTTGAGAGCTCGCAGGGCCCCCTGTAGTCGGCAGGCGTAGTCCCTAATACTGTCACCTGGTCTCTGAGAGCAGTGGTAAAATGCCATCCGGAGATCTGTTTCTGTGCGGTCCTCAAAGATAGTCTGTAGCTTTAAGAGAATCGCAGGCACCGACTCCTGGTCTGCAGTAGTCCAAGTCTCTACTTCTCTCTCAGCAGCACCAGCTAACTGTCCTATTACCACTGCAGCTTTTTGCTTCTCAGTCATTGAGTACATGTCCAGTATACTGCAAATTTTCAGTTTGAACCCTGACAGGGTGTCTGGCTCGCCGCTGTACTGAGGGAGCCACTTCGCTCCTGGCATGTATGGGAGCGTTAGCGGTATTAGCGGGACCACAGGACCAGGTGAGGGGCCCACATTTCCATCCTGTGCTACAACGCCCAGCGGTAAGTCATTGGGGCCACCGGCTGGGGCCGCGCTGTCTGCCGGTTGCTGTGACATGTTTGCGCCCTCCTCTTAATCGGGGCCTACCTTTTCCAAAGGCTGCAGCTCTACAGACACAGCGGTGGAGACGGGACCTGAGTCGCTGGCGCTCTGATGTCAGAGCGTTCACTGCTGCTCTCACAGGACCTGCCACCGCGTCAGCGTTGGGGGCGTGTTCAGGAACCAGCGCGCTCTTTCAGGTACGCCCCCCTTCTTCACCAGCGCCTCAGGGCACGAATATAGCGATAAAATGGCGGAAAGTGGCGCCAAAAATGACAAAACAGCAAACAATCTTTTCTGCACAAATCAGTCAATATAGGCAACACAGGACTCACAATTTGCAAGCTTCGGATCCTGTTCGTGACGCCAAGTTTAAATGACGCGCACCACATGTGTGGATACCAGGGCTATGGGGTACTCGGATCCGAGCCCATGGAAGTCTATGGGAGTTGTCACTAGCAGCAGAGCTCGGTCCGTGGCCCTGGCGGTCATGCAATGGGGGATATTTACAGGGGATTTTTGGAATAGTAGTTCGTGACGCCACCTGTGGTTTCTGATCTGTTTGACCAGCGCTGCAGGGTAGATCTCTGAGGGGATGTTATGGCAGCTAGGTGTTAGGTCCCCCACAGGTGGGACTGGTCCCTCAAAGTCTATGGTGGTGATGCAGGGTGCAGATAAGAATTCAGTCACACTCAATGCAATCTCTTTCCATACCTTTACTTGTAGATGTTGCAGGTATGTCCCGGGAAGCTGGTTAGGTTGGAGAATGCACATTCAGGAAAACTGTTGAGCAGGTTAGAGGCCTCCTTTATCCTTTTAATGTGTGTGAGTACAACTTGCATAAAGTCAAGTGCAACTCTTTCAATAGCAACTGCGCCCGGCCAACATTGTGGTGGAGCCTTCTACTGGAAGGAACTAGTCTTTGGTGCAGGGCCCTGCTAGACTGTTGTCCTTCCTGACTCCGTTTACGTATCAGCGCTTAGGGCTACCTTCTGCGACTTGTAGTCCAGAAAGCCTCCGGTTTTCTTATTACTAGGCGTGAAGCACTAGCAACGCTTCGGACCCCGGTGTCCGGTTAACTGAGTGAGGGTGATTTGTCCCTTTGTCACTCTTACTTCTCCACTCGCCCTTCGCCCTGCTCTCGCTCTTAACATAAGCACATGTAGCAAACACGCCAAGGTCAGCTCTCCTTCAGTGCTCACTGAACTGATCTCAGTTGACTCGTTGGTATAACTGCTGTAATTCCTTTCCTTCCTTCTTTCTTAGGAACACGGGCAGCTTGTTCTGAGTAGCAGGTTAATGGGTAGCTCTGACTAGGCTAGGATGATTCACTTCACCCGTATTAGCCTCCACTTTCTTGTCAGATGAGCTACACAAGCTCTGTGTGGGTTCAGTCTTCTCTCCTCTCCTTCCAAGACTAATCTGATCTTCTCTGTCCAAAGACAGGAACTTGAATGAATCTCTATTGCTACGTCACACTACTAAATAGTCTGATATGCCTCTAGTGGCAATGCTGAGAAGTGTGCGTGAATGAATATCAAGCTTTACAGTTATCTTCCTGTGCATTTTCCAGAAGATATGTGTGCCTTGCGAAGCTGGGCCACACATCCACATCAGGTTTCCAGGCACCGCGCAGCACCTGGAAACCCGATGTGTACCTTGGTTACCAGCTCCCTGCATCAGCGGGCTGGTATCCAACGTACACTGGGGGTAACTAAGCGACGCACCCGCAGTGTCGCTGTCCGGATCGCTGCCTGAGCTGCCTGTTTGACAGCTCAGCAGCGTTCATGTAGCGACACACCAGCGATCCTGACAAGTTCATATAGTTGTCGGGATCGCTGGTGCGTCGCTATGTAAGACGGGGCCCTAAGATTGCAGCAATGGTGTATATGACCAAAGCAGTGAAAGTAGCACCTGACTCCAGAATGTCTGAGGACAGGGAAGCGAGTCAGGTACCAGATACCGTTTGGGCAAAGGGATGTGGGTCGGCTGCCCATCCCCTTGGTCATGATTAAATTAAAAGAGGGAACCACTCCTCGTTTAAAATAATACCCCTTTAAGCCTAGCCAAATCCATGGCCTTGACCAGGGATGTAAAATAGCATGTCAAGGCAGGGGCTCTGGTGCAAAACTCTTCCCCTTGTGACACCACGTTGCATCCTATTAAGATAGAAAAGGATCCAAAGGTTCCCCTGACACTTACAGAATGGTTCATGATTTGAGTTCTGTTAATGTTACAGAAAATGTAGCCTCAATTGTTCCTAACCCACACACCTTACTGTCACAGATTCCAGCGACTTTAAAATGTTTCACAGTCATTGATTTGGCAAATGCATTCTTCTCTGTACCCCTACACCCTGATTGTCAGTATTTTTTTGCTTTTACTCACGAAGGTAGACAGTAATGATGGACGGTCCTTCCACAAGGAGGAATGACCACCTGTCTATGGCCAGACAGGTCAGACTTGAATGTGTTCTACTAATTCCTGAATATGTCACCCTCAGAAGATGTAATGTTCTGAATCTAGCCACACTTCTGCCTGTGGCTTCAGAAAAGGGGGAATTGGTGACCGTATTAGCAAGTGAGGAAGAGTAACCTGACATGACTCATGAATATGACTGCAAGGAACTGATGAGTCAGGAGTCAGTGGGTTTTTCACATGTTCATGAAAAACCTGTTCTTAATGCAGAGTTTGAGCTTTATGTAGATGGCTCCAGATACCACCAGGATAGGCAATTCTACAGATATGCAGTAGTATCCTCACATGAGGTAATCCGAGCTGAACCACTCCCTCCTCACATGTCAGTGCAGGAGGCAGAGTTGAAGGCACTCACTGAGGCGAGTAGAGCTGCTGCAGGTAAAGTCGCTAACATTTACACAGATTCAAATTATGCATGGGGAATATCCCATGATTATGGCCCTTTATGGAGAAGCAGAGCTTTTCTTAAATCAGCTGGTAACCCAATAAAAAATGCAGAGCTGGTGAAACAATTAATGTAGGCATTGATGTTACCAGTCCAGGTTGGCATAATCAAGGTGAAAGCACACACAAAAGGTGGCTCCTGTTGTGAATGTTTTAGAAATGAATTCTGAGCAGAAGCTCCCTCTGGTGGTTACAAACAGTACTGAACCATTCAATGAGGATTGGCAATCAGGAATCACGGACTGGCTGGATATAAGGGAGGTTTCCCCCCATCATGGTTGCCGGTGATCAATTGTTCTTGTCTCAACGTTGTTTCCTGGTTCACTTGGAAGCTTGCTGAGTCTTGCCTCTTCTCCTGCTCTCAGATAAGATATTTTCAGTTTTTTGTTTTTGTGCTTGCCATTTGCATATTTCTCTGCATTTCTGTGAGGTTGGCAAGGTTCCCCTCCCCGGGGGGCTTGGGCTCCTCTCGGTTCCTCTGGAGCCACTGCTGTTTGTTCATTTGTCTTTTCAAGTTTTTTCTGTGGCTGTGGCTTAGTTTTGTTACACACCAGAGAACTAATTTAGGTGGTAGAGGTCGTGTGATCTCAGGTGTTTTTGCAATTAGTAGAGTTGGTACTTTTTAGGGTTTTTTGGGATTAAGTGTCATTCCTATCCTTTTCTGTCTAGGAAGATTGGGCCCTGTGGTGTAGTGACCCCTGATGCAGCTAGGGGGCACTGTGTATGCTCCTCGGGATATGCATGGAGGCATGAGATGGATGGACGGTATGTATCGCAGAGGTGGGTGGCCCTGTGATGGAAGCCTGGGCATGTTTTGTTCAGCAGATCTACTGCTGAGAGTTGTGCTATACATTGGGAGGCTTCCAGGTGACTTGGAGAGCTGGGCGGGTCCAGTCACCTACAAACCCACCCAAGGGGTATGTGTCTGAATACCTAGGATAAAACCTGTATCTAATGGTGTGTATCTAAAGGACCTGTGGTGAAGTCATGACCATGTGACCTAACCATGTGATTCCTGACCTCACCTGTGGGTGGGGTTACGGCTATGTAACAGAAGTGTGTTTGGCACCTAGGAGAGTGTTGTGGGAGTCTACCAGTGTGGACAGACTTCCATGTGTCCCGGCGGGACATTACAGAGAGGACTCTGTGTCTGAAGAGTGAGGTTCCAGGACCGAGCTGAAGTACTGGAGAACTGTACTATATGTTACTATGTGGTTTATGATGTAATAAAACCTAAGGACTTTTTGCATAAGAAAGTGTCTCCTGATTACCTCTGAAGCAGCCGAGTGAGTGAAACCTTACAGCCCCAACGTTTGCTCATACTATTTTCTGTCTGTGTCTGTATTTCCTCTTGTCTAACCGCCATTACATGTTTGGGGGCTTCCTATGTTCTTTGGGGATCTGCTCCGGGGCAGATAGCTTTCCTCTTTCTATCTTTAGGTGTAGTTAACCTCTCAGGCTGTGACGAGGCGTCTAGGACCAACGTAGGAACGCTCCACGGCTGCCTTTAGTTGTGGTGGTTAGTCAGGGTACTGCAATCCAGTAAATTCCAACCTCTCTGGTGTATTGCCGTTTTTTGCCTGCTCTCCTCAGCTACCAAAACATAACAGGCTCCCTTGAGGTAGAGGGCAACAGAAGGGCGGATGAGGCTGCTAAAGTAGCAGCAAGGTGGCTTAGGGAGTAGAGGACGGTGGTGGGCAGTTAGCGTATTCCAGCCACACTGAGCCTAGATATCCTGAAATCCCTCCTGCAACTAGCTTCCCACTCAGAGAAGGAAAACTGGGGAAAAATGAGAGCTGAAATCAAATGGAGTATGGGAGAATAGGGATAAATTGTGTTTACCGAGGTCCCTGTTCCCAATGATGGCACAAGCAACACATGGCCCCACTCACGCCTCAAAAAGGCACATATGTACCACGGTAAATGCCTTCTGAATCACTACTGGCTTCAGTTACGCAGCCGTAAAACTCATGCAGTCCTGTCTCGCCTGTGCACAGCACAACCCAGGTAAAACAATAAAAGTCCCTAAGAAAGCGACACCAAGGCCTCTCTACCCATTTCAGAGACTGCAAATTGACTTCATACAACTACCCAAGGTAGGAGTGTATCATTATGTCCTAGTATGTGTAGATCTCTTCTCTGGTTGGCCAGAATTGTATCCGGTAAAATGCACAAATGCTAAAACGACTATTAACCCCTTAATGACCGCTGATACGCCTTTTAACGGCGGTCATTAAGGGTACTTAAACCACAGCGCCGTTAATTAACAGCGCTGTGGAAAAAGTGAATAGCGCCCCCCAGAGGCGCATTTTCTCCGGGGTCTCGGCTGCCGGGGGTAGCCGAGACCCCAGAGAACATGAATCGGGTCGGTTTTTACCGACACCGATGTTGCGATCGCCGTTATTAACCCTATAACGGCGACCGCAACAAAAAAAAAAAAAAATGTGCCATTTAATTTCTCTGTCCTCTGATGTCACCGGACATTAGAGGACAGAGAAAAAGGGTCCCCGGGACCCCCACTGTGGCCCCCGAACCCTCCTCATGGCCCCAGGGCCCTCCGGTGTCCCCCGGTGCCGGCGCCATGCTTTAAAATGGCGGGCGCACGAGTGCTGCGCCCGCCGCGAGGTGACGGGGGGGATGGGCGATTTTCTTTGGGGTCTCGGCTGCCTGGGGTAGCCGAGACCCCAGAGAACATAATAGGGGCCCCCCCAATCACCACTCTTTTGCGATCGCCATATACTGGCGATCGCAAAAGAGAAATCAATGCTGCGATCCCTGCCTGTAAATTTCTCTCCCCTCTGATGTGATCGCACATCAGAGGGGAGAGAAATAGTGTCCCGGGACCCCCGATCTCACCCCCCCCTGTACCTGGAGGGGTCCCGTGTCCTCCGATCCCCCCCGGTGCGGTCAGATCCTCCCCCTCGCCTCCGGTCCTCCCCTGGCCTCCGTTCAGCCGGCGTCTTCTTCCAGTAAAAAAAAAAATGGCGGGCGCATGCGCAGTGCGCCCGCCGAATCTGCCTGGCGGCAAATTCAAAAAAATATTCATTCATTCTCTAAAAGTACATTTTGATCACTGTGATAAACTATCACAGTGATCAAAATAAAAAAAACAGTACATAAACCCCCCTATATAACCCCCTTGGTTAGGTACATGTAATAAAATAAAGAAATTTTATTTATTTTCATTTTTCCATTAGGGTTAGGGTTAGGGGTATAATTAGGGTTATAATTAGGGTTAGGGTTACAATTAGGGTTGGGATTAGCGTTAGGGTTAGGCTGGGTTCATATTGCGTTATGGCAGTCCGTTAGACGGACTGCGTTACACCGCGGTATAACGCGGTGTAACGCAGTCCGTTAACGCTGCCATTCACCCGCATTTGAGGGCACATCGCGACGCATGCCGCTTTACGTAAAGCGGCATGCGTTCGCGACGTGCCGTCATTCAGTGACGGAGCCTCGGACACGGCATGCAGCGTCTGGGCTCCGTCACCACTAGCGCAAATGAATCATCGCTGATTCCTCTGTGCTAGTGAGTATAGCATAACGCGATCGCGTTATGCTATACCGTTACCAGCCCGTCAACGCTATGTGTTGAATGGGCTGGTAAAACGCAATATGAACCCAGCCTTAGGGTTAGGGTTATAATTAGGGTTAGGGTTATAATTAGGGTTAGGGTTGGAATTAGGGTTAGGGTTACAACTAGGGTTAGGGTTACAATTAGGGTTAGGGTTACAATTAGGGTTAGAGTTAGAATTAGGGTTGGAATTAGGGTTGGTATTAGGGTTAGGGTTGAGATTAGGGTTAGGGGTGTGTTGGGGTTAGGGTTGGAGCTAGAATTGAGGGGTTTCCACTATTTAGGCACATGAGGGGGTCTCCAAAAACGCAGTGGCGTTCAAAAAGTCAAATGGCGCTCCCTCCCTTCCGAGTCCTGCCGTGCGCCCAAACAGTGGTTTACCCCCACATATGGGGTATCAGCGTACTCAGGACAAATTGGACAACAACTTTTGTGGTCTAATTTCTCCTGTTACCCTTGGGAAAATAAAAAATTAGGGACTAAACGATCAGGTTTGTGGAAAAAATATGATTTTTTATTTTCACGCCCGGGCGTTATAAACTTCTGTGAAGCACTTGGAGGTTCAAAGTGCTCACCACACATCTAGATAAGTTCCTTAGGGGGTCTAGTTTCCAAAATGGGGTCACTTGTGGGGGGTTTCCACTGTTTAGACACATCAGGGCCACTATAAACGCGACATGGCGTCCAGCCAATTCTGCGTTGAAAAAAGTCAAACGGTGCTCCTTCCCTTCCAAGCTCTGCCATGCACCCAAACAGTGGTTTACCCCCACATATGGGGTATCAGCGTACTCAGGACAAATTTTACAAAAACTTTTGGGGTCTTGTTACCCTTGGAAAAATAAAAATTGGGGTGAAAAGATTGTTTTTGTGGAAAAAATATGATTTTTTATTTTCACGGCTCTACGTTACAAACTTCTGTGAAGTACTTGGAGGTTCAAAGTGCTCACCACACATCTAGATAAGTTCCTTAAGGGGTCTAGTTTCCAAAATGGGGTCACTTGTGGGGGGTTTCCACTGTTTAGGCACATCAGGGGCTCTCTAAACGCGACATGGCGTCCAGCCAATTCTGCATTGAAAAAGTCAAACGGCGCTCGTTCCCTTGCGACCTCTGCCGTGCGCCCAAAAAGTGGTTTACCCCCACATATGGGGTATCGGCGTATTCAGGAGAAATTGCACAACAAATTTTGTGGTTCATTTTTTCTTTGAACAGTTGTGAAAATAGAAAAAATTGGTTCCGAAGTAAAGCTTTTGCAAAAAAAGTTAAATGTTAATTTTTTCCTTCCACATTGCTTCAGTTCCTGTGAAGCACGTAAAGGGTTAATAAACTTCTTGAATGTGGTTTTGAGCACCATGAGGGGTGCAGTTTTTAGAATGGTGTCCATTTTGGGTATTTTCTATCATATAGACCCCTCAAAGTGACTTCAAATGTGAGGTGGTCCCTAAAAAAAAATGGTGTTGTAAAAATGAGAAATTGCTGGTCAACTTTTAACACTTATAACTTCGTAACAAAAAAAAATTTTGTTCCCAAAATTGTGCTGATGTAAAGTAGACATGTGGGAAATGTTATTTATTAAGAAATTTGTGTGACATATCTCTCTGATTTTAGGGCATAAAAGTTGAAAATTTGAAAATTGCTAAATTTTCTAAATTTTCGCCATGTTTCCGTTTTTTTCATAAATAAGCGCAAGTCAGATAAAAATTTTTTTACCACTAGCGTGAAGTACAATATGTCACGAAAAAACAGTCTCAGAATCAGCGGGATTCGTTAAAGCGTTCCAGAGTTATAACCTCATAAAGTGACAGTGGTCAGAATTGTAAAAATTGGCCCGGTCATTAAGCTGCAAAATGGCTCTGTCACTAAGGGGTTAAACTTAAAAATTCAAAAGGCCATGACAGACACAGGAAATAACTGGGTAGAGTCCTTGTCTTTTGAACTCTTTTCAGTCAGACACACTCCAAATAGAAATACAGGCTTGTCTCCTTTTGAAATCCTGTTTGGTAGTGTCCCAAAGACGGGTCTGTACTTCCCACAGGTACTACAATTACAACACTGTTCTATGACAACCTATGTCCAGGCTTTGCAGAAAAGACTTAATGTGGTGCATAAACATGTGTTCTCATCCATTCCAGATCCTAATGCCAGTTCAGACGTGCATCAGCTGAATCCAGGTGATTGGGTGGTCATAAGCAGACACGTGAGAAGGAGCCTAGATCCATGGTTTGGTGGCCCGTTTCAAGTCCAGCTGACCACATCCACCTCAGTGAAACTTGAGGGAAAGCCCGCCTGGATCCATGCCAGTCATTGCACTGCAAAAAGGTCACTTCACCTGCAGAATGACTGTTCTACTAATCACCTTGGTGAGAGTAGCAGGATTATTGCACCCTACAGAGACACTAAATAAACTTTTAAATATTGACTGGGACAACAAACTAAAGGCACTGTCACACTTAGCGATCGCACTAGCGATCACGACAACGACACGACCTGGCGAGATCGCTAGTGCGATCGCTATGTGGTCGCTAGTTAGATTCCAAACACATCTCGTCAGCGATCTGTATAACGACCTCTGCGGTCATTGGGAAAACCTAGTCCCGCCTGCGACGCTGGTAAAGTCGTTCATAAAGGGTGTCACACTCAGTGATTCACCAGCTCACCAGCGGGACACCAACGACCAAAAAACGGCTCAGAACGTTCATAAGCGATCAGCGACATCGCAGCAGGGGCTACATCGCCGCTACATGTCACATACAGCTAAGTCGCTAACGAGATCGCTACTGCGTCATAAATCGGTGATGCAGTAGCGATCTCGTTAGCGATCTCGCTTAGTGTGACAGTACCTTTATTCAACATCATGCTCTTTTTATAAAGGACATGGAAGTACAAAAAACAAAAGACTGTTGGATCTGTACACATAGCCCAGTATCTGCAAGGACTATGTCGTACTTAGCCTTACCTCTGGAACCATGGAAGGTATTAACACCATACTGCATACACAGTGAGACCTGGACTCAATCTAAGTTTTAGGGAAAAGATGTGCCTCATGATATATCTGCCTCATTGGCTATAATCTCTGGTTCCAGTTTAATATAATGTATCTAAGGTACAAATGTGGCGGAAGTATGATTCCGAAGTTGGAAATGTGGTCACCAAGAGGAGGACTGAGATCTCTCATTTAGACCCCATTCCCAATGATGGATTGTGGTTCAGTCTTCAACACACTGGAGCAAATACCTGTGGTGAGGACAATAATTGCTTCCGTTTATACACTCATGATCAAACCCAGGTTACTGAGACAGTATACCAAGATGGTGTTGAAGGCTGTAAAACATCTATCGGTAAAATAGTAAGGAAAGAAAGGGGTAAATGTACATTTGGTATAAATGGAAAACAAATTAATAATACTTGGTGCGCCCATAAAGCTATGACTTTTGAATTTATACCAATGTATACAGACCCCTGGTCACATGTTCTCCCAGAAGGAGTATTCTTAGTTTGCGGACATCGTGCCTACAGGTGGGTGAGCCCAGACGTAAAAGAGATTTGCACTCTTGCCAAACTAACACAAGCCACTTTCATAGCTCCTCATAGTAAAATAGACACAGCAGCAGTCCCAATTCACACCTTGTATAGGAGGGTTGCAGACAATAAGCCCCATCCAAAAGGTAGGCCACATTTAGTAGAAATGGGATAACAAATAAAATATTAAGTAGTATGCTAGTATACCCATTCATAACACAAATGTTATGGAAGCTACAGACTACCTGGATGATCACATTTTTCAGAATCTTGAGGTTCTTAATAAGACTAATACAATACAGAGACAATTAATCATAGTTACTAACCAACATACTATGGTACTAGATTACCTGACAGCAAAAGAAGGAGGAATGTGTCAAATAATTGGTTCAACCTGTTGCAATTATATTGACCCCACCGTCAATCTCCAAGTCAGGGCCAGTATAGACAAAATAAGTAAACTTAAGGTACTGCCACACTAAACGTTCCCGCTAACGATCACGATAACGACGCTATCGTTGGTGTGATCGTTTTAAGGTCGCTAGTAGCTGCCATACTTGACGATCTCATTAACGGCGCATCAGCGGTTAGCGATCTTTTTAACAACTTTGGCGGTCGTTGGGATGTGCCACACTGCATGTACTGTGAAAGATCATGACCTCGATAGGCGTGACTGAGCACAACCTTTTGCACGCCCCTCATCACAGATTGGTGGTCACTATGTATGTCATAGATATTTATCACAGCTCTCCCGCTTTGTGATTGGATGACCGCGTCATAAAAGACGACGTATCAGTGTTACACCCGGTCCCAGCGCTGCCTCTGCACTCCGTTCTGCTCACTCACCTGTTCCTCGGGCTGTCCCTCTGCGGCGGTCTGTGCGTGGGCTGGGGTCTCCTGTCCCATCTGCTCTCCGGCGTCCTGAGTCCTTCTCCACTTCCTGGCACGCTGCTGGCAGGCCTCCAGACAGTCGGCTTAGGACGCGAGGCCGTGCCCACTGCCTCTCTTAAAGGGGCAGCGTGCATCTTTTGAAATAGCTAATTATCCAATGGCTGCGCACTCAGTACTATATCTGGTCACTCCACCATTAGGGGAGTGCCGGAGCAACGTGTTCTATCATTGCTACATCCGGTTCTGTGCCTGTTCTGTCTGCGCTGCGTCTGCAGTCTCTGTGCTTCGCTGATACTGTTTGTCTCCTCAGATCATTACTAACCCGTATCTGGCTAATCTGGACAATCTCGGCTATTACTGGCGCAAGTGTCATCCCGTTCCGCCATCAGCCATCTGTACCCGTGGACCGTGACAAGGTCACTGAAGCCAGCCTTCTACCATCCGTTCTGGACCAGGACCTTACCCTTCTCCGTCAAGTACTTTCCACGGACTCTGTTATTGTCACGCTGTCTAATGATATGTATACAATGTCAGTAAACTATTAATACAGGAACAACACTCTATACAACAACTAGTATAGCAACATCAGCATGTAAGTATAGAATAGATTTACCTGACACGATATCTGCTGAACTCAGGGTTAATCTTGAGGACTTGATGAGCTGAAACAGGAAAGAGGTGGACCGGGATCTAACCTGACCCTAAACTGGGGTCCTAACTAATCCCTCACCTTGGAGGTACTGATAATGGTTCAGAGGTCCAAGTCTCCAACCTAACCCTGTCTCCTATCAGACCCTGAACCCTGTAATCAGTCCTAAGAAGGATCCTGACTACCACCAAAGGGATATGGGCTGATCTTAGCTAAATACACAGATTAGACATATAAGACAGACAGGATAACACTCGCTTGCATACACACTCAAACACCAAAGGAACATAAATGGTCTGGGAAATAAACTCTAACCAAGTTGAGCTTAGAACAACTAAGAAGCTCACAACTAAAGTCTATACAGATTCATTCCTATCTGTGGTCTGCATGAAGGTTTCACTGGCAACTCCCCAAGCAGACAACCAGGAATTTAAAGGAAACCAATCAACAAATAATCAATTGCAGCCGGGAGAAACTGCACCCAGTCCCAGCACCGAGCACAGACAGAATTAACTCCCTAGCTGCCAAACACAAAGAAACAGCAGCTCAGCTGTGAGAAGTCAAAATGTGCAACCGCGACGATCTTCGTGGCAATGCACACATGACAGTACCCCCCCTTCTACGAGGGGCCTCCGGACCCTCAGGGCCAGGCGTGCCCGCGTGAGTTCTGTGGAAGGTCCGAACCAAATGATCTGCGTTAACATCAGACGCAGGGACCCACGTCCTCTCCTCTGGACCATACCCCTTCCAATGCACCAAGTACTGAAGGGACCGGCGATTCAGACGTGAGTCAATGATCTTTGATACTTGAAATTCCAAGTTGCCATTGACCAACACAGGAGGAGGAGGTAGAGGTGACGGTATGACTGGTGCCACATACCTTTTAAGTAATGACTTGTGGAACACATTATGAATTTTAAACGTAGGAGGGAGGTCCAGACGAAATGCCACAGGATTAATTATGGAACTGATCCTGTACGGCCCGATGAATCTGGGACCCAGTTTCCAGGAGGGCACTTTAAGTTTTATATTCCTGGTAGACAACCATACCAGATCATTCACATTCAGATCTGGACCAGAAACTCTCCTCCTATCAGCCTTACGTTTGTAACGGTTCCCCATCGCACTCAGATTATTCAATACACCTCTCCACACAGAAGCAAGTGACGACGAGAAACGCTCCTCCTCAGGAACCCCAGAAGGGCCCCCCCCATTGAAAGTACAAAACTGGGGATGAAAACCATATGCCCCAAAAAACGGGGACTTACCAGTGGACTCGCTCCGCCTGTTGTTAAGAGCGAACTCTGCCAGAGGCAAGAAAGAAGACCAGTCCTCTTGGTTCTCTGAGACAAAACACCGGAGATATGTCTCTAAGCTCTGATTCAGACGCTCTGTCTGACCATTGGTCTGCGGATGAAAAGCCGAGGAAAATGACAATTGCATCCCCCGACGTAAACAAAATGCCCTCCAAAATTTGGACACAAACTGAGACCCCCTATCTGACACCACATCAGAAGGCAACCCATGAAGTCTAACGATCTCCCTAATGAACACCTGCGCCAGAGTTTTAGCATTAGGGAGTGCAGGAAGAGCAACGAAATGTGCCATCTTACTGAACCTGTCAACAACCACCAGTATGACAGTATTCCCTGACGACGGAGGAAGGTCCGTAAATGAGTCCATGGACGCTCCGGAAGTTTCAAGGGTAAAAGGGTCCCAGACGGACGGGTATGAGGAGTTTTAGAGCGAGCACACACCCCACATGACGCGACAAAAGTTATAACATCTTTATTAGCATTAGGCCACCAAAACCGGCGAGAAAGGAGATCTAAAGTAGCCTTACTCCCTGGATGTCCTGCTAGAGCAGAATTATGATGTGCCTCAATAACCTTTTGTCTCAACAGATTTGGGACAAACAGTCTCCCTGGAGGTCCTGCAGGGGCGTCCCCCTGAGCCTCTAACACCTCCTCCTCAAGCTCAGAAAATACAGCCGACACTACCACCCCGTCCTGAAGGATAGGACTCAGGTCATCCGTTTTCCCGGCCCCTGGGAAACTGCGAGACAAGGCATCAGCCTTTACATTCTTAGACCCCGGGCGATAAGTGACGACAAAATTAAACCTGGTAAAAAACAACGACCATCGAGCTTGTCTGGAATTCAGACGCCTAGCGGATTCCAAATACAACAGGTTCTTGTGATCAGTAATAACGGTAACCGGGTGGACTGCCCCCTCCAGAAAGTGACGCCATTCTTCAAAAGCTAACTTAATGGCCAAAAGTTCCCTATTGCCGATATCATAATTCCTTTCGGCGGACGACAATTTCTTAGAAAAGAAAGCGCACGGATGCCATTTACCAGGGGACGGACCCTGGGACAATATAGCACCCACCCCTACGTCAGACGCATCCACCTCCACAATGAACGGCTGAGATGCATCTGGTTGGATGAGAACGGGTGCCGAAGCAAAACATTTCTTCAAAGAGGAAAAGGCTTGGCAAGCTTTGTCCGACCATTTAGAAAAATCCGTCCCTTTTCTTGTCATGTCAGTGAGAGGTTTGACGACAGATGAGAAATTACAAATAAATTTCCGGTAGTAGTTAGCAAACCCCAAAAAACGCTGCAGAGCCTTAAGATCCCCTGGCTGATCCCATTGAAGCACTGCTCTCACCTTTTCAGGGTCCATACGGAAACCGGAGGCTGACACCAAAAAACCCAAAAACTGAAGTTCCTGTACGGCAAATACACACTTCTCCAGTTTGGCGTATAATTTATTGTCTCGCAAGATCTGCAACACCTGTCTCAAATGCTCCTGATGAGACACAAGATCTGGCGAGTAAATTAAAATGTCGTCCAAATATACAACCACAAACAGCCCCACAAGGTGACGAAAAATGTCATTAACAAAATGTTGGAATACTGCTGGTGCAGTAGTCAGACCAAAAGGCATGACTAGGTTCTCATAATGTCCCTCCGGCGTGTTAAACGCCGTTTTCCACTCATCCCCCTCTTTTATCCTAATCAGATTATACGCCCCCTGAGATCCAATTTAGAAAACCATTTGGCGCCAACAATTTGATTGAAGAGATCAGGAATAAGAGGGAGTGGATACGGATCTCGAACAGTAATCCGATTAAGTTCGCGGAAATCCAAGCAAGGGCGTAGGCCTCCATCTTTCTTCTTCACAAAGAAGAACCCCGCGGCTACTGGGGAAGATGAAGGTCTAATATGCCCTTTGGCCAGACTTTCAGAAATATAATCTTTCATAGCCTGCCTCTCAGGACCAGAAAGATTATACAACCTAGCTTTAGGCAACTTAGCATCAGGA
Organism: Oophaga sylvatica; assembly: GCA_033576555.1. Taxonomy (NCBI): domain Eukaryota; kingdom Metazoa; phylum Chordata; class Amphibia; order Anura; family Dendrobatidae; genus Oophaga; species Oophaga sylvatica. The sequence continues at coordinate 164,835,778 of JARQOD010000006.1, read as the reverse complement.
AGGAGATTAATAGAGCAGTCATACACGCGATGAGGAGGCAACTCCTGACACCCCTCCTCAGAGAAAACATCCCCAAAATCCTCCAAAAAAGGAGGCAATGTACTAGGCACGACCGCACTGATGACTGTGTTCATGCAGTTGCTTTTGCAAAACTCACCCCATTGGCTTATTTCTCTGGACTGCCAATTAATCACAGGGTTATGTTTAACCAACCAAGGAAGTCCCAACACAATGGGAGTAGGTAGACCCTCCAACACATAACAAGATAATTGTTCCCTATGTATTGCCCCTACCCGAAGGTCAATGTTATGAACCTCATGAACAAAGCTACCTTGGCCGAGAGGCCTGGCGTCAATGGAGAATATAGGGATCGGTTTGACCAATACACTCAGATGCATACCTTGAGCCTGAGCAAACTGAGCGTCAACCAGATTAGCCCCGGAACCACTATCAAGAAGAACAGACAATCTCTCCACTCTCGTACCAACTACCACCTCCACTGGTACAAGGAACTGAGAAGAACTGGCGGATGAAATACATACTCCCAGGTTGTCGTCCACCACACAACCTGGGATTAACAGTTTTCCGGCGACTTTTGGCTCAACAAGGCACGGGATGGACATTCTCCAACAAAATGTCCCTCTTTCCCGCAGAAAAAAACATCTTCTAGTCCTGCGGCGTACCGCCAATCCCCTCCTACGAAATGATGTCCCTCCCAACTGCATAGGCTCATCTGAACAGACAAGGGGAACCTCAACATAAGGGACTTTAGTGGTAGGTGGAGAAACAACAGGGAGTGGGGTTACCTCACCCCTCTCCCGAAGCCGTCTATCAGTACGGATAGCTAAGGCCATAGCAGCCTCCAGAGAAGGAGGAGACTCATACTGAGCCAAAACGTCTTTTAATTTATCAGAAAGCCCATGACAAAACTGGCTCCTAAGAGCTGGGTCATTCCACTGAGTATCTGTGGCCCATCTACGAAACTCAGAAGCAAATTCCTCTGCCGGACGATCTCCCTGCTGTATCTTACGTAATTTTGTCTCAGCAAGAGAGACCCGATCTGGGTCATCATATACCAATCCCAGGACAGTAAAAAATTGATCTACAGACAGTAGAGCCGGGGATCCCGGAGGAAGGGAAAATGCCCAGGATTGAGGGTCCCCTTGCAGAAGTGAGATAACAATTCCCACTCTCTGCTCCTCACTCCCTGATGATCGAGGCCGAAGCCGAAAATACAATTTACATGCCTCCCGGAAGGTGAAAAATTTGTCTCGCCCACCAGTGAACCTGTCCGGGAGAGCAACCTTAGGTTCAACTCTGGTTTGCTCCAGGGGAGACAAAACTTTGGACTTAATGTCCGTCAGCTCCATGGATAATCCCTGCAACTGCAGAGCCAGCTGGGCTACTGGATCCATGGTAACTGGAGATAATTTTTATGGCCAGTGAAAATGTCACGCTGTCTAATGATATGTATACAATGTCAGTAAACTATTAATACAGGAACAACACTCTATACAACAACTAGTATAGCAACATCAGCATGTAAGTATAGAATAGATTTACCTGACACGATATCTGCTGAACTCAGGGTTAATCTTGAGGACTTGATGAGCTGAAACAGGAAAGAGGTGGACCGGGATCTAACCTGACCCTAAACTGGGGTCCTAACTAATCCCTCACCTTGGAGGTACTGATAATGGTTCAGAGGTCCAAGTCTCCAACCTAACCCTGTCTCCTATCAGACCCTGAACCCTGTAATCAGTCCTAAGAAGGATCCTGACTATCACCAAAGGGATATGGGCTGATCTTAGCTAAATACACAGATTAGACATATAAGACAGACAGGATAACACTCGCTTGCATATACACTCAAACACCAAAGGAACATAAATGGTCTGGGAAATAAACTCTAACCAAGTTGAGCTTAGAACAACTAAGAAGCTCACAACTAAAGTCTATACAGATTCATTCCTATCTGTGGTCTGCATGAAGGTTTCACTGGCAACTCCCCAAGCAGACAACCAGGAATTTAAAGGAAACCAATCAACAAATAATCAATTGCAGCCGGGAGAAACTGCACCCAGTCCCAGCACCGAGCACAGACAGAATTAACTCCCTAGCTGCCAAACACAAAGAAACAGCAGCTCAGCTGTGAGAAGTCAAAATGTGCAACCGCGACGATCTTCGTGGCAATGCACACATGACAGTTATACTTGTTACCCTTTTGGTCCCTCTGGGACAGCTGCCACGTGTCCGGGGTCTAACTGGAGGTAGCACCTGTGTCCTCCGGGTATTCCATTCTGGTCCTGTTCGAGGGGCCTTACTACGGGTACCCGGGGCTCACTAGTTACGCCCCCTTCGGAGCCCCCCGGACCGCGGTCTCGAGGTTCCACATTAAAAAATAAAAACGAATGTGAACTTCACCACCTCTGCCTCCGCTTCCATTCGTTACAGATTGCTCCGGCCATGGAACCCGCTGGATCCCAGAGACCTCCGACCACGGATCTGTGCCAGGAGGTGGCCCGTTTGGGAGTTCAACAGGACAAGATCACGACTTATCTACGCAGCTTGTCTACCCGCATGGATTCCCTAGGGTCCTCGTCTGCACCTGACTCTTCTATCAATAATCAGGTACCAGTTCCCATGGCAAATCAAGGTCCCCGTCTGGCGGCTCCTACCCGTTTCCAGGGTGATCCTACTCTGTGTCGGGGTTTCCTCAATCAGTGCACTCTACACTTCGAAATCTTGGGGCATATGTTTGCTTCTGACCGAGCCAAGGTGGGCTTCATCATGTCACACCTGGGAGGAGAAGCCCTCGCCTGGCTAAACCCGCTATGGGAGAGAGGGGATCCGGTGGTTAACGATCTTCAATCTTTCCTAGAGGCTTTTCGCAGGACTTTCGATGAACCTGGTCATACCACTTCGACTGCATCAGCTCTGCTCCGCCTCCGCCAAGGTACTCTCACGGTAGCTCAGTATGCTGTTAAATTCCGCACCCTCTCGTCTGAATTATCGTGGAACAATGAGGCCCTGGTTGCTAACTTCTGGGAAGGCCTATCCGGAAGAATCAAGGATGAGCTGGCGGGACGGGACAGACCTACTCTCTTGGAAGAGCTAATATCCTTGGCAACCCGAATTAACCTGCGTTTTCAGGAGCGCTCCATGGAGATCAAGCGGGACAAAAGGTCCTATCACCTGGACTCTAGTTTGTACAAAACAGGTACTTCACCCTCCGCCTCCGAGGCTATGGAGGTGGACCATGTAAGTTTGGCCACCCGCCGCCGGGAGGCACGTCGCAAGGAGGGAAGTTGTTACTACTGCGGTAGTTCTGAACATTTGATTCATTTCTGTCCTAAAAAGTCGGGAAACTCCAGTGCCTAGGTCCGGTAGGAGGGGCCAACCTAGGTAAAGAGCAGTCCTCTCCCTCTTTACACATCTCTGTCACCGTGTCCTATGGAGCAATAAAATTCTCCGAACACTGTCTACTGGATTCTGGAGCTGCAGGGAACTTCATCCAGCAGGCAGTTGTGGATCATTACCGCTTACCAGTCCAGCGTCTTCCTGATCCGTTACAGGTGTCCGCCGTGGATGGCAAACCGCTGACCGAGCCCGTCCAGTTTCAAACCGAGTTGGTGGAACTCCGGGTAGGTCTAATGCATACTGAACGAATGCGATTTTATGTATATCCTGGTTTATCCCATCCCATGCTTCTAGGTTTACCTTGGCTCTAGATGCATGAACCAGTCCTTAATTGGAAAACTGGAGAAGTTCTGCGTTGGGGAGATACCTGCATGAATCGTTGCTTAACCCGGATTCAACCTGTTTCGCCTCCAGTCCAGCCTGATACCCTGCCAGGGTTGCCTTCCGTCTATTGGTCCTTCTCTGACGTCTTTGGGAAAAAAGAGGCTGAGAGACTACCTCCACACAGGTCGTATGACTGTCAGATAGAGCTTCTTCCAGGAGCATCACCCCCTCGCGGGAGAGTTTATCCTCTTTCACAGGCAGAGACTCAGGCCATGTCGGACTACATTTAAGAGAATTTGGCTAGAGGATTTATCCGAAAGTCATCGTCACCGGCAGGAGCTGGATTCTTCTTTGTGAAGAAAAAGGACGGATCCTTGCGGCCCTGCATTGACTATCGGGGTCTAAATCAAATCACGGTAAACAGGTATCCATTGCCTCTTATTTCAGAGCTGTTTGATCGTCTCCGAGGGGCCAAGGTCTTCACCAAATTGGACCTCAGAGGGGCCTACAACCTGATCCGAATCAGAGAGGGAGACGAATGGAAAACAGCCTTCAACACCCGTGACGGCCACTATGAATACCTGGTAATGCCATTCGGCCTAAGCAATGCACCTGCGGTTTTTCAGGAATTTGTTAATGACATTTTCAGGGACTTGCTCTATACTTGTGTCGTGGTTTACCTGGACGATATTTTGATTTTTTTCTGCTGACTTGACGTCACACCGGAGGCAAGTACGCCTGGTCTTACAAAGACTGAGAGAGAACAGGCTCTATGCCAAATATGAGAAATGCCTCTTTGAGCAGTCCTCTTTGCCTTTCCTTGGGTACATTGTATCTTCCACAGGATTAAAGATGGATCCGGAGAAGTTGTCTGCAGTTCTCAACTGGCCTCGTCCATCTGGGCTAAAAGCCATACAAAGGTTCCTCGGATTCGCCAATTACTACCGGCAATTCATTCCACACTTTTCCACCCGAGTGGCTCCAATCACAGCCTTAACCCGGAAAGGTGTAAACTCTAAGGAATGGTCCTCCGAGGCAGAAGAGGCCTTTGTTTCTCTCAAAAAAGCCTTCGCTTCCGCACCCGTTCTCCATCGTCCTAATTCAAGTGAGCAATTTTTTCTTGAAGTTGACGCTTCTTCCATAGCTGCAGGAGCAGTTCTGACCCAGAAGTCGTCTACCGGGCGGATGATCTCGTGTGTTTTTTTTTCCAAGATTTTTTCTCCTGCAGAAAGGAACTACTCTGTCGGTGATCGCGAACTGTTGGCCATCAAATTGGCTCTGGAGGAATGGAGACATCTTCTTGAAGGAGCTCATCACCAGGTAATCATATTCACCGACCATAAAAACCTTGCCTATCTCCAATCTGCTTTAAGACTGAATCCCGTCAGGCCCGTTGGGCATTATTTTTTGCCCGTTTCAATTTTGTACTTCATTTCCGTCCAGCTGACAAGAACATCAAGGCAGACGCACTCTCTAGGGCCTTCTTGCCTCCTGAACTGGAGGAGGAACCTCAGCACATTATTGAACCTTCTAGGTTAGTCTCTGTTGCCTCCACTGATCTGGCCCGGCTTCCTCCTGGGAAGACTTTCGTGTCTGCTTCTGACCGTACTCGTGTTCTGCGCTGGGGTCATTCTTCTAAGTTGGCTGGCCATGCTGGTCAGAAAAAGACGCAGCAACTCATCTCCCGGTATTACTGGTGGCCTACCATGGTCAAGGATATCCAGGAGTTCGTCGCAGCATGTCCTTCATGTGCTCGTAACAAAACTGTTAAAACATCTACCAGCCGGCAGGCTTCTGCCTCTTCCGATTCCGTCCGCTCCCTGGCAGCACATCGCGATGGATTTCATCACGGATCTTCCCATCTCTTCTGGCTGCTCAGTGGTATGGGTTGTGGTGGACCGCTTCTCTAAAATGGCTCACTTCGTTCCGCTATCTGGCCTCCCGTCTGCTCCAGAACTGGCCACTCACTTCATCCAGCACATCTTTCGTCTACATGGATTTCCTCTCCACATCGTGTCCGACAGGGGTGTCCAGTTCACCTCTAAGTTCTGGAGAGGACTCTGTAAAATGGTAAAAATTGAACTAGATTTTTCTTCTGCATATCATCCCCAGTCTAATGGGCAAGTGGAGAGGATCAATCAAATCCTGGCTGAATACCTGTGTCACTTCGTCAACGCTCATCATAATGACTGGGTAGAATTACTGCCCTGGGCGGAATTCTCCTACAACAATCAAGTAAGTGAATCTTCTGGAAAGTCTCCCTTTCAGATTGTGTTTGGACTGCAACCCGGAATTCCTCTTCCTGTCTCGGGATTGTCGGATGTTCCGGCAGTCGATACCTTGTCAAAGAATTTCTCGGACATTTGGAGAGAGACCAGGTCGGCTTTGGAGAAAGCTTCTCAACGTATGAAAACGCATGCGGACAAAAGACGTTTGGAGGCTCCCATCTTTCGTCCAGGAGACAAGGTATGGCTCTCCTCCAAGTACATCCGTCTGAAGTTACCATCGTACAAATTGGGTCCTCGTTTCATTGGCCCCTTTGAAGTTTTGAGACAGATCAACCCGGTCTCTTATAAACTGAAATTGCCTAATTCTCTAAGAGTACCTAACTCCTTTCATGTTTCCCTCCTCAAACCAGTAGTGTTGAGCTCCTTTTTTAAGGACCCGGGTACCACTCCTGATCCGGTCTCTGAGGATGATGTTTTTGAGGTGAAACATATCTTGGCCTCTAAGTGAATAAGAGGTAGGATCTATTACCTGGTGGACTGGAAGGGTTTTGGTCCTGAGGAGAGGTCTTGGGAGCCTAAAGAGAACATCCAGGCCCCTCTTCTTCTTAAAAGATTTCACGCAGGCTTGAAAAAGAGGGTGAGTAAAGAGGGGGATACTGTTACACCCGGTCCCAGCGCTGCCTCTGCACTCCGTTCTGCTCACTCACCTGTTCCTCGGGCTGTCCCTCTGCGGCGGTCTGTGCGTGGGCTGGGGTCTCCTGTCCCATCTGCTCTCCGGCGTCCTGAGTCCTTCTCCACTTCCTGGCACGCTGCTGGCAGGCCTCCAGACAGTCGGCTTAGGACGCGAGGCCGCGCCCACCGCCTCTCTTAAAGGGGCAGCGTGCATCTTTTGAAATAGCTAATTATCCAATGGCTGCGCACTCAGTACTATATCTGGTCACTCCACCATTAGGGGAGTGCCGGAGCAACGTGTTCTATCATTGCTACATCCGGTTCTGTGCCTGTTCTGTCTGCGCTGCGTCTGCAGTCTCTGTGCTTCGCTGATACTGTTTGTCTCCTCAGATCATTACTAACCCGTATCTGGCTAATCTGGACAATCTCGGCTATTACTGGCGCAAGTGTCATCCCGTTCCGCCATCAGCCAGACAAGGTCACTGAAGCCAGCCTTCTACCATCCGTTCTGGACCAGGACCTTACCCTTCTCCGTCAAGTACTTTCCACGGACTCTGTTATACTTGTTACCCTTTTGGTCCCTCTGGGACAGCTGCCACGTGTCCGGGGTCTAACTGGAGGTAGCACCTGTGTCCTCCGGGTATTCCATTCTGGTCCTGTTCGAGGGGCCTTACTACGGGTACCCGGGGCTCACTAGTTACGCCCCCTTCGGAGCCCCCCGGACCGCGGTCTCGAGGTTCCACATTAAAAAATAAAAACAAATGTGAACTTCACCACCTCTGCCTCCGCTTCCATTCGTTACAATCAGCACTCCTCTCCATTGCTCTCGAGCAGAAGCGGTTCTTTCAAATCACCCAGTGTGTCCTGCTAGCCTTGGTAGCTACTGCGATCCAGTTTACGCCACTATTTCGGTTGCTACGTTCTACGTTGTTTTTTTGCGATCCAGTCTGTGGCGTATCCTCTGCGATCCAGTTTGTGACGCTAGTTTCCCTATTTTTTTTTCAGAATCACACAAGTTTTGTAAGGTAGGTATTTTTTTTGTCACATTTAATTTTTCTTTTGTCTTTAATTTTACCGATCCATTTTAGATCTCTGCTGTTGTTAACCATTGTCGTCCATCATGTTTTTTCATTGTTTTGTTCAGGCACGCCCACCATTTTATGATCCCAGCTCTGTCAATGTTTACTCCTGCGTCGCCACAACCACCATTTTGTGATCCCTGCTGTTTTTTGCGTAATTGTTCATCTAGGTTTTTTATCCCATTGTTTTGTTCGGCCCCCCGCCCACGCCCACCATTTTATGATCCCAGCTCTGTCTATGTTTACTCATGCTGCGCCCACCACCACCATTTTGTGATCCCTGCTGTTTTTTGCGTAATTGTTCATCTAGGTTTTTTATCCCATTGTTTTGTTCGGCCCCCGCCCACGCCCACCATTTTATGATCCCAGCTCTATCTATGTTTACTCCTGCGTCGCCCACAACCACCATTTTGTGATCCCTGCTGTTTTTTGCGTAATTGTTCATCTAGGTTTTTTATCCCATTGTTTTGTTAGGCCCCCGCCCATGCCCACCATTTTATGATCCCAGCTCTGTCAATGTTTACTCATGCTGCGCCCACCACCACCATTTTGTGATCCCTGCTGTGTTCTATGTTGTAGACTATGTAAGCATTTTATTTAACCATTCTGCTGTTCTCACATAATCATTTTTTTTATTACAGATGGCTGATAAGCAGGAGTTTTTGCGTGATTTTATCGAGCTGTACCGCTCAATGCCGTGCCTCTGGAAAATTAAGTCTGCAGATTACTGTAACCGGTTGAAAAAGAAGGACGCCTACCAAAAACTGGTGGAGCTCTGCAAGAACCGTTACCCAGATGAACCGGCGGATGAGTCAACGGTGAAAAAACGGATTCAGGCCCTCCGCACGGTGTACAAAAAAGAGCTCAATAAAGTTATAATTCTACCAAATCTGGAGCGGGGGCCAAAGAAGTTTATGTCCCCCAACTGTGGTACTTTGATCTGTTCGCTTTTACAAGGGACCAAGAAGTACCCAGACAAGGGACATCCATTTCGGATCTAGACCCAGTGATCCAGCCGGACACCCCTGTCATACATGTAAGTACCTTTGTATTACAACACATTTTAATGTACATGCCAAAGTGGACTTAAATTTAAAAAATATTATTGTGAAATGTAGATAAAATGGCAGAATATATCTCTTCATGTACTGATAATTTATGTAGCTCAACGGTTGAGGCCTATCCATTTACAAGTGTCTTTTTCACAATTTTGCTGTTTTTGGGTATAGTGTGAAGATAAATTTCTTTGTCTATACAAGTGTCGTTTTCACATTTTTGCTGTATATGGGTGTTATAGTGTGAAGATTAATTTATTTTTCTTTGTGATTTACCATTTGTTTTTTGTTCATGCAGGACACAGAAGAGGCCATCTCCACACCTCCAACTGAACAAGACAGCATGCCGTTGATCATAGACGAAGTAGTCGAGCCACCATCATCTGTGCGGAGGCGGCTTTCACTTTCAGGAACGAAAAGGAAGGCTCCCACCTCGGCTCCCACCTCGGCTACTCCTGAATTGGTGGAAATTGCGAAAAAAGTTCTTACGGCAGAAAAAGAAACTAAAATAACTGGCTTTGCATATTTTGCTAATGAGAGGCTGCCTACTCTGGATCCTGTTCAGCGGCTTCATGCAGAGAGACTGATGTTTGAGGTACTGACTCAAGCGTCTTTTGGAACCCTGGACAACAGATATGTCGTCATGCCAAGACCGCAGTACCCGGACTACTCATGGCCGCACAATCCTGTGCCAAACCCAGTTGGGATAAACCCAAACGCTGGTGCTCCCCCTTATTTTTATTCACCGCAGAGGCAGCGTGGTAATGGCAATGATCCATCTTACCAGCAGTTGTAGTTTTTAAAATGTTTTACAAAAGTTTTTTTTGGTTGTTTTTATATTTTTACATTGATACCTTTTTTTAATAAAAAAACGTATTTATCTAATGAATTGTGGTCTTTTCTTATGTGATGTCAACTATTAAAATGTTGTATTTTTATTACATCTACTTGTCACACATGAGGTCATGGGAGTACCAGCTATCATAGGTGTTCCATCATAGGGAAAAAATGAAATGAAAAAAATATCAAAAATTAACATTTCTTTTAAAGGCCCTGGTCACACTAGCGCTAAAACCTTATACTAAAAAATAATACACCACACCTGCGTAGATTAACGTAAAATATAAAATATATATTATTGTCATATATATATATTTTTTTTTTAAATAAAGATATAAAATGTAAACAAAAACAAATAAAAAAAACAATAACAAAATAAAAAATTATAAACTAATTATTAACAAAATAAAAAATAATTACAAAAAAAATAACTTAATGAGGGCCCCGGTGTCCAGCCGCTGCCCTCTCCAGCATCACCCCGTGTTGATGCAGAGCTCCCATTGCACTTTGCAGCTCTGCCACCGCTGTCTGCATCGCTGCCACAGCGCTGCTCATTTTCGCCATCACCCGGCGGTGGGACACCAACAGGTCCTGGGCAGTTGGGATTTCTGTGGAGGAAAAGGTAACAGTTAATAGTGAATTCTGTTGCAACATCAACATGTACATGTTATGTTAATTAACACTTACGGTTGTCGTCAGACGACCCGCTGACCGCCCACCCAGAACCTGTTGGTCCGCCGGCTAGGGAAACACAGAAAAAAAATTTATATCACAACAGCCATTACACATAAGACCTTACAAAGTTCTCAAACTTGTCTGAAGCTTATATAATGTGCGTTAATTACCTGATGGGGAGCCTGCATCCGTGTGACGGGATGATGCTGGAGAGAATCCATTACCAGAAGGACTGGAAGACCCCAACTGTGGAGGGGGGTTGCTGCCAGGGAAGGGGTTGAAGGGATGGAGAGGTGTGGTGAGGATGGTGGTGGAGGGGTAGCCGGGGAAGGAGATGGAGGTGGAGGGGTAGCTGGGGACGGTGGAGCCGCAGCAGCTGGTGAAGGTGGTGCTGTAAATAAAATATACAATTCAGTCAAATAATCCTTCTACTAACCCCGTTACTGCCAGTACTTCCATCTATGCCTGTAAACCCCCTCACGACTGGTACTCCCTTCACTGCCTGCCCTATCACTGCTGGTACTCCCATCACTACTGGTCCTCCCGTTACTGCCAGTACTTCCATCTATGCCTGTAAACCCCCTCACGACTGGTACTCCCTTCACTGCCTTTCCCCATCACTGCCGGTACTCCCATCACTGCGGGTGCATTGATATAGGTAGATAAGGCTACTTTTACACTTGCGTTTTTTTTGCGCAGCGCAACTTGCGCTCTCGGACGCATGCGCAATGTTCCCCTATCTTTAACATGGCGGGCGCAGGGTCTAGCGCTTGCACGCGTTCATGTGCGTTTGTCGTGCGCTGCGCATTTTCCCGGTGTGCGCCCATACGCGATAGACGCTACATGTTGCATTTTTTTTTCCGGTCAAAAAAAAAGAGATGATTGAGACAGAGATGATGGAGACAGAGATGATAGAGCCAGAGATGATGGAGACAGAGATGATAGAAATGTGACACATAGACAACGCATGCGCCAAAAAAACCCAAACGCATGCAAAACGCATGAAATCGCAGACAAACGCTGCGTTTTTTTGTCGAAATGCGCATGCTGATGCGACTAAATATCGCAGCGTTTATAAGCGTTTGCATGCGTTTTTTTAATGCGCTTCTTGTGCGCTCGAAACGCAGCGCTAAAAAACACAAGTGTGAAAGTAGCCTACCCCACAAAACATAACCTATCCAGATACCCTCATCAATACTCACTCAGAGGCCTGCGGAGCTGGGCCCGGATGCTGGCGACCCTATCGCGTGAGCGATATCGCAGGTCCGCCAGCTTCTTTCTGATCTGTGCTCTTGTGCGCCGCACATTAAATCTCCTCTGCAGGCCCCGCCGGATCCTCTGCAGGCATACCCTTTTGTGGCGCATTGGATGCGCCACAGGTAGCCTGCAGTGATAATCCCAGAGGTCCGTCTTCTTTATGAGATAACGGACCTCCTCGTCCGTCCATTTTGGGCCGCGCTGTCTCTGTCTCGCCGCCGCCGCCATTGCCGCCATTACAAACAACAGCACATTGGGCAACGCCAGCGCCATGACGTCACAGCGTGCGCACGTTACGTGCGGCCGCACTCGCGACGCAAAACGGTTTTGCAATTGAAAATTGACCGCAGCAGCCATGCGCCAGCCAAGCACAGATATGAGATGCTGTTGCAATCGCAATACCACTGTGCCAAGCTAGGCGATCACAATGGCGGTGTCATGTCTTTATGGCTGGGGCTCGTGACAATCTTCACCTTGCAAATCACAATAGCTTTTTGCATATCTGTTTGCATATCTGTGTAGCTGCAGTGTGTGAGTAGTCACATTGCGATCACAATGACGTCGCATTTCTTTATGGCTGGGGCTCGCGAATCACCTTGCAAATCACAATAGCTTTTTGCATATCTGTTTGCATATCTGTGTAGCTGCAGTGTGTGAGTAGTCACATTGCGATCACAATGACGTCGCATTTCTTTATGGCTGGGGCTCGCGAATCACCTTGCAAATCACAATAGCTTTTTGCATATCTGTTTGCATATCTGTGTAGCTGCAGTGTGTGAGTAGTCACATTGCGATCATAATGACGTCGCATATCTGTGAATAGGTGATGATTCCCTGGTGAATGTTGACCTTTACCTCCCAAGAATTTTCAAATATATGTATAACAATTTTTTAATCTTACATATATGACTAAAATATATATATATTATATATTTAAACTTTATATATGCAGCTGTGGTGTAATATCTGTTATATATAATTATAATGTTTGAACGCTAGTGAGACCATAGGCCCTTAAAAATAATTGAAAGTATTTGAAACTTTTTTCTTTATTTTTTTAACAATTAACTCCTATGACTGATGGTACTCCCATGACCACGTGTGTGACAAGTAGATACAATGTAAAACCAAAAATAGACAACAAAAAAGCCTTTGAAAAGATTTTAAAAAACTGCAGCTGCTGGTAACATGTCTCTTTGCCATCCCCATTACTCCCTCCCCACATCTCACCCATCGTTAGCCCTTCTCCCATATTGGTAAAATAATTGAAAAAAACACAAATGCATTTTTAAAATAAAAATAATTTATTATAAAAACATTGTTAAAAAAAGGGTAAAGTAAAACATTCTCAAAATCTAACTAGACCTGATGCTGCCAACTCACTGCACCAGGCCCATTAAAGTAATGGCAGTACTTGTCTCTGCTGGCCTTCGCATTGTCCTTGCTCCTGCCTTAATTGACAGGTTGAAGGCCTGCAATAGCGGGATCATTGTCACGCCATTCTCCAAGCACCACGTCACCATTGCTGTCCGAGTCCATGAAGCCTGGCGGACTGTAAGTACCAGCATCGCGTTTTCTTAGAAAATTGTGCAGCACACAACAGGCCAACACCACCGAGTCTATCGATTCCAGCTTCATGTTGATTGGAGTGTGGAAAACCCTGAAGCGGTTGGCCATTATGCCGAAGGCATTCTCCACAACGCGCCGTGCCCTAGAGAGTCTGTAGTTAAAAATCCGCCTTTCCCCTGTCAAAGTCTTTTGTGGATACGGTTTAACAAGATGCTCATGAAGGGGGAAGGCTTCATCACCCACAAAAACAAAGTTTAGGTTGGCGGTGGTGTCCATGTTGGTCGGCAAGTTAAGTTTATTATTAAACAACCGTTCACCAAAACTTGTGTGCTCCAAAACGCCACCGTCAGAAACCCTTCCGTTCATGCCAACATCAACGTCAATAAATTCATAATTGGCATTAACAAGGGCCATGAGGATCATGCTGAAGTAGCCCTTTTAGTTATGAAAAAAGGATCCGCTGTTGGCTGGTTGCGTGATCCGCACATGTTTGCCATCCAACGCACCACCACAGTTTGGGAACTGCCAAATCCGTTCAAAATCAGAGGCAATAATTTGCCATTCCGCCACTGATTTGGGAAAAGGCATGTAGCTCCGTAAACTGCGGACGATGGCGTTGCATGTCTCCGGAATTAGTTCTCCAAGCAGCGACCGAGAAATTGCAGCAGAATATTGCAAATCCTTCATTGAACGTCCGGTTGCCAGAAATCGCAGCGTTACTGCCAAACGTTCCTCTGCTGAAACAGCTGCACGCATCCGGGTATCCTGCCGTTCAATGAGTGGCCTCACAGCTTCCAGTAGGAGCTTGAATGAATCCTCCGACATCCGTAGATAATTCCGGAAATCCTGCGGATTCTTCTCCTGCAATTCCCTCACTAGATGCATGTGGGAGAATTCGGACCTCTGCTCCAGCCATTCCCTGGTCCACATTTCGCTTGGAGCGCCTCTCTTCCACCCGTGCCTCTTCCTGACGATCTGCCTCCATTGATAGTGCAACTGCCACAATCACACGCTCCGCGGTGGACAGGTTCATTATGTGCAACCTGTACTGTAAAGAAGAGAAAAATTAATTACTAATTAATTACTATTAATAAAGTGTTTAAACAAAATAAAATAAAGAATAAAATAAAAAATATATAAAAAAAACTTTTCAGTTAACATTTAATATACAGTTTACAAACGTCTAAAATGGTGGGGGGGTAAAATAAATAAAGCAGACGAAAAAAAATAAAATAAGGTCAGGGGTGTAAAATAAATAAAGCAGACGAAAAAAAATAAAATAAGGTCAGGGGTGTAAAATACATAAAGCAGACGAAAAAAAATAAAATAAGGTCAGGGGTGTAAAATAAATAAAGCAGACGAAAAAAAATAAAATAAGGTCAGGGGTGTAAAATAAATAAAGCAGACGAAAAAAAAATAAAATAAGGTCAGGGGTGTAAAATAAATAAAGCAGACGAAAAAAAAAAAAAAATAAGGTCAGGGGTGTAAAATAAATAAAGCAGATGAAAAAAAAAAAAGGTCAAAAAACATTATCAAACAACATCACAAACAATATGTACCTTGAATCCAAATATTCCGAAGATCCAAATCAAAATGGGGATGGATAGTGCTCTAGCGGGATTGCAAAACCCACCACTGCGCCACAAACAGGATCGCAAAACTCCAACACACGATACTATCCTCGCAACAACGCACAAAGAGTCACCCACAAAGCGCTCTGGAAACAATGGATGGGGGCGCAGTTATTATAGCTGAGGTGATGTTGTGGTCACCAATCGGAGCTGAAGGGCGTTAACGAAAGAAAACAAAGTCCCGCCTGCGCCGCTGACTAATGCGTCGTCAACGAGGTCGCACATCGTTCACAAAAGGTGCCAGACACAGCGATATAGGCTCACCAGCGGGACGCCAACGATAAAAATACGGTCCAGAACTCTAGTGAACGATCAGCGAGATCACAGCAGGGGCCACGTCGTTGCTACATGCCACACACAACAACGTCACTAACGAGATCGCTAAATAGTGACGTTTTTTAGCGATCTCGTTAGCGTTCTTGTTTAGTGTGGCATACCCTTTAGAGACCAATAGTTAAAGCAACACAATGCAAACAGAGACTCCTGGTGGGGTAACACATTCTCCTTTTTAAATCCAGCCAACTGATTTAGTGGCCTAGCAGGATGGATTTCTGGTATTGTATAGACTTGCATGCAGATTTTATTGTTTTGTTTATTGTTATACTTAGCCGTAAAAGCGCTGATATATATATTAGCTAAGCTATTGAATAGTGTATGTGTAAAAAAATCTAAGGCTGAACCTTCCATAGTGTATCAAAGACCCAAGATAACCACAGCTGAGGGGGAAAGTGTGTCCACACTCAAGGTGGATGGGCGAAGCAGGTAGAAAGCCCTCTTATGGGTACTAGACCTATGAAACAGTAGCTCCTTTGTGGACACCAACTGACCCTGTGGCAAAAGGTTATACCATTTACAAAAGGGGGAAAATGATATTTTTCCTTCTCTTGTTAGAATTTGTTTTTATATTGTTGTTGCCTTATAGTCTCTGATTCAAGGATTTTATACTTCTTATCTCATATGCAATGTTTTCAAGAGTCTGCAAAAACATGTTTTGGGTACATGGTAAATAAAGTCATCATGACCTGGGTAATGGGGGGGCTACATGAGCTACATTAAGTTACATTTCTGTAAATGGTATAAAATACTGCCTACTTGAAAAAATAAACAGGAAAAGTGACTTGCTCACAAGCAGTGTGCATTCTTTCCTCCGAGCGCTCTTTATTTGAGGGCCTAATCTCTTAATTCGGCCTCACTGGTGATCTGGCATATCTGACTTTGGGTCAGTTCTGCTGTTCTGGCACCTTAGAGGGCTCTTGCAGTTGGTCATGGCAGCTGCAAACTATAACATCTGAAAAGTATTTCCCGCTTACATGTAGAGTATTGGTGTACTCAGGAAATTTTTTTTACAACAAACAGGTTAATTTTTTCCTATTAGGTCTTAGAAAAATTAAAATCCTGTGGCTAAAACAACATTTTAGTGGTAAAAATTTAATTATTTGCTCCACTGTCCATGGTATAGAAATCTGTGAGGCACATATGGTGTTTTCATGATCACTAGAACCCAATATGAATTCATTGGGGAGTGTAGTTTGTAAAATGAGGTCATATATAGTAACATAGTAGCATAGTATTTAAGGTTGAAGGAAGACCTTAAGTCCATCTAGTTCAACCCATAGCCTAACTAGTTGATCCAGAGGAAGGCAAAAAAATCCCATGAGGCAAACACTAAGCTCCACATTGGGGAAAAAAAGACTAGTTCCCTGGATCAACGCCCTATCAAGGAATCTAGTATATATACCCTGAAACTGTAACAACCCTGCTGGTATCACTGCATGGCCTCCCATCTCCCGCACACCAACATACTCACTGCTCCAGGTCTTGCTGTGATTCCTGTCTGCTGCCAGCTCCATGCTCTGTGCCTCTTGTCTCCTATCTGCTCTGTGCATGTTTCCTGGCTGTGTGCATAGGGGGGCGGTACCAGAACGCTCTGGTTCTTATGGAGTCAGAGTGCACATGTCTAATGTGTCCCTGACCAATTACCAAGAGCCCTCTAGTATGTAGGGCAGCTCCACCCTGTGGATCTTGCCTGTGCAATGTGTTAACTCAGTGTCTTGCTCCTGAGCTGCCAGGTCTTGCTCTGTGTTCCTCTTCTTGGAGGATTCACTCCTAGCTTTGCCTTGTACCTGGCTGTCTGCCCTACAGGAGGCTGAATATCCTGATCTTTGTGCTACTGCTGCTGACCTTGTCTTGTACTCGTCCTTTCCACCTTCCAGGAGGCAGAATATCCTGGTCCCTCTGTCTTTGTCCCTGTACCTTGTCTCGTGTCATTACCTTGTCTGAACTCTGTCCTACCTCTGTCTCTTAGTCTCCTTGTCTGTGGTTTCCTTCCCTGCTGTGTCTTGCCTTGTGTTCTCTCTGAACCACTTTTTTCCTCTTCTCCGCACTCCTGCGGTTCTGCTCCGTTCAACTCTGCTTTGCTCCTGCTGCAGAAATCTCTTGCTGCAGCTCCTGTCCGCATATCTTGCGGTCCCGCTCTGCTTCGCTCCTGCTGCTGCAGAATCTCTTGCTGCAGCTACTCTCCGCATACCTTGCGGTTCTGCTTTGCTTCGCTCCTGCCTCTGCAGAACCTCTTGCTTCTCTGCAGCCTTGCGGTTCTCCTATGTGAACAGGTCCAAACCTGTTCCTCCATACACCATTCCTTCCAGTCAGTACCAGTACCTGCACCTGCTGTGTGAACAGGTCCAAACCTGTTCCTCCATTCACCATTCCTTCCAGTCAGTACCAGTACCTGCACCTGCTGTGTGAACAGGTCTATACCTATTTCTGCATACACCATTCCTTCCACTTAGTACTTGTACCTGCAATTGCTGTGTGAACAGGGCCCTACCCATTCCACACACCACTTCATGTCCCTGTGCCTTTCCAGTTGCTACCTACCCTGTGTCTCAGCCATGCCTGCCAGCCCTATGTCCCAGCCGTGCCTGCCTACCCCGTGTTTCAGCCATACCTACGTACCCTGTGTCTCAGCAGTGCCTGCCAGCCCTGTGTCTCAGCCGTGCCTGCCTGCTCTGTGTCTCAGCTGTGCCTGCCTGCTTTGTGTCTCAGCTGTGCCTGCCTGCTCTGTGTCTCAGCTGTGCCTGCCTGCTCGCGTCTCTACCGTGCCCGCCTGCCAGTGTCTCAGCCGTGCCACCGTCTCCTCAAGTGGGATCAGCAGCCACAAGCAGACACCACCCTGGATTGGCACCTGGCAGCTGCCTGCCGCACAAGCCTGACCTCACCATCAGAGGCTCCAGTGAAAACCAAGGCAGCTGTCCTAGTCACGCCCCTTCTAGGGTAGTCTGGTTTGTGGCACAGTGGGGCCACATCCCCCTGGCTCACGCCCACCAGTGAGGGCGTGAGCGCGACAGTAACATTATACTTCCAAGAAAGGCATCCAGTCTTTTCTTAAATTTTAGCAGTGAATCACACATTACAACATCATATGGCAGACAGTTCCATAGTCTCACTGCTCTTACAATAAAGAATTATTCAAAATTTATAAATGCCTAGAAATATGGCACTTCCTAAATATAGATATTAAAAAAATGAAAGAAAAGGGAAGCTTGGTGCCAATAAAAACAATAAATTTATTTAAAATACATAAAAGATTCAACATGAATCATGAAGATAAAATCTTATCAGTGGTGACATCAAATACAAAAATAGTGCCGCAATGTGGAAAGGGTATGGCATTAATTTCCCTTATGTAGAAAAGGTCATCCTGCCAAGGGAAAAACATGTGTAATACGTTTATACATCATAATATTAAGGAGCAAATAGCTTCCAATGAATGTTAAATTTAGATTTAGTACATATCCCTAGGCAAAACAAATAGTATAGATATGCATAGATCTAGCATATGTGGTGAGCAAGTGAGTCTCAAATATAGTAAATCAATGGGATAAATAGCCTCATTAAAGTAATAAGACATATGCAAGCCAATTATGTAGATGTCAATGTAGAGCACAAGTGTGTAATTAATGAAGCCCATATATAAAGAAAGCTACAACATAAAGCATACAGTCATGGCCAAAAGTTTTGAGAATGACACAAATATTAATTTTTACAAAGTCTACTGCTTCAGTTTTTCTAATGGCAATTTGCATATACTCCAGAATGTTATAAAGAGTGATCAGCTTAACAGCAATTACTTGCAAAGTCAATATTTGGCTAGAAAATGAACTTTATCCCCCAAAACACATTTCAACATCATTGCAGCCCTGCCTTAAAAGGACCAGCTAACCTCTTCTCAGTGATTGCTCCATTAACACAGGTGTGGGTGTTGATGAGGACATGGCTGGAGATCAATCTGTCATGATTAAGTAAGAATGACACCACTGGACACTTTAAAAGGAGGCTGGTGCTTGGCATCATTGTTTCTCTTCTGTTAACCATGGTTATCTCTAAAGAAACACGTGCAGTCATCATTGCAATGCACAAAAATGGCCTAACAGGGAAGAGTATCGCAGCTAGAAAGATTGCACCTCAGTCAACAATCTATCACATCATCAAGAACTTCAAGGAGAGAGGTTCCATTGTTGCCAAAAAGGCTCCAGGGCGCCCAAGAAAGACCAGCAAGCGCCAGGACCGTCTCTTAAAAGTGTTTCAGCTGTGGGATCGGGCTACCAGCAGTGCAGAGCTTGCTCAGGAATGGCAGCAGGCAGGTGTGAGTGCATCTGCACGCACTGTGAGGCGCAGACTCTTGGAGCAAGGCCTGGTCTCAAGGAGGGCAGCAAAGAAGCCAGTTGTCTCCAGAAAAAACATCATGGAGAGACTGATATTATGCAAAAGGTACAGGCAGTGGACTGCTGAGGACTGGGGTAAAGTTATTTTCTCTGATAAATCCCCTTTTCGATTGTTTGGGACATCAGGAAAACGCCTCATTCGGAGAAGACAAGGTGAGCGCTACCACCAGTCTTGTCTCATGCCAACTGTTAAGCATCCTGAAACCATTCATGTGTGGGGTTGCTTCTCAGCCAAGGGAATCGGCTCTCTCACAGTCTTGCCTAAAAACACAGTCATGAATAAAGAATGGTACCAGAATGTCCTCCAAGAGCATCTTCTCCCAACCCTCCAAGAGCAGTTTGGCAATCAACAATGCCTTTTCCAGCATGAATGAGCACCTTGCCATAAAGCAAAGGTGATAACTAAATGGCTCAGGGAACAAAACATAGAGATTTTGGGTCCATGGCCTGGAAACTCCCCAGATCTTAATCCCATTGAGAACGCCACAATCAGGAAGTCAGCAGGAGCGCACATCGCTTGGCTTAGAATGGATCTGGCAATAAGTGGACAGATAACCATTATAAAGGGCATTATATGGAATAAATAAGGAATGAACTAAGGTGAGGATAGTTGGATATTGCTTATGGAGAAAAACTGAAAAAGAAAATAAAATATGAAGGGAATAATAAACGTATGGGTAAGTGTGAATATGCAGTGCGCATATGTGCAAATAGGAAGAAAAAGGGGAAGATAAACATAAAGTGAATAAATAAAGGGGAAGACAGTGTATGCCTAATAATAAAATATATCAAATTATGGTAATAAGATGCAACAAAAAATTGCATTAATATGAATGCATCAATTGATAAAGTGACAATAGTGCATCTTATCAGAGTATGATATAAGAAGCAACTAAAAATTGCATAAATATGCGTGACTCAATTGATAAAGTGATAATAGTGCATATTATTTAGGATAAATTCCCCATATATAAAAACATAATAATGTATATAAAGAAATAATATAATAAAATAATAAATAATGGAAAAATAATGATACAGAAAAAATAATAAGAAAAAATAACATAATATAATGAACAGAAGAGAGTCTCTCTGATGTAAACGCTTTTTTTTAGTCTTCAGAGTTCAGACTGTTGACGGTGGAAAGTTAGTCCCCCAAGACAAAAGAAAGGAAATCAGCAGAGGGCCACCATGATACAAGATCCCTGAGGTAAGTATATAATACATATCTGAGAAAAAAATGAAAAATTAAAATCATAAAAGAAAATTAAAAACATGACAAAAAATTACAGAAAAGGGGCAAAGCTAAGAACTTCGTTGAGGCCCGATGGTTGAAGGGATACTATTTTAGAGATCCATTGGGCCTCCAATTGGGCAAGATTCTTCCTCCAATTTCCTCCTCTTAAATCAATATGTATCTTGTCAATGCCTATAACCTTTAAAGACCGAGCATTACAATCATGGAAAATTTTGAAGTGCTTGGCTAACGGTTTCAAAATTGTCAGGTCATCAACGTCACAGGCATTGAAGATATCCCGGAAATGTTCCCCAACTCTCACCTTGAGTGGTCTGGATGTTAACCCTACATAGACCTTAGGGCAAGGGCATGCGGCATAGTAAATAACCCCTATAGTGTCACGTTATGTGTTGGGTAATTACAAATGTTGTCTTACCGTTACTGGACTAAAAGTTAGTAGCACGAAGCATGTTTGGGCAAGCAATGCAGGTTCCACATGGATAAAAGCCCCATTTTGGTCCTAGAGATCCAAAGGCCTTGTTTAATTGGGGTCCAGGATAATCGCTGCGAACCATATGGTTTTTCAAATTTGATGATCGCCTATAAGTAATTGATGGGTATTTGGAGATATGCTTGTTCAGAGTTTGATCCATTCGAAGTATCAACCAATATTTTGCCAAAGCATTTCTCATTTCTGGCCACTTGCAATTATATGCAGAGATAAACCTTACCATAGATTGATCATTCCGATTTTGACATGGTTGTAATAGATCTGTTCTTCTGGCTTTGGATGCTCTTTTGAAGCCTCTTTTGATGCTTTTTGGAGTAGCCACGTTCTTCAAATCTATGGGTTAAAATATTGGCTTGTTTAAGAAAGTTTTTCTCATTGGAGCAAATTCTCTGGCTCTCAAAAATTTCCCAGTTGGTATCATTAATAATAAAAAATATAGCGTGGCACTGCTGTGTGTGGTGCACAAGTAGGAGCCCAACCACAAATGAATGAAGAAATAAACTTGGCACTCAACTTATAGGCAAATGAGAAGAAATTTATTGCAGTCATAAAACAACGTTTCGGTCATCAACGGACCTTTTTCAAAGCACTGCAATGAATATACAGAGATACATACATGATATAATCGATATACTATGAGTGTAAATGCATAAATGAGTAAATTACATCATATGAGTATAAACAAATGAAAAAGCCCAATAAATGAGGCTGGTGAAAAAGTTGCAAAATAAAGAATGAAAATAAAGAATATAATAAAGGAAAAGAAAGGGAAAAAATCCTACCCGATTGCTTTGAGGATACTCTCAAATAGATGACACTAGAGTCATATGGGAGCTATAGAGATGTCCTGTAGAGACGTTTTACTGCACCAAATGAAACCAGAAAATAAATAAGAATATGGTGGGTTGGTATATGAGGTACTATAACCTGAATTTAATAAGGATAACATACCTTATAGTAATGGGATGACACCTGGGAGTATATATATTGTATTTAGTGAAAATTTCTACCTATTGAGTGAAGCATATGTATTAGACAGAATAATGATAGATAATGTCTATTTATAATAGCCAAATTGACACTCCGTGTCAACCGTTGAAACTAGGGAATATAGATAGACATGCAGATATGTGCAGTGCTTTTCGTGGAGCCAGAGTGTCAGGAATCGAACCCAGTACCTCTTGTCCACCGGCCAGCAGCTCTACCATCTGAGCTATTCTGCTGTTCATTGTTAATTATATAGTTCAACATTGTGCACTATTACAGAGTGCTGCTAATGAAAATAATCCCAAAGCAAAAAAGTATTATGGTGTACTTACACAGAAAATGTGGACTATCTTTGGTGATAACAGTTATATACTGTGGTGAAGGAAACCTAGACTTGTGAGACAATGTCCAGACAAAACATGAAAAGTGCACTAGTGGAAAATTGGAATAGTATAACTAAAGTGCACTTACTGAAGAAATGCAGTAGATTCATTAAGGACGCAATTTATACACACTGCAGTAGTAAATTGTAAGAATATAAATGAAAGTCCATCACAGTAAAACGTTATCAAGTGGTGGTGACAAAAGGTAGTGCACTTACTCAGACAATTGTGGTATAGTCCTTGAGGTGAGCAAACACTGTGGTAACAATGAAATATTCAAATAAGGTGAGGTTCCATATTCGTTATGACCGCTATGGTGTGCGGTGCCCAAGGTGCTTTCTTACCAGAAGTGGTGAGGAGTAAGGTGGCGTCTCATGCCAACACGGTGTCCACGCTTGTTGGTGAGTGGGAACGCCGTGTGTATCGCCATTTATGGCTGAGGGGCGGGACTAAACGTCCAGGTCACAGAGGAAGTCAGAGACAGGAAGTGGGCGGCTTTGTTGTGTTCCACTGATGTGACTATGTGTTCCAGCGGCCATTTTGGGGCCGGCTTAGGGCGGTAACTATGAAGATGCCGTGGGCAGCATGAAAAAGAGGAACGCTTTGCTGGTTCTGAAATCACAGTCTGGTAATATAATGGTATTGTTATAATAGCAGTCGAGTAGGAAGCAGAGAGGATGAAGAAGAATCCAGAGTAGGACGAGGAACGTTTTCAACTATCGGTTCAATAGAGTCGACTCTGGAAAGAGAATACAGGCATTATAATCTGTAATGTGGTAATACATAGTAAAACAATGGACATAAAATATAATGTTAAGGGCTAGTTCCTACATTATTAACAGGCGATGTGTCGATACTACCTAATGGAAATGATGAGTGTAGTGGGATACTAAATGAATGATTGAAGGTCATAGTCTCTATTTAGACCTCTTGGAGCAAGAGTTTGTAGCTCGTGTATCCAAAAGGATTCTCTCTTTTTGAGATGCTTAATACGATCACCCCCACGTCTTTGTAGTGCTACTAGTTCAATAATTTGAAATCTTAGTTGTGCTATAGAATGTCCCGTAGTGATGAAGTGATACGGAACTGGTAGTAGCATATTTTTGCATCTTATTGTGGATTTGTGTTTGGAGATCCGATCCTTAATGGGTTGAGTGGTTTCTCCCACATAAAGTAAGCCACATGGGCATTTAATAAGGTAAATGGCATATGAAGAATTACAAGTGGAGTAATCTTTGATGTTATATTTTTTACCTGAATGTGGGTGAAAGAAACTATCCCCTTTGAGGACGTTGTTGCACTGATTACAGTGCAGACAGGGATATGTTCCCATTCTAGGTCTGGAAAGGAATCTCTGTGAAGAGGCTTGTGGCTGCATATTTAAGTCAGCTTTAACCAGTGAATCACGAATATTATGCGGACGTTTATAGCACGGTAGAAAAGGATTGCGAAACTCTTCTACGTTGGGATGTGCTGTTTGGAGTATATTCCAATGTTTGCGTATTGAATGGTGCAGAATGTGAACATATGGATGATATGCGTGTACCAAAGGTATACGGTTAGTTGCCGATTTACGAGTATTTAGTGGGGGATTTTGGGCTTCTGTTAGTAAGGTGGGGGATAACCCCTTTCTTGGAATTTTTTATACATTTCATTGATTCTGATTGCGCTCTGAGTGGGATCAGAAACAATCCTACGGACTCTTTGGAACTGGGATCGTGGGATCGCTCTCTTAGTTGTGAGAGGATGGAGACTACCGTAGTGTAAGATACTGTTGCGATCCGTTGGCTTCCGGTAAAGGTCCGTAGATAGTGTGCCACTACTATTTTTGATGACCATGGTGTTTAGGAAACTGACTTGATCTCGACTATGGGTAATAGTGAATGTCAGTTCTGGCCAAGCTGAATTGAGTATATTGAAGAAGTCCAATAGTGTATCTTCAGTACCAGTCCAAATGCAAAAGATGTCATCAATAAAGCGTTTCCAAACTATACAGTATTGTTTAAATGTGGAGTTAGGGTAAATCACCTCTTCCTCAAAGGCCGCCATGTAGCTATTTGCATAAGGCGGGGCTATGTTCAAGCCCATTGCGGTCCCTTTCGTCTGTAGATAGAATGTGTCTCCAAACATAAAAAAGTTTTTAGTAAGGACTATAGTTAGTAATTGTGTACACAGATCTATAATTTCAGGAGACTTGTCAAATGAGTGAAGGAGATGTCTTGTACAGGATATGCCCTTCTGGTGAGGGATGGAAGTGTATAGGTCTTTGACATCTAATGACACAAGAATGGCATTGGCTGGTACTGTGCCTAGATTAGTAATCGTCTGTAAAAATGTCCCGTATCGAGAAGATAAGATGGTGCCTTCCTTGTCAACGGTGTAAGAATTTTGTAAAGGTGTAAATGTGCTCTTATTCCTTAGACCAAAATCTGACACTGAAATCATACATTTGGGTGTAATATTGGGTGTAATATTAGTTGGTAATGATAATTCAGGAGCCGTTGCAAAATGGGCATATAATCTTAATCGGCGGTAGAATCGATGGAGATCCATGTCCATGGTGAAAGTGTCAAATTTATAAGAGGGACAGAATGAGAGTCCCTTCTGTAGCAGGTTATATTTTGCAACGGCTCCTGAATTATCATTACCAACTAATATTACACCCAAATGTATGATTTCAGTGTCAGATTTTGGTCTAAGGAATAAGAGCACATTCCGACCCCCACACAACTCACGTGCTGTTGAAACCTTTATTAATTTCATTAATACAGCTTTCTTGAAACTAAGACACGACATGGATACAGGTAAACTCCATTACCCATCTAACCTCTCACCAATAGATTTTCAGGCACTACAAACCCTTAGACAGGATGATAACATCATAATTAAACCTGCTGACAAAGGTGGTGCCATCGTTGTAATGGACAAAACAGCCTATGTCACTGAAGTCACTCGACAGTTGAGTAATGAAAATACATACGTCAAATTAACTATGAATCCTACTAGTGAATACAAATCACTTATTGATCAAACTTTGACACATTATGTGAGCTTGGGTATCATCGATTCAAAAACACAGGAGTTTCTCACCACCAGAAATCCGATAACTCCTGTGTTTTATATCCTACCCAAGATCCATAAAAACCTGGAGAACCCCCCAGGGAGACCGATAGTGGCCTCTACTGAGTCCCTACTATCGCCACTATCTATTTTCCTGGAGAAAATTCTTACACCGTTGACAAGGAAGGCACCATCTTATCTTCTCGATACGGGACATTTTTTACAGACGATTACTAATCTAGGCACAGTACCAGCCAATGCCATTCTTGTGTCATTAGATGTCAAAGACCTATACACTTCCATCCCTCACCAGAAGGGCATATCCTGTACAAGACATCTCCTTCACTCATCTGACAAGTCTCCTGAAATTATAGATCTGTGTACACAATTGCTAACTATAGTCCTTACTAAAAACTTTTTTATGTTTGGAGACACATTCTATCTACAGACGAAAGGGACCGCAATGGGCTCGAACGTAGCCCCGCCTTATGCAAATAGCTACATGGCGGCCTTTGAGGAAGAGGTGATTTACCCTAACTCCACATTTAAACAATACTGTATAGTTTGGAAACGCTTTATTGATGACATCTTTTGCATTTGTACTGGTACTGAAGATACACTATTGGACTTCTTCAATATACTCAATTCAGCTTGGCCAGAACTGACATTCACTATTACCCATAGTCGAGATCAAGTCAGTTTCCTAGACACCATGGTCATCAAAAATAGTAGTGGCACACTATCTACGGACCTTTACCGGAAGCCAACGGATCGCAACAGTATCTTCCACTATGGTAGTCTCCATCCTCTCACAACTAAGAGAGCGATCCCACGATCCCAGTTCCAAAGAGTCCGTAGGATTGTTTCTGATCCCACTCAGAGCGCAATCAGAATCAATGAAATGTATAAAAAATTCCAAGAAAGGGGTTATCCCCCCACCTTACTAACAGAAGCCCAAAATCCCCCACTAAATACTCGTAAATCTGCAACTAATCGTATACCTTTGGTACACGCATATCATCCATATGTTCACATTCTGCACCATTCAATACGCAAACATTGGAATATACTCCAAACAGCACATCCCAACGTAGAAGAGTTTCGCAATCCTTTTCTACCGTGCTATAAACGTCCGCATAATATTCGTGATTCACTGGTTAAAGCTGACTTAAATATGCAGCCACAAGCCTCTTCACAGAGATTCCTTTCCAGACCTAGAATGGGAACATATCCCTGTCTGCACTGTAATCAGTGCAACAACGTCCTCAAAGGGGATAGTTTCTTTCACCCACATTCAGGTAAAAAATATAACATCAAAGATTACTCCACTTGTAATTCTTCATATGCCATTTACCTTAATAAATGCCCATGTGGCTTACTTTATGTGGGAGAAACCACTCAACCCATTAAGGATCGGATCTCCAAACACAAATCCACAATAAGATGCAAAAATATGCTACTACCAGTTCCGTATCACTTCATCACTACGGGACATTCTATAGCACAACTAAGATTTCAAATTATTGAACTAGTAGCACTACAAAGACGTGGGGGTGATCGTATTAAGCATCTCAAAAAGAGAGAATCCTTTTGGATACACGAGCTACAAACTCTTGCTCCAAGAGGTCTAAATAGAGACTATGACCTTCAATCATTCATTTAGTGTCCCACTACACTCATCATTTCCATTAGGTAGTATCGACACATCGCCTGTTAATAATGTTGGAACTAGCCCTTAACATTATATTTTATGTCCATTGTTTTACTATGTATTACCACATTACAGATTATAATGCCTGTATTCTCTTTCCAGAGTCGACTCTATTGAACCGATAGTTGAAAACGTTCCTCGTCCTACTCTGGATTCTCCTTCATCCTCTCTGCTTCCTACTCGACTGCTATTATAACAATACCATTATATTACCAGACTGTGATTTCAGAACCAGCAAAGCGTTCCTCTTTTTTCATGCTGTCCACGGCATCTTCATAGTTACCGCCCTAAGCCGGCCCCAAAATGGCCGCTGGAACACATAGTCACATCAGTGGAACACAACAAAGCCGCCCACTTCCTGTCTCTGACTTCCTCTGTGACCTGGACGTTTAGTCCCGCCCCTCAGCCATAAATGGCGATACACACGGCGTTCCCACTCACCAACAAGCGGTGGACACCGCGTTGGCATGAGACGCCACCTTACTCCTCACCACTTCTGGTAAGAAAGCACCTTGGGCACCGCACACCATAGCGGTCATAACGAATATGGGACCTCACCTTATTTGAATATTTCATTGTTACCACAGTGTTTGCTCACCTCAAGGACTATACCACAATTGTCTGAGTAAGTGCACTACCTTTTGTCACCACCACTTGATAACGTTTTACTGTGATGTACTTTCATTTATATACTTACAATTTACTACTGCAGTGTGTATAAATTGCGTCCTTAATGAATCTACTGCATTTCTTCAGTAAGTGCACTTTAGTTATACTATTCCAATTTTCCACTAGTGCACTTTTCATGTTTTGTCTGGACATTGTCTCACAAGTCTAGGTTTCCTTCACCACAGTATATAACTGTTATCACCAAAGATAGTCCACATTTTCTGTGTAAGTACACCATAATACTTTTTTGCTTTGGGATTATTTTCATTAGCAGCACTCTGTAATAGTGCACAATGTTGAACTATATAATTAACAATGAACAGCAGAATAGCTCAGATGGTAGAGCTGCTGGCCGGTGGACAAGAGGTACTGGGTTCGATTCCTGACACTCTGGCTCCACGAAAAGCACTGCACATATCTGCATGTCTATCTATATTCCCTAGTTTCAACGGTTGACACGGAGTGTCAATTTGGCTATTATAAATAGACATTATTCTGTCTAATACATATGCTTCACTCAATAGGTAGAAATTTTCACTAAATACAATATATATACTCCCAGGTGTCATCCCATTACTATAAGGTATGTTATCCTTATTAAATTCAGGTTATAGTTAGTGTTGAGCGATACTGCTCGATATCTAAAAATATCGGATAGGAATGGTATCGCCGATATCACTAAATATCGTCGATATCCGATTCCGATACCGGAAGTCCAATGTAAGTCTATGGGAACCAAATATCGACATTAAAAAAAAACATTCTTGCCTTGTTGGTTAATTGTACATGAAGGAAAACAACAAAGACTAATGTAGAATGTATTGGGGGAGGTTGAGGAGACAATAAAGGCATACATGTTTAACCCAATGCATTGGAATAGCATTAATATATTTTTTTTTGGAAATACGTTTGGATTGACTAACAAATTGACAATGTTGTTAACCTTTTTTCTATTTTGGCAAATATGTATGTTTCACAACTTCCATGCTCTTCACCTTTTTAACTTTTGCCAGTGCCACACTTTCTCCTTCATAATCTTCAGCAGCAGCATCATCTTTCTCATCAAATTATTCTTCATCTTCACCTTCTTAATCTTCTTCTTAACCCCTTAGTGACAGAGCCATTTTGCAGCTTAATGACCGGGCCAATTTTTACAATTCTGACCACTGTCACTTTATGAGGTTATAACTCTGGAACGCTTTAACGAATCCCGCTGATTCTGAGATTGTTTTTTCGTGACATATTGTACTTCACGTTAGTGGTAAAATTTCTTTGATATGACTTGTGTTTATTTATGAAAAAAACGGAAATATGGCGAAAATTTTGAAAATTTAACAATTTTCAAACTTTAAATTTTTATGCCCTTAAATCAGAGAGATATGTCACACAAATTTCTTAATAAATAACATTTCCCACATGTCTACTTTACATCAGCACAATTTTGGGACCAAAATTTTTTTTTGTTACGAAGTTATAAGGGTTAAAAGTTGACCAGCGATTTCTCATTTTTACAACACCATTTTTATTTTAGGGACCACCTCACATTTGAAGTCACTTTGAGGGGTCTATATGATAGAAAATAGCCAAAAGTGACACCATTCTAAAAACTGCACCCCTCAAGGTGCTCAAAACCACATTCAAGAAGTTTATTAACCCTTTACGTGCTTCACAGGAACTGAAGCAATGTGGAAGGAAAAAATTAACATTTAACTTTTTTTGCAAAAACTTTACTTCGGAACCTATTTTTTTTATTTTCACAACTGTTAAAAGAAAAAATGAACCACAAAATTTGTTGTGCAATTTCTCCTGATTAAGCCGATACCCCATATGTGGGGGTAAACCACTTTTTGGGCGCACGGCAGAGGTTGCAAGGGAAGGAGCGACATTTGACTTTTTCAACGCAGAATTGGCTGGACGCCATGTCGCGTTTGTAGAGGCCCTGATGTGTCTAAACAGTGGAAACCCATCACAAGTGACCCCATTTTGGAAACTAGACCCCCTAAGGAACTTATCTAGATGTGTGGTGAGCACTTTGAACCTCCAAGTGCTTCACAGAAGTTTATAAACATAGAACAGTGAAAATAAAAAATCATATTTTTTCCACAAAAACAATCTTTTCACCCCAATTTTTATTTTCCCAAGGGTAACAAGACCCCAAAAGTTTTTGTGCAATTTGTCCTGAGCATTCTGATACCCCATATGTGGGGGTAAACCACTGTTTGGGTGCAAGGCAGAGCTTGGAAGGGAAGGAGCGCCGTTTGACTTTTTCAGCGCAGAATTGTCTGGACTTCATGTCGTGTTTGTAGAGGTCCTGATGTGTCTAAACAGTGGAAACCCCCACAAGTGACCCCATTTTGGAAATTAGACCCCCTAAGGAACTTATCTAGATGTGTGGTGAGCACTTTGAACCTCCAAGTGCTTCACAGAAGTTTATAACATAGAACCGTGAAAATAAAAAATCATATTTTTTCCACAAAAACAATCTGTTTACCCCAATTTTTATTTTCCCAAAGGTAACAAGACCCCAAAAGTTTTTGTGCAATTTGTCCTGAGCATGCCGATACCCCATATGTGGGGGTAAACCACTGTTTGGGCGCACGGCAGGGCTTGGAAGTGAAGGAGCGCCGTTTGACTGTTTCAAACCAAAATTGGCTGGAATTGAAATTGGACGCCATGTCGCATTTGGAGAGCCCCTGATACGCCTAAACAGTCGAAACCCCCCACAAATCACACCATTTTGGAAACTAGACCCCTTAAGGAACTTATCTAGATGTGTGGTGAGCACTTTGAACCCCCAAGTGCTTCACAGAAATTAATAAACGTAGAGCCGTGAAAATAAAAAATCATTTTTTTCCTCAAAAATGATTCTTTAGCCCGCTATTTTTTTTATTTTCCCAAGGGTAACAGGAGAAATTGGACCCAAAAAGTTGTTGTGCAATTTTTCCTGAGTACGCTGATACCCCATATGTGGGGTGAAACCACTGTTTGGGCGCATGGGAGTGCTTGGAAGGGAAGGAGCGCCATTTTGTAATGCAGACTTTGATGGAATGTTCTGCGGGCGTCATGTTGTGTTTGCAGAGCCCTTGATGTACCTAAACAGTAGAAACCCTCTGCAAGTGACACCATTTTGGAAACTAGACCCCCCAAGGAGCTTATCTAGATGTGTGGTGAGCACTTTGAACCCCCAAGTGCTTCACAGAAATTTATAAACGCAGAGCCGTGAAAATGAAAAATCATTTTTTTTCTCAAAAATGTTTTTTTAGCCAGCTATTTTTTATTTTCCCAAGGGTAACAGGAGAAATTAGAATCCCAAAATTGGTGTGCAATTTGTCCTGAGTACGCTGATACCCCATATGTTGGGGTAAACCACTGTTTGGGCGCACGGCAGGGCTTGGAAGGGAGGGAGCGACATTTGACTTTTTGAAAGCCACGTCGTGTTTGGAGACCCCCTGATGTGTCTAAACAGTGGAAACCCCCCACAAGTGACCCCATTTTGGAAACTAGACACCTTAAGGAACTTATCTAGATGTGTGGTGAGCACTTTGAACCCCCAAGTGTTTCACAGAAATTTATAAACGCAGAGCCGTGAAAATGAAAAATAATTTTTTTTCTCAAAAATGTTTTTTTTAGCCAGCTATTTTTTATTTTCCCAAGGGTAACAGGAGAAATTAGAACCCCAAAATTGGTGTGCAATTTGTCCTGAGTATGCTGATACCCCATATGTTGGGGTAAACCACTGTTTGGGCGCACGGCAGGGCTCGGAAGGGAGGGAGCGACATTTGACTTTTTGAAAGCCACGTCGTGTTTGGAGACCCCCTGATGTGTCTAAACAGTGGAAACCCCCCACAAGTGACCCCATTTTGGAAACTAGACCCCTTAAGGAACTTATCTAGATGTGTGGTGAGCACTTTGAACCCCCAAGTGTTTCACAGAAATTTATAAACGCAGAGCTGTGAAAATAAAAAATCATTTTTTTTCTCAAAAATGATTTTTTTAGCCAGCTATTTTTTATTTTCCCAAGGGTAACAGGAGAAATTAGAACCCCAAAATTGGTGTGCAATTTGTCCTGAGTACGCTGATACCCCATATGTTGGGGTAAACCACTGTTTGGGCGCACGGCAGGGCTCGGAAGGGAGGGAGCGCCATTTGACTTTTTGAACGCCACGTCGTGTTTGGAGACCCCCTGATGTGCCTAAATAGTGGAAATCCCTCAATTCTAGCTCCAACCCTAACCCCAACACACCCCTAACCCTAATCCTAACCTAAATCCCAACCCTAATTCCAACCCTAACCTTAATTGTAACCCTAACCCTAATTTTAACCCTAACCCTAATTGTAACCTTAACCCTAATTATAACCCTAATTATAACCCTAACCCTAAGGCTAGGTTCATTTTGCGTTTTACCAGCCCGTTCAACACATAGCGTTGACGGGCTGGTAACGGTATAGCATAACACGATCGCGTTATGCTATACCCGCTAGCGCAGAGGAATCAGCAGATGATTCATCTGCGCTAGCGGTGACGGAGCCCAGACGCTGCAGCCC
Organism: Oophaga sylvatica; assembly: GCA_033576555.1. Taxonomy (NCBI): domain Eukaryota; kingdom Metazoa; phylum Chordata; class Amphibia; order Anura; family Dendrobatidae; genus Oophaga; species Oophaga sylvatica. The sequence goes on along the minus strand of JARQOD010000006.1, from coordinate 164,803,201 downwards.
GCGTCCGAGGCTCCGTCACTGAATGATGGCACGTCGCAAACGCATCCCGCTTTACGGCATGCGTCGCGATGCGCCCTCAAATGGGGGTGAATGGCAGCGTTAACGGACTGCGTTACACCGCGTTATACCACGGTGTAGCGCAGTCCGTCTAACGGACTGCCATAACGCAGTATGAACCCAGCTTAACCCTAACGCTAATTATAACCCTAACCCTAATGCTAACCCTAATGCTAACCCTAACCCTAATTATAACCCTAACCCTAATTATAACCCTAACCCTAATTATAACCCTAACCCTAACAGAAAAATGAAAATAAATATAATTTCTATTTTTTATTATATGTCCCTAACTAAGGGGGTGATAAATGGGGGGGTTATGTACTGTTTTTTTTATTTTGATCACTGTGATAGTTTATCACAGTGATCAAAATGCACTTTCTGGAGAATGAATGAAATCATTTTTGAATCTGCCGCCAAGCAGATCGGCGGGCGCACTGCGCATGCGCCCGCCATTTTTTTTTTGCAGGAAGAAGACGCCGGGATCCTGGGGCCTGCGGGAGGACGGAGGACACCGGTAAGTATACGGGGGGGCGATCGGTGGACCGGGGGACCCTCATTTTCTCCCCTCTGATGTGCGATCACATCAGAGGAGAGAGAAATCATTTTTTTTTTTTGCGATCGCATCTATGCTTGCATAGATGCGATCGCAACACCGGGATCGGTGAATACCGACCCGGATCATGTTCTCTGGGGTCTCGGCTACCCCCGGTAGCCGAGACCCCAGAGAATATTTGCCCATCCCCCCCAGGACACAGCGGCACATAGCGGCGGGCGCACTGAGCATGCGCCCGCCATTTTCTTCATCGCGCCGGCCCCGGGGGACACCGGAGGGCCCTGGGGCCACATACAGGACATCGGGGGCCACATGGGGGTCCCGGGGACCCTTTTTCTCTGTCCTCTGATGTCCGATGACATCAGGGGACAAAGAAATTAAATGACACAACTTTTTTTTTTTTTTTTTGCGGTCGCCGTTATAGGGTTAATAACGGCGATCGCAACATCGGTGTCGGTAAAAACCGACCCGATTCATGTTCTCTGGGGTCTTGGCTACCCCCGGTAGCCGAGACCCCGGAGAAAATGCGCCTCTGGGGGCGCTATTCACTTTTTCCACAGCGCCGTTAATTAACGGCGCTGTGGTTTAAGTACCCTTAATGACCGCCGTTAAAAGGCGTATCGGCGGTCGTTAAGGGGTTAAACTTCTTGCTATTCATGTTTTTGTTTACATTACTCATATTGTTATTATTAAACTAATTAATCTTCTTCATATTCAAATTCTTCATCTTCTTCCTCTTCATCTTCTTCATCATATTCTTATTTGTGACAGAGATTCCTGTACTTGTAATCTGTAAAAGTATGAATTGTTCATCCTTCCGTTCTTGCTGTCACAAAAGATTTAAATTACAACAGTATTTGTCCGTGTTCAGTTTAGCCTGCAGCAGCAGGCATTTTCCAGGGGCACCACGAGGAGGAACGGACTCACCCCCATACACTGCTTAGTCTTCTTCTGCTTAGAATTTAGAGCATATATTTTGCTCTTCATTTTGGTCTTATACTTCATGTTCTTCTGCTTTTTGATCTTCTGCTTATTGTTCTTCTGTCTCTTGTTCTGTATCTTGTAGTTTGTCTTAACCTTCTTTGTCCTGTTGGTGATCTTCTTCTGGGTAATCTTTTATTTTTTCTTTGTGATGGTGTTCAGGCTGGTTGGCTTCATGCTCGTCGTCCTTGTTGTCGTCATCTTCTTCTGGGTGGTCTTTAAGGTCGTCTAATTTCCGAGAAACAGCTGACGTTACTGGAACCCTGACGGGTATCAGATGGAGCAAGAGACAATGGAAGTAACGAGGACCAGCTGACTGTGCTGGAACCCGGACGGGTAGCAGAAGGAAAGAGGCAATGTCACAACCGAGTACCAGCTGACGTTACTGTGACACGGTTACTAAGCAGGAGGTACCTGTGCTCCAAAGCACTACTAAGAACCAGCAGACGTTGGTGGAACTCGGATACGGAGATGGAGGCACCTAGGCCAAAGGCACTGGGGAGAACCAGTTGACGGTACTGGACCCCGGCCGGGTAGCAGAAGGAAAAGAGGCAATGTCACAACCGAGTACCAGCTGACGTTACTGTGACACGGTTACTAAGCAGGAGGTACCTGTGCTCCAAAGCACTACCAAGGACCAGCAGACGTTGGTGGAACTCGGATACGGAGATGGAGGCACCTAGGCCAAAGGCACTGGGGAGAACCAGTTGACGGTACTGTACCCCGGACGGGTAGAAGAACGCACCCATGAAAATGTAAGTTGACAGGACGCAAGCCGTCCGCAGTTACCGAATCACACAGTCCTACAGTGGGTGCTTGTCCTATTGTCACAATGGAAACCGTCTTTATTTACATATCCCACAGCACACATAGGAATCACCTAAACTGCAGGCACCATAGAGTCGGCTAACCCGAATGCAACACGACAGCACAACTTATTGGAGGATAATTGACGTTCACACTGCCAGGAAACAGCTGTCGTGCTGTAACCAGGCTGGCCAGGAGTCAGTACCCCTGCCAATTACTTACGAGCAACAAATGGCGGTGTTGTAGCCAGGGAGTAGAGTTCAGGTGGTAGAAAGATGAACATAACAGGAGACATTGAAACCGTTGCCAAACAGTTATTTAATCTGAAAACGGACAGGCAAATTCAGGTGAGATCCATGCCTTGTTCATTTTCAGAAAAGTAAGCCGGTCTACATTCTCTGAGGATAGTCGCATGCGACGGTCTGTTACTACACCACCTGCAGCACTAAAGACACGCTCAGATAATACACTGGCAGCAGGGCAAGCCAGCACCTCCAATGCATACTGGCTAAGCTCTGGCCATGTATCCAACTTAGAGACCCAAAATTTGAAAGGGGAAGAGGCATCTGGGAGTACACTTAGAGGGAAAGCCAAGTAGTCTGTCACCATCTTACGGAAACGTTTCTTCCTGGTGACTGGAGCCGTCTCGGATGGTGTAGACCTTGCTGGCGCTGTCAGGATCCCGTCTGGGTTGGAGCCGATGTTACTGCAAACACTAGGGAAAGCAGAGGCAGGTAGCGTAGTCAGAAGGCAGGCCGAGGTCGGTACACAGGAAAGCAGTGTTTGTAGCAGGGAAGCAGGCAAATAACGTAGTCAGGTGGCAGCCGGAGGTCGGTACACAGGAAAGGCAGTTCGGTAGCAGAGGAGCAGGCAGATAACGTAGTCAGGTGGCAGCAGGAGGTCAGTACACAGGAGAGCAGTGTTTGTAACAGCAGGAACAGCAGGAGAAAGAGCTTGACTAAAGGCTGGAAGCACAATAATCTCGCAATGATACACCCACAGGGCCAGGTTTATATAGGGTGTGTAATTGGCAATCAGAGGCCCAATCAAGAGAGCACTAGGTGTAGCCAATCAGGAAGAACAGTCAATGGTATCTGGGTTCAGCAAGGAACTTTGCAGCCAGCAGAATAGCTCAGATGGTAGAGCTGCTGGCCAGTGGACAAGAGGTACTGGGTTCGACTCCTGACAGTACTCCCCTCCTTCCAGGATGGCCTCTGGACATCTCAGGAGCTGGCTTATCCGGGTACCTTTGATGAAAGGCTCTTGTTAGTCTAGGAGCATGGACGTTGTCCCTTGGTTCCCATGAATTTTCCTCTGGTCCGTAACCCTTCCACTGCACCAGATACTGCAGTTTACCTCTGAATTTTCGGGAGTCCAGAATCTTATCCACAATGTATTCTTCTTCACCACGGATCCTTTCTGGTGGAGGAGGTGGCTGAATTCTTCCTGGAAACGGGTTTTCACAGAAGGGTTTGAGCAAGGATATGTGAAACACTGGATGAATCTTTAGATTGTTGGGAAGTTTTAAACGAAAAGCAACCTGGTTAATTTTTGCAGAAATTTGAAAAGGTCCAATGAATTTCTGACCCAATTTGGAGGATGGCACATGTGTCTTAAGGTTTTTAGTGGACAGCCAAACTTTGTCTCCAACCTGAAGAGCAGGGGCACTCTCCGATGTTTATCTGCTGCTTCCTTATATTCTTCCTGGGTCTTGAGCAATATCTCTGATAATTCCTTCTGGGATTCCTGTAATTTTGTAAGCCTGTCATTAACAGCAGGAATGGGAGTGTTCACTGGCAGATTAGGGATAAATACTGGATGTACTCCATAATTAGCAAAAAATGGGGTTTGAGATGTAGCGCTATGTATGGAGTTGTTGTAGGCAAACTCTGCTGTTGGTAAATAGTCCACCCAGTCATCCTGAAGATAGGAAATGAAGCAACGGAGGTATTGCTCCAAAGTCTGGTTCGTTCTCTCCGTCTGGCCATTGGACTGAGGATGGAAAGCGGTAGAAAGATTCACCGTGACTCCCAAGGCTGTACAGAAACTCTTCCAAAATTTTGACGTAAACTGAACGCCTCTGTCAGACACCACGCTGTCAGGAATTCCATGTAACCTGAATACTTCTTTGATCATCAGTTCTGCAGTTTTTTCAGCAGTAGGAATTCCTTCAGTTGGAATAAAGTGGGCCATTTTTGTGAGTCGGTCCACTATGACAAGGATGACGGTCATCTGTTTGGAAGGGGGTAGTTCCACAATAAAATCCATGGAAATAGATCCCCAAGGCCTGGATGGAACTGGGAGTGGTTGCAAGAGTCCTAGAGGAGACTATCGTGGGGTCTTGTTTCGTGCGCATGTTAAACAGGTTGAAACATATTTCCTCACGTCCTTCCTACAATTAGGCCACCAAAAGAAACGAAGTAGTAAGTCTTGTGTTTTTGCAACTCCAGGATGTCCTGCCAGTTTAGAATCATGGACACTTTTGAGGACTTCAAGGCGAGAAGATTCAGGTACATATATTTGGTGTTTCTGCATCCAAAACCCCTCTTTGAATGAAAGATCGACGTCTTCCGAAGGATGGTTAAGGAAAGAGTCCTCTTGATATCCATCTTTAATTCTATTACCTAGTCCTCTAGAGTGCAATATTCCCAAAAAATTTTTAGGGCCTATAATTGTATCATCATTACTAGACCTCTCCTGAGGTTCCGAACACATCCTGGACAGGGCGTCAGCCTTGCCATTCCTTGAACCAGGCCGGTAAGAGATTATAAAATTGAATCTTTAGAAAAATAAGGCCCATCGTGCTTGTCTTGCAGACAATCTTTTTGCTGTACGGAGGAATTCAAGATTCTTGTGGTCCGTGAGGACAGTCACAGGGTGATTGGCACCTTCCAGAAGATGTCTCCACTCGGAGAAGGCAACTTTAATGGCTAACAGTTCTTTATTACCAATGTCGTAGTTCTTTTCTGTAGATGACATGGTGTGGGAAAGAAACGCACATGGGTGAAGTTGCATTTTGTCCCCAACTCGCTGAGACAGAATGGCTCCCACTGCAGAGTCCGAGGCGTCCACTTCGACAGTAAATGGCAATTCAGGATTTGGGTGTACTAACAATGGAGCAGACGTAAAAAGAGTTTTCAACTTGTCAAAAGCCTCCTGTGCCTCTGGAGACCAGAAAAATGCTTTTGTCTTTTTTGTTAGTGTAGTAATTGGTAGTATGATCCGTGAAAAGTTCTTTATAAATTTTCGGTAAAAATTTGCAAATCCTATGAAACGCTGGACGTCTTTTAAATTTCTTGGAACAGGCCAGTCCACTACAGCATTGATTTTGCCGGGATCCATGCTCAGACCTTCTGGGGAGATGATATATCCCAGAAATTGGATACTGGTTTGTTCAAACTCACATTTTTCAAGTTTAATGTAGAGATGGTTCTCCTGTAGTCGTTCCAAGACTAACTGGACGTGCCTGCGATGCTCTTCCAAGGTGTCTGAAAATATAAGAATGTCATCGAGATAAGCCACAACGAATTGGTCCAAGAAATCTCGAAATACATCATTAATAAAATGTTGAAAGGTGGCTGGGGCATTGCTAAGGCCAAAGGTCATAACAAGAGATTCAAAATGTCCATATCTCGTTCTGAAGGCGGTCTTCCACTCATCTCCTGGGCGAATCCGTATGAGGTTGTAAGCCCCTCTAAGATCCAGCTTCGTAAAGATTTTCGCAGAACGGAGTCTCTCAAATAGTTCAGGAATCAAGGGTAGCGGGTAGCGATTCTTGACAGTGATATTATTCATCTCTCTGTAGTCAATACATGGCCGCAGAGTGGAGTCTTTCTTTTCAACAAAGAACAGGGGTGCCCCAGCTGGAGATGTGGAAGGTCGAATAAAGCCTTTCTCTAAATTTTCATCCAGGAACTTTCTTAATACCTTCAATTCAGGTTCAGAAAGATTGTAAATCCGTCCAAATGGAATGGTTGCTCCTGGCAGCAATTCAATGGGACAGTCATAAGGACGGTGAGGAGGTAATTGATCTGCTTTCTTCTTACTGCAGACATCAGAGAACTGCTGATATTGAGGTGGTAGTTTCTCTTCCTTCTCATGCGAAATCTCAGAGATTTGGACTTGTTGGAGAACAGGGGGTTCCTTATGACAATTATTCTTACAGTAGTCAGATGGAAAGGTGATGGTCCTTGATGCCCAGTTGATAGAAGGGTTATGGACTGAAAACCAGGGGATCCCTAGAATAACCGGAAATTTCGGAGATGAAATAAGGTGGAAACTGACAGCTTCATGATGATCCGAGTCGATACAAATCTCCAGTTCGATTGTCTCATGCGTGACAGGTCCAGAAGACAAAGGTGATCCATCCACAGTTTCCATTTCAATTGGTGTGGATTTGGTCCTACTGGAAATATCATTATCACGTGTAAATTTTAAGTCCATAAAATTTCCTCCTGCTCCCGAATCCAACAGGGCAGAGCATTGTATTTTTTGGGTGCCCATTACAACCTGAATGGGGATTACAAAATGAGATGATGTGGTATGTATTTTGTCTATTTCTGGCGTTACTGATGAGATAGTCTGCAAGATGGAATCCGACTGCTGAGAAAGGTCCGTATTGCTGGCAGACCTGTTGTTGGTAAAGGCTATAGTCCTTTTGTTAGGACAGTTGATGGCATAGTGTCCAGGGTCCCCACAATAGAGGCAGAGATGTTCTGCACGTCGCCTCTCCTTCTCCTGTGCAGAGAGTGGTCTTCGGATGACGTCGATCTGCATCGGTTCAGACACAACTTGCGTCTTTTCTTGGTGGTCTGATGCTGAAAATGAGAAGCCAGGGCTATTCCCAAGTGCTCGCAGTCTCTCCTTTCTCCTTTCAGTAAGTCTCTGGTCAATCCGGATACATAGTTGAATAAAGTCCTCCAACTGGTCAGGGGTCTCAACCCTGGCAAGCTCGTCTTTCACTGGTTCTGATAACCCTCGTCGAAATTGACTTCTCTGGGCCGCTGGATTCCAGGTGGTGTCGGCCACCCAGCGACGGAACTCCGATGTATATTCCGCAACAGAGCGACGTCCTTGGCGCAAATTATGTAATTTGGTTTCTGCTGTGGCACAGCGGTTTGGGTCATCAAAAACTTGATTCATAGCTGCGATGAAAGCTTCCAGGTCATTAAGGAGGGCATAGTCCTTTTCTACATAAGGTGAAGCCCAAGCAAGAGCTTCATCCGTCAGGAGATTTATCATGAAAAAAACTTTCTTCCTCTCACTGGTAAAGGGAGCAGGTTGCATCTGGAAGTATATGCGGCATTGATTGAGGAATCCTCGGTACTGCTTGCGATCCCCACTGAACTTTGCAGGCAGCGGCAGCCGCGCATTTGATTCGGACCCTGAATTGCGCACGTCCAGTAGTTGTTTTTGTAGCTCAATTACTTCCTGTTGTATCGCCGTGAAATCAGTTTGTAACTTGGCATATTTTCCTTGAGAGTCAGTACAAAAACTTTGAAGCTCCGTAACTTGCCGCCTCAGGGTGTTCACAGCGGACTCCATTTTGGCGCGAGATTATTCTGTCAGGATCCCGTCTGGGTTGGAGCCGATGTTACTGCAAACACTAGGGAAAGCAGAGGCAGGTAGCGTAGTCAGAAGGCAGGCCGAGGTCGGTACACAGGAAAGCAGTGTTTGTAGCAGGGAAGCAGGCAAATAACGTAGTCAGGTGGCAGCCGGAGGTCGGTACACAGGAAAGGCAGTTCGGTAGCAGAGGAGCAGGCAGATAACGTAGTCAGGTGGCAGCAGGAGGTCGGTACACAGGAAAGCAGTGTTTGTAACAGCAGGAACAGCAGGAGAAAGAGCTTGACTAAAGGCTGGAAGCACAATAATCTCGCAATGACACACCCACAGGGCCAGGTTTATATAGGGTGTGTAATTGGCAATCAGAGGCCCAATCAAGAGAGCACTAGGTGTAGCCAATCAGGAAGAACAGTCAATGGTATCTGGGTTCAGCAAGGAACTTTGCAGCCAGCAGAATAGCTCAGATGGTAGAGCTGCTGGCCAGTGGACAAGAGGTACTGGGTTCGACTCCTGACAGGTGCTGTCACAAAACTTTGCCACATTTGTAATATACAGCTCTTGCCCTGTGCAGAGGTGCTGCTTCTGCTCCCTCTTGTTGTAGAGGTGTCTACACTGCCTCGACGCACAGAGCTGCTTTGTAAAGCAGTAGCAGCAGCAGCAGCTCTCTCGGCTGGAATGTACAACAGTATGGATTGCACCAGTGTGTCTTGGTACTCCTGCATTTTACGGTCCCGGTTCACCGGTGTGATGAGGGTTTGTAAGTTGTCCCGGTACCGAGGGTCTAGGAGGGTGTACACCCAATAATCTGACGTGGTGAGAATGTGGGCGATGCGGTGGTCGTTTCTCAGGCACTGAAGCATGAAATCAACCATGTGCTGCAGACTCCCAACTGGCCAACAAAGGCTGTCCTCTGGAAGAGGCGTCATCTCTGCCTCCTCTGCATCACCCCACCCTCGCTCTACATACTGACTAGAGCGTTGTGTACCTCCCTCTGTAGGGATTTCTTCCTCCTCCATTGACTCCTCCTCCTCCTCACAAAGTGAGCCCTGCCCAGCCCTTTGTGAGGAACCACGTTGCGCTGACTGTCCTGAAGGTAATTGAATTTGTGACTCCTCATCCTCCACCTCTTCCAAAACCTCTTCCTTTAGTGCTTTCAGTGATTTCTGAAGCAGGTAGATAAGGGGGACAGTCATGCTGACTAGTGCATCATCTGCACTCGCCATCCGCGTTGAGACATCAAACGCACGCAAAACGTCGCAGATGTCCTTCATAGAGGCCCACTCAGTAGTGGTGAAGTGTGAACGGCGCAAATTGCGAGTTGATTGCGCCTGTTGCAGCTGATACTCCATTACTGCTGGCTGCTGCTCACACAACCGCTCCAACATATGTAACGTGGAATTCCACCTGGTGGGTACGTCACATATGATGCGATGTTCAGGAAGGCGAAATCTGACTTGCAGAGCTGCAATGCGCGATCTGGCCATGCTGGAACGTCGCAAGTGAGCGCACTCTAGGCGGACCTTGTGCAGCAGTGCATCAAGATCCGGATAGTCCCTCAAAAAACTCTGCACGACCAAGTTGAGCACATGTGTCAGACATGGTATGTGAGTGAGGTTGCCAAGGCCCAGAGCTGCCACCAGATTTCGGCCATTGTCACACACTACCAAGCCTGGCTGGAGATTAGGTGACAAAAACCACACGTCGCTCTCCTGCTTGATGGCATCCCAGAGCTCCTGCGCTGTGTGGCTTCGATTCCCCATGGAAATTAATTTCAGGACGGCCTGTTGACGTTTGGCCACGGCTGTGCTCATATCGGTCGCAACAGGTAAGCGTTCACGGGTCCATGTGGAGGTATACCGTGACGGCTCGTGCAGCGATGATTCTGAGGAACTAGAGTAGGAGGAGGAATCAATGTGTACAGACTGGATTCCTGCAATCCTTGGAGTTGGCAGAACACGTACAGCGCCACTGGCAAGATCTGTACCCGGCTCCTCAACATTGACCCAATGGGCAGTGAGGGAAAGGTATCGTCCCTGGCCATGGGTACTGGTCCACGCATCGGTGGTCAGGTGGACCCTGCTACTGACGGCGTTTAGTAGCGCATGTTTAATGTTTCCCTCGACATGTTTTTGCAGAGCAGGGACAGCTTGCCTGCTGAAATAAAATCGGCTTGGCACATTATATTGTGGGACTGCCAATGCCATAAAGTTCCTGAAACTGTCAGTCTCCACCAGCCTGAATGACAGCATTTCAAGGGACAGGAGTTTTGCAATGCCAGCATTCAGAGCCTGTGCTCGTGGATGGTTTGCCGAGTATGGCCGTCTTTTATCCTATGCCTGTGGTACCGATGGCTGTTTTTTGTTCTGGGAGTGTGACGATGACTGTGAACTTGCTGCTGTGGGTGGAATAACAGTTTGTCTATGGACAACAGTGACCGAGGTTCTTCCATGGAGATCCTGTGAGGAAACCGAACCAGGTGTGTGTGAGCTGGAGGTAGAGGCTCGAACACGACCTGAAGATGTAGGTGCTGCTGTAGGTTGGCCTACATCTCCAGTGTGTCTTTGTAACTCAGCTACGTGCTTTGTCCGTACATGTTTCCACATATTTGTGGTATTCAGGTTACTGATATTTTTACCTCTTTTAACTTTTTGCTTACACAGCTTGCATTGAACATAGCAAATATCAGATACAAGTCTGTCAAAAAAGGACCATTCAGTGCAAGTCATGGGAGCGCCAATTTTGACATTTCTAAGAGAACTGCTCCCAATAGGTGCCAAACTGGAGGCTACAGGCAAGCGAGTCTGCAGCCTACCTCTCCCTCCTCTTTGTACCGTTGGGACAATCTCTTCCTCAGAGCTGCTCCCACCACCTTCCTGTTGCTCACGCCATGTTGGGTCTCGGACTTCATCATCTCCACTACCCTCTTCCAACACCTGCTGCTGTTGGATGGTCTGGGCAGCACCATGCTCCACAAAACCTGGCACCTGAGTCTCATCATCATCATAAGATGCGTTCTGCGGTGTGCTGTCCATCGGCACTGGCTCACCCGCCTCTTCAGATTGAGAGAGACACAGCTGTTGCGCATCACTGCATACTCCCTCTTCTTCAAATTGCAGAATGTTGCTTGCCTGTGCCCGTGTTTGCGAGCCAACAGATTCTGAGAACAGAAGCAGAGACTCAGCTGGCTCCTGTACAGAACTCTCTGACTGCCTGGGCAATTTGACAGGCGGTGAACAGACAGATGGTTGCTCAACAGTGTTGTGTTCCTGAGAGGAGGTGGAAGGAATTGAAGTCGATGCATTGGCTGCCATCCAACCAACAACGGCTTCAATTTGTTCTTCCCGCAGCAGGGGGGCATGCCGAGTTCCTACCAAAGTGCGCATAAAGGAACGCTCACGGGGATAAATGGTGGATGCTGTGTCACTGAGGGCGGCAGCAGCCACAGAATCCCCACGTCCTCTCCCTGCTGAAACTCCACGGCCATGACCACGTGCCTTACTCACTGACTTCTTCATCTTGGTAGATTGATAAAGAAAGTCAGAAAAGTTATAAGGCCTAAGTGTGGTTATTACGCAGAGACTGAAGTGAACACTGAAACACAACTGTTCACAATCTGTGAAAGGCTACTCCTTTGTCTACTTCTATAGTGTTTGCAACCAATGTATTGGATACGGATGGAAGCGCGTCACACTAATAGATTATATTTTAAATGGAATGGAGCAGAACCAATTGGAGATAAATGAAAAGGATGAGGCACTGAGACATGCTCAGCAGAGTACAAGCAGCAGTGCTTGAACAAGTAACTGGAGCGTGATGTGCACTCAAAAAATAAAAAACACAGACTGAAGTGAACACTGAAACACAACTGTTCACAATCTGTGAAAGGCTACTCCTTTGTCTACTTCTATAGTGTTTGCAACCAATGTATTGGATACGGATGGAAGCGCGTCACACTAATAGATTATATTTTAAATGGAATGGAGCAGAACCAATTGGAGATAAATGAAAAGGATGAGGCACTGAGACACGCTCAGCAGAGTACAAGCAGCAGTGCTTGAACAAGTAACTGGAGCGTGATGTGCACTCAAAAAATAAAAAACACAGACTGAAGTGAACACTGAAACACAACTGTTCACAATCTGTGAAAGGCTACTCCTTTGTCTACTTCTATAGTGTTTGCAACCAATGTATTGGATACGGATGGAAGCGCGTCACACTAATAGATTATATTTTAAATGGAATGGAGCAGAACCAATTGGAGATAAATGAAAAGGATGAGGCACTGAGACACGCTCAGCAGAGTACAAGCAGCAGTGCTTGAACAAGTAACTGGAGCGTGATGTGCACTCAAAAAATAAAAAACACAGACTGAAGTGAACACTGAAACACAACTGTTCACAATCTGTGGAAGGCTACTCCTTTGTCTACTTCTATAGTGTTTGCAACCAATGTATTGGATACGGATGGAAGCGCGTCACACTAATAGATTATATTTTAAATGGAATGGAGCAGAACCAATTGGAGATAAATGAAAAGGATGAGGCACTGAGACACGCTCAGCAGAGTACAAGCAGCAGTGCTTGAACAAGTAACTGGAGCGTGATGTGCACTCAAAAAATAAAAAACACAGACTGAAGTGAACACTGAAACACAACTGTTCACAATCTGTGAAAGGCTACTCCTTTGTCTACTTCTATAGTGTTTGCAACCAATGTATTGGATACGGATGGAAGTGCGTCACACTAATAGTTAAATTGCATGGAGCTGCAAGAATTACACTGAAGAAAAAAAAAAGAGTCTGTGAGTGACACGTGCAGATGCCTACAGACAGCGTTGCATGCAGAGCAAACTGCAGCGTCACCTGCACTCACACACACCTTGCAGAGCTGTTAAAACAACACTGCAGGCAAAAGGAAGCTTTACCCAGCGGTTGGTGCTAGCCTGCCTACAGCACAGTACACTAAATCGCAATCTCTAACTGTCCCTCAGAGTCAGCACAGCAGCGTTCTGTCCCTTACTGAAGTCACAGCACAGTGACGCTAAAATGGCGGCGGCGCCTTTTATAGTGCATTCTGACATCATTTCAGCATCCAATCACAGCCATGCCATTAGTTAAGATGACCGCAGCAGTACAGGATGTGCCCACACTTCTTAGGATTCCTCATTGGCTGACTAAAATCACATTGCCTCTCAAAGAATTATGGGAACTTCCGATTCCGGTATACGATATATGGAAAATATCGAAACTAAGTATCGAAAGGCCGATAGAGCTAATATCGGCCGATACCCGATACTTTCAGTATCGTATCGCTCAACACTAGTTATAGTACCTCATATACCAACCCACCATATTCTTATTTATTTTTTGGTTTCATTTGGTGCAGTAAAACGTCTCTACAAGACATCTCTATAGCTCCCATATGACTCTAGTGTCATCTATTTGAGAGTATCCTCAAAGCAGTCGGGTAGGATTTTTTCCCTTTCTTTTCCTTTATTATATTCTTTATTTTCATTCTTTATTTTGCAACTTTTTCACCAGCCTCATTTATTGGGCTTTTTCATTTGTTTATACTCATATGATGTAATTTACTCATTTATGCATTTACACTCATAGTATATCGATTATATGATGTATGTATCTCTGTATATTCATTGCAGTGCTTTGAAAAAGGTCCGTTGATGACCGAAACGTTGTTTTATGACTGCAATAAATTTCTTCTCATTTGCCTATAAGTTGGGTATCATTAATAAGGGACCGTTGGTGTGAAGATTGTGCATGGAGCATTGAATTCACCGCAGCTTCTTTTCGAAAGATGTTAGTTTCTAAAAAAAACGCTATTTCCCCAAGTAATCAAAACATCCAAAAAATCAATTTCAAATTGACTGCGTTTACAGGTCAATTTAATGTTCATGTCGTTCTCATTCAGAATGTCAACAAAATTAAGAAGATCCTGTTCTGGGCTCTGCCAAATGAGAAGTATGTCATCTATATAGCGGGCCCAGAACAGGACACTCTCAATGTGTGCCACAGGTTTGGTAAAGAATAGAGCTCTTTCCCACATACCCAAAAATAAATTTGCGTATGATGATGCAAATGCTGCCCCCATCGCGGTACCCTGCTGTTGTAGGTATTGTAACATTCCACACTGTCTGTGGATGGGGATTACTCGCTTTGCTGGTCTTGGAGGTAAACACTGGCACACTCAGGGTTAAAACGAGTCAATTTGGTTTATTATTCACCAGTTTCAGCATCCATTACACTGTCCGTTACACATTTAGCTTTAATAAATGAACACAGTCTCTCACTGATCCCGATCAGTATAACACGGACTCCTGTCCATTACCTGCTGGTGTGGGCCACACAGGTTCTCAGATCCCTCTTAGCTTCAGAGGTATCCAGTAAACATAGGACAAATACAGTCTCTTCCTCACAAATTCTTCTATCTGACCCCGGTCAGTATAACTCACTGTTGTCAAGACCGTTACCTGCTGGTGTCGGCCACACAGGTTCCTGGATGCCTCTTATCCGCAGAGATATCCAATAAACATAAAAAAATACAGTCTCTCACAAATGCTTCTCACTGACCCCGGTCAGTATAACACGTACTCCGTTCCATTACATGTTGGCCACGCAGGTTCCCAGATCCCTCTTATCCACAGAGGTATCCACTAAATACTTCTCACTGACCCCAGTCAGTATCACTCATGGTTTTCAAGACCGTCCATTCCTCTGGCTCAGACTCGCCAGCACTGCTTCCCCAGTCTGTGCGACTTCCAGCCTGGAAACACGGGAGCTCTGTCCAGACTGACAGACTCCCAACACTCTCTCTGAAATGTGCAACACACCTTCCTTAGATAACTGTAACCACTCCCAGTTACCTATCACCTGGCTAGTCACAGGATCATGACCTCATCACACGTCCTCAAAATTCACAACCACACAAATATCTTAAGGCAAAGTGGGGTACAGTGAGTCCCCCTCACCACGGAGCGAGGTAAATGGGTAGCCCGACCCTCTCAACTCTCAGCGCTGCCCGTAGCCAGGACACAAATGTGAACAACTACTACTTAGAATTTACTTACACTTCAGCAAAAACACTCCGGGCTACATCACAGGGAGCTGCCATCCCTGTGATACATACCTCCCATTAACTATGCGGTCATTAGTATTGTTACATACCTCCCCCCTCTGCCTAAAGCCGTGGGGCTTGGCACTTTCTCTTACCCAACCAAAGACCCTTCCCTGTCGTCCCTGACAGTTTAGCCATCTGTCTAAGTCAGGCCCTGCTACTGAACCCTTTTCTAGACATACGTCATCCATCTCTGTCACGTCCTTTGATAGAGCTGACCCCTTCTTAGACCACACGCATCCCCGGCAGTCAGTACGGTGTCGCGATTATCTTGCACACATACCTCTTGTCTGGTCTGACTCTTTGTCACCACGTCTGCTACAGTATCTCCCGCCTAGGTCACTCAGCCCTGAGCTAAATGAGGCGTCACCACTTCTACATCTTCTATGAGGCTCCCTTCCGTTATCTCTCTGCTGGCCATTTCTCCAATGGTCCTTATTTCCCAGAAAGCAGTTCTTCCATTTGTCTCTATGTCCTCTGTTAGCTTCAGCTTGAGGCCTTCCAGTCTTTAGAGAACCTCTTTGTCTCTCCATTCCACGAGTTGAAGTTGGCGGCCATCTTCTTCCCATTTTCTGCAGCTCTTTATTGATCTGCTCCCTCTCACGTCTTAGCTGCTCAGTTTTTTTAGGTACGCCACGCGATACCAGAGGAGCATCCGAATATTCCCAAGACTCTCTATGGACCCGACAACAAGGAATGGAACCATCCCATCTTCACCATTGACCTGGGCCTCGTCATCAGCCGGAATCCTCAGTCTCTTCACACCGGATCTATTCACCATCTCCTACATCACTTTCCCAAATCTTTCGATGACCTTCCTCACCAAATTCTTGGGTACCAGAACAATGTCTTCCACAAAGCCCAGCCGATTTTGAGCTTCTCTCGCAAGCTCCAGACGTCTGGCAGCTTGCTTATTCCTCAACATGCTCATCTGTTTTATGTGGAGGCACTGTAGATGCATATCCTTCAGGACAGCCACCTGCTTCACTGTGACTTCCCTAGTCGACAGTATCACCAATTGGTTCATCTCTGGTGCCCAGTGCGCACTGCAAGCTTCTACCGCCTTTTTAAAAGCCTCATGCACATCCTCACTGGTACATGCTTCTTGCACATCTTCGGGTACCTCTATCACGCACTTGAAGAGCAAGGTCTCATTCTCTTCATGGACAGCTGGCTCCCGCTTTGCTATGGACCTTTCCATCAAGACATCTGTCACGACCGGTTGATTGTCTTGTTCCGCCCTCAGCGCAAAGTCTTCCTCAGTTTCACATTCTTCAAGACCCCTTGCCAAGATGGGCATTTGCAGGTCTGCTTCCTTACCACTCTGGCACTGCCGCTGTACTTCTGCGACCCCCAACTTTTTCTCTTGCATTAGACCTCCTAATGCTTCCCGGAGCACCTCCATATTTCCCAATATGGCCTTGTTCTCGGTTTGACACATTAACAGGTGACCTCTTAGCTCAGAGACTTCCTTCTCCAGCTCATCCACTCTGTGCTCAAGCCGCTTGTCTCAGGACCCTTTCTTGTTCGACATGCTCTTTCACTGTCTCTTTAATCAGCTCTATTTCGTGATACTGCTCTCTTTTGGCTAGCACGTGTTGCAGTATCACTTCTTTAATTAGATCTTCAGATGGGCTCTCTTGCCCACCCACACTCTGCCTTTTCAGAGTTCCACCTGTTCCTGCATCCGTCTCTACGGTCTCCTTAAGGATATCTGCCTTACTGTACTCCCTTTCTTTAGAGTCACAGTCATCCCCGGAGTCTGTGTCACACCCCACAGTATGGTGAACCCCCAAGTTACTCTCTATCTGGGTGTCCACTCCACTCTGTTTAACTACCACATCAGCATCAGCCATACTGTCATACACGTCAGGTCAGTAAGTTGGGCAGACACACGCTCTCCTCCGGTCACCCCTACGTCTGACTCGTCAGTTTTGGTAGGTATTCCCGCCTCAATGCATGCCACCCCAACAGTAGAGAGGCCTCCAGAGCAACCCCACACATCAACTTCCCATGCATCTTCAAAGAACACAAAGTCCCGGTCCCTTTCAAAAGGGTACAGCAAGTTTGGTGTTATACCGCCATCTTGGCACTCAACATTTTTGTACATATTCATTATCACTCTATCCACAGTATAGTCCACAGTGACCCCGTGGATGCAGTGAACCTTGACCTTTTTCTCCGTCAAACAGAGAACCAGAGGAGTTCCTCTCAGAATCACCTGACTCTTTGAGTCCAACCGTCTAGAGACTCCATCCCGAAGTAGCATTACGGTACACAGTTGCGGCCTGTCATTCAACGGAAAGTCTATTCCGCACTCAGAACCTGTATAACATAAACACCGCTGTTCCTCAGACATGTCCACTGAGTTAACCGGTACCGCCCCTTTTGAAAGCTCCGCCCCCTTTTGGGCCACCCCCTTTTCGGGTCACCGCCCCCTTTCGGGACACCATCCAACTCTGGGATACACCCCATGGACTCCCTCACGGCCTTCTTGGGCCCGAGTTCACACAGTACAATTATGTTTCTCAGGCTTGTACTTGCCCTTTAAGAGGGTGAATGCTTTGATGTCCTCTTACGACACCACCTCAGCTCTTGCTGGCACTCCCACAGCTCCTGCTGTAGCCACAACCTGCCGGCACCTCTGGCTGCCGATCACATGCCTCTGTGGCTGTCACTGCAGCTCCTGCTGCTGCAGAACCTCTTTCCATAGAAACTGTAGCTCCCGCTACCACAAGGTCCTGCACGGCTCTGCACCGCCGACTTCGTGGACCCGCCGATCCACAGCAAAACCTTCGGAACCCCGCCGAGTTACAGCAAGTTAAGAAAGGAAAAAAAAATTAATGGACTTGCCGATCCACAGCAAAACACCTGCACATGTGCTTCTTGGACCATTGCCAGCATTCTAGCACCAATTGTAACGTTCCACACTATCTGTGGGATTACTCGCTTTGCTGATCTTGGAGGTAAACACTGGCACACTCAGGGTTAAAATGAGTCAATTTGGTTTATTATTCACCAGTTTCAGCATCCATTACACTGTCCGTTACACATTCAGCTTTAATAAATGAACACAGTCTCTCACTGATCCCGATCAGTATAACACGGACTCCTGTCAATTACCTGCTGGTGTCGGTCACACAGGTTCTCAGATCCCTCTTAGCTTCAGAGGCATCCAGTAAACATAGGACAAAGTACAGTCTCTTCCTAACAAATACTTCTCTTTGACCCCGGTCAGTATAACTCACGGTTGTCAAGACAGTTACCTGCTGGTGTCAGCCACACAGGTTCCTGGATGCCACTTATCCGCAGAAGTATCCAATAAACATAAAAAACACAGTCTCTTTCTCACAAATGCTTCTCACTGACCCCGGTTAGTATAACACGTACTACGTTCCATTACATTTTGGCCACGCAGGTTCCCAGATCCCTCTTATCCGCAGAGGTATCCACTAAATACTGCTCACTGACCCCAGTCAGTATGTATCACGGTTTTCAAGACCGTCTATTCCTCTGGCTCAGACTCGCCAGCACTGCTTCTTCAGTCTGTGCGACGTCCAGCCTGGAAACACGGGAGCTCTGTCCAGACTGACAGACTCCCAACACTCTCTCTCACATGTGCAACACACCTTCCTTAGATTGCTGTAACCACTCCCAGTTACCTACCACCTGACTAGTCACATAATCATGACCTCATCACAGGTCCTCAAAATTCACAACCACACACATATCTTCAGGCAAAGTGGGGTACAGTGAGCCCCCCTCACCACGGAGTGAGGTAAATGGGTAGCCCGACCCTCCCAACTCTCAGCGCTACCCGTAGCCTGGACCCAAATGTGAACAACTACTTAGAATTTACTTACACTTCAGAAAAAACACTCCGGGCTACATCACAGGGAGCTGCCATCCCTGTGATACATACCTCCCATTAACTATGCGGCCATTAGTATCGCTACAGTACATACCCTCCTTAAAGATAAAATAATTGTGCTCCAATGCAAATCTTAGGAGGTCAGTGAGAAACTGAATGAACTCCACATTGAAGTCAGACATGTTCAAAAAAGTTTTTTACTGCGTGTATACCATGATGATGAAATATGGACGTGTTCAGAGCTTCAACGTCCATGGTAACGAGCCACATGTCGTCATCAATGGGGATCCCCTCAATTTTCATTAATATGTCTCCTGTGTCCTTTACATAGGATGGAAGGTTACAAACCAGGGGCTTAAGATGAAAGTCCAGAAATTTACTGATGGTTTCACAAACGGTACCATTGCCCGAGACGATGGAGCGACCAGGAAGAGTTTTAGAATCTTTATGTATCTTGGGGATAAAATAGATACAAGCCATTTTCGGATATTGATGTATCAGATGATCTTTAACCCCTTTATCCCATCTGATGTACTATTCCGTCCATGTGACCCTTGACCTAATTCCCAAGGACGGAATAGTACATCATATGCGATCAGCTGCGCTCTAGGGGGGAGCGCAGCTGATCGCGGCTGGGTGTCAGCTGATTATCATAGCTGACACCCGGCACTATGTGCCAGGAGTGCTCACGGACTGCTCCCGGAACACTAACCCCTGGCACACTGCGATCAAAGATGATCGCAGTGTTCCGGCGGTACCGGGAAGCATCGCGCAGGGAGGGGGCTCCCTGCGTGCTTCCCTGAGACCCTCAGAATAGCACAATGCGTTGCGCTGTTCCGAGGGACCCTCCTCCATGCAAGACCCCGGATCCAAGATGGCTGCGGGTCCTTCTGAGTCCTGCAGGGAGGCGGCTTCCTCAGTGCCTGCTGAGAGCAGGCGCTGAGAAAGCATTGCAGTAGTGCCTGTCACATAGCCGATCTGATATATCATAGGCGATCTGATATAATACAGTGATGTCCCACCCTGGGACAAAGTAAAAAAGTAAAAAAACTAAAAATAACGTGTAAAAAAAAAATTTATAAATAAAGAAAAAAAATCCCCAATAAATTCCTTTCTTCATGCAAATAAAAGAAACAAAAACAATAAAAGTACACATATTTAGTATCACCGCGTCCGCAACGACCCGCCCTATAAAACTGTCCCATTAGTTAACCCCTTTAGTGAACCCCTTAAAAAAAGGCTAAAAAACAATGATTTATCATCATACCGCCGAACCAAAAGTGGAATAACACACGATCAAAAAGACGGATATAAATAAACATGGCACCGCTGAAAACGTCATCTTGTCCCACAAAAGAGGAGCCACCACACAGCATCATCAGTGAAACAATAAAAAAGTTATAGCTCACAGAATAAAGCGATGCAAAAATAATTATTTTTTATATGTAATCGTTTTTATTGTAGCGCCAAAACATAAAAAAATGATACAAATGAGGTATCGTTGTAATCGTACTGACCCGAAGAATAAAACTGCATTATCAATATTACCACATGCGGAACGGTATAAACGACCCCCCAAAGAAATTCATGAATTGCTGGTTTTTGTTTATTCTGCCTCCCAAAAAACGTAATAAAAAGCGATCAAAAAATGTCATGTGCCCAAAAATGGTACCAATAAAAACGTCACTTCGTCCCGCAAAAAATAAGACCAAACATGACTATGTGGGCCAAAATACGAAAAAATTATAGCTCTCAAAATGTGGTGATGCAAAAACTATTTTTTGCAATAAAAAGCGTCTTTTAGCATGTGACAGCTGCCAATCATAATAACCCGATATAAATAGTAAATCAAACCCCCCTTTATCACCACCTTAGTTAGGGAAAAATAATACAATTAAAAAAATGTATTTATTTCCATTTTCCCGTTAGGGTTGGGTCTAAAATTATGGTTAGAGTTGGGGCTAAAGTTAGCGTTAGGGTTGGGACTAGGGTTACGGGTGTGTTAGGGTTAGGTTTGTGGTTAGGGTTATGATTAGGGTTGGGATTAGGGTAAGGGGTGTGTTGGGGCTAGGGTTGGAGTTAGAATTGGGGGGTTTCCACTGTTTAGGAACATCACGGTGCTCTCCAAACTTGACATGGCGTCTGATCTCAATTCCAGCCAATTTGGCATTGAATTAGTCAAACTGTGCTCCTTCCCTTCTGAGCTCTGCCATGCGCTCAAACGGTAGTTTACCCCCACAAATGGGGTATCAGCATACTCAGGACAAATTGCACAATAACTCTTGGGGTCCAATTTCTTTTGTTATCCTTGGTAAAATAAAAAATTGGGGGCAAAAATATCAGTTTTGTGGAAAAAAATATGATTTTTTATTTTTATGGCTCTATGTTATAAACTTCTGTGAAGCACTCGGGGGTTCAAAGTTCTCACCATACATCTAGATAAGTTCCTTTGGGGGTCTAGTTTCCAAAATTGGGTCACTTGTGGGGGGTTTCCACTGTTTGGGCACATCAGGGGCTCTCCAAACGCGACATGACACACGCAGACCATTCTGTTGTGAATACCTTGGAGGCGACTTCTGAGCTGGGGCTTCCTCCGGTGGTTGCTGAGGGTAATGAACTAATTACTGAATGGCCTTCAGCTAGCTCTGAATGGTATGATATAAGTGACCTGAGTTCCCAGCAGCCTTGCCGGTAATCAATTGTTCCTCCTGCTCTTGCTTGGAGCACACCTTGCTTTCCTGCTCTCATTCAGTTAAGTGTTTTGCTTATTTTTCCTCTGTTGGATTTTCACTGCTGGTTTGCTGCTTGCAGTGGACTGCAGCCTGGTCCCCTTTTGGGGTCTTGCACTGCAATTGTGCTCATTGTGTGTTTGCATTTTTGCTTTGTTCCTTTGTCACTTTTTATTTGCTGTGTTGCTGTGTGTTACACCAGAGATCTGATTTAGGTGGTAGAGATCGTGTGATCTCAGGTTTTTTTGTTAATCAGAAGTGTTGGTATTTTTGTCAGGTTTTTTGGGTTGCAGTCAGAATTCTTTCCTATACTTTTCTATCGAGACAGCGTTTGCTCATTCTATTTTCTGTCTGTGTCCGTGTTTTCTTCTTGTCTAACCACCATTACATGTTCGGGGGCTTCCTATTTCTTTGGTGATTCTGCTCCGGGGCAGATAGCATTCATCTTTCTGCCTTTAGGTGTAGCTATCTCTCCGGCTGTGACGAGGCGTCTAAGATCACCGTACGTACGCTCCATGGCTACTTCTAGTGTGGCGGTTAGTTTAGGTTACTGCAATCCAATAGTTTCCAGCCTCTCTGGTGTATTGCTACTTTGGCTATTTTTTGCAGTCTCTCCTCAGCTACCGAAACATAACAGTATTACAGGCCAGACTGAAAATTATATGGTACTCACAGAAGGGAAAAATAGTAAAGAGGAAAAGTTTGTTACATTTTTTTTTCTTTCCCTCTTTTTCTCTGGGTGCTGAGGAGGATTTTTTTTTTCTCAATGGAGTTTGCACAGTTGTCTGGCCGTGTGGAGCAGCTTGCCACTGAGGTTCAGAGTATTGCTACCTATCTTGCTAGGTTGCCAGTTGTGGAACCTAGGATCCCCATGCCAGATTTATTTTTGGGGGATCGGTCTAAATTTCTGAATTTCAAAAATAACTGTAAGTTGTTTTTTGCCTTAAAGCCTAAGTCCTCAGGGAGCGCAGCACAGCAGGTTCAAATTGTCATCTCTCTGCTGCACGGCTACCCTCAGGATTGGGCTTTTTCCCTGACACCTGGGGATCCTGTTTTGAATGATGTTGATGTATTTTTTCAGGCTCTGGGGTTATTATACGATGAACCTAATGTCACTGATCTAGCTGAAAATACTTTGTTGGCATTAAATCAGGGTCGTGAAGACGCTGAGCTGTACTGTCAGAAATTCCGAAAATGGGCAGTCCTGACCAAATGGAATGATGATGCTTTGGCAGCCCTTTTTCGGAAGGGTCTGTCAGAAAATGTAAAGGACGTTATGGTGGGATTCCCTGTTCCCTCTGGTCTCAATGATTCTGTCTTTGGCTATTCAAATTGACAGACGTTTGCGGGAGTGCAGAGGTATGCGTGAGATAGTGTTGCCTTGTGAGCCAGCTCCTGAGCCCATGCAGTGTGATGGAGTGACTTCTGGGGCTCAGCATCATGAGTTTCGTTAGCGCAATGGGTTATGTTTCTACTGTGGTGACGCTTCCCATGCTATTTCGTCTGCCCTCAGCGGGGAAGACGTTTTGCGTGCTCAGTTGTCTTGGGTAGTGTTCAGACTAAATTTCTGTTGACTGTTACCCTGATTTGCTCCCTGTCCACATTTTCGCTCAGGCTTTTGTTGATTCAGGAGCAGCTATTAACCTGATGGTTTTTGACTTTGCCAAACGTTGTGGGTTTCCCATGATACCCCTGCGGAAGTCTATTCCTTTACTGGGCATTGATTCTACCCCTTTTGCGGAGAATAAACCCCAGTTTTCTACTCAGGTGATAATGAGGGTTGAACCAGATCACCAGGAGAGTTGCAATTTTCTGGTGTTGCATAATCTGCATGACATTATTG
>JARQOD010000006.1:164709441-164779565 GCA_033576555.1 Oophaga sylvatica | reverse complement strand
ATGGACGTTG
This sequence comes from Oophaga sylvatica, assembly GCA_033576555.1. Taxonomy (NCBI): domain Eukaryota; kingdom Metazoa; phylum Chordata; class Amphibia; order Anura; family Dendrobatidae; genus Oophaga; species Oophaga sylvatica. Next base: position 164,779,555 of record JARQOD010000006.1, on the reverse strand, counting down.
AATCTCTGTACACGTCCATATTTCATCATCATGGTATACACACAGTAAAAACTATTTTGCACATGTCTGACTTCAATGTGGAGTTCATTCAGTTTCTCACTGACCTCCTAAAATTTGCATCATACGCAAATTTATTTTGGGGTATGTGGGAAAGAGCTCTATTCTTTACCAAACCTGTGGCACACATTGAGAGTGTCCTGTTCTGGGCCCGCTATATAGATGACATACTTCTCATTTGGCAGAGCCCAGAACAGGATCTTCTTAATTTTGTTGACATTCTGAATGAGAACGACATGAACATTAAATTGACCTGTAAACGCAGTCAATTTGAAATAGATTTTTTGGATGTTTTGATTACTAGGGGAAATAGCGTTTTTTTTAGAAACTAACATCTTTCGAAAAGAAGCTGCGGTGAATTCAATGCTCCATGCACAATCTTCACACCAACGGTCCCTTATTAATGATACCAACTGGGAAATTTTTGAGAGCCAGAGAATTTGCTCCAATGAGAAAAACTTTCTTGAACAAGCCAATATTTTAACCCATAGATTTGAAGAACGTGGCTACTCCAAAAAAGCATCAAAAGAGGCTTCAAAAGAGCATCCAAAGCCAGAAGAACAGATCTATTACAACCATGTCAAAATCGGAATGATCAATCTATGGTAAGGTTTATCTCTGCATATAATTGCAAGTGGCCAGAAATGAGAAATGCTTTGGCAAAATATTGGTTGATACTTCGAATGGATCAAACTCTGAACAAGCATATCTCCAAATACCCATCAATTACTTATAGGCGATCATCAAATTTGAAAAACCATATGGTTCGCAGCGATTATCCTGGACCCCAATTAAACAAGGCCTTTGGATCTCTAGGACCAAAATGGGGCTTTTATCCATGTGGAACCTGCATTGCTTGCCCAAACATGCTTTGTGCTACTACCTTTTAGTCCAGTAACGGTAAGACAACATTTGTAATTACCCAACACATAACGTGACACTATAGGGGTTATTTACTATGCCGCATGCCCTTGCCCTAAGGTCTATGTAGGGTTAAAATCCAGACCACTCAAGGTGAGAGTTGGGGAACATTTCCGGGATATCTTCAATGCCTGTGACGTTGATGACCTGACAATTTTGAAACCGCTAGCCAAGCACTTCAAAATTTTCCATGATTGTAATGCTCGGTCTTTAAAGGTTATAGGCATTGACAAGATACATATTGATTTAAGAGGAGGAAATTGGAGGAAGAATCTTGCCCAATTGGAGGCCCAATGGATCTCTAAAATAGTATCCCTTCAACCATCGGGCCTCAACAAAGTTCTTAGCTTTGCCCCTTTTCTGTAATTTTTTGTCATGTTTTTAATTTTCTTTTATGATTTTAATTTTTCATTTTTTCCTCAGATATGTATTATATACTTACCTCAGGGATCTTGTATCATGGTGGCCCTCTGCTGATTTCCTTTCTTTTGTCTTGGGGACTAACTTTCCACCGTCAACAGTCTGAACTCTGAAGACTAAAAAAAAGCGTTTACATCAGAGAGACTCTCTTCTGTTCATTATATTATGTTATTTTTTCTTATTATTTTTTCTGTATCATTATTTTTCCATTATTTATTATTTTATTATATTATTTCTTTATATACATTATTATGTTTTTATATATGGGGAATTTATCCTAAATAATATGCACTATTATCACTTTATCAATTGAGTCACGCATATTTATGCAATTTTTAGTTGCTTCTTATATCATACTCTGATAATATGCACTATTGTCACTTTATCAATTGATGCATTCATATTAATGCAATTTTTGGTTGCATCTTATTACCATAATTTGATATATTTTATTATTAGGCATACACTGTCTTCCCCTTTATTTATTCACTTTATGTTTATCTTCCCCTTTTTCTTCCTATTTGCACATATGCGCACTGCATATTCACACTTACCCATACGTTTATTATTCCCTTCATATTTTATTTTATTTTTCAGTTTTTCTCCATAAGCAATATCCAACTATCCTCACCTTAGTTCATTCCTTATTTATTCCATATAATGCCCTTTATAATGGTTATCTGTCCACTTATTGCCACATCCATTCTAAGCCAAGCGATGTGCGCTCCTGCTGACTTCCTGATTGTGGCGTCGCCAGGGTGACGCGTCAATAGTTGCTGCCCGCACCTCCCCCTGCTCTGACGAGTAAGCAGGAGGGTGGGCATCGCATGACGCGTTGCCGGGATGACGGAAGCGCCATGCACAAACAGCTGTCACCAATGATCCCTTAAGACTATAAAAGCATTTCATGACACCACTCACATACACGCCTCCCCTCGATAAAGCCAGCTGCGAAACTCGCGTCGTGGTGCCTGCCGCCACGAGGTATGGTAATTTAACCCTATCATGACTTTTTGTATGCTTTATGTTGTAGCTGTTAGGGTTCGAGTTCCCAATGCTGCACAAGGGGAATCTCGAGCCATTCCCGATGCGGTCCCCCATCCGTCTCCGGCCGCAGTGGAGTCTGCTCAGCAGAGACGTTGGTCCCAGCGTCTTGCCCGGTCTAATGCTGTGCATAGACTTGCTGCTGCGTCTCCTGGATCTTCTATTATAACCAGTGCTGGAGCAAACATCTTTAGGAAGAAGTCCTGAGTTTCCCCTTCTGCCCAGAGTAAGATCTCTCATTGGAGATCAGGGGTCACATGCTCAGGTACTGCAGCAGCTCCTATTGGTCCACCAGGAAGGTCCTGAAACCACTTGTGTTCTGGAGCAGTTTCCTATTGGTCCTTATCTGGCAGGCCCTGTAGTTGCTACTATAAAAGGGTGGCATGGCTGGGCCGCCATGCGCTAATATCAAATCTGTTATGTGCTTGCACCAGTGTGGTCATGTATGCATGTGGTTAGGTCTGGCTGAAATAAGCCCCTAGAATACCGGCACCTCCGGTGAGGAGATTGTATGCACGTGTTCAGGACTCGGCTGAAAACGCCATTAGAATACCGGCTACTCCGGTGAGGAGATTATTGCTTGTGTTCTGACTGCATGACCTCAGACTGCAATCCGCTTAGCAGTCATCTGTGTTCTCTGTGAGTCTAACAGGACACAGTCTTTTTCTCAGCGGCTCTGTGATGCAACAGGGCAACAGGGCTCGCTTTATAACGCTGGTCAGTGCCCTAGCGTTTTACTTTGTGGCTCACTGAAGCTAAGTGAGTTCCCACCTATCGCCATATAGCGCTGTGGCATTCCCGTCAGCGGCTCTGGGGATTAACAGAGTTCGCACTAACTGCTACAGCGCGCTACGACGTTTATTTTAGCGACTCTGCGGGATAACAGAGTTCGCTGCTTACGCCATCTTACTAGCAGCGGGCTTTGCCTGCACGGTGGACCCCAGGCTGTGAACGCACCTCTCTACAATATCTATTAGGTGCGTTTCGCAGACCCTGACAGTAGCTTACTTTATATATGGGCTTCATTAATTACACACTTGTGCTCTACATTGACATCTACATAATTGGCTTGCATATGTCTTATCACTTTAATGAAGATATTTATCCCATTGATTTGCTATATTTGAGACTCACTTGCTCCCCATATATGCTAGATCTATGCATATCTATACCATTTGTTTTGCCTAGGGATATGTACTACATCTAAATTTAACATTCATTGGAAGCTATTTGCTCCTTAATATTATGATGTATAAACGTATTACACATGTTTTTCCCTTGGCATGATGACCTTTTCTAGATAAGGGAAATTAATGCCATACCTTTCTACATTGCGGCACTATTTTTGTATTTGATGTCCCCACTGATAAGATTTTATCTTCATGCGTCATGTTGAATTTTTAATGTATTTTGAATAAATTTCTTGTTTTTATTGGCACCAAGCTTCCCTTTTCTTTCATTTTTTTGATGTCTTACAGTAAAGAATCTGCATCTGTGATTATGACTAAACCTTCTTTTCTCCAGACGTAGAGGATGCCCCCTTGTTCCAATCAAATGTCTAAGATTAAAAAGATCATTAGAAAGGTCTTTGTACAGTCATGGCCAAAAGTTTTGAGAATGACACAAATATTATATTTTCACATGATCTGCTGCCCTCTGGTTTTTATGTGTGTTTGACAGATGTTTTTATCACAGACAGAAATATAATTGCAAACATATGAGTAACAAAAGCTTATATTGACAGTTAGAATGAGTTAATGCAGCAAGTCAATATTTGCAGTGTTGACCCTTCTTCTTCAGGACCTCTGCAATTCTCCCTGGCATGCTCTCAATCAACTTCTGGACCAAATCATGACTGATAGCAGTCCATTCTTGCACAATCAATGCTTTCATTTTGTCAGAATTTTTAGGTTTTTGTTTGTCCACCCGTCTCTTGATGATTGACCACAAGTTCTCAATGGGATTAAGATCTGGGGAGTTTCCAGGCTATGGACCCAAAATCTCTATGTTTTGTTCCCCGAGCCATTTAGTTATCACCTTTGCTTTATGGCAAGGTGCTCCATCATGCTGGAAAAGGCATTGTTGATTGCCAAACTGCTCTTGGAGGGTTGGGAAAAGTTGCTCTTGGAGGACATTCTGGTACCATTCTTTATTCATGGCTGTGTTTTTAGGCAAGACTGTGAGAGAGCCGATTTCCTTGGCTGAGAAGCAACCCCACACATGAATGGTTTCAGGATGCTTAACAGTTGGCATGAGACAAGACTGGTGGTAGCGCTCACCTTGTCTTCTCCGAATGAGGCGTTTTCCTGATGTCCCAAACAATCGAAAAGGGGATTCATCAGAGAAAATAACTTTACCCCAGTCCTCAGCAGTCCACTGCCTGTACCTTTTGCAGAATATCAGTCTGTCCATGATGTTTTTTCTGGAGAGAAGTGGCTTCTTTGCTGCCCTCCTTGAGACCAGGCCTTGCTCCAAGTGTCTCCGCCTCACAGTGCGTGCATATGCACTCACACCTGCCTGCTGCCATTCTTGAGCAAGCTCTGCACTGCTGGTAGCCCGATCCCGCAGCTGAAACACTTTTAAGGTATGTTTCCACTATCAGGAAACAGTCCGGATTAGCTGCGTGTTTGACGCTGTGCGTTGGCGCAGCGTCAAACACGCAGCGTCCAGATGTTACAGCATAGTGGAGGGGATTTCAAGAAATCCCGTCTCCACTATGCTGTAAAACACGCAGGCGGAAGACCTGCGTTTCCGGACATGCGGCGCGTCTTTTCAGACCGCAGCATGTCCTAGTCCCTTGCGGCGACGCTGCGTCGCCGCAAGGGAAATAACACAGGGCTATGCAGCCCTGCGATCATTCTGGATGTGTTCCGGAGGTGTCCTGAACACATCCGGAATGAGCACGCTTTAAGAAGGGGGCGGGGCTTTGGCCGGAGCGGAATTTCCGCTCCGTCCAAAGCGCTGTGTTTCCGTACCATGGAAACACAGCCTTAAGAGACGGTCCTGGAGCTTTCTGGTCTTTCTTGGGCGCCCTGGAGCCTTTTTGGCAACAATGGAACCTCTCTCCTTGAAGTTCTTGATGATGCGATAGATTATTGGCTGAGGTGCAATCTTTCTAGCTGCGATACTCTTCCCTGTTAGGCCATTTTTGTGCATTGCAATGATGACTGCACGTGTTTCTTTAGAGATAACCATGGTTAACAGAAGAGAAACAATGATGCCAAGCACCAGCCTCCTTTTAAAGTGTCCAGTGGTCTCATTCTTACTTAATCATGACAGATTGATCTCCAGCCATGTCCTCATCAACACCCACACCTGTGTTAATGGAGCAATCACTGAAAAGAGGTTAGCTGGTCCTTTTAAGGCAGGGCTGCAATGATGTTGAAATGTGTTTTGGGGGATAAAGTTCATTTTCTAGCCAAATATTGACTTTGCAAGTAATTGCTGTTAAGCTGATCACTCTTTATAACATTCTGGAGTATATGCAAATTGCCATTAGAAAAACTGAAGCAGTAGACTTTGTAAAAATTAATATTTGTGTCATTCTCAAAACTTTTGGCCATGACTGTACTGTCCCCTCATATTTATACATTGTAATAAGATCACCCCTTAGCCTTCGTTTTTCCAAACTAAATAACCCCAGCTGTAATAACCTGTCTTGGTATTTCAGATCCCCCCCCGTGCTCTAATAACCTTGGTCGCTCTTCTCTGCACCCGCTCCAGTTCAGCTATGTCTTTTTTATACACCAGAGACCAGAACTGTACACAGTATTCTAAGTATGGTCGCACTAGTGACTTGTATAGGGGTAAAATTATGTTCTCCTCATTAGCATCTATGCCTCTTTTAATGCATCTCATTATTTTATTTGCCTTTGCAGCAGCTGCCTGACACTGCTGATCTGGCAGGATTCCACTAGCTCATTGAATGAATTCTTTGAATGGTTAAATAATAACGATATGAATATAAAATTGACCTTTTGCCATAATAAAAACAGGATTGATTTTTTAGACGTTTTGTTGACAAGGGATGAAAACCATTCTATCCAAACCACAATCTTTAGAAAATCTACAGCTACAAATTCTTTGTTGCACGCTTCTTCGTCCCATCCATCACATATGATTCGGGCCATACCCACTGGCCAATTTATAAGACTCAGACGCATTTGTTCTAATGATAATGAATTTGAGAATCAGGCTGATGTATTAAAAGGACGTCTGAGGGAAAGAGGCTACAGTAATAGATCTATAAAGAAAGCTTTCAACAGAGCCAAGTTCAGTGAGAGAAATGCTCTCCTGTATAAGACCCACGATAGACCTCATTCAGATGTAATAAGATTCATCACCACTTATAACTCCCAATCCAACAAGGTCAAACAAATTTTAGAAAAAGCTTGGCCAATCTTAAAAACTGATTCCGTCTTGGCCAAAATCATTCCCTTTAAACCACAAATTACGTACAGGCGTTCCAAAAATCTCCGAGAACATTTAACCTCCAGTCATTACGAAAGCAATCCCCTCGGACATTCCTTGATGACTTTAATAAACGTAAGGGGTGTTTTAAGTGTGGACACTGCGTGGCATGCGTTAATGTGGATCGTAAGGATTCATTTGTTGATTCATCTGGGAAGAAATCCTTTAAAATTACAAAATACATAACATGTGCCACAAAATGTGTGGTATACTATGCCACATGCCCATGCTCTCTGATTTACGTTGGTTTGACCACACGGCAACTCAAAATCAGAATCAGAGAGCATGTGCTTGGGATAGAGGCAGCAGCCAAGGAAGAGGATTCATCAACCCTTAAAACTCTTCCCAGACATTTTAAGACTTACCATCAATGTAATAGTAAAAACTTGAGAGTTATAGGGATAGATTGTCTGGATTTAGGGATCCGAGGGGGTGAAGTTACGCAGCGTTTGGCACAATTAGAAGCCCGCTGGATATGGACTCTTAATACAGTCCATCCAAGCGGGCTCAATGAAAATCTAAGCTTTGCACCCTTTCTTTGAAAAACACCTTTTGTTGAATGTAAGTGTTTATTTTTTGATATCTCCTTTGTTTTAACCGTTTGTGCGTTTATTCTTTATTGTTCATTTATTATTTTTTTATTATTCTTTTAGGTTCACTATATTATTTTGTCATCTTGGACCTCTTACATGGAGAACACTTCTCAATCTCCATATATACCCCATGGACTACAATTGTGCATATGCGGGCTATCTTTCTATATATTACATCCTTTTGTGCAAAATAATTTGCTATTTTGTCCGCATTGCTTGTATTTAAAGATATGATTATGTTAACGCCGGTCATTGTATGGGTTTATGCAGACCATTTGTAAATTTTATAAATCTTATAAGGTCATGTAAAACATTAGATTGTAGCTATGTTGCTATATTGACTGCATTTGTGGTAATGGAATATATAATCGTGTCAGCCCTGGTCATTATACTACTATTTTTAGCTATGACCAGAGTGATTGATATGTAGTCCTTTGAACTCTGTACCTGCACGCTTGTGGACTGGGGCGCTGCGCGGTGCCCTGCTTCCTGTGTCTTTAGCGTCTGGTTGCCATGACAGTGTCATGGTACCCATTCGTTTGACGCAGGCGCAGTGCATCGGGCGGCGTCACCGGCTTCACACGCGTCACTTCCGGTACGCGATGTTCTATTTCCGGTCCAAAGGTTTTTATAGCGCTCGGTTCTTACTGCTTGTATGCCCCCTGATGAAGGTTTAACCCCTTCCCGACCTGTGACGCCACGTAGGCATCATGAAAACCTGTGCCAATCCGACCCATGACGCCTATGTGGCGTCATGAAAGGATCTCGTCCCTGCGGGCCGGGAGACCGGGGTCACTCAAAGGTCACCCGACCCGCAGTTACAGGACCCTTTGTGCTTCACCACAGGGGGGTTGGCTTAACCCCCCCGTGGCCACGATCGCTCTGATTGGCTGTTAAAAGTGAAACAGCCAATCAGAGCAATGTGTAATATTTCACCAATTTAATTGGTGAAATATTACAATCCAGCCATGGCCGATGCTGCAATAGCATCTGCCATGGCTGGAGACCGAGCCCTGACCCCCCCCACACCGAGTCACGGCGTCACTTACAGCTCCCCTCCTCTTTTGGTCCACTGCCCCCACTTCCTATCCCCCCCCCCAGCCTTCCGACCCCCCTACTCACCTCTCCCGATCCACGATGTCCCACGATCGGGCCTGGCGTCCGCCCGGGCCTCTTCATGGGCGCCGCCATATTGGAAAATGGCGGGCGCATGCGCAGTGCGCCCGCCGGCCGGCGCATGCGCAGTGCGCCCCCCAGTGTTCAAAAATTTATTTTGATCACTGTGATAAACTGTCACAGTGATCAAAATAAAAAAAAGTAAATGAACCCCCCCTTTATCATAGGTAGGGACAAATAAAAAAAATAAAGAATTTTTTTTTTTTTCCTAGCGGATTTTGCTGCTGATCCGCAGCTGATTTTGCTGCGGATCAGCGGCGGATATCGCTGCTTATCCGCGGCGGATTTCGCTGCTGATCCGCGGCGGATTTCGCTGCTGATCCGCGGCGGACTTCGCTGCTGATCCGCGGCGGATTTCGCTGCGGATCCGCTGGGGATTTCGCTGCTGATCGGCGGCGGATTTCGCTGCTGATCGGCGGCGGACTTCGCTGCTGATCCGCGGCGGACTTCGCTGCTGATCCGCGGCGGACTTCGCTGCTGATCCGCGGCGGATTTCGCTGCGGATCCGCTGCGGATTTCGCTGCTGATCGGCGGCGGATTTCGCTGCTGATCCGCGGCGGATTTCGCTGCTGATCGGCAGCGGATTTCACTGCTGATCCGCGGCGGATTTCGCTGCTGATCCGCGGCGGATTTCGCTGCTGATCCGCGGCGGATTTCGCTGCTGATCCGCGGCGGACTTCGCTGCTGATCCGCGGCGGACATCGCTGCTGATCCGCGGCGGATTTCGCTGCTGATCCGCGGCGGATTTCGCTGCTGATCGGCGGCGGATTTTGCTGCTGATCCGCAGCGGATTTCGCTGCTGATCGGCAGTGGATTTCGCTGCTGATCCGCTGCGGATTTCGCTGCTGATCGGCGGCGGATTTCGCTGTTGATCCGCGGCGGATTTCGCTGCGGATCCGCGACTGATTTCGCTGCGGATCCGCGACTGATTTCGCTGCGGATCCGCGGCGGATTTCGCTGCGGATCCGCGGCGGATTTCGCTGCGGATCCGCGGCTGATTTCGCTGCGGATCCGCGGCTGACTTCGCTGCTGATCCGCGGCGGATTTCGCTGCTGATCCGCGGCGGATTTCGCTGCTGATCCGCGGCAGATTTCGCTGCTGATCCGCGGCGGATTTTGCTGCTGATCCGCGACTGATTTTGCTGCTGATCCGCGGCTGATTATCTGCTGATTCATCTGCGCTAGCGGGTATAGCATAACGCGATCGCGTTATGCTATACCGTTACCAGCCGGTCAACGCTACGTGTTGAACGGGCTGGTAAAACGCAATATGAACCCAGCCTTAGGGTTAGAACTAGGGTTAGGGTTAGCATTAGGGCTAAGGTTAGAATTACGGTTAGGGTTGGAATTTGGGTTAGGGTTGGAATTAGGGTTAGGTTTGGAATTAGGGTTAGGCTTGTAGTTAGGTTTATGGTTAGAGTTGGGATTAGGGTTAGGGGTGTGTTGGGGTTAGGGTTATGATTAGGGTTTGTATTAGGGTTAGGTGTGTGTAGGCGTTAGGGGTGTGTTGGGGTTAGGGTTGGAGTTAGAATTGAGGGGTTTCCACTATTTAGGCACATCAGGGGGTCTCCATACGCGACATGGCGCCACCATTGATTCCTGCAAATTTTGCGTTCAAAAAGTCAAACAGTGCTCCGTTTATTCCAAGCCCCGACGTATGCCCAAACAGTGGTTTATCCCCACATATGAGGTATCAGCGTACTCGGGAAAAATTGCACAACAACTTTGGGGGTTCTAATTTCTCCTGTTAACATTGGGAAAAAAAATTGGGGACTAAAAATTATTTTTGTGGAAAAAAAATGATTTTATATTTTCACGGCTCTGCGTTATAAACTTCTGTGAAGGACTTGGAGATTCAAAGTGCTCACCACACATCTAGAGGAGTTCCTTGGGGGATCTAGTTTCCAAAATGGGGTCACTTGTGGGGAGTTTCTACTGTTTAGGCACATCAGTGACTCTGCAAACGTAACATGACGCCCGAAGACCATTCCATCAAGTGGGCATTTCAAAAGGTCACTACTTCCCATCCGAGCCCCGACGTGTGCCCATACAGTACTTTTCTCCCACATATGGGATATCAGCATACTCAGGACAAATTGGACAACAACTTTTGGGGTCTAATTTCTCATGTTACCCTTGCGAAAATAAAAAAATTGGGGACTAAAAGATCCTGATTGTGGAAAAAATATGATTTTTTTATTTTCATGCCCTGGCGTTATAAACTTCTGTGTAGCCCTTGGGGGTTCAAAGTGCTCACCACACATCTAGATAAGTTCTTTGCGGTGTCTAGTTTCCAAAATGGGGTCACTTGTGGGGAGTTTCTACTGTTTAGGCGCATCAGGGGCTCTGCAAACGTAACAAGATGCCCGCAGACCATTCCATCAAGTTGGCATTTCAAAGCGTCACTACATCCCTTCCGAGCCCTGACGTGTGCCCAAACAGTGGTTCCCCCCCACATATGGGGTACTAGCGTACTCAGGACAAACTGGACAACAACTTTCGGGGTCCAATTTCTCCTGTAACCATTGTGAAAATAAAAAATAGTGGGCTAAAAAATCATTTTTTGAGAAAAAAAAATGATATTTTATTTTCACGGCTCTGCGTTATAAACTTCTGTAAAGCACCTGGGGGGTTCAAAGTGCTCACTATGCATCTAGATAAGTTCCTTAGGGGGTCTAGTTTCCAAAATGGGGTCACTTGTGGGGGAGCTCCAATGTTTAGGCACACAGGGACTCTCCAAATGCGACATGGCAACCGCTAAATATTCCAGCATATTTTCCATTCAAAAAGTCAAATGGCGCTCCTTCCCTTCTGAGCCCTGCCGTGCGCCCAAACAGTGGTTTATGACCACATATGAGGTATCTGTGTACTCAGGAGAAATTGCCCAACAAATTTTAGGATCCAATTTATACTGTTGCCCATGTGAAAATGAAAAAAACTGAGGCTAAAAGAAAATTTTTGTGAAAAAAAAGTACTTTCTTTTTTTTACGGATCAATTTGTGAAGCACCTGGGGGTTCAAAGTGCTCACTATGCATCTAGATAAGTTCCTTAGGGGGTCTAGTTTCCAAAATGGGGTCACTTGTGGGGGAGCTCCAATGTTTAGGCACACAGGGACTCTCCAAATGCGACATGGCAACCGCTAAATATTCCAGCATATTTTCCATTCAAAAAGTCAAATGGCGCTGCTTCCCTTCTGAGCCCTGCCATGCGCCCAAACAGTGGTTTATGACCACATATGAGGTATCTGTGTACTCACGAGAAATTGCCCAACAAATTTTAGGATCCAATTTATACTGTTGCCCATGTGAAAATGAAAAAACTGAGGCTAAAAGAAAATTTTTGTGAAAAAAAAGTACTTTCTTTTTTTTACAGATCAATTTGTGAAGCACCTGGGGGTTCAAAATGATCACTATGCATCTAGATAAGTTCCTTAGGGGGTCTAGTTTCCAAAATGGGGTCACTTGTGGGGGAGCTCCAATGTTTAGGCACACAGGGACTCTCCAAATGCAACATGGCAACCGCTAAATATTCCAGCATATTTTCCATTCAAAAAGTCAAATGGCGCTGCTTCCCTTCTGAGCCCTGCCATGCGCCCAAACAGTGGTTTATGACCACATATGAGGTATCTGTGTACTCAGGAGAAATTGCCCAACAAATTTTAGGATCCAATTTATACTGTTGCCCATGTGAAAATGAAAAAACTGAGGCTAAAAGAAAATTTTTGTGAAAAAAAAGTACTTTCTTTTTTTTACAGATCAATTTGTGAAGCACCTGGGGGTTCAAAATGATCACTATCATCTAGATAAGTTCCTTAGGGGGTCTAGTTTCCAAAATGGGGTCACTTGTGGGGGAGCTCCAATGTTTAGGCACACAGGGACTCTCCAAATGCGACATGGCAACCGCGAAATATTCCAGCATATTTTCCATTCAAAAAGTCAAATGGCGCTGCTTCCCTTCTGAGCCCTGCCATGCGCCCAAACAGTGGTTTATGACCACATATGAGGTATCTGTGTACTCAGGAGAAATTGCCCAACAAATTTTAGGATCCAATTTATACTGTTGCCCATGTGAAAATGAAAAAACTGAGGCTAAAAGAAAATTTTTGTGAAAAAAAAGTACTTTCTTTTTTTTACAGATCAATTTGTGAAGCACCTGGGGGTTCAAAATGATCACTATGCATCTAGATAAGTTCCTTAGGGGGTCTAGTTTCCAAAATGGGGTCACTTGTGGGGGAGCTCCAATGTTTAGGCACACAGGGACTCTCCAAATGTGACATGGCAACCGCTAAATATTCCAGCATATTTTCCATTCAAAAAGTCAAATGGCGCTCCTTCCCTTCTGAGCCCTGCCGTGTGCCCAAACAGTGGTTTATGACCACATATGAGGTATCTGTGTACTCAGGAGAAATTGCCCAACAAATTTTAGGATCCATTTTATCCTGATGCCCATGTAAAAATGAAAAAATTGATGCTAAAAGAAAATTTTTGTTGGAAAAATTAAAATGTCCATTTTTTCCTTACACGTTGCTTTAGTTCCTGTGAAGCACCTGAAGGGTTAATAATCTTCTTGAATGTAGTTTTGAGTAGCTTGAGGGGTGCAGTTTTTATAAAGGTGTCACTTTTGGGTATTTTCTGCCATATAGACCCCTCAAAGTGACTTCAAATGTGAGGTGGTCCCTAAAAAAAATGGTTTTGTAAATTTTGCTGTAAAAATGAGAAATCGCTGGTCAACTTTTAACCCTTATAACTTCCTAACAAAAAAAAAATGTTGTTCCCAAATTGTGCTGATGTAAAGTAGACATGTGGGAAATGTTATTTCTTAACTATTTTGTGTCACATAACTCTCTAGTTTAACAGAATAAAAATTAAAAATTTGAAAATTACAAAATTTTCAAAATTTTCGCCAAATTTCCATTTTTTTCACAAATAAACGCAAAAATTATCGACTTAAATTTACCACTATCATGAAGCCCAATATGTCACGAAAAAACAATCTCAGAATCGCTAGGATCCATTGAAGCGTTCCTGAGTTATTACCTCATAAAGGGACACTGGTCAGAATTGCAAAAAATGGCAAGGTCTTTAAGGTCAAAATAGGCTGGGTCATGAAGGGGTTAATTACCGAAACGTGCATCGGGGCACGTTCTTATCATCCTGGTTTCCCCTGTGAGTGTCAGCTACAAATTTCGGAGGTAATGTTCTCCCCATTGACTCCATGTTAGTCACTGCATTTATATTGTGAGCGGCATATTGCCGTCTTCCATGTGACTTATGGAAGCTCTCTGGCACTCCTAACTTTATAATGGGCATTTCGTGTTATAATTGCTGGTTTTCAGCTCTGGGTAGTTAGCCAATCTTTATGTGGACACATGAAATTTGATTACATGTAGCAATGGTGATATCCACATGCATTTTGGTGCAGTCACATGTCTTTTTTCATATGCACTGACATTTTGACTTGAATTTATAATCTAAAATACATGTTTACTGCTCTAGCCCCCATATACATATATTTTTGTGTGCCCTACATATATATTCTTTAAGGAACCCAGTTTGATATATGTTGTGTGTATATCTTTTATAGATACTTACCACTGTATTTGTACTCTGTCCTGATACTCCTGTCCCGTCCATCTATTTATGTATCAATAAAGTTTTTGTATATTTTTGTAAGCATATATTTGGATCTGTGGTCGTTTTTTTCTTTTTTTGATTTTTTCAAAAAACACCCTTTGTGTTTATAGCGATAGATCCTTTATTTTCCCAACAAGCAGCCTAGATATTTGATCTAATTATTATTATGATTTTGCTGCTATCAGTTTTGTGTCATATTTGCTCAATATTTAACAATTCTGTGTTTTGCACAGGTGTGTCATATGACACTATGGACTTTAGAGCCAGAGAAAAAACTTGGCTCGGACAAGTGGATCAGGTGTTCTGTGATGGGGACACCAGTGTTCAGCAAAATGGTGATCAAAAACATGAGGAAATATTTGAGTTGGTACAAGGTTTGTTGATCAAACGCACGAAAACCTGGTGGAATCGTGTGTTCTTGGAGAAATATATTGGACGCAAAATTATACCACGTGGCCTTAGAGTCAGAGTGACACCTACGTTTGTGGTCGAAGACCAATCATTTGTGAGGGAATGGGAAGAAGCGTGCAGCAATTGTGCTTTTACATTCATGCAACTACTAATCAGACTCAATACAAAAACAATTGAGGAACTGGATTTGAAAATTGATTCGGGCCTGTCTGAGCTTAAAGCGAGTTGTTCAGATGAGATAATCCAACGCTATGAGACACAACTCGATAAATCTCTGGATGAGAGAGTTAAAAAAATAAATGAGGTACAATGCTCTAAATTGAATAGAGATCTCAAAGACTATCAAAATAATAAGGTATACTTTTGGAGAAAAGGCAACAATCAGACTAAACCTATTCAACGGGCTTTTTCGAATACTTCTATCTCATCTATGAGCACTCACTCTGAGGCATCTACCTCATCCATGATGACACGCTCGGGTAGTTTCAATAAAAGATTGAGGAAGAATGGGTTTCATCCGTACAAGAGACAAAAGGTTCAATCTCATGAGAATGAGCAAGTTGACAATAAGGTAATTAATCTCAGTTCACACCATCTTTCTAAAACAGATCTGAGACTCTTATCAAAAGGTCTATCTTACTCTCCTTCTGCTGGTTTTGACAGATTCACTTTCATTAAAGACCTCCATCTGTTTGGGCGGTCTCTCTTATTTAAACGTTACTTTCATAATAATGAAATATGTGAACTTTTTCCGACAGAGGAAGAGCAAGAAGCAGTGAGGATACTGGAGGAATTGTCTGATGAACACATTACACCACCAGGAGGTAAGATTCCTCCCAACATTAGACCACGATCTAAGCGATTTCCACCTCTATCCACTTGCAGCGCGGTGGATCTATTTGTCAAAGTTGTCACAGCCGAACTAGAACAAGTCCCTAGTCATATTCATCATGACAACCTTACTGGAGAAGAACGCCTACGTCTGAAGACGTTGAAGGATCTTCCCGATGTTGTCATCAAACAGGCGGACAAGGGGGGTAATTTGGTTCTATGGCCTTCAAATATGTATGAAAAAGAGGCATTTAGACAGTTGAATAACAACACCTGTTACAAGAAATTAACTTTTAACCCCTTGTCCGCCTTTGTGGACAAACTCGGGAGGATCCTCTCTAGAGCTGTAAAAGATAAGGTTATAACCAAGGAGCTTTGTGCGGCTTTGACTGTTCCAGAACCTAGGGTTCCGACGTTTTATTTACTCCCTAAGCTCCATAAAAATGCAGCAATACCACCGGGGCGTCCGATTGTTTCAGGAAACGGGAACTATTTGGAACGAATCAATCAGTGGATAGATTCCATTTTGAAGCCTCTAGTTGAAGAATTACCTTCATATTTGAAGGATACAAACCAATTGCTCTGCAGGGTGGATGGTCTGGTACTTGATGGTGACTCCACATTGGTTACGGCTGATGTGGAGTCGCTATATACCAGCATCAGACACAGCGATGGACTTCGTGCCACTGAGTTTTTCCTGCAAACCTCCAGCATTCCTCCTGCACTTCAAGAATTTACACTAGAAGTTTTGGAGTTTACCTTGACCCATAACTTCTTTGTGTTCAAGGGGTCCTTTTTCCTACAGGCCCAGGGAACAGCAATGGGGGCGGCGTTCGCGCCCTCCTATGCCAATCTGTTCCTGGGCCTGTGGGAAAGGGACCTGTTCCTGTCTGATCGGCAGACATCTATGGACCGCGTCCTATTATGGACGCGGTCCATAGATGACATTCTGCTGATCTGGCAGGATTCCACTAGCTCATTGAATGAATTCTTTGAATGGTTAAATAATAACGATATGAATATAAAATTGACCTTTTGCCATAATAAAAACAGGATTGATTTTTTAGACGTTTTGTTGACAAGGGATGAAAACCATTCTATCCAAACCACAATCTTTAGAAAATCTACAGCTACAAATTCTTTGTTGCACGCTTCTTTGTCCCATCCATCACATATGATTCGGGCCATACCCACTGGCCAATTTATAAGACTCAGACGCATTTGTTCTAATGATAATGAATTTGAGAATCAGGCTGATGTATTAAAAGGACGTCTGAGGGAAAGAGGCTACAGTAATAGATCTATAAAGAAAGCTTTCAACAGAGCCAAGTTCAGTGAGAGAAATGCTCTCCTGTATAAGACCCACGATAGACCTCATTCAGATGTAATAAGATTCATCACCACTTATAACTCCCAATCCAACAAGGTCAAACAAATTTTAGAAAAAGCTTGGCCAATCTTAAAAACTGATTCCGTCTTGGCCAAAATCATTCCCTTTAAACCACAAATTACGTACAGGCGTTCCAAAAATCTCCGAGAACATTTAACCTCCAGTCATTACGAAAGCAATCCCCTCGGACATTCCTTGATGACTTTAATAAACGTAAGGGGTGTTTTAAGTGTGGACACTGCATGGCATGCGTTAATGTGGATCGTAAGGATTCATTTGTTGATTCATCTGGGAAGAAATCCTTTAAAATTACAAAATACATAACATGTGCCACAAAATGTGTGGTATACTATGCCACATGCCCATGCTCTCTGATTTACGTTGGTTTGACCACACGGCAACTCAAAATCAGAATCAGAGAGCATGTGCTTGGGATAGAGGCAGCAGCCAAGGAAGAGGATTCATCAACCCTTAAAACTCTTCCCAGACATTTTAAGACTTACCATCAATGTAATAGTAAAAACTTGAGAGTTATAGGGATAGATTGTCTGGATTTAGGGATCCGAGGGGGTGAAGTTACGCAGCGTTTGGCACAATTAGAAGCCCGCTGGATATGGACTCTTAATACAGTCCATCCAAGCGGGCTCAATGAAAATCTAAGCTTTGCACCCTTTCTTTGAAAAACACCTTTTGTTGAATGTAAGTGTTTATTTTTTGATATCTCCTTTGTTTTAACCGTTTGTGCGTTTATTCTTTATTGTTCATTTATTATTTTTTTATTATTCTTTTACGTTCACTATATTATTTTGTCATCTTGGACCTCTTACATGGAGAACACTTCTCAATCTCCATATATACCCCATGGACTACAATTGTGCATATGCGGGCTATCTTTCTATATATTACATCCTTTTGTGCAAAATAATTTGCTATTTTGTCCGCATTGCTTGTATTTAAAGATATGATTATGTTAACGCCGGTCATTGTATGGGTTTATGCAGACCATTTGTAAATTTTATAAATCTTATAAGGTCATGTAAAACATTAGATTGTAGCTATGTTGCTATATTGACTGCATTTGTGGTAATGGAATATATAATCGTGTCAGCCCTGGTCATTATACTACTATTTTTAGCTATGACCAGAGTGATTGATATGTAGTCCTTTGAACTCTGTACCTGCACGCTTGTGGGCTGGGGCGCTGCGCGGTGCCCTGCTTCCTGTGTCTTTAGCGTCTGGTTGCCATGACAGTGTCATGGTACCTATTCGTTTGACGCAGGCGCAGTGCATCGGGCGGCGTCACCGGCTTCACACGCGTCACTTCCGGTACGCGATGTTCTATTTCCGGTCCAAAGGTTTTTATAGCGCTCGGTTCTTACTGCTTGTATGCCCCTGACGAAGGTTTAATTACCGAAACGTGCGTCGGGGCACGTTCTTATCATCCTGGTTTCCCCTGTGAGTGTCAGCTACAAATTTCGGAGGTAATGTTCTCCCCATTGACTCCATGTTAGTCACTGCATTTATATTGTGAGCGGCATATTGCCGTCTTCCATGTGACTTATGGAAGCTCTCTGGCACTCCTAACTTTATAATGGGCATTTCGTGTTATAATTGCTGGTTTTCAGCTCTGGGTAGTTAGCCAATCTTTATGTGGACACATGAAATTTGATTACATGTAGCAATGGTGATATCCACATGCATTTTGGTGCAGTCACATGTCTTTTTTCATATGCACTGACATTTTGACTTGAATTTATAATCTAAAATACATGTTTACTGCTCTAGCCCCCATATACATATATTTTTGTGTGCCCTACATATATATTCTTTAAGGAACCCAGTTTGATATATGTTGTGTGTATATCTTTTATAGATACTTACCACTGTATTTGTACTCTGTCCTGATACTCCTGTCCCGTCCATCTATTTATGTATCAATAAAGTTTTTGTATATTTTTGTAAGTATATATTTGGATCTGTGGTCGTTTTTTCTTTTTTTGATTTTTTCAAAAAACACCCTTTGTGTTTATAGCGATAGATCCTTTATTTTCCCAACAAGCAGCCTAGATATTTGATCTAATTATTATTATGATTTTGCTGCTATCAGTTTTGTGTCATATTTGCTCAATATTTAACAATTCTGTGTTTTGCACAGGTGTGTCATATGACACTATGGACTTTAGAGCCAGAGAAAAAACTTGGCTCGGACAAGTGGATCAGGTGTTCTGTGATAGGGACACCAGTGTTCAGCAAAATGGTGATCAAAAACATGAGGAAATATTTGAGTTGGTACAAGGTTTGTTGATCAAACGCACGAAAACCTGGTGGAATCGTGTGTTCTTGGAGAAATATATTGGACGCAAAATTATACCACGTGGCCTTAGAGTCAGAGTGACACCTACGTTTGTGGTCGAAGACCAATCATTTGTGAGGGAATGGGAAGAAGCGTGCAGCAATTGTGCTTTTACATTCATGCAACTACTAATCAGACTCAATACAAAAACAATTGAGGAACTGGATTTGAAAATTGATTCGGGCCTGTCTGAGCTTAAAGCGAGTTGTTCAGATGAGATAATCCAACGCTATGAGACACAACTCGATAAATCTCTGGATGAGAGAGTTAAAAAAATAAATGAGGTACAATGCTCTAAATTGAATAGAGATCTCAAAGACTATCAAAATAATAAGGTATACTTTTGGAGAAAGGCAACAATCAGACTAAACCTATTCAACGGGCTTTTTCGAATACTTCTATCTCATCTATGAGCACTCACTCTGAGGCATCTACCTCATCCATGATGACACGCTCGGGTAGTTTCAATAAAAGATTGAGGAAGAATGGGTTTCATCCGTACAAGAGACAAAAGGTTCAATCTCATGAGAATGAGCAAGTTGACAATAAGGTAATTAATCTCAGTTCACACCATCTTTCTAAAACAGATCTGAGACTCTTATCAAAAGGTCTATCTTACTCTCCTTCTGCTGGTTTTGACAGATTCACTTTCATTAAAGACCTCCATCTGTTTGGGCGGTCTCTCTTATTTAAACGTTACTTTCATAATAATGAAATATGTGAACTTTTTCCGACAGAGGAAGAGCAAGAAGCAGTGAGGATACTGGAGGAATTGTCTGATGAACACATTACACCACCAGGAGGTAAGATTCCTCCCAACATTAGACCACGATCTAAGCGATTTCCACCTCTATCCACTTGCAGCGCGGTGGATCTATTTGTCAAAGTTGTCACAGCCGAACTAGAACAAGTCCTAGTCATATTCATCATGACAACCTTACTGGAGAAGAACGCCTACGTCTGAAGACGTTGAAGGATCTTCCCGATGTTGTCATCAAACAGGCGGACAAGGGGGGTAATTTGGTTCTATGGCCTTCAAATATGTATGAAAAAGAGGCATTTAGACAGTTGAATAACAACACCTGTTACAAGAAATTAACTTTTAACCCCTTGTCCGCCTTTGTGGACAAACTCGGGAGGATCCTCTCTAGAGCTGTAAAAGATAAGGTTATAACCAAGGAGCTTTGTGCGGCTTTGACTGTTCCAGAACCTAGGGTTCCGACGTTTTATTTACTCCCTAAGCTCCATAAAAATGCAGCAATACCACCGGGGCGTCCGATTGTTTCAGGAAACGGGAACTATTTGGAACGAATCAATCAGTGGATAGATTCCATTTTGAAGCCTCTAGTTGAAGAATTACCTTCATATTTGAAGGATACAAACCAATTGCTCTGCAGGGTGGATGGTCTGGTACTTGATGGTGACTCCACATTGGTTACGGCTGATGTGGAGTCGCTATATACCAGCATCAGACACAGCGATGGACTTCGTGCCACTGAGTTTTTCCTGCAAACCTCCAGCATTCCTCCTGCACTTCAAGAATTTACACTAGAAGTTTTGGAGTTTACCTTGACCCATAACTTCTTTGTGTTCAAGGGGTCCTTTTTCCTACAGGCCCAGGGAACAGCAATGGGGGCGGCGTTCGCGCCCTCCTATGCCAATCTGTTCCTGGGCCTGTGGGAAAGGGACCTGTTCCTGTCTGATCGGCAGACATCTATGGACCGCGTCCTATTATGGACGCGGTCCATAGATGACATTCTGCTGATCTGGCAGGATTCCACTAGCTCATTGAATGAATTCTTTGAATGGTTAAATAATAACGATATGAATATAAAATTGACCTTTTGCCATAATAAAAACAGGATTGATTTTTTAGACGTTTTGTTGACAAGGGATGAAAACCATTCTATCCAAACCACAATCTTTAGAAAATCTACAGCTACAAATTCTTTGTTGCACGCTTCTTTGTCCCATCCATCACATATGATTCGGGCCATACCCACTGGCCAATTTATAAGACTCAGACGCATTTGTTCTAATGATAATGAATTTGAGAATCAGGCTGATGTATTAAAAGGACGTCTGAGGGAAAGAGGCTACAGTAATAGATCTATAAAGAAAGCTTTCAACAGAGCCAAGTTCAGTGAGAGAAATGCTCTCCTGTATAAGACCCACGATAGACCTCATTCAGATGTAATAAGATTCATCACCACTTATAACTCCCAATCCAACAAGGTCAAACAAATTTTAGAAAAAGCTTGGCCAATCTTAAAAACTGATTCCGTCTTGGCCAAAATCATTCCCTTTAAACCACAAATTACGTACAGGCGTTCCAAAAATCTCCGAGAACATTTAACCTCCAGTCATTACGAAAGCAATCCCCTCGGACATTCCTTGATGACTTTAATAAACGTAAGGGGTGTTTTAAGTGTGGACACTGCGTGGCATGCGTTAATGTGGATCGTAAGGATTCATTTGTTGATTCATCTGGGAAGAAATCCTTTAAAATTACAAAATACATAACATGTGCCACAAAATGTGTGGTATACTATGCCACATGCCCATGCTCTCTGATTTACGTTGGTTTGACCACACGGCAACTCAAAATCAGAATCAGAGAGCATGTGCTTGGGATAGAGGCAGCAGCCAAGGAAGAGGATTCATCAACCCTTAAAACTCTTCCCAGACATTTTAAGACTTACCATCAATGTAATAGTAAAAACTTGAGAGTTATAGGGATAGATTGTCTGGATTTAGGGATCCGAGGGGGTGAAGTTACGCAGCGTTTGGCACAATTAGAAGCCCGCTGGATATGGACTCTTAATACAGTCCATCCAAGCGGGCTCAATGAAAATCTAAGCTTTGCACCCTTTCTTTGAAAAACACCTTTTGTTGAATGTAAGTGTTTATTTTTTGATATCTCTTTGTTTTAACCGTTTGTGCGTTTATTCTTTATTGTTCATTTATTATTTTTTTATTATTCTTTTACGTTCACTATATTATTTTGTCATCTTGGACCTCTTACATGGAGAACACTTCTCAATCTCCATATATACCCCATGGACTACAATTGTGCATATGCGGGCTATCTTTCTATATATTACATCCTTTTGTGCAAAATAATTTGCTATTTTGTCCGCATTGCTTATTTAAAGATATGATTATGTTAACACCGGTCATTGTATGGGTTTATGCAGACCATTTGTAAATTTTATAAATCTTATAAGGTCATGTAAAACATTAGATTGTAGCTATGTTGCTATATTGACTGCATTTGTGGTAATGGAATATATAATCGTGTCAGCCCTGGTCATTATACTACTATTTTTAGCTATGACCAGAGTGATTGATATGTAGTCCTTTGAACTCTGTACCTGCACGCTTGTGGGCTGGGGCGCTGCGCGGTGCCCTGCTTCCTGTGTCTTTAGCGTCTGGTTGCCATGACAGTGTCATGGTACCTATTCGTTTGACGCAGGCGCAGTGCATCGGGCGGCGTCACCGGCTTCACACGCGTCACTTCCGGTACGCGATGTTCTATTTCCGGTCCAAAGGTTTTTATAGCGCTCGGTTCTTACTGCTTGTATGCCCCCTGACGAAGGTTTAATTACCGAAACGTGCGTCGGGGCACGTTCTTATCATCCTGGTTTCCCCTGTGAGTGTCAGCTACAAATTTCGGAGGTAATGTTCTCCCCATTGACTCCATGTTAGTCACTGCATTTATATTGTGAGCGGCATATTGCCGTCTTCCATGTGACTTATGGAAGCTCTCTGGCACTCCTAACTTTATAATGGGCATTTCGTGTTATAATTGCTGGTTTTCAGCTCTGGGTAGTTAGCCAATCTTTATGTGGACACATGAAATTTGATTACATGTAGCAATGGTGATATCCACATGCATTTTGGTGCAGTCACATGTCTTTTTTCATATGCACTGACATTTTGACTTGAATTTATAATCTAAAATACATGTTTACTGCTCTAGCCCCCATATACATATATTTTTGTGTGCCCTACATATATATTCTTTAAGGAACCCAGTTTGATATATGTTGTGTGTATATCTTTTATAGATACTTACCACTGTATTTGTACTCTGTCCTGATACTCCTGTCCCGTCCATCTATTTATGTATCAATAAAGTTTTTGTATATTTTTGTAAGTATATATTTGGATCTGTGGTCGTTTTTTCTTTTTTTGATTTTTTCAAAAAACACCCTTTGTGTTTATAGCGATAGATCCTTTATTTTCCCAACAAGCAGCCTAGATATTTGATCTAATTATTATTATGATTTTGCTGCTATCAGTTTTGTGTCATATTTGCTCAATATTTAACAATTCTGTGTTTTGCACAGGTGTGTCATATGACACTATGGACTTTAGAGCCAGAGAAAAAACTTGGCTCGGACAAGTGGATCAGGTGTTCTGTGATGGGGACACCAGTGTTCAGCAAAATGGTGATCAAAAACATGAGGAAATATTTGAGTTGGTACAAGGTTTGTTGATCAAACGCACGAAAACCTGGTGGAATCGTGTGTTCTTGGAGAAATATATTGGACGCAAAATTATACCACGTGGCCTTAGAGTCAGAGTGACACCTACGTTTGTGGTCGAAGACCAATCATTTGTGAGGGAATGGGAAGAAGCGTGCAGCAATTGTGCTTTTACATTCATGCAACTACTAATCAGACTCAATACAAAAACAATTGAGGAACTGGATTTGAAAATTGATTCGGGCCTGTCTGAGCTTAAAGCGAGTTGTTCAGATGAGATAATCCAACGCTATGAGACACAACTCGATAAATCTCTGGATGAGAGAGTTAAAAAAATAAATGAGGTACAATGCTCTAAATTGAATAGAGATCTCAAAGACTATCAAAATAATAAGGTATACTTTTGGAGAAAAGGCAACAATCAGACTAAACCTATTCAACGGGCTTTTTCGAATACTTCTATCTCATCTATGAGCACTCACTCTGAGGCATCTACCTCATCCATGATGACACGCTCGGGTAGTTTCAATAAAAGATTGAGGAAGAATGGGTTTCATCCGTACAAGAGACAAAAGGTTCAATCTCATGAGAATGAGCAAGTTGACAATAAGGTAATTAATCTCAGTTCACACCATCTTTCTAAAACAGATCTGAGACTCTTATCAAAAGGTCTATCTTACTCTCCTTCTGCTGGTTTTGACAGATTCACTTTCATTAAAGACCTCCATCTGTTTGGGCGGTCTCTCTTATTTAAACGTTACTTTCATAATAATGAAATATGTGAACTTTTTCCGACAGAGGAAGAGCAAGAAGCAGTGAGGATACTGGAGGAATTGTCTAATGAACACATTACACCACCAGGAGGTAAGATTCCTCCCAACATTAGACCACGATCTAAGCGATTTCCACCTCTATCCACTTGCAGCGCGGTGGATCTATTTGTCAAAGTTGTCACAGCCGAACTAGAACAAGTCCCTAGTCATATTCATCATGACAACCTTACTGGAGAAGAACGCCTACGTCTGAAGACGTTGAAGGATCTTCCCGATGTTGTCATCAAACAGGCGGACAAGGGGGGTAATTTGGTTCTATGGCCTTCAAATATGTATGAAAAAGAGGCATTTAGACAGTTGAATAACAACACCTGTTACAAGAAATTAACTTTTAACCCCTTGTCCGCCTTTGTGGACAAACTCGGGAGGATCCTCTCTAGAGCTGTAAAAGATAAGGTTATAACCAAGGAGCTTTGTGCGGCTTTGACTGTTCCAGAACCTAGGGTTCCGACGTTTTATTTACTCCCTAAGCTCCATAAAAATGCAGCAATACCACCGGGGCGTCCGATTGTTTCAGGAAACGGGAACTATTTGGAACGAATCAATCAGTGGATAGATTCCATTTTGAAGCCTCTAGTTGAAGAATTACCTTCATATTTGAAGGATACAAACCAATTGCTCTGCAGGGTGGATGGTCTGGTACTTGATGGTGACTCCACATTGGTTACGGCTGATGTGGAGTCGCTATATACCAGCATCAGACACAGCGATGGACTTCGTGCCACTGAGTTTTTCCTGCAAACCTCCAGCATTCCTCCTGCACTTCAAGAATTTACACTAGAAGTTTTGGAGTTTACCTTGACCCATAACTTCTTTGTGTTCAAGGGGTCCTTTTTCCTACAGGCCCAGGGAACAGCCATGGGGGCGGCGTTCGCGCCCTCCTATGCCAATCTGTCTGACACTGTCCACTAAATGTGAGTTTGTCGTCCACCCATACACCCAGGTCTTTTTCAGTGACAGTCTTGCCCAGCGCTTTATAATTAAGCACATAATTATACATCTTAATTCTTCTGCCCAAGTGCATGACCTTACATTTATCCCCACTAAATCTCATTTGCCATTTATCAGCCCAAGCTTCTAGTTTATATAAATCTTCCTGTAATATTAAATTGTCCTCCTCTGTATTGATTAACCTGCAGAGTTTAGTGTCATCTGCAAATATTGTAATTCAATTCTGTATGGCCCCTACAAGGTTAATTAATAAATATGTTAAAAAGAAGCGGGCCCATCACAGACCCCTGCGGTACCCCACTGCTAACCGTGACCCAGTCCGAGTGTGCTCCATTAATAACCACCCTTTCTGTTGGGGGAGGGTCGACGGGCATCCAAGTCTCCTAACCGAAACCGCATGGATCAGAGATCATCTTGCCTAACGTGGGCATCTCCTGTTAAACGTGGGCATAACACTACACAGACAACACACTGTTAGGATAAAACAGTGTGACAATACTTTATTGAACCACAACACCCAATAGCAAACAGAACAATCCCAGCAATTACCCCAAGATGGTGCACATCTGTGTTAAGTGCTCACCCTGGGATTGCAGTTACCCGGAGGGCAGTGACTAGGGCTTTTTTGGTGGCCCTCTATGGTTACTGATATCAAAAGGTTTATGAATACATGTGGGGTGTGCGTCCGCTCTAAATCCTCTCATGAAATTCCTGTAGGAGTGTGAGACGGAATTGTTTGGGTACAAACAATTTACCTGGGGGTTTATTCCTGGGAGCCTGGGCTTGTGCTTCCAGAATCTCTCTTTGTAATTCAGATGAGACTTCTGCCACAACCACTCCCGGTTGAAGAAGGGAGGAGGGGGGTTCTGGAGCAGAGGGCATTGTACAACATTTGAGAACCCTTTGGAGGGAGGTTCAGGGGAACATCTCTAAAGCCCAGAAAAGGTACAAACGATTTGTAGACAGGAGGAGGGGGCCAGCTTCGGTGTTGGCAGTAGGGGAGAAGGTGTGGTTGTCCACCCGTAACATCAAGCTTAAAATACCCTCCATGAAGCTGGGCCCCTGGTTTATTGGTCTGTACACGATTGTGGAGGTGAGCAACCCAGTGGCCTACAGATTACAGTTGCCCACCTCCTTCAAAATATCTAATGTCTTCCACAGGTCACTATTAAAGCCTGTGGGGACGGTTAGGGAAGATTTCTCATCCAATTTCCACCAGTGTTGGTAGAGGGTCAGCTGGAGTAAGAGGTTGGGTGCATCATTGACTCACGGTGGGTGCGCCGGAGGCTTCAGTACCTAATACATTGGAAGGGATATTCCCTTGAGGACCGGTCATGGGTTCCGGCCAGTTCTGTGCACGCTGATCGACTGGTGTGGGCCTTTCATGCCAGATACCCTGAGAAGCCTGCAGGTCCAGTGGCTCCCCTTTAAGAGAGGGTTACTGTCATGGTTTGGACAGGGTTAATGCCCTGCCCTCTCAGGGTTGAGTGTGGTGGCCTCCCTTTGGATCTGGGAGGGTTATTTATACACACGCTGGACTAGGATTTCCTGTCAGCTATACTTTTGTTTAGTCTGTGTGCCTGACACCCTGGTGTGTGTCCTCGGTTTACGTCTGTTTGTTTTGCTCTCTGTGCTTGACTCGGTTCGTTTACTCTCTTGGCTTTCTGACCTCCGGCTTCCTTTTTACAATTCCTCTACCTCACTCCTCCAGTACCTCCTTATCTCCAGGTTTGACCTTCGCACATCTGACTACTCTCCGGTGTCTATTGTCCCCTCTGCACCACGGCCACCTCCCACTCGGTCATGTGATTCAGGTCCTGCTTGATACCTGATGAGCTCTCCGCCGCTCTGCTCTCAGCTCCCTTGCTGCGGCACGCATACCTCCCCGCAGCAGTTACATCCGGGAGCCGTGACATTTAGTCTGACAGGAACGGTCCCTTGTGAACCCATGTTGTTATTGGTTCATGAAGTTATTCTTCTTCAGATACTCCACTATAGCATCTCTTAGAAAACCCTACATGATTTTACCCACACTAGAGGTTAAGCTTACTGGCCTATAATTTCCAAGTTCAGTTTTTGTCCCCTTTTTGAATATTGGCACCACATTTGCTATACGCCAGTCCTGTGTACAGACCCCGTTATTATGGAATCTTTAAAGATTAAAAATAATGGTCTATCATTGACTGTACTTAATTCCTGCAGTACTCGGGGGTGTATCCCATCCAGGCCCGGGGATTTGTCTATTTTAGTGATTTTTAGATGCCACCATACTTCCTACTGGGTTAAGCAGGTGACATTTAATGGAGAATATTAGTTATCACTGATCATGTTATCCGTCATGGGATTTTCTTGTTTAAATACTGTTGAAAAAAAGTCATTAACCCCTCTCTGACATTAGACGTACTATCCCGTCCATGAAACCCGTGCCAATCTGACCATGGACGGGATAGTACGTCATAGGCGATCAGCTGCGCTCCCGGAGGGAGTGCAGCTAATCGCCGCCGGGTGTCAGCTGATTATCACAGCTGACACCCGTGACTGTGTGTCAGGAGCGGTCACGGACCGCTCCCGGCACATTAACCCCTGGCACACCGTGATCAAACATGATCGCGGTGTACTGAGGACACAGGGGAGCATCGTGCAGGGAGGGGGCTCCCTGCGCGCCCCCCTGAGACCCTCAGACCAGTGCGATGTGATCGCGCTGTTCTGAGGGCTTCCTCCCTCCCAGGACCCGGATCCAAGATGATGCCGGGGTCCTGGAGGGAGGCGGCTTCCTCAGTGCCTGCTGAGAGCAGGCGCTGAGGAAGCCTGCAGCGATGCCAGAGCGATCGCTGGTGTGACAGAGTGCTGTGCACACTGTCACACCAGCGATCTGCTAAAATACAGTGATGTCCCACCCTGGGACAAAGTAAAAAAGTTAAAAAAATAAAAATAAACATGTTTTAAAAAAAATCCAAAATAATATAATAAAAAAAAAATATTCCCCAATAAATTCATTTCTTCCTGTAAATAAAAAAAACAAAACAATAAAAGTACACATATTTGGTATCGCCGCGTCCGTAACGACCCCCCCTATAAAACTGTCCCACTAGTTAACCCCTTTAGCGAACCCCTTAAAAAAAAAAAAAAAACAAAGCAAAAAATCAATGCTTTATCATCATACCGCCGAACAAAAAGTGGAATAACACGCGATCAAAAAGACCGATATAAATAAACATGGTACCGCTGAAAACGTCATCTTGTCCCGCAAAAAATTCTATAAAAGCGCCAAAACCTAAAAAAATGATATAAATGAGGTATCACTGTAATCGTACTAACCCGAAGAATAAAACTGATTTATCAATTTTACCACACGCGGAACGGTATAAACGCCTCCCCCAAAAGAAATTCATGAATTGCTGATTTTTGTTCATTCTAACCTCCCAAAAATCGAAATAAAAAGCGATCAAAAAATGTCACATGCTCCAAAAATGGTACCAATAAAAACGTCAACTCGTACCGCAAAAAATAAGACCTCACATAACTCTGTGGGCCAAAATATGCAAAAATTATAGCTCTCAAAATGTGGCAATGCAAAAAACTATTTTTTGCAATAAAAAGCCGTCTTTTAGCGTGACAGCTGCCAATCATAAAAACCCACTATAAATAGTAAATCAGACCCCCTTTTATAACCCCCTTAGTTAGGGAAAAATAATAAAATAAAAAAAATGTATTTATTTCCATTTTCCCATTAGGGTTAGGGTTAGGGTTGCGGCTAAAGTTAGGGTTAGGGTTGGCGCTAAAGTTAGGATTAGGGTTAGGGTTGGGATTAGGGGTGTGTTAGGGTTAGGTTTGTGGTTAGGGTTGGGACTAGGGTTAGGGGTGTGTTGGGGTTAGGGTTGGAGTTAGAATTGGGGGGTTTCCGCTGTTTAGGCACATCAGGGGCTCTCCAAATGTGACATGGCGTCTGATCTCAATTCCAGCCAATTCTGCATTGAAAAAGTCAAACGGTGCTCCTTCACTTCTGAGCTCTGCCATGCGTCCAAACAGTAGTTTATCCCCACATATGGGGTATCAGCGTACTCTGGACCCCAAGAGTTATTGTGCAATTTGTCCTATTTCTTCTGTTACCCTTGGGAAAATAAAAAACTGGGGCGAAAATATCATTTTTGTAAAAAAAAATGATTTTTTTGTTTTTACGGCTGTACATTATAAACTTCTATGAAGCACTTGGGGCTTCATAGCGCTCACCACACATTTAGATAAGTTCCTTGTAGGGTCTATTTTCCAAAATGGGGTCACTTGTGGGGTTTTTCACTGTTTAGGCGCATCAGGGGCTCTCCAAATGCGACATGACGCCCCCAGACAATTCCATCAAAGTCTGCAATCCAAAACGTCACTACTTCCCTTCCGAGCCCCGACGTGCGCCCATACAGTAGTTTACTCCCACATATTGGGTATCGGCGTACTCAGGACAAATTGGACAACAACTTTTGGGGTCCAATTTCTCCTGTTACCCTTGTGAAAATAAAATATTGGGGGCGAAAAAATCATTTTTGTAAAAAAAAAAAAGGATTTTTTTTATTTTACGGCTGTACGGTATAAACTTCTGTGAAGCACTTCGGGGTTCAAAGTGCTCACCACACATCTAGATAAGTTCCTTGTGGGGTCTATTTGCCAAAATGGGGTCTCTTGTGGGGGGTTTCCACTGTTTAGGTGCATCAGGGGCTCTCCAAATGCGACATGACGCCCCCAGACCATTCCATCAAAGTCTGCAATCCAAAACGTCACTACTTCCCTTCCGAGCCCCGACGTGTGCCCATACAGTAGTTTTCTCCCACATATTGGGTATTAGCGTACTCAGGACAAATTGGACAACTTTTGGGTTCCAATTTCTTCTGTTACCCTTGTGAAAATAAAATATTGGGGGCGAAAAAAATGATTTTTGTAAAAAAAAAAAAAAGATTTTTTATTTTACGGCTGTACGTTATAAACTTTAGTGAAACACTTGGGGGTTCAAAGTTCTCACCACACATCTAGATAATTTCCTTGAGGGGTCTAGTTTCCAAAATGGTGTCATTTATGGGGTTTCCACTGTTTAGGCAGATCAGGAGCTCTCCAAACACGACATGGCGTCCAGCCAATTCTGCGTTGAAAAAGTCAGACGGCGCTCCTTCCCTTCGAAACTCTGCCATGCACCCAAACAGTGGTTTACTCCCACATATGGGGTATCAGCGCACTCAGGACAAATTGCACAATAACTTTTGGAGTCTTGTTACCCTTGGAAAAATAAAAATTGGGGTGAAAAGATCATTTTTGTGGAAAAAATATGATTTTTAAATTTTACGGCTCTACGTTATAAACTTGTGTGAAGCACTTGGGGGTTCAAATTGCTCACCAAAGATCTAGATAAGTTCCTTAGGGGGTCTAGTTTCCCAAATGGGGTCATTTGTGGGGGGTTTCCACTGTTTAGGCACATCAGGGGCTCTCCAAATGCAACATGGCATCCAATCTCAATTCCAGCCAATTTTGGTTGGAAAAAGTCAAATGGTGCTCCTTCCCTTCCGAGCTCTGCCGTGCGCCCAAACAGTGGTCCCCCCCCACATATGGGGTATCAGCGTACTCAGGACAAATTGGACAACAACTTATGTGGTCCAATTTCTCCTGTTACCCTTGGGAAAATAAAAAATTAGTGACTAAAAGATAATTTTTGTGGGAAAAAATAGGATTTTTTATTTTCATGCCCGGGCATTATAAACTTGTGTGAAGCACTTGGGGGTTCAAAGTGCTCACCAAAGATCTAGATAAATTCCTTAGGGGTCTAGTTTCCAAAATGGGGTCACTTGTGGGGGGTTTCCACTGTTTAGGCTCATCTGGGGCACTGCAAACGGAACATGACCCCCATCAACGTCTGCATTCCAAAACGTTACTACTTCCTTTCCAAGCCCTGCCGTGCGCCCAAACAGTTTCCCCAGCATACTCAGGACAAATTGGACAACTTTTGGGGTCCAATTTCCTTGGGAAAATTGAAAAATTTGGGACTAAAAAATCATTTTTGTGGAAAATTGTTTTGTTTTTTTCACACCCAGGCATTATAAACTTTTGTGAAACACTTGGGGGTTCAAAGTGCTCACAACAGATCTAGATAAGTACCTTAGGGGGTCTAGTTTCCAAAATGGTGTCACTTGTGGGGGTTTCCACTGTTTAGGCGCATCAGAGGTTCTCCAAACGCGACATGGCGTCCAATCTCAATTCCAGCCAATTTTAGTTTGAAAAAGTCAAACGGCGCTCCTTCCCTTACGAGCTCTGCCGTGTGCCCAAACAGTGGTTTTCCCCCACAGATGGGGTATTGGCGTACTCAGGAGAAATTGCATAACAACCTTATCTGTCCATTTTCTCCTTTTACCCTTGTGAAAATAAAAAAAAAGTTTGTAAAAGATCATTTTTGTGGCTAAAAAGTTAAATATTCATTTTTTCCTTCCACGTTGCTTTAGTTCCTGTGAAGCACCTGAAGGGTTAATAAACTTATTGAATGTGGTTTTGAGTACCTTGAGGGTGCAGTTTTTAGAATGGTGTCACTTTTGGGTATTTTCTGCCATATAGACCCCTCAAAGTGACTTCAAATGTGAGGTGGTCCCTAAAAAAATGGCTTTGTAAATTTTGTTGTAAAAATGAGAAATCGCTGGTCAACCTTTAACCCTTATAACTTCCTAACAAAAAAAAATTTTGGTTCCAAAATTGTGCTGATGTAAAGTAGACATGTGTAAAATGTTATTTCTTAACTATTTTGTGTGATATTTCTTTCTCTGTTTTAAGGGAATAAAAATTTAAAGTTTGAAAATTGCAAAATTTTAAAAATTTTCGCCATATTTGCGTTTTTTTCAAAAATAAACGCAAGTTATATCGAAGAAATTTTACTTCTAACGTGAAGTACAATATGTCACGAGAAAACATTCTCAGAATCGCGAATATCCGTTGAAGCGTTCCAGAGTTATAACCTCATAAAGAGACAGTGGTCAGAATTGTAAAAATTGGCCCGTCATTAACGTGCAAACCACCCTTGGGTCAAGGGGTTAAGCATAATGGCTTTTTCCTCATCCTCATCCACCATTTCACCCAGACTATTTTTAAGGGGTCCAACACTTACTATTTATGTAGTTAAAGAATATTTTGAGATTATTTTTACTTTCTCTGGCAATGAGTTTCTGTCTCAATCTTTGCTGCCTTGATCTGCATTTTACAGAATTTATTTAATTTTCTGTATTTATTTCATGTCTCATCGCTACCTACTTGCTTTAATTCTCTAAACGCTTTATTATTGTCACTTATTGCGCCCCTTACAGCTCTATTTAGCCATCGTGGTTTCCTCCTATTTCTAGCATGTTTATTCCCATAGGGTATATACTGTGCACAGGTCCTATTCAGGATACTAATAAATGTCTCCCATTTTACTTGTGTACTTTTATGTCTCAGGATATCGTCCCAGTTTATTGCACTAAGATAATCTCTCAACCGTTGGAAATTTGCCTTCCTGACGTTTAGTGTTACAACCCTCTTCTACACATCTTATTAAAGGATACATTAAAGGATACATGAAAACTTATTATTCTGTGATCACTATTACCCAAGTGACCCCCAACCCTTATATTTGATATGCGGTCTGGCCTGTTGGTTAATATAAGGTCTAGCAGTGCCCCCCCTCTTATTGGGTCCTGAACCAGTTGTGAAAGGTAACTGCTCATAGTTTTCTAAAACCTATTACCTTTGCTGGAACTGCAGGTTTCGGTTCCCCAATGTATTTCAGGGTAGTTGAAGTCCCCCATAATAATGACTTCTCCTTGAGTCACTGCTTCATATATTTGCTTTACGAGGATATTCTCAGTTGCTTCCATTATTTTTGGAGACTTATAACAAACCCTTATAAATAATTTATTATTTTTTCCCCTTCCCTTATCTCCACCCACAGCGACTCTACATTTTCATTAGATTCATATATATTATCATGCAGTATCGGTTTTAAGGATGATTTTACAAATAAACACACACACCCCCCTTGCTAATTTGTACGGTCATTTCTGAACAGACTATAGCCCTGTAAATTAATAGCCCAGTCATGGCTCTCATCCAGCCATGTCTCAGATATCCCCACCATGTCATTATTATGTTCCAAAAAAGTTAGTTCTAATGCCTCCATTTTGTTGGTGAGGTTTCTGGCATTAGTATACATGCAGTTTATGTATCTCATAAGTTTTTAAGGAAGAATAGAGCTAAACTGTTCTAACCCCACCCTCCATTTCAACCCCAATTTCTTTATTTGTGCCCAGGTCACTATCTGCACTATCTTCCCCTCCTATAAAATGAATCTCCGCAAGATAACTAACCCAGTCTATGATTAGGTTGCGGTGAATCACCGCACGTACAAAAGGGGGTTGCGCTTTGGGCAGAGCGGGGTTTCTGCTGTGTCCAAAGCACTACCAATACGCCCCATGGAAACATAGCCTAACTGTCCTGCATCTCCATACTACCATCCTCCCCCACATCTATCCCATTGAGCGTCTGCTCAGTGAGCAGCAGACTCATTTTCATATTGTCTATGGATCTCAGTGTTGCCAGCTGCGCATTTACATCCAGTAACTGGGCTTCCAAATGCACAACATGCTCACATCTCGCACAGCCGTATGCATCCTCGACTGGCTGTTCAAGGATTGCATACATGTGGCAAGATGTGCACTGTATAATAATGGAGCTCATTTCCTGATGGGGATTGCACCAGACAAAAATGTTAAGTAAAAAAAAATGCAAAGAATTAATCCCTTTCTGCCATATGACATACTGTACAGTGACATCCGGGTCTCCAGTCCTGAGGGATTTCCTGTCATGTGCAGTGATGACCAGGAAGTCTCTCAGGTCAGTGTAATAGAAGCTGCAGCGCTGACAGCTTCTATAGCATGCAGATCTGCATGCTATAGAAGCGATCAGCCTGCACAAAATGAATGTCCCATAGTGGGACAAGGTATAAAAGTAAGAATTAAATAAAAAAAAAAAAAAAAATTGTAAACATATTTAAAAAATAGTAAAAAATAATTAAAAAAAATCAATACACCATGTTCCAAATGATTATGCAAATTGGTTTTAAGTGTCATAGTGTTGTTTGTTTTTTTTGTAAATGAAACCCATTGATGGTATTGTGTCTCAGGGTTCTTTGGATCACTGAAATGAATCTCAGATATCTGTGATAATTAGTTTGCCATGTGAGCCCAATAAAAGGAAAACTGGATGTTCCACACTATTAAGCAGGCCAGAGTTTTCAGGTAATATGGGAAAGAAAAATGATCTCTCTGCTGCTGAAAAGCATCAAATAGTGCAATGCCTTGTTCAAGGGATGAAACCATTAGATATTTCCCGAAAACTTAAGCGTAATCATCGTACTATTAAGCGATTTGTGGCTGATTTTGAGCACAGATGTGTTCGTGCTGATAAAGGCAAAATGAGGAAGGTTTCTGCCAGGCAAGTTCATCGGATTAAGACAGCAACTGCTAAAAAGCCATTACAAACCAGCAAACAGATATTTGAAGCTGCTGGTGCCTCTGGAGTCCCTCAAACCTCAAGGTGTAGGATCCTTCAAAGGCTTGCTGTGGTGCCTAAACCTACTACTCGGCCACCCCTAAACAGTGCTCAGAAGCAGAAACGGTTGCAGTAGGCCCAGACATACCTGAAGACTAATTTTCAAACAGTCTTGTTTACTGATGAGTGTCGAGCAGCCCTGGATGGTCCAGATGAATGGAGTAGTGGATGGTTGGTGGATCGCCACCATGTCCCAACAAGGCTGAGACTTCAGCAAGGAGGTGGAGAAGTCATGTTTTGGGCCGGAATCATGGGGAAACAGCTGGTAGGGCCCTTTAAGGTTCCTGAAGGTGTGAAAGGGCCCTTTAAGGTTCCTGATGGTGTGAAAATGACCTCTGCAAAATATATAGAGTTTCTGACTGACAACTTTCTTCATTGGTATAAAAAGCAGAAACGTGCCTTCAGTAGCAAAATCATCTTCATGCATGACAATGCACCATCTCATGCTGTAAAGAATACTTCTGAGTCATTGGCTGCTATGGGCATAAAAGGAGATAAACTCATGGTGTGGCCACCATCTTCCCCTGACCTCAACCCCATAGAGAACCTTTGGAGTATCATCAAGCAAAAGATCTATGAGGATGGGAGGCATTTCATATCAAAACAGCAGCTCTGGGAGGCTATTCTGACTTCATGCAAAGAAATACAAGCAGAAACTCTCCAAAAACTCACACGTTCAATGGATGCAAGAATTGTGAAGATGATATCAAAGAAGGGTTGCTATCTTAACATGTAACTTGGCCTGTTAGGATGTTTTGGAGTTAAATAGCTTTTTTGTTCAGTGAATGTGACCTCCTAATGATGCAAATTCCACAAATGAACATTTTCAGTTCTTTAAAACAGATCAAATGTTTTGAAATTCTACTGTGCCTAATAATTTGGAACAGTGCATTTTGAGTTTTTTTCCATTTTGGAGATTATACTGTTATCATTGGGAGGTTTCTTCAATAAACTTCGATGTATACTCTAACAAGTGATGACTTTCATTAGACTGACTCATTTTGCACCGCCCACTTAGGAAAATCAGAGAAAAATAAAATTTGCATAATAATTTGGAACATGGTGTATTTATTCTATCAATAAATAAATATTTTAATTAAAAAATCTAAACAATAAAAGTAGACATATTTGGTATGCCCGGTTCCTTAACTACCTGCCATATAAAACTGTCCCATTAGTTAACCCCTTTAGTAAACACCATAAAAAAGGCAAAAAAACAATGCTTTATCATCATACCGCCGAGCAAAAAGTTGAATAACACGCGATTAAAAAGACAGATATAAATAAACATGGTACCATTGAAAACGTCATCTTGTCCCGCAAAAAACAAGCCTCTGTACAGGGTCATGAGCAAAAAATAAAAAAGTTATAGCTCTCAGAATAAAGCGAATAATTATTTTTTCTATAAAATATTTTTCATTGTATAAAAGCGCCAAAACATAAAAAAAATATAAATGAGGTATCGTGGTATTCGTACTGACCCAATGAATAAAACTGCCTTATCAATTTTACCACACACGGAATGGTATAAACACCCCCCCCAAAAGAAATTCATGAACTGCTGGTTTTCGTTCATTATGCCTCCCAAAAATCGGAATAAAAAGCGATCAAAAATTGTCATGTGCCCGAAAATGGTACCAATAAAACCGTCAACTTGTCCCGCAAGAAACAAGACCTCACATGACTCTGACTCTGTGGGCCAAAATATGGAAAAATATGGTGGTGCAAAAACAATTTTTTTGCAATAAAAAGCGTCTTTTAGTGTGTGACAGCTGCCAAACATAAAACCCCACTATAAATAGTAAATCATACCCCCCTTTATCACCCACTTAGTTAGGGAAAAATAATAAAATAGAAAAATGTATTTATTTCCATTTTCTTATTAGGGTTATAGTTGGGGCTAAAGTTAGGGTAAGGTTTGGGGCTAAAGTTAAGGTTAGGGTTGGGGCTAAAGTTAGGGTTGGAGCTAAAGTTAGGGTTGGGGCTATATTTTGGGTTAGGGATTGGATTACGGTTAGGGTTGGGATTAGAGTTAAGGTTGGGATTAGGGTTAGGGTGTGTTGGGGTTATGGCTAAGGTTGGGATTAGGGTTAGAGGTGTGCTGAGGTAAGGGTTGGAGTTAGAATTGGGGTTTTCCACTGTTTAGGCACATCAGGGGCTCTCCAAATGCGGCATTGCGTCCGATCTCAATTTCAGCCAATTTTGGTTTGAAAATGTCAAATGGCGCTCCTTCCCTTCAGAGCTCTGCCATGCGCCCGAACAGTGGTTCCCCACCACATATGGGGTATAAGCGTACTCAGGACAAATTGGACAAGTTTTGGGGTCCAATTTCTCCTCTTACCCTTTGGGAAATAAAAAATTGGGGACTGAAAGATCATGTTTGTGGAAAAAATATGATTTTTTTTTTCACGGCTCTACGTTATCAACTTCTGTGAAATACTTGGTTGTTCAAAGTGCTCACCACACATCTAGATAAGTTTCTTAGGGGGTCTAGTTTCCAAAATGGTGTCACTTGTGGGGGTTTCCACTGTTTAGGCACATCAGGGGCTTTCCAAACGCGACATGGCGTCCAATCTCATTTCCAGCCAATTTTGGTTTGAAAAAGTCAAACGGCGCTCCTTCCCTTCCAAGCCCTGCCGTGCGCCCAGACAGTGGTTTTTCCCCACATATGGGGTATCGGCATACTCATAAAAAATTGCACAACAACTTTTTCTGTCAATTTTCTCCTTTTACCCTTGTGAAAATAAAAAAATTGTTTGTAAAAGATAATTTTTGTGACTAAAAAGTTAAATGTTCATTTTTTCCTTCCACATTCCAAAAAATCCTGTGAAGCACCTGAAGAGTTAATAAACTTCTTGAATGTGGCTTTGAGTACCTTGAGGGGTGAAGTTTTTAGAATGGTGTCACTTTTGGTTATTTTCTGCATATGGAACCCTCAAAGTGACTTCAAATGTGAGGTGGTCCCTAACAAAAATGGTTTTGTAAATTTTGTTGTAAAAATGAGAAATCGCTGGTCAAATTTTAACCCTTATAACTTAACAAAAAAAAAATTTGCTTCCAAAATTGTGCTGATGTAAAGTAGACATGTGGGAAATGTTATTTCGTAATTATTTTTTGTGACATATTTCTCTATTGGGCATAAAAATTCAAAGTTTGAAAATTGTAAAATTTTCAAAGTTTTCGCCATATTTCCATTTTTTTCTATAAATAAACGGAAGTCATATCAAAGAAATTTTACCACTAGCATGAAGTGCAATATGTCACAAGAAAACATTCTCAGAATTGCCAAGATCCGTTGAAGCATTCCAAAGTTATTACCTCATAAAGGGACAGTGGTCATAATTGTAAAAATTGGCCCAGTCATTAACGTGCAAACCACCCTTGGGTGCTAAGGGGTTAATAAAACACAAACAGCAATTCAGTAATTCCTCCCTTGGAAACTCCCTGAATCCAAAGTTACTGAATCACAAGTCACACACTTACAACTGTTCGCACTTACGCTCCGGTCACACTCAGCTTGTTCACACTCACTAAGGCAGAAGATTTAAAGAGTTCAATGTATTTCCAAAAGGATCAATATACATGGGAGGTTTCTGCTCTCCTGGCATCTGAGTGACTGTGCCAATGTGGCATGACACCCTCAAACCATTCCAGCAAAATCTGAACTCCACTATGGCGCTTCTTTACTTCTGAACTGTGCACTGTGCCTCAAAAGTAGTTTTTGATTACATATGGGGTATCGTACAAAGGAGAAATTGCACAACAATTTTTGGGGTGCACTTTCTCCTGCTATCCTTGGTAAAATGAAAAAATTGGGGATTTAACAACAGTTTTGTGGGAAAAAGTTTTTTTTCATTTTCTCATATCAGCATTGTAAAATTCTGTGAGGCACCTGGGGGTTCAAGGTGCTCACTACAAGTCTAGATAAATTTCTTGAGGGGACTAGTTTCCACAATTGGGTCACTTGTGGGAGTTTTCCACTGTTTAGGCACACCAAGGGCTCTCCAAACACGATATGACAGCTGCAGACCATTCCGTCAAAGTCTGCGTTCCAAAAATGTCACTCCTTCACTCCCATTTTGAGTTGCAAAAGTCAGTTGGCACACCTTACCTTATGAGTCCTGCCATGCTCTCAAACAGTAGATGTATCTGTGTACTCAGGAGAAATTGCACAACAATTTGAATGGTGCAATTTCTCATGTTACCCTTGTGAAAATAAAAAATTTTGAGCTAAAAAACATTTTTGTGGGAAAAATTTGATTTTTTTTTTAATTTTCACAACTCAATGTTATAAACTTCTGTGAAGCATTTGGGGGTTCAAGATGCTCACCATACATCTAGATACATTCATTGAGGGGTCTAGTTTCCAAATAGGGTCACTTGTGGGCATGTCTCTTGTTTAGGCACATCAGGGGCTCTCTAAACAGGACATGGCATTCACTAATTATTCCAACAACTTTCCATTGAAGAGTCAAATGGCGCTCCTTCCCAGCCCTGCCGCGTGACAAAACAGTAGTTTTTCCCCACATATGGGGTATTGGCGTACACAGGAGAAATTGCACAACAAGTTGTACAGTGGAATTTCTCAAGTTACCCTTGTAAAAATGGAAAATTTTGAGCTAAAAAACATTTTTGTGGGAAAAATTTGATTTTTTTTTAAATTTTCACAACTCAATGTTATAAACTTCTGTGAAGCATCTGGGGGTTCAAGGTGCTCACTATACATCTAGATACATTCATTGAGGGGTCTAGTTTCCAAAATAGGGTCACTTGTGGGCGTGTCTCTCTTGTTTAGGCACATCAGGGGCTCTCTAAACAGGATATGGCATTCACTAATTATTCCAGCAACTTTCCATTGAAGAGTCAAATGGAGCTCCTTCCCAGCCCTGCCGCGTGCCAAAACGGTAGTTTTTCCACACATATGGGGTATTGGCGTACACAGGAGAAATTGCACAACAAGTTGTACAGTGGAATTTCTCAAGTTACCCTTGTGAAAATGGAAAATTTTGAGCTAAAAAACATTTTTGAGGGAAAAATTTGATTTTTTTTTTAAATTTTCACAACTAATGTTATAATTTTCTGTGAAGCACCTGGGGGTTTAAGGTGCTCACCATGCTTCTAGATAAGTTCCCTGGGGGATCTAGTTTCTAAAATGGTGTCACTTATGGGGGGTTTCCATTGTTTAGGCAGATTAGGGGCTCTCCAATCACGACATAGCATCCATTAATTATTCCTGCAAATTTTGCTTTCAAAAAGTCAAATGCTGCTTCCTACTTTCTGAGCCCTGCTATGCGCCTAAACAGTAGTTTTCCCCAACAAATAGGGTATATGCATTCTTAGCAGAAATTGCACAACACATTTTGGGGTCCATTTTTTACTGTTACTCTTGTGAAAATAAAAAAATTGGGTCTAAAATAAAATTTTTGTGAAAAAAGTTGAATGTTCATGTCTTCCTTCCACGTTCCAAAAAATCCTGTGACACATATGAAGGGTTAATAAACTTCTTGAATGTGGTTTTGAGCACCTAGAGGGGTGCAGTTTTTAGTATAGTGTCACTTTTGGGTATTTTCTGTCATATAGACCAGCCAAAGTCATTTCAAATGTAAAGTGGTCCCTAAGAAAAATGGTTTGTACATTCTGTTGAAAAAATGAGAAACCACTGGTCAACTTTGAACCCTTTTAAGTTCCTAACAAAAAAAATGATGTTTTATAGTGTGTGTTGATGTATAATAGGCATATGGGAAAAAAATTTTATTAACTATTTTGTGTGACATAACTCTCTGATTTAAAGGCATAAAAATTAAAAGTCTGAAATTGCAAAATTTTCTAAATTTTTGCCAAATTTCTGTTTCTTTAAGGCATAAAAATTAAAAGTCTGAAATTGCAAAATTTTCTAAATTTTTGCCAAATTTATTATTTTTTAAATGCAAGTCATATTGAAGAAATTTTACCACTATCTATCATGAAGTACAATATGTCAGAAAAAAATTCCCAGAATCAGTGGGATGTGTTGAAGCGTTCCAGAGTTATTACCTCATAAAGTTACTCTGATCAGAATTGTAAAATTTAGCCTGGTCAGGAAGGTGCAAACTTGCTTGTTAGGTAAAGGGGTTAAAAGGAGAAAATGTAACCCTCAATATATTTTTTCTGAGTACAGTAATACCATATATGTGGTTGGAAACTACTAGCATACGTAAGATCTCAAGAGAAGGAGCACTATATGAAAAAAACCCACACGTGACCTAATTTTCAAAACTACACCCTTCAAGGAACTCATCTAGGGGTGTAGTGAGCATCTTGAAAGTACAAGTGCTTCAGAGAATTTCGTAACATTCATCAATTAACATTAAAAAATATGCTTTTTCCACTTAAATGTTGCGCTAACCCCAATTTTTGTTGTTTTAACAAGGGTAACTACAAAATGCACCACACAAATTGTACAATGTTTCTTGATTATGCTGATGCCACATATGTGTTTGGAAACTACAGTTTGTACGTTTGGCAGAGCTCAGAAGTGAGGGAGCACCATTTGACTCTTGAAACACAAATTTGGCTGCAATAGAATACGAACACTAAGCGTATGTTTCCACTATCAGGAAACAGTCCGGATTAGCTGCATGTTTGACGCTGTGCGTTGGCGCAACGTCAAACACGCAGCGTCCAGATGTTACAGCATAGTGGAGGGGATTTCAAGAAATCCCGTCTCCACTATGCTGCAAAACACGCAGGCAGAAGACCTGCGTTTCCGGACATGCGGCGCGTCTTTTTAGACCGCAGCATGTCCTAATCCCTTGCGGCGACGCTGCGTTGCCGCAAGGGAAATAACACAGGGCTATGCAGCCCTGCGATCATTCCGGATGTGTTCCGGAGGTGTCCTGAACACATCCGGAATGAGCGCGCGTTAAGAAGGGGGCGGGGCTTTGGGCGGAGCCGAATTTCTGCTCCGTCCAAAGCGCTGTGTTTCCGTACCATGGAAACACAGCCTTAGTGCATTAAGTGAGGCTAGACAGTCAGATCGTGGCTGGAAGTATGCAAACTGTCCTCTCCCGGCATTGGAGAGTCTTTATTGTGCACATTGAATGCAATGTGAGGATTCACAAGTCTACAGTCACATAGAGTGACTTCAGCAAAACCAAAAAATGAGTATGACTATAAGTTGGTGTATGTGCAAAGTGTAAGAGCACATTCACACTAAGACCATTTCAGAGACAAGACCCAAGAAAAAAACTTGTCCTGCTCAAGGTAAGCTTTTAATTTACAAAGAGTTGAAAAAGTAGTCTTCACGGAGTGGAAAAAGTAAATGTTTCTTCAATACTTGACATAAAAAGAAGATCTATTTGTGAATGAGACTTGGCTTTTTCCATGTATGCAATATAACGTGTTAAGGAGTTTAATGAGACACCCCCTAACACTCCTTTTTTTTAAGTTTTATGGACACTGTTCTCACTTTTGCTTTAGATGACTTGGTCGAATATTATGTAGCCTTGTGTTCTTTATCTGTGCGATATTTGTATGTTCATATGCGTACGTGTGTCCATATACTGTAAAAAAAAAATACATATTTCTCAATATAGT
Source organism: Oophaga sylvatica (assembly GCA_033576555.1). Lineage (NCBI taxonomy): Eukaryota > Metazoa > Chordata > Amphibia > Anura > Dendrobatidae > Oophaga > Oophaga sylvatica. The sequence goes on along the minus strand of JARQOD010000006.1, from coordinate 164,736,804 downwards.
TGCATGTGACATCTAGCTTGTGTCTGTTCATATATATGTGTGTATATATATATATATATGCGTCAAGCTGGTGGATCTCACTGCATCATGGGTAGGGTTTTACCTGGAAGGGCGTGGCTATGCAGCTACTTGAGCTCCTGATGCTGGAGTTTGGCTTCAGCTGCAGGTAGCTGCAAGGTACCATTCCTAGGGCAGTCCCCATTTCTGCAGCGTCTGGCCCAGACTCAGAGTCCAAGGCAGGACCGGATACAGATGGTACTGATGTAGACTCTGGTTCAGAAGGGACAAACTCTGAAACTGGTACTGGCAGCGTGGAATTCAGGCACAACTAACAATGGAGCCATTTCAGGATACGGGTACTGCAATGTGGAGTTTCCGGTACATGTACCTCTGGAGCAGTTTCAGATTCAGATACTGCTGGAGGTGGTTCAGGTACCGCTGGAGCCATTTAAGGTTTATGTTCTGCTGGAACGGTTTTGGGTAGTTACCACAGGAGCAGTTTCAGGATTGTCTCAGACAAGATGAATACTGGAAAGCAGAACTGGTACTTGTACAGGTTTAATTGAACTAGTACAGGGACCTGATAACACTTGTAGACTGACTATCTACAATTGTTGCTCAGGCATCTCTGAACATAAGTAATAAATGCCTCCCTGTTATTGGCTGGAAACACATTAGGAGTGTGCATGCTGTCTCTTTAAGAGTCAGGAAGCGCATGTGCTCTAAGCACCCTGCCAGCAAACCTGTGTGGTGCATGCAGACCCTGGGACACGGAAGGTGAAGCAGGAGATGCAGCAGGTAAGTAAGCTGGCATCAAGGCGAAGTGGTAGGAACAGAAGCATGCAAGGACTCTGATGTTACAGTATGTGTACATATGTGTGCATATGTAAGTGTGTGGTGAGGGACGAAGTGCAGGTCTATCCCCTCCTAAAATGTGCCCCCACCCTTGCATCCCGCAAGGCCATAAAAGCCATGCAGTATTTATCTTTAATTAAAAACCAAGAACAAACCCATTGAAGCTCATAACACCAAGGTGCAAACTCCTTTGTCTGACTGACACACATGGAGACAGCGTGGCACTATAAGGCACAGCAGACTGTGAGGTATTGAATCTAGGAAATGACCTATAATAACGGAATGCAATATCTCTAAGACTAGCCGAGCACATAATAAGAATCTGTGTTCCTTTCCCCACACGCCCATATTATTTAGCCACCTGTAGCACTCTGGATTATGTAGTTATAAAGCATAGCTAACAGGAATTACATACAATAGGCAAGTTTGGTCTTTATGCGCAGATAAAATCCAGCCAAATCCAGTAGCACGGCTGCCATTCCATTCAGAGCTTTCTTCGGAAAGTTATGGGCCATCCACGGTTCTAGACTAAACATCATACTTTCAGAGATGGGAGGAGAGAGGCTACACAAGTCCATGGGTGGGCGCAGAGTGTAGAAGGAGCAGCCAAGTAGATAAGTGTCAGCTCCTCGTTTGGAGCTCAGTTTTCTTCTGGCAGGAGGACCAATTATCAGACGGAGCCAGGAAAGCCTGTAACTAAGATTTGGACCTGTGATCCATCAGCGCCTCCCTGTGGTCACATGCTCCATAACACCGTAATTGCAGCCTATCTATACCCTATACTTTGTACTACACTCCTGACTGCATACTTGTCTATTGTTCTGTAAAAATATGCTTGTATATTTCTAGTGCGCCTTTTAGGCGATTAAATATAAAATTAATCTTGGGCTGCACTTTTATCTCGATCCACGAATCTCCACGTCCGCACGCTCGGTTGGTTAAGTGATACACTACATGGGTTGGTTTCTGAACCGATATAAGCCTGTTGTTGGACGGGGCTTATTCCAAATGAGGAACTAGTGGCAGAATATCGTATTGTTTTAGTGAGGAACTCTGGCAGTGACGGCCGGGAGGTTTATATATATATCCCCATATCAAAAAACTGACCGGCACATCCAAACTTAGATTCAGTGTGAACAGGTGCTAAACCTAGAGTCACCAACTCATATACATACAAGAAGAAAAGGTAGCACACTGTAGCGCTATAGCTTGCAAACACGAAATATGAAAAATATGAAAAATGAATTACATCATTACCTTAGAAATATGAAAAATTGAGAAGTCTTAGCGCATAAGATGGCCAAATTATGTGAGCCTGATAGCCACGTCAAGGCTCTTCTCGTATATCAGGTCCCTAACTAATGCCTATCCTCGCTTTAGAAAAGTCTGTCTGCATGGGAACCTATGAATCCTCTTTTCAGACTAAAATCTACATCTCTGTGGAGGGGTGATGAACCTGCTGTAATTAAAAGGCCTGTGACCACCAGGTGGAGTGCTCAGGCAGAAGGTAAATGAATACATATCAAAAAACTGACCGGCACATCCAAACTTAGATTCAGTGTGAACAGGTGCTAAACCTAGAGTCACCAACTCATATACATACAAGAAGAAAAGGTAGCACACTGTAGCGTTATAGCTTGCAAACACGAAATATGAAAAATATGAAAAATGAATTACATCATTACCTTAGAAATATGAAAAATTGAGAAGTCTTAGCGCATAAGATGGCCAAATTATGTGAGCCTGATAGCCACGTCAAGGCTCTTCTCGTATATCAGGTCCCTAACTAATGCCTATCCTCGCTTTAGAAAAGTCTGTCTGCATGGGAACCTATGAATCCTCTTTTCAGACTAAAATCTACATCTCTGTGGAGGGGTGATGAACCTGCTGTAATTAAAAGGCCTGTGACCACCAGGTGGAGTGCTCAGGCAGAAGGTAAATGAATACATATCAAAAAACTGACCGGCACATCCAAACTTAGATTCAGTGTGAACAGGTGCTAAACCTAGAGTCACCAACTCATATACATACAAGAAGAAAAGGTAGCACACTGTAGCGCTATAGCTTGCAAACACGAAATATGAAAAATATGAAAAATGAATTACATCATTACCTTAGAAATATGAAAAATTGAGAAGTCTTAGCGCATAAGATGGCCAAATTATGTGAGCCTGATAGCCACGTCAAGGCTCTTCTCGTATATCAGGTCCCTAACTAATGCCTATCCTCGCTTTAGAAAAGTCTGTCTGCATGGGAACCTATGAATCCTCTTTTCAGACTAAAATCTACATCTCTGTGGAGGGGTGATGAACCTGCTGTAATTAAAAGGCCTGTGACCACCAGGTGGAGTGCTCAGGCAGAAGGTAAATGAATGCATATCAAAAAACTGACCGGCACATCCAAACTTAGATTCAGTGTGAACAGGTGCTAAACCTAGAGTCACCAACTCATATACATACAAGAAGAAAAGGTAGCACACTGTAGCGCTATAGCTTGCAAACACGAAATATGAAAAATATGAAAAATGAATTACATCATTACCTTAGAAATATGAAAAATTGAGAAGTCTTAGCGCATAAGATGGCCAAATTATGTGAGCCTGATAGCCACGTCAAGGCTCTTCTCGTATATCAGGTCCCTAACTAATGCCTATCCTCGCTTTAGAAAAGTCTGTCTGCATGGGAACCTATGAATCCTCTTTTCAGACTAAAATCTACATCTCTGTGGAGGGGTGATGAACCTGCTGTAATTAAAAGGCCTGTGACCACCAGGTGGAGTGCTCAGGCAGAAGGTAAATGAATACATATCAAAAAAACTGACCGGCACATCCAAACTTAGATTCAGTGTGAACAGGTGCTAAACCTAGAGTCACCAACTCATATACATACAAGAAGAAAAGGTAGCACACTGTAGCGCTATAGCTTGCAAACACGAAATATGAAAAATATGAAAAATGAATTACATCATTACCTTAGAAATATGAAAAATTGAGAAGTCTTAGCGCATAAGATGGCCAAATTATGTGAGCCTGATAGCCACGTCAAGGCTCTTCTCGTATATCAGGTCCCTAACTAATGCCTATCCTCGCTTTAGAAAAGTCTGTCTGCATGGGAACCTATGAATCCTCTTTTCAGACTAAAATCTACATCTCTGTGGAGGGTGATGAACCTGCTGTAATTAAAAGGCCTGTGACCACCAGGTGGAGTGCTCAGGCAGAAGGTAAATGAATACATATCAAAAAACTGACCGGCACATCCAAACTTAGATTCAGTGTGAACAGGTGCTAAACCTAGAGTCACCAACTCATACACATACAAGAAGAAAAGGTAGCACACTGCAGCGCTATAGCTTGCAAACACGAAATATGAAAAATATGAAAAATGAATTACATCGTTACCTTAGAAATATGAAAAATGAGAAGTCTTAGCGCATAAGATGGCCAAATTATGTGAGCCTGATAGCCACGTCAAGGCTCTTCTCGTATATCAGGTCCCTAACTAATGCCTATCCTCGCTTTAGAAAAGTCTGTCTGCATGGGAACCTATGAATCCTCTTTTCAGACTAAAATCTCATCTCTGTGGAGGGTGATGAACCTGCTGTAATTAAAAGGCCTGTGACCACCAGGTGGAGTGCTCAGGCAGAAGGTAAATGAATACATATCAAAAAACTGACCGGCACATCCAAACTTAGATTCAGTGTGAACAGGTGCTAAACCTAGAGTCACCAACTCATATACATACAAGAAGAAAAGGTAGCACACTGTAGCGCTACAGCTTGCAAACACGAAATATGAAAAATATGAAAAATGAATTACATCATTACCTTAGAAATATGAAAAATTGAGAAGTCTTAGCGCATAAGATGGCCAAATTATGTGAGCCTGATAGCCACGTCAAGGCTCTTCTCGTATATCAGGTCCCTAACTAATGCCTATCCTCGCTTTAGAAAAGTCTGTCTGCATGGGAACCTATGAATCCTCTTTTCAGACTAAAATCTACATCTCTGTGGAGGGGTGATGAACCTGCTGTAATTAAAAGGCCTGTGACCACCAGGTGGAGTGCTCAGGCAGAAGGTAAATGAATACATATCAAAAAACTGACCGGCACATCCAAACTTAGATTCAGTGTGAACAGGTGCTAAACCTAGAGTCACCAACTCATATACATACAAGAAGAAAAGGTAGCACACTGTAGCGCTATAGCTTGCAAACACGAAATATGAAAAATATGAAAAATGAATTACATCATTACCTTAGAAATATGAAAAATTGAGAAGTCTTAGCGCATAAGATGGCCAAATTATGTGAGCCTGATAGCCACGATTGAATCCTGTTCATATAGGTACTATACACATGACCAGGCTTTTAATACATCAGTTAGGGACTGCTCTGATGCAGGTTACCTTAACATTTGGTAGAGCGGCTTAGTATACATTTTTTTGCAAAAAACGTATCAACCAAATACCCTGTTTTTTTATCATCTTTTTACTAGCACTTGCTGTTTACTGTTATTTCTTTTCAACAGAGTATTTTTATACGTTTCTTTTACTGTGCTTTTCTATGTTTCAGTCTTTTGGAGGTGTGAACACTGTCCTACAGACTTGTTCACTGTGTGCATGGCCCATGTGTTTGCATTCAATTGGTTTCTTGTTTTTACAAGATTAGGGAGGTTTTCTACCCCTCCCTTGTGGGCCATGCACATAAAGGCCGTTCTCTGCAGCGTGTCCACATCGGACATTACCTGTCTGAATCCTGCTCATATAGGTACTATACACATGACCAGGCTTTTAATACATCTGTTAGGGACTGCTCTGATACAGGTTACCTTAACGTTTGGTAGAGTGGCTTAGTATACATTTTTTCCAAAAAAAAGTATCAACCAAATACCCTGGTTTTTTATCATCTTTTTACTAGCACTTGCTGTTTACTGTTATTTCTTTACAACAGAGTATTTTTATACGTTTGTTTTACTGTGCTTTTCTATGTTCGAGTACAAGTACTGTTGAGGTGTCGGTGCACGGGTTGTCGCTGTGTCCGTGACCGAGGGCTGAAAAAACTGGCTGAAAGAACTCGAAGCAGGACAAAAATGATGGCTGTGGAGCTAGCCCATAATGCGGGAGATGACTGTACTGGTTCCGAAGAAGGAGGGAACCAGGGGTGTCCTGCCCGGGCTCCCCAAGCATCTCGCCGCCAGTGAACTACCCTGCAGGAGAACGCCCTCCTATTTCCCTTCTCCTCAGACAGCTCAGGTCGGAGGCCCTCTTTCAAGCTGTCCTGGCGAGTCTTGAGGCGGGGGCGAGGAAGCCTCCGCAGCCCTCCTGAAAGCAGCATAATGCCAGGCAGAGCGAGAGGCGGCAGAACGCCAAGCAGAGCGGGATCGCGAGGCGGAGGAACACCGTGAAGCTGCAGAACGACAGCATCAGCTGGAGTTGGCTCGGCAGGGTCTCCTACTGCCCATCACAGCACCTCCGGAACCCAAGACAGCCAAGGTCTGAGCCGAGGACTTCCCCTTGCTGGAGAAGGACGGAGACATGAACTCTTTTCTGCGAGCCTTTGAGCAGACCTGCCGACAGCACCATCCAGGGCTGCCATTAGGAATTTCGGGGCCCTATACTGGCAAAATTTTCGGGGCCCCCTTGAGACTCCGCCCAGGCTCCACCCCAGCCCCGCCTCCTCCCCTCGAACTGTCCACAGTCCCACCGCTCTCTCTTAGAAAAACTCCACTTCTCACCAATCACACATTAACAGTTCCCATCACCAGATCACACATATAGCCAGCAGATCTAGTTTTGGCCAAAAGATTTTTTAAGCCGCCACCATAACACGGTGGACACTTTTGGCCGGGCTCTACTCTACTGTAACCTATTAAATATTTGTTAAAATATCCAATACAATTTAGGTATATTTTTATTTATTTTTACATTTTTTAAATGACCAATAACACCACATACAAGGGACAAATACCACCAGACCACATATTACCACAACAGTGATCGAATAATATCACATACAAGGAACAAATACCACCAGACCACATACTACCACCACAAAGTGACCAAATAATATCACATACAAGGAACAAATACCGCAACACCATGACCAGACCACATATTGCCACCACACAGTGACCGAATAATAGCACATACAAGGAGCAAATACCGCCACACCATGACCTGACCATATATTACCATGACATAGTGACTGAATACTACAATACTGATCAGTAATAAAAAAAAACACAATACTATCACCATAAGTGCCATTCTGCACAGGAGATCTGCACTTAGTATGCAGTGTCTGTGTACAGGTAATACAGTGATCAATGACATTATACACAGGAGCTCTGTATATAGTATACAGTGTATAGTGTCAGTGTACAAGTAACATTGACTCACCAGTGACGTCTCTAGATGAAGTCCTTCATCTTTGCTTTTCATCTTTCATCCAGCATAGACCGCCATCACTTCTTCCAGCCAGGGCTCGTCTCTGCAGGAAATAACACAGTTATCTCGAGCTCCGATTGCAGAACACATTACTTATTTTTTTTCCCAACTTCTAAACTACACCAGATGAAGAAAAAAAGGTGACATAGTATCACTCTGCACAGTAACAGGACCTTCCCCCATTTAAAACAGTATACTCAAAAAAATAAAATAAATACATCACTGCAGTAATATCCCTTAATTACCCCCTATTGTAATAATATCCCCCATCCTGGCCCTGTGTGTCTCATTCCTGGCTTCAGCCATATGTTCTCCCATCCCGTCCTCATGAGTATCCATTCTGCCCCATATGATCTCCCCATCCGTCTCCAATCCTGCCCCATCTGTCTCCAACCCTGCCTCCATGTCTTTTATCCTGCCCCCAGTGTCTCCAATCATGCCCCCAGTGTCTCCAATCATGCCCCTTTTCCATCCTGCCCCCAGTGTCTCCAATCCTGCCCCTTCTCCATCCTGCCCCAGTGTCTCCAATAATGCCTCCATGACTTTCATTCTGCCCCCAGTGTCTCCATTCTGGCCTCATGTCTTTCATTCAGCCCCCTGTTTGTATGTCCAATCCTGCCCCCAGTGTCTCCAATCCTACCCCGTCTCCATCCTGCCCCGTCTCCATCCTGCCCCCAGTGTCTCCAATCCTGCCCCCAGTGTCTCCAATCCTGCCCCCAGTGTCTCCAATCCTGCCCCGTCTCCATGCGGATTCCTGCCCAATCTCCATTCTGCTGCCCGTGTCCATCCTGATTCCTGCCCAGTCTCCATTCTGCCCCATCTCTGTCCTGATTCCTGCCCAGTCTCCATCCTGATTCCTGCCCCGTCTCCATCCTGATTCATGCCCCATCTCCATGCTGACTCCTGCCCAGTCTCCATTCTGCCCCGTCTCCATTCTTCCCCATCCAGTCTCCATTCTGCCCCCAGTCCTGCCCCATCTCCATTCTGCCCCCAGTCCTGCCCCATCTACATCCTGCCCCGTCTCCATGCTGATTCCTGCCCCATCTCCATGCTGATTCCTGCCCCGTCTCCATCCTTATTCCTGCCCAGTCTCCATCCTTCCCCGTCCAGTCTCCATTCTGCCCCCAGTACTGCCCCATCTCCATTCTGCCCCAGTCCTGCCCCGTCTCCATTCTGCCACCAGTCCTGCCCCATCTCCATTCTGCCCCGTCTCCATTCAGCCCCCAGTCCTGCCCCATCTCCATTCTGCCCCCAGTCCTGCCCTGTCTTCATTCTGCCCCCAGTCCTGCTCCGTCTTCATTCTGCCCCCAGTTCTGCCCCGTCTTCATTCTGCCCCCAATACTGAAATACATTGGGGAACAGAAACCTGTAGTTCCAGCAAAGGTAATAAGTTTTTGGCAACTATGAGAGACAATTACCTTTCACAACTAGTTCAGGACCCAACAAGAGGGGGGGGGAACTGCTAGACCTAATATTAACCAACAGGCCAGACCGTATATCAAATATAAGGGTTGGGGGTCACTTGGGTAATAGTGATCACAAAATAATAAGCTTTCATGTATCCTTTAATAAGATGTGTAGTCGAGGGGTTACAAGGACACTAAACTTCAGGAAGGCAAATTTCCAACGGATGAGAGATGATCTTGGTGCAATAAACTGGGACGATATCCTGAGACATAAAAATACACAAAGAAAATGGGAGACGTTTATTAGCATCCTGAATAGGACCTGTGCACAGTATATACCCTATGGGAATAAACATGCTATAATTAGGAGGAAACCACTATGGCTAAATAGAGCTGTAAGGGGCTCAATAAGGGACAAAAAGAAAGCGTTTAGGGAATTAAAGCAAGTAGGTAGTGATGAGGCATTAAATAAATACAGAAGACTGAATAAATTCAGTAAAAAGCAAATCAAGACAGCAAAGATTGAGACAGAGAGACTCATTGCCAGAGAAAGTAAAAATAATCCCAAAATATTCTTTAACTACATAAATAGCAAGAAACTAAAAAATGATAGTGTTGGTCCCTTAAAAATAGTCTGGGTGAAATGGTGGATGAGGATGAGGAAAAAGCCAATTTGCTAAATGACTTTTTTTCAACTGTATTTACACAAGAAAATCCCATGACAGATAACATGATCAGTGATAAAAAAAATTCTCCATTAAATGTCACCTGCTTAACCCAGCAGGAAGTACGGCGGCGTCCAAAAATCACTAAAGTTGACAAATCCCCGGACCCGGATGGGATACACCCCCGAGTACTGCAGGAATTAAGTACAGTCATAGATAGACCATTATTTTTAATCTTTAAAGATTCCATAATAACGGGGTCTGTACCACAGGACTGGCGTATAGCAAATGTGGTGCCAATATTCAAAAAGGGGACAAAAACTGAACCTGGAAATTATAGACCAGTGAGCTTAACATCTACTGTGGGTAAAATCCTGGAGGGTTTTTAAGGGAAAAATAACCTCATGACACAGTATCAGCATGGGTTTACAAGGGACCGTTCTTGTCAGACTAATCTGATAAGCTTTTATGAAGGGGTAATTTCAGGACTGGACCAAGGGAATGCAGTGGACGTGGTGTTCATGGACTTCTCAAAAGCTTTTGATACAGTGCCACACAAAAGGTTGATACATAAAATGAGAACAATGGGGATAGGGGAAAATATGTGTAAATGGGTTAAGAACTGGCTCATGGATAGAAAACAAAGGGTGGTTATTAATGGAGCACACTCGGACTGGGTCACGGTTAGCAGTGGGGTACCACAGGGGTCAGTATTGGGGCCGCTTCTCTTTAACATATTTATTAATGACCTTGTAGGGGGCATACAGAGTAGTATTTCAATATTTGCAGATGACACTAAACTCTGCAGGGTAATAAATACAGAGGAGGATAATTTTATATTACAGGAGCATTTATGTAAACTAGAAGCTTGGGCTGATAAATGGCAAATGAGCTTTAATGGGGATAAATGTAAGGTCATGCACTTGGGTAGAACAAACAAAGATGTATAATTATGTGCTTAATTGTAAAACACTGGGCAAAACTGTCACTGAAAAAGACCTGGGTGTATGGGTGGACGACAAACTCACATTTAGTGGCCAATGTCAGGCAGCTGCTGCCAAGGCAAATAAAATAATGGGATGCATTAAAAGAGGCATAGATGCTCATGAGGAGAACATAATTTTACCTCTATACAAGTCACTGGTGCGACCACACTTAGAATACTGTGTGCAGTTCTGGTCTCCGGTGTATAAGAAAGACATAGCTGAACTGGAGCGGGTGCAGAGAAGAGCGACCAAGGTTATTAGAGAACTGGGGGGTCTGCAATACCAAGACAGGTTATTACACTTGGGGTTATTTAGTTTGGAAAAACGAAGGCTTAGGGTTGATCTTATTACAATGTATAAATATATGAGGGGACAGTACAAAGACCTTTCTTGTGATCTTTTTACTCTTAGACCTGTGACGGGGACAAGGGGGCATCCTCTATGTCTGGAGGAAAGAAGGTTTAGCCATAATCACAGACGCAGATTCTTTACTGTAAGAGCAGTGAGACTATGGAACTCTCTGCCGGCTAATGTTGTAATGAGTGATTCCTTACTAAAATTTAAGAAGGGACTGGATGCCTTTCTTGAAAAGTATAATATTACAGGCTATATTCACTAGATTCCTAGATACTGCGTTGATCCAGGGAGCTAGTCTGATTGCCGTATGTGGAGTCGGGAAGGAATTTTTTTCCCCAATGTGAAGCTTACTGTTTGCCACTTAGGGTTTTTTTTTGCCTTTCTCTGGATCAACATGTTAGGGCAGGTTAGGATAGGATATGGGTTGAACTAGATGGACTTAAAGTCTTCCTTCAACCTTAATAACTATGTTACTATGCCCCGTCTCCATTCTGCCCCCAGTCCTGCTCCATTTTCATTCTGCCCCCAGTCCTGCCCCGTCTACATTCTGCCCCCAGTCCTGCCCATCTACATTCTGCCCCCAGTCCTGCCCTGTCTCCATTCTGCCCCCAATCCTGCCCCGTCTTCATTCTGCCCCCAGTCCTGCCCCGTCTCCATTCTGCCCCCAGTCCTGCCCCGTCTCCATTCTGCCCCCAATCCTGCCCCATCTTCATTCTGGCCCCAGTCCTGCCCCGTCTCCATTCTGCCCCCAGTCCTGCCCCGTCTTCATTCTGCCGGGGCTCTGGCTTTGCTGCTTGCAATATTAAAAAAAACAAAACCTTTCTCCTTACCTTGCCGCGTTCCAGCGGCGAGCGATTCACACTGCAGAGAAAGCGCGCACTCGCCGGCAACTGACAATGACGTCAGGCGCCGGCGACGTGCGCGCTGACGTCAGCTGCCAGCCTCCGATTGGCTGGCAGCGTTAACTATTACCGTGCGGGCCCGCACGGTAATAGAGTAACTGAACATGCGTCCTGGACGCAGGTTCAGTTACTTGATAGGCACAAAGAATCCTGCCACTGGGGGCGGGGCAGAGTAATGGCCCAGATGAGGGAAGCAACTGAAGTAACACAGCTCTCTCATCAGCTCCTGGCTGCAGCTAGGTTGGTTTCCAGAGGAAGCAATAATACCAACACCAGCTGACAACTCAGGTGACTGTTGTGAATATGCTGGAGGCGGCTTCTGAGCTGGGGCCCCCTCCGGTGGTTGCTGAGGGTAATGAACTGATTAATGAATGGCCTTCAGCTGGAGCGGAATGGTAGGATATAAGTGGCCTGATTTCCCAGCAGCCTTGCCGATTATCAATTGTTCTTCTGGTCTTGCTTGAAGCACTGCTAGTTTCCTGCTCTCCTTCAGATTAGTGTTTGCTGTTTTTTTTTCTCTGTTTTATTTTCTCTGCTGGTTTGCTGCCTGCAGCCTGTCCCCTTTTGGGGGTCTGGTGCTGCAATTGTGCTCCGTTTGTGTCTGCACTTTTGCTTTGCTCTTTTGTTACTTTTATTTGCTGAATAGCGTTTTGTTACACCAGAGATCTGATTTAGGTGGAAGAGGTCGTGTGATCTCAGTTTTTTTTTTGCAATCAGAAGTGTTGGTATTTTTGTTAGGGTTTTTGTTGGATTGCAGTCAGAATTCTTTCCTGTACTTTTCTGTCTAGACAGATTGGGCCCCAGCATTTGCTCATTCTATTTTCTGTCTGTGTCCGTGCTTTCTTCTTGTCTAACCGCCATTACTTGTTTGGGGGCTTCCTATTTTCTTTGGGGATCTGCTCCGGGGCAGATAGCTTTCATCTTTTTGCCTTTAGGTGTAGTTATCTCTCAAGCTGTGACGAGGCGTCTAGGATCAACATTGGAACGCTCCACGGCTACCTCTAGTTGTGTGGTTAGTTCAGGTTACTGCAATCCAATAGGTTCCAGCCTCTCTGGTGTATTACCGCTTTTGCTATTTTTTGCCATTTCTCCTCAGTTACCGAAACACAACAGTATAACCGGCCAAACTGAAAATTATATGGTACTCAACAGAAGGGAAAAAATAGTAAAAAAGAAGAAAGGGAGTTGTCAGAATTTTTTTTTCTGTTTGTTGCATTTTTTCCCTCTTTTTCTCTGGGTGCTGAGGAGGAATATTTTTTTTCTCTCAATGGAGTTTGCACATTTGTCTGGCCGTGTGGATCAGCTTGCCACTGAGGTTCAGAGTATTGCTACCTATCTTGCTGGGTTGCCGGTTGTGGAACCTAGGATCCCCATGCCAGATTTGTTTGTTGGGGGATCGATCTAACTTTCTGAATTTCAAAAATAACTGTAAGTTGTTTTTTGCCTTAAGGCCTAAGTCCTCAGGGAACGCGGCACAGCAGGTTCAAATTGTCATCTCCCTGCTGCGCTACGACCCTCAGGATTGGGCTTTTTCCCTGACACCTGGGGATCCTGTTTTGAATGATATTGATGTATTTTTTCAGGCTCTGGGGTTATTGTACGATGAACCTAATGTCACTGATCAAGCTGAAAAGACCTTGTTGGCATTAAATCAGGGTCTTGAACACGCTGAGTTGTACTGTCAGAAATTTCGAAAGTGGGCAGTCCTGACCAAATGGAATGATCATGCTTTGGCAGCCCTTTTTCGAAAGGGTCTGTCAGAAAATGTAAAGGACGTTATGGTGGGATTCCCTGTTCCCTCTGGTCTCAATGATTCTATGTCTCTGGCTATTCAAATTGACAGATGTTTGCGTGAGCGCAGAGGTATGCGTGAGATAGTGTTGCCTTGTGAGCCAGCTCCTGAGCCCATGCAGTGTGATGGAGTGACTTCTGGGACTCAGCGTCATGAGTTTCGTAAGCGCAATGGGTTATGTTTCTACTGTGGTAACGCTTCCCATGCTATCGCTGTCTGCCCTAAGCGGGGAAGACGTTTTGCATGCTCAGTTAACTGTCTTGGGTAGTGTTCAGACTAAATTTCTGTTGACTGTTACCCTGATTTGCTCCCTGTCCACATTTTCTGCCCAAGCTTTTGTTGATTCAGGAGCAGCTATTAACCTGATGGATTTTGACTTTGCCAAACGTTGTGGGTTTCCCATGATACCCCTGCGGAAGTCTATTCTCCTACCGGGCATTGATTCTACCCCTTTGACGGAGAATAAACCCCAGGTGTCTACTCAGGTGATAATGAGAGTTGAACCAGATCATCAGGAAAGTTGCAAATTTCTGGTGCTGCATAATCTGCATGACATTATTGTACTAGGTTTCCCTTGGTTACAGTCTCATAATCCTGTTTTGGATTGGAAATCTGTGTCTGTGACCAGTTGGGGCTGCCAATGTGTTAATACTGACAATCCTGTTTTTTCTGCCTCTCCCCAGTCTCAGGATGTCCCTGACTTTTTGACTGATTTTTCTGATGTGTTTAGTGAAAGTAAATCTGCATCCTTGCCCCCTCACAGGAGCTACGATTGCGCTATTGAATTAGTGCCTGGTGGTAAATTTCCTAAAGGTCGCCTTTTTAATTTATCTGTACCTGATCATGATGCTATGCGATCTTATATCAAGGAGTCATTGGAGAAGGGTCATATCAGACCATCCTCTTCACCCTTGGGTGCCAGTTTTTTCTTTGTGGCCAAAAAGGATGGTTCATTGAGGCCGTGTATTGATTATCGCCTCCTGAATAAGATCACTGTTAAATATCAACATCCGTTACCTTTGATTTCTGACCTAGTTTCCAGAGTGAAAAGTGCTAGTTGGTTTACCAAGCTTGACCTCAAGGGGCCTTTAACTTTATTCACATTAAGCACGGGGATGAATGGAAGACAGCGTTTAATACCCCAGAGGGGCATTTTGAGTACCTAGTGATGCCTTTTGGGCTTACTAATGCCCCTTCCGTCTTCCAATCCTTCATGAATGATATTTTCCGGGATTTTGTGGATACATTTCTGATTGTTTATTAGGATGATATCTTAATTTTTTCCAATGACTGGGACTCTCATGTGAAACATGTTCGGACTGTGTTCCAGATTTTGAGAGAGAATGCACTGTATGTGAAGGGATCAAAGTGTCTTTTTGGCGTACAGAAGATCTCATTTCTGGGATTCATTTTGTCTCCGTCTGTTATTGAAATGGACCCGGTCAAGGTTCAGGCCATCTGTGATTGGGTTCAACCTACTTCATTGAAAGCTCTTCAGAGATTTTTGGGTTTTGCCAATTTTTATCGTAAATTTATTGGTAATTTCTCTGGTATTGTTAAATCATTGACTGATCTGACCAAAAAGGGTTCCGATGTGGTGAATTGGCCTCCTGAGGCAGTTTCTGCATTTCAGGAACTTAAGCAGAGATTCATTTCTTCTCCTGTTCTACGGCAGCCTAATGTTTCTCTGCCGTTTCAGGTGGAGGTTGATGCCTCTGAGATTGGGGCAGGTGCCGTTTTGTCCCAAGGGGATCCAGAGACCTCTAAGAGTAACCCTTGTG
Organism: Oophaga sylvatica; assembly: GCA_033576555.1. Taxonomy (NCBI): domain Eukaryota; kingdom Metazoa; phylum Chordata; class Amphibia; order Anura; family Dendrobatidae; genus Oophaga; species Oophaga sylvatica. Next base: position 164,721,619 of record JARQOD010000006.1, on the reverse strand, counting down.
CCTTTTTCTCTCGAAAATTTTCTCCAACTGAACGTAATTATGACGTGGGTAATCGGGAGTTATTGGCCATGAAGTGGGCCTTTGAAGAGTGGAGACATTGGCTGGAAGGAGCCAAACATCAGGTGGTGGTCCTCATGGACCATAAGAACCTGGTTTTTCTCGAGTCAGCCAAGCGACTTAATCCTTGACAGGCCAGGTGGGCCTTGTTTTTCACACGTTTTAATTTTGTGGTTTCTTTTCTTCCTGGCACTAAGAATGTCAGGGCGGATGCCCTCTCGAGGAGTTTCTTTGCGGATTCTCCTGAGTTATCTGATCCTGCTGTTATTTTGAAAGAGGGTGTGGTTCTTTCCGCCATTTCACCCAATTTGAGACTGGCTCTGGAAGGGTGTCAGGTGTATAAACCTGAGCGCTGCCCTGTTGTTAAGTTGTTTGTTCCAGACCAGTGGAAAAAGAGTGTGATGTCTGAGATTCATTATTCCGCGTTGGCTGGTCATCCCGGGATTTTTGGTACCAGAGACTTGGTGAGTCGCTCCTTTTGGTGGCCTACTTTGTCTCGTGACGTCAGGGACTTTGTGCAGTCCTGTGGGACTTGCTCTCGTTCCAAGCCTTGCTCTCGTTCTAGTGGTTTGTTAATGCCATTACCTGTACCCAAGAGGCCATGGACCCATATTTCTATGGATTTTATTTCTGACCTTCCTGTCTCTCAGAGAATGACCATTATCTTGGTAATCTGTGATAGGTTTTCCAAGATGATACATCTTGTGCCATTGCCTAAGTTGCCTTCCTCCTCCGAGTTGGTGCCTTTGTTCTTTCAGCATGTGGTTCGGTTGCATGGCATTCCGGAGAACATTGTGTCTGACAGAGGAGTCCAGTTTGTTTCCAGATTTTGGAGGACATTTTGTTCTAAACTTGGTGTTCAGTTGTCTTTCTCCTCTGCATTTCACCCTCAGACCAATGGACAAATCGAGAGAACAAACCAGACCTTGGAGACTTATTTGAGATGTTTTTTGTCTGCTGATCAGGATGACTGGGTCTCTTTTTTGCATTTGCCGGAGTTTGCTCTTAATAATAGAGCTAACTCTGCACCTTCATGTCTCCATTTTTCTGCAATTCCGGGTTTCACCCTCGATTTTCTTTAGGACAGGCGGAGGCTTCTGTCTGTCCGGGGGTTGACTCTATTGTGCAGCATATGCAGCAGATTTGGGACCAGGTGGTGGAGAGGTTGTCTCTCTCTCAGGAGAAGGCCCAGCGGTTTGCCAACCGGCATAGGACTGATGGTCCTCGTTTTAAAGTGGTGGACTTGGTTTGGTTGTCCTCAAGGAATATCCCTATGAAGGTTGCATCTCCTAAATTTAAGCCAAGGTTCATTGGACCTTATAAGATCATGGAAATTATTAATCTGGTTTCCTTCCGTTTGCTTCTTCCAGGGACATTTAAGATCCATAACGTGTTCCACAAATCCTTATTGAAGAGGTTTGTTGAGCCAGTGGTTCCTATGGCTGCACCTCCCGACCCTGTTTTGGTTGAGGGCAATTTGGAGTATGTGGTTGAGAAGATATTGGATTCTCGTTTTGCTAGACGGAAACTCCAGTATTTGGTTAAGTGGAGAGGTTATGGTCAGGAGGACAATTCTTGGGTGTTTGCTTCGGACATTCATGCTGGGAGACTTATCCGTGCCTATCATCGAGCCCATCCTGATCAGCCTGGTTGCGTAGGTGAGGGTTCAGTGACCCCTCCTCAAGGGGGGGTACTGTTGTGAATATGCTGGAGATGGCTTCTGAGTTGGGGCTGCCTCCGGTTGTTGCTGAGGGTAATGAACTGATTAATGAATGGCCTTCAGCTGGAGCGGAATGGTAGGATATAAGTGGCCTGATTTCCCAGCAGCCTTGCCGGTTATCAATTGTTCTTCTGGTCTTGCTTGAAGCACTGCTAGTTTCCTGCTCTCCTTCAGATTAGTGTTTGCTGTTTTTTTTTCTCTGTTTGATTTTCTCTGCTGGTTTGCTGCCTGCAGTGGACTGCAGCCTGTCCCCTTTTGGGGGTCTGGTGCTGCAATTGTGCTCCGTTTGTGTCTGCACTTTTGCTTTGCTCTTTTGTTACTTTTATATGCTGAATAGCGTTTTGTTACACCAGAGATCTGATTTAGGTGGAAGCGGTCGTGTGATCTCAGTTTTTTTTTGCAATCAGAAGTGTTGGTATTTTTGTTAGGGTTTTTGTTGGATTGCAGTCAGAATTCTTTCCTGTACTTTTCTGTCTAGACAGATTGGGCCCCAGCGTTTGCTCATTCTATTTTCTGTCTGTGTCCGTGCTTTCTTCTTGTCTAACCGCCATTACTTGTTTGGGGGCTTCCTATTTTCTTTGGGGATCTGCTCCGGGGCAGATAGCTTTCATCTTTCTGCCTTTAGGTGTAGTTATCTCTCAGGCTGTGACGAGGCATCTAGGATCAACGTAGGAACGCTCCACGGCTACTTCTAGTTGTGTGGTTAGTTCAGGTTACTGCAGTCCAATAGGTTTCAGCCTCTCTGGTGTATTACCGCTTTTGCTATTTTTTGCCATTTCTCCTCAGTTACCGAAACGTAACAGGTGACCTTATAAAGGAAGTGGGAGTGGTCGCCACCTACTCATGACAAGTAATCAGATATGCAATTCCACCAGCGGCCACCGGGGGCAAAGACTGAGATTAACCCCTGCTGGTCAGACAGTAACATAGTAACATAGTTATTAAGGTTGAAGAAAGACTTTAAGTACATCTAGTTCAACCCATATCCTATCCTAACCTGCCCTAACATGTTGATCCAGAGGAAGGCAAAAAAAAACCCAAGTGGCAAACAGTAAGCTTCACATTGGTGAAAAAAAATTCCTTCCCGACTCCACCTATGGCAATCAGACTAGCTCCCTGGATCAACGCAGTATCTAGGAAACTAGTGAATATAGCCTGTAATATTATACTTTTCAAGAAAGGCATCCAGTCCCTTCTTAAATTTTCGTAAGGAATCACTCATTACAACATTAGATGGCAGAGAGTTCCATAGTCTCACTGCTCTTACAGTAAAGAATCTGCGTCTGTGATTATGGCTGGAACTTACGTCTTCGTAAAAGCTTATCAGATTAGTCTGACAAGAACGGTCCCTCGTAAACCCATGCTGATACTGGGTCATGAGGTTATTTTTCTTCAGAAACTCCAATATAGTATCCCTTAAAAAAACCTCCAGGATTTTACCCACAGTAGATGTTAAGCTCACTGGCCTAGAATTTCCAGGTTCAATTTTTGTCCCTTTTTGAATATTGGCACCACATTTGCTATACGCCAGTCCTGTGGTACAAACCCCGTTATTATGGAATCATTAAAGATTAAAAATAATAGTCTATCTATGACTGTACTTAATTCCTGCAGTACTCGAGGGTGTATCCCAATTTTAGTGATTTTTAGACGCCGCCGTACTTCCTGCTGTGTTAAGCAGGTGACATTTAATGGAGAAATCTTTTTATCACTGATCATGTTACCTGTCATGGGATTTTCTTGTGTAAATACTGCTGAAAAAAGTAATTTAGCATATTGGCTTTTTCCTCATCTTCATCCACCATTTCTGCCAGACTATTTTTAAGGGGACCAACACTACCATTTTTTTTAGTTTCTTGCTATTTATGTAGTTAAAGAATATTTTGGGATTATTTTTACTTTCTCTGGCAATGAGTCTCTCTGTCTCAATCTTTGCTGTCTTGATTTGCTTTTTACAGAATTTATTTAATCTTCTATATTTATTTAATGCCTCATCACTACCTACTTGCTTTAATTCCCTAAACGCTTTCTTTTTGTCCCTTATTGCGCCCTTACAGCTCTATTTAGCCATAGTGGATTCCTCCTAATTCTAGCATGTTTATTCCCATAGGGTATATACTGTGCACAGGTCCTATTCAGGATGCTAATAAATGTCTCCCATTTTCTTTGTGTATTTTTGGGTCTCAGAATATCGTCCCAGTTTATTGCACTAAGATAATCTCTCATCCGTTGGAAATTTGCCTTCCTGAAGTTTAGTGTCCTTGTAACCCTTGACTACACATCTTATTAAAGGATACATGAAAGCTTATTATTTTGTGATCACTATTACCCAAGTGACCCCAACCCTTATATTTGATATGCGGTCTGGCCTGTTGGTTAATATTAGGTCTAGCAGTGCCCCCCTCTTGTTGGATCCTGAACCAGTTGTGAAAGGTAATTGTCTCTCATAGTTGTCAGAAACCTATTACCTTTGCTTGAACTACAGGTTTCTGTTCCCCAATGTATTTCAGGGTAGTTGAAGTCCCCCATCATAATGACTTCTCCTTGAGTTGCTGCTTCATCTATTTGCTTTACGAGGATATTCTCTGTTGCTTCCATTATTTTAGGAGACTTATAACAAACCCCTATCAGTAATTTATTTTTCCCCCCTCCCCTAATCTCCACCCACAGAGACTCTACATCTTCATTAGATTCACAGATATCACACAGGATGTGTTTTAACCCCTTCATGACCCAGGATATTTTGACCTTAAAGACCTTGCCATTTTTTGCAATTCTGACCAGTGTCCCTTTATGAGGTAATAACGCAGGAACGCTTCAACGGATCCTAGCGATTCTGAGATTGTTTTTTCATGACATATTGGCTTCATGTTAGTGGTAAATATAGGTCGATAATTATTGCGTTTATTTGTGAAAAAAATGTAACTTTGTCCAAAATTTTGAAAATTTCAAATTTTGAATTTTTATTCTGTTAAACCAGAGAGTTATGTGACACAAAATAGTTAATAAATAACATTTCCCACATGTCTACTTTACATCAGCACAATTTTGGGAACAACATTTATTTTTGTTAGGAAGTTATAAGGGTTAAAAGTTGACCAGCGATTTCTCATTTTTACAGCAAAATTTACAAAACCATTTTTTTTAGGGACCACCTCACATTTGAAGTCACTTTGAGGGGTCTATATGGCAGAAAATTCCCAAAAATTACACCATTATAAAAACTGCACCCCTCAAGCTACTCAAAACTACATTCAAGAAGATTATTAACCCTTCAGGTGCTTCACAGGAACTAAAGCAACGTGGAAGGAAAAAAATGGTCATTTTAATTTTTCCAACAAAATTTTTCTGTTAGCATCAATTTTTTCATTTTTACATGGGCAACAGGATAAAATGGACCCTAAAATTTGTTGGGCAATTTCTCCTGAGTACACAAATACCTCATATGTGGTCATAAACCACTGTTAGGGCGCACGGCAGGGCTTAGAAGTGAAGGAGCGCCATTTGACTATTTGAATGGAAAATATGCTGGAATATTTAGCGGTTGCCATGTCGCATTTGCAGGGTCCCTGTGTGCCTAAACATTGGAGCTCCCCACAAGTGACCCCATTTTGGAAACTAGACTCCTTATGGAACTTATCTAGATGCAGAGTGAGCACTTTGAACCCCAGGTGCTTCACAAATTAATCTGTAAAAAAAAGAAAGTACTTTTTTTCACAAAAATTTTTTTTTTAGCCTCAGTTTTTTCATTTTCACATGGGCAACAGGATAAAATGGATCCTAAAATTTGTTGGGCAATTTATCCTGAGTACACAGATACCTCATATGTGGTCATAAACCACTGTTTGGGCGCACGGCAGGGCTCAAAAGGGAAGGAGCGCCATTTGATTTTTTCAATGGAAAATATGCTGGAATATTTAGCGGTTGCCATGTCGCATTTGGAGAGTCCCTGTGTGCCTAAACATTGGAGCTCCCCCACAAGTGACCCCATTTTGGAAACTAGACCCCCCAAAGAACTTATCTAGATGCACAGTGAGCACTTTGAAACCCCAGGTCCTTCACAAATTGATCCATAAACAAAAGAAAGTTTGTTTTTTTTTTCACAAAAATTTTCTTTTAGCCTCATTTTTTTCATTTTCACATGGGTAATAGTATAAATTGGAACCTAAAATTTGTTGGGCAATTTCTTCTGAGTACACAGATACCTCATATGTGGTCATAAATCACTGTTTGGGCGCACGGCTGGGCCCAGAAGGGAAGGAGCGCCATTTGACTTTTTGAATGGAAAATTAGCTCCAATCCTTAGCGGACACCATGATGCCTTTGGAGAGCCCCTGTGTGCCTAAACAGTGAAAACCCCCCACATGTGACACCATTTTGGAAACTAGACCCCTTATGGAACTTATCTAGATATGTTGTGAGCACTCTGAACCCCCAAGTGCTTCACAGAAGTTTATAACGCAGAGCAGTGAAAAAAAAAATTTTTTTCCTCAAAAATGATTTTTTATCCTGCTATTTTTTATTTTTACAAGGGTAACAGGAGAAATTGGACTACAAAAGTTGTTGTGCAATTTGTCCTGAGTACACTGGTACCCCATATGTGGGGGGGAACCACTGTTTTGGCCATGGAAGAGCTCAGAAGTGAAGGAGCGCCATTTTGGAATGCAGACTTGATGGAATGTTCTGCGGGCGTCATTTTGCGTTTGCAGAGCCCTGATGTGCCTAAACAGTAGAAACCCCCGACAAGTGACCCTATTTTGGAAACTAGACCCCCCAAGGAGTTTATATAGATGTGTAGTGAGCACTTTGAACTCCCAAGTGCTTAACAGAATTTTATAAACGCAGAGTAGTGAAAATAAAAAAATCATTTTTGTTTCTCAAAAATCATTTTTTAGCCCACTATTTTTTATTTTCCCAAGGGTAACAGGATAAATTGGACCCCAAAAGTTGTTGTCCAGTTTTTTCTGAGTACGCTGGTGCCCCATATGTGGGGGGGAACCACTGTTTGGGCGCACGGCAGGGCTCAGAAGGGAAGGAGCGCCATTTGACTTTTTGAATGGAAAATTAGCTCCAATCGTTAGCGGACACCATGTCGTGTTTGGAGAGCCCCTGTATGCCTAAACTTTGGAGCTCCCCACAAATGACCCCATTTTGGAAACTCGACCCCCTAAGGAACTTATCTAGATGCACAGTGAGCACTTTGAACCCCCAGGTGCTTCACAGAAGTTTATAACGCAGAGCCATGAAAATAATAAATCATTTTTTTTCTCAAAAAATGATTTTTTAGCCCACTATTTTTTTTATTTTCACAATGGTTACAGGAGAAATTGGACCCCAAAAGTTGTTGTCCAATTTGTCCTAAGTACGCTAGTACCCACATGTGGGGGGGAACCACTGTTTGGGCACACGTCAGGGCTCGGAAGGGATGTAGTGACGCTTTGAAATGCCGACTTGATGGAATGGTCTGCGGGCGGGCAGAGCCCCTGATGTGCCTAATCAATAGAAACCCCCACAAGTGACCACATTTTGTAAACTAGACCTCTCAAGGAACTTATCTAGATGTGTGGTGAGCACCTTGAACCCCCACGTGCTTCACAGAAGTTTATAATGCAGAGCAGTGAAAATAAAAAATCATTTTTTTCCTCAAAAACTGATTTTTTTAACCCGCAATTTTTTATTTTCACAAGGGTAACAGGAGAAATTGGACCCCAAAAGTTGTTGTACAGTTTGTCCTGAGTACACTGGTACCCCATATGTGGGGGTGAACCACTGTTTTGGCGCATGGGAGAGCTCAGAAGGGAAGGAGCGCCATTTTGGAATGCAGACTTGATGGAATGTTCTGCAGGTGTCATGTTGCGTTTGCAGAGCCCTGATGTGCCTAAACAGTAGAAACCCCCACAAGTGACCCTATTTTGGAATCTAGACCCCCAAGGAGCTTATCTAGATGTGTAGTGAGCACTTTGAACCCCAAGGGCTACACAGAAGTTTATAACGCCGGGGCATGAAAATAAAAAAATAATATTTTTTCCACAAACATGATCTTTTAGTCCCCAATTTTTTTATTTTCCCAAGGGTAACAGGAGAAATTAGACCTCAAAAGTTGTTGTCCAATTTGTCCTGAGTACGCTATCGCATATGTGGGAGAAAACTACTGTATGGGCACACATCGGGGCTCGGAAGGGAAGTAGTAACGTTTTGAAATGCCGACTTGATGGAATGGCCTGCGGGCGTCATGTTACGTTTGCAGAGCCCCTGAAGTGCCTAAACAGTAGAAACTCCCCACAAGTGACCCTATTTTGGAAACTAGACCCCCCAAGGAACTCCTCTAGATGTGTGGTAAGCACTTTGAATCTCCAAGTTCTTCACAGAAGTTTATAATGCAGAGCCGTGAAAATAAAAAATCATTTTTTTTCCACAAAAATAACTTTTTTAGTCCCCAATTTATTTTTTCCAAGGGTAACAGGAGAAATTAGACTCCCAAAGTTGTTGTGCCATTTTTCCCGAGTACGCGGATACCCCATATGTGGGGGTAAACCACTGTTTGGGCACACGTCGGGGCTTGGAATAAATGGAGCACTGTTTGACTTTTTGACCACAAAATTTGCAGAAACCAATGGTGGCGCCATGTCGCATATGGAGACCCCCTGATGTGCGTAAATAGTGGAAACCCCTCAATTCTAACTCCAACCCCAACCCCAACAAACCGCTAACCCCAACCCTAACCCCTACACACCCCTAACCCTAATACAAACCCTAACCATAACCCTAACCCCAACACACCCCTAAACCTAATCCCAACTCTAACCATAAACCTAACCACAAGCCTAACTCTAATCCCAACCCTAACCCCAAAACACCCCTACCACTTATCCTAACTCTAACCCTAACCACAAACCTAACCCTAATCCCAACCCTAACCCTAATTCCAACCCTAACCCTAATTCCAACCCTTACCCTAATTATAACCCTAACCCTAATTCTAACCCTAAGTTCATATTGCGTTTTACCAGCCCGTTCAACACGTAGCGTTGACGGGCTGGTAACGGTATAGCATAACGCGATCGCGTTAAGCTATACCGCTGGCGCAGAGGAATCAGCGATGATTCATCTGTGCTAGCGGTGACGGAGCCCAGACGCTGCAGCCCGCGTCCAAGGCTCCGTCACTGAATGACGGCACGTCGCGAACGCATGCCGCTCTATGGCATGCGTTGCGATGCGCACACAAATGGGGTGAATGGCAGCGTTAATCTGCGTTACACCGCGTTATACCGCGGTGAAACGCAGTCCATCTAACGGACTGCCATAATGCAATATGAACCCAGCCTAACACTAACCCTGAGGCCCCGTGCACATGTTGCGGATTCACTTGCGGATTTTTCGAAAATCCGCAGGTAAAATGACCTGCGTTTTACCTGCGTATTTAGCGCGGATTTACTGCGGTTTTGCTGCGGTTTTTCACCTATAATGGAATAGGTGTAAAATCGCTGCAGATTCCGCACAAAGAATTGACATGCTGCGGATTTAAAACCGCAGCAAATCCGCGCTGAAAAATCTGCAGCATGTGCTCAGCGTTTTTTTTTTTACCATTTATTTGCATTGTACTGTACATGGTTTCTGGATCTGCTGTGGATCCGCAGCACGAAATCCGCTGCGGATCCGCAGCAAAATCCGCAACGTGTGCACAGGGCCTAAGAGGGAAAAAAAAAATTCTTTATTTTATTATTTGTCCCTACCTATGACGGGGGGTTCATTTACTTTTTTTTATTTTGATCACTGTGACAGTTTATCACAGTGATCAAAATAAATTTCTGGACTGTGTAGGGCGCACTGCGCATGCGCCGGCGGGCGCACTGCGCATGCTTCCGCCATTTTCCAAGATGGCGGCGCCCACGAAGAATCCCGGGCAGCCACCGGGATGGATCCAGGGACATCGGTGGACCGGGAGTGGTGAGTAGGGGGGTCGGAAGGTGAGGGGGGGGGGGATCGGAAGGTGGGGGCAGCGGAGGCCAGGAGGGGGGGAGCAGATAGTGACGGCGGTGACCGATCACCGCCATCTTTCGGTGGCGGCGGCCGATCGCCGCCGTGACTCGATGTGGGGGGGGGTCAGATCGCAGTCTCCAGCCATGGCCGATGCTATTGCAGCATCGGCCATGGCTGGATTGTAATATTTCACCAATTCCATTGATGAAATATTACAGATTGCTCTGATTGGCTGTTTCACTTTTAACAGCCATTCAGAGCGATCGTAGCCACGTGGGGGTTAAGCCACCCCCACTGTGGTGATGCACTAAGGGTCCTGTGCCTGCGGGTCGGGTGACCTTTCAGTGACCCCGGTCACCAGACCCGCAGGAACATGATTTATAGCATGACGCCTACATTGGTGTCATGGGTCGGGATGCCACTGGTTTTCATGACGCCAACGTAGGCGTCATGGGTCAGGAAGGGGTTAAGGATGATTTTACATATAAACACACACCCCCACCTCGCTCATTTTTACGGTAATTTCTAAACAGACTATAGCCCTGTAAATTAACCGCCCAGTCGTGGCTCTCATCCAGCCAAGTCTCAGATTTCCCCACCATGTCATAATTATGTTCCAACAAAATTAATTCTAATTCCGCCATTTTGTTGGTGAGGCTTCTGGCATTAGTATACATGCACTTTATGTATCTCTATGTACCTCTATTCTTTCTTAAATTATTAACTGTTCTAACCCCACCCCCCATGCCACCCTCACCCCAATTTCATTATTTGTGCCCAGGTCTCTATCTGCACTGCCTTCCCCTCCTATAAAATGAATACCCTCTCCCCTAGTCCCTAGTTTAAAGACTCCTCCAACCTTCTAGCCATTTTCTCCCCCAGCACAGCTGCACCCTCCCCATTGAGGTGCAGCCCGTCCCTAGCATAGAACCTGTAGCCAACTGAGAAGTCGGCCCAGTTCTCCAGGAACCCAAACCCTCCTTCCTACACCAATTCTTGAGCCACTTATTAACCTCCCTAATCTCCCGCTGCCTCTCTGGCGTGGCACGTCGTACAGGCAGTATTTCAGAAAATACCACGTTGGAGGTCCTTGCTTTAAGCTTGCAGCCTAATTCCCTGAAATCGTCTTTAAGGACCTTCCACCTACCTCTAAATTTGTCATTTGTGCCAATGTGCACCTTGACAGTCTTAATATTAGATCTTTGGTGCGGTAGTCTAAGAAGCGACATATGACATCTGGTGGGGTTCCTCTGGCTCAGGCCTGGGTCTTAGCGACCTGTGGACTCTCACTATTTCAATGAGAGGAATCCTTTTAGGACAGGATTTTAGAGAATATCTCTATCAGAGTCGGAGATAATGTTTCAGCTGCTACCGATTCGGGAATGCCTTACATACGCAAGTTATTTCATCTTTATATTTTCATGGTCTTCAAGGATAGAGTATATTTGGTTGATATGGCCTTCTTGACTTTGGGAGTAAGTTATGATGGCGTTGGCTTGTTGGATTAAGGTGGAGTTTGAAGCCTCAAGTGCATCCACTCTATGACCTATTTGTGATATTTCTTGCTTAATGTCAGACAGATCATTAACAACCGGTTCTAGAGACTTGGCAAGTATTTTTTTTTTATGAAAGACCGGGACACTTGAAGATCTGCAGTCCTCCACTTCACTCTCCATTTCAGAGTCAGAGTCATCTAAAGAATGCAAGTCAGTAGGCAGTGGGGACATAGATTTGGATGTAGAAGATTTTGTTTGCTTTTTATTGAGGAATTTGTTCATGTCTATTTGGGTAAGGGAGGCATTAGATCTGGAGGTGGCCACTGAAGCTTTATTGCCAATTTTGACCATTGAGATGTTCAAGTTCAGCCTTGGACAATTAAAGTCATGGCACCAAACACGTTCCCAATGCGTGGAGTTAGAGAAGAAAATTTTATTTTTACAGTTTTAGAGGACAGAAAGTCAAATAAGTTCCTCTTTTATTTTGTGAAGGACTTTTGAATGCTGATCTTTGGAAGACCACTAGATGTCACCTTTGCCTCAGTAACAGATCTTGTCAGGGAAGTTGTATAAAAAAAATCCTGACTCCCTTCTTTGCCATCTTTGGTTCCTTTGTGATAATCTCAAATCACAGTAATTCAGAGATATTAAAAAAAAAAGAGAAACAAGAGAAATAAGAACTTCCAGAGATATTGTTCAAGCTGATTGATAGCTTTCCCTCTATGTATTATTCACTTTAGGGTTTATGTAGTGTCTTATTTTAATCCCCTTTTCCTCTCCTGCCTCCTCTCCTTTAATTTTGCACAATCTCCCCTCTTTGTTTCCCTATCAACTTGCTGGATATTGGCAGTGTTTATGCGGCGTCCTTGTGTGTCCTGCCGATTCAAGGCAGATGACAGCTCTCACGGCCCAAGCCCTCAGCGTT
>JARQOD010000006.1:164645285-164709341 GCA_033576555.1 Oophaga sylvatica | reverse complement strand
AAACCTAACCACAAGCCTAACTCTAATCCCAACCCTAACCCCAAAACACCCCTACCACTTATCCTAACTCTAACCCTAACCACAAACCTAACCCTAATCCCAACCCTAACCCTAATTCCAACCCTAACCCTAATTCCAACCCTTACCCTAATTATAACCCTAACCCTAATTCTAACCCTAAGTTCATATTGCGTTTTACCAGCCCGTTCAACACGTAGCGTTGACGGGCTGGTAACGGTATAGCATAACGCGATCGCGTTAAGCTATACCGCTGGCGCAGAGGAATCAGCGATGATTCATCTGTGCTAGCGGTGACGGAGCCCAGACGCTGCAGCCCGCGTCCAAGGCTCCGTCACTGAATGACGGCACGTCGCGAACGCATGCCGCTCTATGGCATGCGTTGCGATGCGCACACAAATGGGGTGAATGGCAGCGTTAATCTGCGTTACACCGCGTTATACCGCGGTGAAACGCAGTCCATCTAACGGACTGCCATAATGCAATATGAACCCAGCCTAACACTAACCCTGAGGCCCCGTGCACATGTTGCGGATTCACTTGCGGATTTTTCGAAAATCCGCAGGTAAAATGACCTGCGTTTTACCTGCGTATTTAGCGCGGATTTACTGCGGTTTTGCTGCGGTTTTTCACCTATAATGGAATAGGTGTAAAATCGCTGCAGATTCCGCACAAAGAATTGACATGCTGCGGATTTAAAACCGCAGCAAATCCGCGCTGAAAAATCTGCAGCATGTGCTCAGCGTTTTTTTTTTTACCATTTATTTGCATTGTACTGTACATGGTTTCTGGATCTGCTGTGGATCCGCAGCACGAAATCCGCTGCGGATCCGCAGCAAAATCCGCAACGTGTGCACAGGGCCTAAGAGGGAAAAAAAAAATTCTTTATTTTATTATTTGTCCCTACCTATGACGGGGGGTTCATTTACTTTTTTTTATTTTGATCACTGTGACAGTTTATCACAGTGATCAAAATAAATTTCTGGACTGTGTAGGGCGCACTGCGCATGCGCCGGCGGGCGCACTGCGCATGCTTCCGCCATTTTCCAAGATGGCGGCGCCCACGAAGAATCCCGGGCAGCCACCGGGATGGATCCAGGGACATCGGTGGACCGGGAGTGGTGAGTAGGGGGGTCGGAAGGTGAGGGGGGGGGGGATCGGAAGGTGGGGGCAGCGGAGGCCAGGAGGGGGGGAGCAGATAGTGACGGCGGTGACCGATCACCGCCATCTTTCGGTGGCGGCGGCCGATCGCCGCCGTGACTCGATGTGGGGGGGGTCAGATCGCAGTCTCCAGCCATGGCCGATGCTATTGCAGCATCGGCCATGGCTGGATTGTAATATTTCACCAATTCCATTGATGAAATATTACAGATTGCTCTGATTGGCTGTTTCACTTTTAACAGCCATTCAGAGCGATCGTAGCCACGTGGGGGTTAAGCCACCCCCACTGTGGTGATGCACTAAGGGTCCTGTGCCTGCGGGTCGGGTGACCTTTCAGTGACCCCGGTCACCAGACCCGCAGGAACATGATTTATAGCATGACGCCTACATTGGTGTCATGGGTCGGGATGCCACTGGTTTTCATGACGCCAACGTAGGCGTCATGGGTCAGGAAGGGGTTAAGGATGATTTTACATATAAACACACACCCCCACCTCGCTCATTTTTACGGTAATTTCTAAACAGACTATAGCCCTGTAAATTAACCGCCCAGTCGTGGCTCTCATCCAGCCAAGTCTCAGATTTCCCCACCATGTCATAATTATGTTCCAACAAAATTAATTCTAATTCCGCCATTTTGTTGGTGAGGCTTCTGGCATTAGTATACATGCACTTTATGTATCTCTATGTACCTCTATTCTTTCTTAAATTATTAACTGTTCTAACCCCACCCCCCATGCCACCCTCACCCCCAATTTCATTATTTGTGCCCAGGTCTCTATCTGCACTGCCTTCCCCTCCTATAAAATGAATACCCTCTCCCTAGTCCCTAGTTTAAAGACTCCTCCAACCTTCTAGCCATTTTCTCCCCAGCACAGCTGCACCCTCCCCATTGAGGTGCAGCCCGTCCCTAGCATAGAACCTGTAGCCAACTGAGAAGTCGGCCCAGTTCTCCAGGAACCCAAACCCCTCCTTCCTACACCAATTCTTGAGCCACTTATTAACCTCCCTAATCTCCCGCTGCCTCTCTGGCGTGGCACGTCGTACAGGCAGTATTTCAGAAAATACCACGTTGGAGGTCCTTGCTTTAAGCTTGCAGCCTAATTCCCTGAAATCGTCTTTAAGGACCTTCCACCTACCTCTAAATTTGTCATTTGTGCCAATGTGCACCTTGACAGTCTTAATATTAGATCTTTGGTGCGGTAGTCTAAGAAGCGACATATGACATCTGGTGGGGTTCCTCTGGCTCAGGCCTGGGTCTTAGCGACCTGTGGACTCTCACTATTTCAATGAGAGGAATCCTTTTAGGACAGGATTTTAGAGAATATCTCTATCAGAGTCGGAGATAATGTTTCAGCTGCTACCGATTCGGGAATGCCTTACATACGCAAGTTATTTCATCTTTATATTTTCATGGTCTTCAAGGATAGAGTATATTTGGTTGATATGGCCTTCTTGACTTTGGGAGTAAGTTATGATGGCGTTGGCTTGTTGGATTAAGGTGGAGTTTGAAGCCTCAAGTGCATCCACTCTATGACCTATTTGTGATATTTCTTGCTTAATGTCAGACAGATCATTAACAACCGGTTCTAGAGACTTGGCAAGTATTTTTTTTTTATGAAAGACCGGGACACTTGAAGATCTGCAGTCCTCCACTTCACTCTCCATTTCAGAGTCAGAGTCATCTAAAGAATGCAAGTCAGTAGGCAGTGGGGACATAGATTTGGATGTAGAAGATTTTGTTTGCTTTTTATTGAGGAATTTGTTCATGTCTATTTGGGTAAGGGAGGCATTAGATCTGGAGGTGGCCACTGAAGCTTTATTGCCAATTTTGACCATTGAGATGTTCAAGTTCAGCCTTGGACAATTAAAGTCATGGCACCAAACACGTTCCCCAATGCGTGGAGTTAGAGAAGAAAATTTTATTTTTACAGTTTTAGAGGACAGAAAGTCAAATAAGTTCCTCTTTTATTTTGTGAAGGACTTTTGAATGCTGATCTTTGGAAGACCACTAGATGTCACCTTTGCCTCAGTAACAGATCTTGTCAGGGAAGTTGTATAAAAAAAATCCTGACTCCCTTCTTTGCCATCTTTGGTTCCTTTGTGATAATCTCAAATCACAGTAATTCAGAGATATTAAAAAAAAAAGAGAAACAAGAGAAATAAGAACTTCCAGAGATATTGTTCAAGCTGATTGATAGCTTTCCCTCTATGTATTATTCACTTTAGGGTTTATGTAGTGTCTTATTTTAATCCCCTTTTCCTCTCCTGCCTCCTCTCCTTTAATTTTGCACAATCTCCCCTCTTTGTTTCCCTATCAACTTGCTGGATATTGGCAGTGTTTATGCGGCGTCCTTGTGTGTCCTGCCGATTCAAGGCAGATGACAGCTCTCACGGCCCAAGCCCTCAGCGTTCAAGCGCACTGTCCAATATGGCGCTGGCCAGAAAAGGGAAACCCCAGACACTGCAGCCTCAGTCCAGGTATGTCGAGGCCTCATCCCGGGGAGCAGAAGGGAGGAAGAGCTGAGGGGGAATACCGTGCTCCACAATGGCAACCAAGTCCAGTGCGTCGCCCAATGGAGCACATCCCTACACCTGTTCAGGAGGGCAAGGGGGGCCAGAATGCGTAGAAGCCCCGCACTGCCCAATATGCCAGCGTCGGGGTCCGAGGGGAAGCTGATGGGGGATAGTGAATCCGGCAGGAGCGGGGGGGGGGGGGAATCCAAGGTCGCTGTGGAGTGGTACCTCTGTGGTATTCACCACTGCTTCTGAACCACCGTCTGCAGCTCTTGCATCCTCTCTGTTGGGTCCATCCGATTGGTCCCACAGCTTTGCAAGGAGGGCAGAAGTCTCCCCTTAGCCCCAGAGTCTCCCCCAAAGAGCAAAGGGGGTTCAGCCTGACTCTAAGGGTCGAATCATAAGCAAAGATCTGCTTTGCCCTTGGTTTGCTCTGGGTTATTCAGGAGCTCGTGCCAGACACGTCTTCTCCTCAGAACAGCCCGGCCACACCCCAATGAAACACCTGTTAAGCTAGAAAGCCTGCAGCCAGAAAACAGAACACAGAGAAAAAGTGTGTTCCCTATGGCTCGACAGAAAGAGAAGCCAACCACAAAACACAAGATCAAGGGATCAAATCCATGAGCATGAGTTTCAACAAGTTTATTTTTTTCCTCTATCCTTGCAGTAGACAGGCATGGCACCAGGAGATGGAACAGGATCCATGATGCAAACTGGCTAAGATGATGGTGCAGGCAACAAGGATTCGGATTCCTGGACCACGGTGTGAATTACCTGTATGACGGACACCTCGCCAGAGACGGACTACACCTCAACAAAGCTGGGAAACACACATTCGCCAGAAGACTCGCTACACTCATCAGGAGGGCATTAAAGTAGAAGAGGGGACGGAAGAAAAACAGACAGGAACATGAAGCCAGAAAATATACTGATGAAGGATATGAGATGCGGCAAAGAAAACCCAAGACAACATACTCAGAAGGGAGGTAAAAAAATTTCTAAAACAATCCACAGGGAGATTAGAACAAAACAAGATCCTCTAAACTGCATTCTCGCAAATGCCAGAAGCCTGACAAATAAGATGGAAGAACTAGAAGCAGAAATATCTACAGGTAGCTATGACATAGTGGGAATAACCGAGACATGGTTAGATGAAAGCTATGATGGGGCAGTTAACTTACAGGGTTACAGTCTGTTTAGAAAGGATCGTAAAAATCAGAGGAGTTTGTCTTTATGTAAAGTCTTGTCTAAAGTCCACTTTAAGGAAGGATATTAGCAAAAGAAATGTGGATGTCGAGTCCACATGAGTCGAAATACATGGAGGGAAAATAGTAACAAAATTCTCATTGGGGTCTGTTACAAACCCCCAAATATAACAGAAATCACGGAAAGTCTACTAACAAGGCAGATAGATGAAGCTGCAACCCATAATGAGGTATTTGTTATGGGGGACTTTACTCGGATATTAACTGGGAAACAGAGACCTGCAAAACCCATAAAGGCAACAGGTTTCTGCTAATAACCAAGAAAAATTATCTTTCACAATTGGTGCAGAATCCAACCAGAGCAGCAGCACTTTTAGACTTAATACTATCTAATAGACCTGACAGAATAACAAATCTGCAGGTCTTCGGGCATCTAGGAAATAGCGACCACAATATTGTACAGTTTCACTTGTCTTTCACTAGGGGGACTTGTCAGAGAGTCACAAAAAACACTTAACTTTAGGAAGGCAAAGTTTGACCAGCTTAGAGGTGCCCTTAATCTGGTTGACTGGGACAATGTCCTCAGAAATAGGAATATAGATAATGGGAAATGTTTAAGAACATCCTAAATAGGCACTGCAAGCAGTTTATACCTTGTGGGAATAAAAGGAAAAGAAATAGGAAAAACCCAATGTGGCTAAACAAAGAAGTAAGAGGGGCAATTAACAGTAAAAAGAAAGCATTTAAACTACTAAAGCAGGATGGCACTGTTGAAGCTCTAAAAAAATATTGGGAGAAAAATACTTTATCTAAAAAACTAGTTAAAGCTGCCAAAAAAGGAAACAGAGAAGCACATTGCTAAGGAGAGTAAAACTAAATCCCAAACTGTTCTTCAACTATATCAATAGTAAAAGAATCACAAGTGAAAGTGTAGGCCCCTTAAAAAAATGTGAGGAAAGAATGGCTGTAGATGACGAGGAAAAAGCTAATATATTAAACACCTTCTTCTCTACAGTATTCACAGTGGAAAACAAAATGCTTGGTGAAATGCCGGGAGACAAAGAAAACCCTATATTAAGGGTCACCAATCTAACCCAAGAAGAGGCGTGAAAACCAGCTAGGTAAGACTAAAATAGATAAATCTCCGGATGGCATACACGCACGAGTACTAAGAGAACTAAGTGATGTAATAGACAAACCATTATTTCTTATATTTAGGGACTCTATAGCGACGGGATCTGTTCCACAGGACTGGTGCATAGCAAATGTGGTACCAATATTCAAAAAGGGCTCTAAAAATGAACCTGGAAATTATAGGCCAGTAAGACTAACCTCTATTGTTGGTAAAATATTTGAAGGGTTTCTGAGGGATGTTATTCTGGATTATCTCAATGAGAATAACTGTTTAACTCCATATCAGCAAGGGTTTATGAGGAATTGCTCCTGTCAAACCAATCTAATCAGTTTTTATGAAAAGGTAAGTTATAGACCGGACCAAGGTGAGTCATTGGATGTGGTATATCTTGATTTTTCCAAAGCTTTTGATACAGTGCCACACAAGAGGTTGGTACACAAAATGAGAATGCTGGGTCTAGGGGAAAATGTGTGTAAATGGGTAAGTAACTGGCTTAGTAATAGAAAGCAGAGGGTGGTTATAAATGGTATATTCTCTAACTGGGTTGCTGTGACCAGAGGGGTACCGCAAGGGTCGGTGTTGGGACCTATTCTCTTCAACACACTGCTCAAAAATATAAAGGGAACACTTAAAAGAATATAACTCCGTAAATCAAACTTCTGTGAAATCAAACTGTCCACTTAGGAAGCAACACTGATTGACAATCAATTTCACATGCTGTTGTGCAAATGGAGTAGACAATAGATGGAAATTATTGGCAATTTTCAAGACCCACTCAATAAAGGAATGTTTCTGCAGGTGGGGATCACAGACCACATCTCAGTACCAATGCTTTCTGGCTGATGTTTTGGTCACTTTTGAAAGGTGGTTGTGCTTTCACACTCGTGGTAGCATGACACAGACTCTAAAACCCACAGAAGTTGCTCAGTGCAGCTAATCCAGGATGGCACATCAATGCGAGCTGTGGCAAGGTTTGCTGTGTCTGTCAGCCTAGTGTCCGGAGGCGCTACCAGGAGACAGGCCAGTACACGTGGAGGGGTTGTAGGAGGGCAACAACCCAGCAGCAGGACCGCTATCTCCGCCTTTGTGCAAGGAGGAACAGGAGGAGCACCACCAGAGCCCTGCAAAATGACCTCCAGCAGGCCACAAATGTGCATGTGTCTGCACAAACAGTTAGAAACTGACTCCATGAGGGTGGTATGAGGGCCCAACGTCCACAGATGGGGGATGTGCTCACAGCCCAAAACCGAGCAGGATGCATGGCATTTGCCGCAGAACATCAGGATGGGCAAAGTCGCTACTGGCGCACTGTGCTCTTCACAGATGAAAGCAGGTTCACACTGAGCACGTGACAGAGTCTGGAGACGCCGTGGAGAGCAATCTGTTGCTTGCAACATCCTTAAGCATGACCGGTTTGACAGTGAGTAAGTAATGGCTTGGGGTGGCATTTCTTTGGAGGGCTGCACAGCCCTCCATGTGCTCACCAGTAGCCTGCCATTAGGTACCGAGATGAGATCCTCAGACCCCTTGTGAGACCATATGCTGGTGTGGTTGGCCCTGGGTTCCTCCTAATCCAGGACAATGCCAGACCTCATGTGGCTGGAGTGTGTCAGCAGTTCCTGCAAGATGAAGGCATTGAAGCTATGGACTGGCCCGCCCGTTCCCCAGACCTGAATCCGATTGAGCACATCTGGGACATCATGTCTCACTCCATAAACAAACGTCACGTTGCACCACAGACTTCCAGGAGTTGGCGGATGCTTTAGTCCAGGTCTGAGAGATGATCCCAGAGGAGACCATCCGCAACCTGATCAGGAGCATGCCCAGGCATTGTAGGGAGGCCATACAGGCACGTGGAGGCCACACACAATACTGTGCCTCATTTTGACTTGTTTCAAGGACATAACATCAAAGTTGGATCAGCCTTTAGTGTGTTTTTCCACTTTACTTTTGTGGGTGACTCCAAATCCAGGCCTCCATTGGTTAATAAATTTGATTTCCATTGATTATTTTTGTGTGATTTTGTTGTCAGCACATTCAACTTTGTACACAACAAAGTATTCAATGAGAATATTTCATTCATTCAGATCTAGGATGTGTTATTTGAGTGTTCCCTTTATTTTTTTGAGCAGTGTATTATTAAACGATCTGGTAGAAGGTTTAAACACACAGTAAAATATTGATATTTGCAGATGATACAAAACTATGTAAAGCAGTCAATACAAGAGAAGAAAGTATTCTGCTACAGATGGATTTGGATAAGTTGGAAACTTGGGCCAAAAGGTGGCAGATGGGGTTTAACAATGATAAATGTAAGGTTATACACATGGGAAGAAGGAATCAAAATCACCATTACACACTGAAAGGGAAAACACTGGGTAAATCTGACATGGAAAAGGACTTGAGGATCCTAGTTAATGATAAAGGTACCTGGAGCAGCCAGTGCCAGGCAGCAGCTGCCAAGGCAATCAGGATCATGGGGTGCATTAAAAGAGGTCTGGAAGTGCTATGTACAGTTTTGGGCACCGATGCTCAGGAAGGATGTGATGGAACTAGAGCAAGTACAAAGGAGGGCAACAAAATTAATAAAGGGCATGGGGGAACTACAATAACCAGAGAGATTAGCAAAATTAGGATTATTTAGTCTAGAAAAAAAGACGACTGAGGGGCGATCTAATAACCATGTATAAGTATATAAGGGGCCAATACAAATATTTCTCTGAGGATCTGTTTATACCAAGGAAGGTGACGGTCACAAGGGGGCATTCTCTGCATCTGGAGGAGAAAAGGTTTTTCAACCAACATAGAAGAGGATTCTTTACTGTTAGGGCAGTGAGAATCTGGAATTCCTTGCCTGAGAAGGTGGTGATGGCGAACTCAATCGAGGGGTTCAAGAGAGGCCTGGATGTCTTCCTGGAGCGCAACAATATTGTATCTTTCAGTTATTAGGTTCTTTAGAAGGACGAAGATCTGGGGATTTATTCTGACGGAATATAGGCTGAACTGGATGGACAAATGTAATTTTTTTAGGCGTTGCTAACTATGTTACTATGTAACAACATGATGGAACAATGAAAAATAGAGATATCCAGCGTGGAATGAAATGGTTAAAAAAACTTTTAATGTTCATGATTAAAAATAAGACAGCAATGTCCAAGCAGTACAGCCCCACATATGAAAGATAGAGCAGATCAATGTGTTTCGACGTTAGTCTTCCTCAAGATCTAGCTCAAAACTAAAGATAGCGTTTTTTATAAGGTCTGTATAATTGTAACATACAACACCTGGCGAAGAAGTCATGATGGAACACACATGAAGGAATAATGAACTCAGCTTGAACCAAAAAAGAAAAAAAAAATAAAGTGTGAGAGAAATCCCATAGCTAGTTACAAAAACAGAAAAAAAAGCACAAAACTTTAAAAACATAAATGTATTAACATTATGGACCAGAAAAACTCCTCAGAATATCACAAACCTGCTATTATTTACTTCGAACTGCTTAATCAGATCGCATCTAGCATTTAAACCTACTTGGAAACGAGTGCCCAGAGTAAAAATCCAAAAGGAGTCTCTGCTCAGAAGCTGGCGTTTACGATCTCCTCCCCGATGTGGTTGTGAAACCTTTTCAATGCCATTAAACCTAAAGGAGCTAAGGTCTCCCTTATGTGTTAATATAAAATGTTTGGAGGCTGCCGAGGATGAGATGGCTTGAGGGTTAATCGCATCAGACAAATGCCGTGTGATGCTAACTTTCAAAGGTCAGGAGGTGCAACCCACATATAATAAATCACATTTAGTACAGGCAACATTTAGACAACAAAAGGTGTATTACAGTTGATGTAATTGTTAATCAAATATGTCTTATCTCTTAGCGCTGAAGTGAAGCTGTGTTTTGGTAGCGTATAAGCAGGGTTTACACTTATTAGTGCCACATTTGTAAAAACCTTTTGTGCTCAACCAATTACCTGTACTGGAAATCGAAGAGTTGCTTGAAAAGTAACTTTTTAAGCAACTCTACGATTTCCAGAATAGGTAATTGGTTGAGCATAAAAGGTACTCCTGGTTGCTCTGCCACATCCGTGCGAGGAGTGAAGTCTGGCTTTATACATCAGCGGATATTGGGGTAAGCTGACATCTGTTTTTGTAACATGATGGAACAGTATGTGTCCACACATACTGATTAATGGGTCTGGCCCGTTTAATGTGTCCAATTTGGGTCTCCAAATTGGACACATGGCCTGAACTTGCACTTTACGGCTTGGAGGGGCTGGCCTGCCCTGCGGAAAGTGTGCGTTTAGAACATGTGTTTAGCACAGCAAGTGTGATCATAGAAATGCACATGCGCCTGTCCATAGTCAACATCGGCAAGCTCACATTCATTAAAATAAACCAGGCGTTGATCCCACAGGACGTGAAGGTATCTTTAGCCGATTATAGAAGTATACCAGCCACTGTTAGACTGCACCAGTTTGCTTGTTTTATTTTTCCATTCACAATGTTTTGTTTCCTACCCAAATTAGAAAAAAAAAAAAAGTGTTTTGCAGAGTAACCCCACAGAGGCTTTTTAAGAGTACTCACACAAAGACACGTGCAGAGTACAGGCTTTTTTGGTACAGTATTCCAACAAACACTGTTGCGGAGTAGAAAAATTTGTTTTTATGCACAGTACTCCCACAGACACGATTGAAGAGTTTATTTTTTAGGCACACTACCTATCAAATCTGATGAGGTAGTGTTACGGATTTTCCTTGAAAACTATATATCGGACTCTAGTGGAGTGGGCATCATCTCATATCCTACAATGTCTGAAGTTAGACTGGTGAAAACTATGAGAAATGAGCCAATGCTCAGGGTTTTAGTGGGACTGTTAAGTTTAGTAGCTGGCCACAGAAAATGTGTTTTTTGCAGTTAAGATTAGTCAGACTATAAATTGCACTACCTCAGGAGACAGAAATGGCAGATAATAGATCAGCATTTAAACAGGAGTTTGATGATTTTCATCATGACAAATTGTATGAGAATTACAAATAGTATACATACAAGATCAATTTTGCTCTGGTTAAGGTATAGTTGTTTGTCCGTGCCCCTCTATAATAGAATCTGATATGCAGAAATAATAAGTCACTTTAACCGAATGGGGTTGATATGCAATCAATGGTAACCTCTATTTCTTGATGTACGGTGCCAATGGCATATAAAGTTTTTTTTCAACCTATGTGACCATATGAGTTGCCTTTTGGCTACAGATATTGATAAGATGGGAAAGGAGCATATTGTATGTGGGTTTGTGTGCCAGAACATTTCAAATGCCAGTTCAGCCCTACTGTCAACTATACTGTTAACTGGCAAATGCAGTTGATTTCACATGGTAGTATGGATGGTTGTTAATCTTCGTCGTGTACCAAAAAAACACATTTTTTAAGGTTTTCATTATTTTAATGAAACACTGCTTTCAAATAAAATGCCTGTAACATTCTGTGAGAAATATGTGCATTGCTTTAGTTTTATTTTCTACTTGATTATGTTAACATTCAGCAATCACAAAACTAGAATCCTATATACAAGAACATCTGTAGGCATTTCTACTAATCTAAACCTGAAATTATATACAAATCTTGATAAAGTATGGTAAAAAAAAACTAATATACAAGATTTGCAAATCTCATATTAAAATTCCCCACAATTATTTCAGTGCACCACTGACTAGATGTGCAAAGAAACAAAATGCAATGAAAAAAAATGTGCATACAAAGTTTTAAGATTAGTAGAAAAGTTCCGAAAGACAGTCTCACTTTCATAGGTTATGGAAAAGAATTGTTAAATAAATGCACTTAATGTTTTTTTACGAGGTAAAATACTTTCAGCTTTTTAACCAGTTTACAGGAAATCACTCCAACAGCAAGTATTTCCAGAATTTATGGCTGGCAGAGATTGCACAAATTTAAAGCATAATACAATCTTGTAAAACCATAATGGCACAGAGTTCCATTGTACATCTATCTATACCTTTATTACTTGTAAGAAATGTGTGTATACAGTGTTTTTGCCAGCATGAATGTTGTGTATATGTAAAATAAATCACTATATAAGAAAATAGGCACAAAATTTAATTTTAGATTTCAGAACATATACATATTTTAATAGGGTACAACCGTACATACAAAAGGGTAAAAAATACACTTTTTCAAACTATTAAAATGCTTTTGCAACATATATTTTAGTAAATACAAGTGACTTCTATTAGTATGTTCAGTAAGAATTTGGCATTGGTTTATGAATTGGTCCTGACATTAGATCTACACAAGTAGACCACAAGGTTTCATAATGCTGGTTCTTCTGAAGTACAATAATTGTACTCATTCCTTGGAGGAGGAAAATAAACAGCAACCTGAAAGCTAACTTACATGTATTACTTTGCAAACTTTCTTTTTATAGCTTTGGAAGTCACCAACATAAACTCAGCAACATAGTTGGGCCAAAAGATAAAAAAGAAAAATATAAACGTGATCATTATTTAAGTTTCACAAATAATCCCCATATAAATAATAATACAAAAAACAAACATGAAATGGCACTTCTGAGCTCAGAATTTTTTTGTCAAGTTAATATGCACTTATAATTATAATGCATTGATGATTTTACTAAACATAAAACTGGGACACATAATACTGGTTAACCTTATACCGGTGAATACAACAAACAGAATTGTTGACCCAGCTTACATTTACAGTCAAACCAAGGAAAAGTTATAATAAATGGACAAGTAAAAACTATATACAAATTAGGACAATATCACTGAATTTTGCATGCACCCCAATCTCAAAGATTACAGAGATTCGCACCCTATGTTTGGAAATGCAAGGAATTTTCCTTTGCATTTTACATATAAAATACAACTCCTATTGGCAAATCTGTTCCTTGTCACAATCTGGATTACAGCATACTGTAACAATAACAATAGTAATATATATTTAAACATATCAAAACATTACTTTTCCATAGTCTCTTACTAGTAAAAAGGGATCAGTCAGGCCAAAAAATAACAAACCCAATCTGAGTCCATAGGAAGCTACACTGCCTAATGCATATACATTGGCATATATTAAAAAGGAAATTGTTACAAATTCTTATTGACGTACTCCTCCAACTGGGAGGTCAAATGCTGGGTGCACCGGAGCATTACTTTACAAGATCTATCAATCACTGTATGTAAGTGAAATTAATCATATCATTTATCAAGTTGACATTTAAAGCTTAATATATGAAAAATAAAGTATGTTACTACAACGGCTCAGTTCTCTATTTTGCAAGCATTAATGCAGCATGCCTTCTTTTGACAGAATACTATTTCCTTATGTAGATCTACAGAGCAGAAGAATTTCAGAATCCTTGAAACAGTGAACAGGAATAGAATAAAGTAGGTTGTCGACTATTTGGACAAACCCTTCTTAAATACCATATTCCCAGAGTGAAATAAAAACAGATACTTACCTCCTGCACTAGTGCCACTCTAGTGATGTTAGCGCTGTCTCCAGGGCTCATGTGACATTGAAATGCCCTGTGAGCAACGATCCATTCACACATTTTTCTTGGACAATCGCAAATGTCCAAAGGAAGTGCGAGAACTGCATTTTATTCGTGGCTGCTGACTGGCTGCAGTACCTTGCATAAAAGTGTAACGAGAGTCCTGGGAGATCAAGTGACAACATCGCTGGAACAGCACTGGTGCAGGACGGTAGTATTTTTATTTTACTCCGGGGAATTTAAGAACAAGTTGTCCGAGTAGTGGACAACCACTTTAATGCAATTATGACTAAAAAATTTATATTTTGGAACCAGTAAGGAAATAATTTGCTATCTGTGCATAGATGTGGACATTTAGATTTTACTTGAAACAATTGTGACTTGCAATTATATGAAAAATATAAAGTTATAAAGATTACATAGAAAAATACTGCTTCCTAAACATTAAAGGGAACCTGTCACTTCCCCCAGGGCCTTTTTAAGTAAAAGAGCCACTTTCAGCAGCACTAAGGCTGCATTCTATGGAGGTGTCTCTTAGGTTTCTGATCACTAGGAACGCTGAAATACAGACTTTTATAATTTGTCCGCCATACCTCTATTGTGTCAGGGAGGTATGTCTTCTCCCCCTGTGTCAACGGCCTCAGAGGTGTCAATCATCCCCCTCTTGTTTCCGGTCCCCGCCTCCTCTCCAGATCCTGCCCCGCAGTATGTTATGATGCATTCACACTACGGGACTGGGAATCTGGTGCATGCGCAGTGAGGATCTCTACACCTGTCCCCCATCTCTTTCCTCACTGCGCAGGTGCCAGATTCCCAGCCCCGCAGTGTGAATACATAACAGTGCAGGGCGGGATCTGGGGCCGCCACTACACACAGCGCCGGTGACGTCGCAAGAAGGAGATCAGCTATCAGAAACCTAAGAGACACCTTCACAGAATGCAGCCTTAGTGCTGCTGAAGGTGGCTCTTTTACTTAAAAAGGCCCTGGGGGGGTGCAGGTTCCCTTTTACCATGAAAAAGCATCAAATTGTACACATCTTGATCTAGTGAGATACTCAATATTTGTCATGTTCAAGTTCAAATGTCTTCATCCTATACGCATAAATACACAAGAACATTAAGTATCTAGCAGGCAGTACTAATTTCTACATATGCCATATTTCACAAACAATTTAAGGTAGTTTAAAAAAAAATAAAAAAAATAGGCATGTAAATGGGATGCAGGAAAAATCCAGAAAATAAGACATGTCCATTTTTTAATCTTAGCTTAGGGTGTAATTTAACACGCCAATTGACCCAAGACTATGGGTTAGAAAAAAATAAAATACAACAGGACTAGGAAAGCATTCTAATTATGGTTTTCATGTTTGTTTAACGGAAGAAATTTAATAATTCTCATATGCAAAAAGGTTTTAAAAATACATATGAAAACTCTGATACTAAAGGCTAACCAAACATTGATGAAAACTGGTCAATTTTTTTCCGTGCCAGAAATATCACTGATGCCTGAAGGAGCCTTTGCATGTGACTCTGCAGCAAATTCTGCAGATGTCGCTTCTGCATAACCCTGAAATACAAATCGTTATATACTAATTACCAATTTACTACTGCTCCAATGGCAAGGCTTCCTTAATCCTTCCAACTATCTCTGTTCCCCAGCCTCAAGCATTGTCAACAACTTATATTCAAGGCCAATTACACAAGAATTAACAGTTACTGGAGATCTGCAAAACCTCCATACAGGAACTGTAAAAAATTGGCATTTGTAATGTGCTTTTTTTTTTGCGGATTTGCTTTTGGAATTTGTAGCGGCAAAACCAATTCAGTGATTTCATGCTCAATTCCAGCCAAAAACAGCTGCAGCAAATTATCCTGTATAGACGCAACCCAACTGTACAGCGATGTTTATATAATTGCTATAAGCTAGAACATCACCATATGAGAACAGTGTTACGAAAAAACCTATAGCAGTGACGTATGCAAAGTATTTATTAAAATGTTTTGGGTCCCACAAATTAGGAAGAAAAAGGCAGCCATCTTTTCCTGACTACATACACAAATTACAAGTCATATTCTAGCATAAGGAGAAAGGTATACATTCTGATAGTTGCAAGGAACCTCCACTGATTATTTCTAAAAGATGAAAATAAGCCATGATAATATGAATACATAAGCAATCGGCTCATTACAAAATCTCTTACAACTTGCTGTAAAGGTACGTCTGTGTGGAACTTATCCACAGCAGCAAAATTCACATCAAACTATATGGATTTTTTGTGGATTCGCCAAAACTGTCAATTTGCTGCAATTTCACCCTTTTGCATTGAAAATTGCAAAATGGATCATAAAAAGACACTGGCCTCGATTCATTACAATTTGAATTTCCTACACCAGTCATAAGGAAATGCGTGCAGGAATAACAGGTATCCAATTCATTAAGAGGTGCACTACACCTAATTCAGCATATTACCGTATTTTGCGGCTTATAAGACGCACCCCAAATTTTGAGAAAAATAGGGAAAAAAAACTTTTAAAAAATAAAACGGTGGTGTTTCTTATAATCCAAGCGTCTTATTGCTTACCGGGGGTGGTGGCTGCGGTGAAGCGAGGTCCCAGGTTCGCTGCTGGAGGAGGCAAGAGTGGAGCGTTGCTGCAGGCTGGGATGAATGTGTGCCGTTGCGGGTGTTCTGTCGACATTTTGTGAAAGCCCAGAGCCCCCACACTTACATGGTTTACTGTGCGGTGGACTCAGGGAAAATGGCTGCCGGGTCATGCGCAGATGGAAATCTTAGCACCACTGAAAACCCGCAGCGGCGCACATCGGAACACCCCCTCATCCCAGCCTGCGGCAACGCTCCACTCTTGCCTCCTCCAGCAGCGACCCTGGGACCCCGCTCCACCGCGGCCGGTAAGGGGAAAAAAAGTGTGTCTTATAATTCGAAAAATACGGTATATCAGTAGAATGTGCCTTATCAGAAATGTTACTCCAGTCAGAGCCTCGAGTAACATTACCGAGCTAAGAAAAGACAACATTTGAAGAATATGACTGCAGGCGTAGCCACAGCTCGTTACCTCTCCAGCTCTGCCCATTTTGACGGAGCTACTTGCTTGAAACTAGCATGAAGACACCATCAGTAGCTAAATTTTATGCAATTTTACGTTCCACAAAATTTGTGCGTCTTTTCAAACTTGTGTAAAAACTTTGATGAATAAGGCCACAGGGCCCAACTAATGAAGGTGTTAGGCACAATTTTGGCATAAAACGGCTTTAAATGGTGAAAAAACATTGTGTTTTTACACAAGTCTCAGCCAAGCTTGCCAAAATATGTGGACCTGGGGTGGAATGAAGTTTATTAAGTAGGTGCATCTTACTTCAGTGCTGCCTTCATTAAGGCTGGCATACACCAGTCTTAATGAAACAGGCCCATACTGTGGATTTAAAAACATAAAAATTAAAGGTCAATTTATGCAGTATGTGAAGGAGATTCAATAATATCTTACGCTGATACACCAACTGTCATTGTGCACCTATGAGTTCATCACATGACCAAAGAACTTTGGAAATAACAATAAGGGTATGGGAAAGTGACATCTTTTTCAGGTGCTCAAAAATGGGTATTAGACCTACCGGTAATTCGGTTTCCAGGAGTCCATCCTGACAGCACTATGGAGGACGTCCTCCTCCTCCTTGCAGGGACAGGAAAAAGCACACGAGAGGTTAAAAGCGTCCCACTCCTCCCCCTTTACCTCAGTGATTTGACAAGTACCACACCATGGATGAATGCCAGTGATAACTATTTACTAAAACATATTACATCATATGAAACAGCATACATAAGGGGGGGAACTAGCCGTGCTGTCAGGATGGACTCCTGGAAACCAAATTACCGGTAGGTCTAATACCCATTTTCCAGGACGTCCCCCTGACAGCACTATGGAGAGTACCAAAGAAGCCTCCTTAGGGTGGGACTACGGCCTGTAACACTTTCCTTCCTTAAGCCGTTTGCTGTCCTGATAGCACATCTAATTTGTAGTGTTTGCAAAAGGTGTTTACACTAGCCCATGAAGCGGCCTTACAAATCTGTTCTAAAGATGCTCCTGCTTGCTCAGCCCATGATGCTGACAAGGCTCTAGTAGAATGGGCTTTTACCCTTATAGGACAATCTACAGGCACTGTCACACTTAGCGATCGCACCAGCGATCACGACAACGACACAACCTGGCGAGATCCTCTCTAATCTGCAGGTATGGGTCTCTAATGGACAAAGCTTGAATTTCCCCTATCCTCTTGGCTGTGGTAATGGTTACCAAAAAGGCTGTCTTCATAGTTAAGATAGAAATAGGCATATCCCTCTCTGGTGTATAAGGACTTTTACAAAGGGCCGAAAGTACTAGATTTAAGTCCCAGGGAGGGGAAAGTTGTCTTATGGTGGGGTGTAACCTTTGGACCGCTGTGACAAATCTACCCACCCAAGGATGAGAAGCTAGAGAATAGCCCATATATGTGCTTAATGCTGAAATCTGCATAGTAACTGGAAAATTTCCTGGTTTAGCTCCCACTCGGTAGGGTAGATTTTCTGTCTGCTCAGATAGTCCGCTACCGAATTCTGTGATCCCCTCCAGGTGCACTGCAGTTATTGAAAGGACCGTATGTTCTGCCCAAAAAAATATTTTTCTTGCCAGATCCTGCAGAGCTCTGTGTCTGGAACCCCCTTGATGTCTCAGAAATGCTACAGCTGTCACGTTGTCTGACAGAACTCTGATGTGCCGATTTTTCAGTCGCGCTTGATTTCTTCTTAGCGCTTCCCAAACCGCGTACAACTCCCGATAATTTGAAGATTTTTGTCTGATGTTTTCGGGCCACTTGCCCTGGAGAATTCTTCCCTCTAAGTGGGCTCCCCATTCCCATGCGCTGGCGTCCGTGGTTATTACTATGTATGGAGATGGGATCCAGAGAACTCCTGTTCATAAGTTTTTGTATTGAGTCCACCACTTTAACGATCTTTTCACTCCCGCTGAGAGATGGATCTTCTTGTCTAGGGACGACTGTCGACGATCCCATAGAGCGAGAACTTCCCTCTGTAATGGTCTTGAATGGGCCTGTGCCCACCTGACGCACGGGATACAAGACATCATCACTCCTAGGACTTGCATGGCTGCTCTTATAGTAATTCGACCTTTTAGCAGTTCTGCGATCTTTCTTCTTAATGACTTCTGCTTGTCTTCTGGCAACAAGGCTGTCCTGCATCTGGAATCTAGGAGTACTCCTAGAAATATTCTTCGAGATCTCGGTGTTAGATGTGATTTTTTACGATTTACCACCCAACCGAGAGACTCCAGTACGGCAATGGTCCACTCTGTATGAAGGGTTAATACCTCTGCTGTTCGGGCCACTAAAAGAAAGTCGTCCAGGTAGGGCACAATTGTAACTTCTTGGTTTCTTAGATAAGCAACGATTTCTGATATCAACTTCGTAAAAATTCTGGGAGCTGAAGCTAGACCAAACGGGAGGCCCTGAAACTGGAAGTGGCAGATACAGTCCAGTAGGCTTACGGCAAATCTCAGAAGTTCCTGCGAGGTCGGATGGATCGGGACCTGATAGTACGCACTTTTCAAGTTGAGGGTACACATTACCGAATCCCTGTCTATTAGAGGAATTGTTGATCTTATTGATTCCATTTTGAACCTTTTGTACCGAACATACACGTTCAGTGGTTTGAGATTCAGAATTGTACGAGATTCGCCTGAGGGTTTCATTATTGGAAACAGAGAAGAATAGTGACCTGTTTGTTCCTGTGACTGGGGAACTGGCACTATGACCTCTGATCTGATTAGTTCCTGAAGATCCTGAAACATTCCTGAATTTACTGGAATAATGGTGGGAGATATATACCTCTGGGGCGGAGAAGAAACCAGTTCTATCCTGTAGCCCTCTTTTACCGTTTGTAAGATCCATTCGCTTTTGGTGACCTGCTTGCAATTCTCTGCCGAGAGAAGAAGTCTGCCCCCAATGCGAATGGCGTCATTGCCTCCTAGCTCTAGAAGTGGATCCATACAAAGAGCTCTTACCTCCTCTACCCTGGCTGTAGGAACCTCTATATGTTCCTCTGCTGGGTTTCCCCGTATCTCTAAAAAAGGGTTGTCTACAGGGAGGTGGTTTCCTCCAAAAGGACTGAAACTTCTTGGGTTTATCCTCCGGAAAACCTTTTTTACAATCTGATGCCTCCAAGATATCATCCAAAGCCTGGCCAAATACTCTTGACCCTGAAAAGGGTATGGCACAAAGCCCTGCATACTGCATTAGACAGAGAGCTATTCCGGGCCGAAAACCTGACTGACTCGGCCGAGGTATCTGCTAGGAAGGTAGTCACGGATTTAATAAGAGGTAGAGACTCTAGAATCTCCGCCCTAGGGGTCTTTTTGGCTAACTGTTCCTCCAAATGACCCATCCACAAAAACATGGACCTTGCCACCGAGGTGGCCGCTATATTTGTTCTTAATAAAGCCGCCGAAGATTCCCAGGTCCGTCTCAGGAGAATGTCCACTTTCCGGTCCATGGGGTCTCTGAGGCTTGACGAGTCCTCAAACGGTATAGATGTCTTCTTTGCCACCTTTGCAACAGGAACATCAATTCTAGGGATTTCTTCCCACATCTTAGTGTCCTCCGGATCAAACAGTAAACGATTCTTAAGATCCCTGGACATCACCAGCCTGCGTTCCGCCTCTTTCCATTCATTTTGAGTCATGGCTCGAATATGGTCACTTATTGGAAACACCATCTGCCTCTGTGATGTGAGGCCTCCAAACATTAAGTCTTGCCTGGATTGCGGCCGTGGAACATCCTCGCCTGCATCGTATTTCTTACAGCTTGTACCAGCTCCTCTGTATCCTCAACTGGGAATAGGTATCTTCTACCCTTTTCCTGGCTCTCTACAGGTACTTCACCCTCTTCCTGATCCGATTATTGCATCTCTGAGTTTTCCTGTGAGCCCGGATCATCCTGCTCCAGATCCCACCTGGGTCTCTTACAGCTTGGGCCCTCACTAGGGAGCTGCCGCTGCAATATAGTGGATAAAGATGCTTGCACCTCTTCTCGAATTAGGCTTTTCATATCAGATAGGAGTGAAGATTTCTCCTGTTTCAGGACTGCCACTGTACAAGAGCGACAGACTGGTTTCTTGTAAGTGTCAAAAAGCTTTACATGACATATGGGACAGCGGTTAGACTTTGCCGAGGCCTTGCCAGACTTCTTTGCTGCCTGTAGAGTTGTTGGTGGGGTATCTTTATCCTAGGTGGTGCAAGAATAAGGATACTAAGGACAGAGTCTGGATGTGTAAATGTGAGGGTGCAGTTTTGCGCTCTGCGC
Source organism: Oophaga sylvatica (assembly GCA_033576555.1). Taxonomy (NCBI): domain Eukaryota; kingdom Metazoa; phylum Chordata; class Amphibia; order Anura; family Dendrobatidae; genus Oophaga; species Oophaga sylvatica. Next base: position 164,688,416 of record JARQOD010000006.1, on the reverse strand, counting down.
ACTTACCCCTGCATCCTCCGCTTTCTCCTCTATCCTGGATTTTTCAGACTCCATGTCCCCGAGCAGTGACTGCGTCTGCATGACTGCCCGCACGCTGCCCTTATGCTGCAGAACGTTGGTGGCGTTCTCACCGGTCTGTCTGGGACTTCCACGTCTCTCTAATAACACGTGCCGCCCCCAGATATGACGTCACCGACAGTGACGTTTCAATTAGTAACGAATAGTAACAGGCGCCGCTGAACTGCGGCTAATATGTTGCTGGATGCGAAGCCTCCTTTACTGCCGCCACTTCCGCGTTCCACGCTGGAACACACGCTGATTGCCGGCGCCCACGTCACCGGAAGTGACGTCTTTCCCTCTTCCGTGTTTCAGCTGGAACGCACGTTGAGTCTCAGCCTCGACGTCACCGGAAGTGACGTTCCGACCGCTGCCACCGATGCTCTGAGGCCTAATCCATCCTAGGCGCCCTCCCCTGGACCGGGGAGATGGCGCCTGAGCCGAGAGCCCCCCATTGGGAGGAGCGGCTCTACCCAGGAGCTTGTCCGCTCCTGGTCTCTGGGGCAGAGGGACTCCAAAGGAGGTAGTTTCGGCCCTGGGCTTCTTGACAGGGAAAAGGGTATTGGACCAGCCGCACGATCCCCCTGGGCCCTCCGGTAAGCTGCGCAGCTATTCTCTTGTGTGTCCCTCCATGCAGGGACAGCAAAAACACTGAGGTAAAGGTGGTGGAGTGGGACCTTTTAACCTCTCGTGTGCTTTTTCCTGTCTTTGCAAGGAGGAGGAGGACGTCCTCCATAGTGCTGTCAGGGGGACGTCCTGGAAAATAAATTTTTCAAGTAGAAGATGCTTTATGAAACTTTTCACTGATGGATTTTTTGCTAGTTTCCAGAGCCATTAGGGTATCTTTTGTACTGGTGTTTTCCAGATGTTTTATTTGAGCCTTTCAATTGACTTAGATTTGAAAGGCAATTGTGCCTGAAGGTTTATAAAGTCACTTAACCACTTGGCATCTTTGTAAACCTGAAGCAGTCACAAGACTCAAAAGACTGAACATATGTCTAGCAAGTCTTTCTGATCTACAAGTTAACTGAAGTTGATTGTTTTGTTAGTGCTTTTTCAGGAGGACTTTGGAGCGGACATGCTCCAAACATGACAGTGAAAAACTTTTGTGTGAACATCCCTAACAGTTAGGCTACAATTGAAGATCTTCATGTGAAACTGAAAGCATGGCTAAATGTCAGTTTCTCATTGTATGCTTGTTGAAACTGGAAAACGGACTTAATTTTGATTAAAACAATGATTTTTCTTCCTGTAAGTTTTAAGAGCAGCACATAAAAACAAACCTATACCCAAAACCAAAACATACTTCTTAGTGAGTGACAGAATACAAACAGCAGAATCTAAGCTCATAATAAATTACATAAGCTTCCAGGCTTTACGCAAATGGCGTACTAAAGATGTTTGACTCTCTAACATACTTTGGCTATTAAATCTTTTTTCCCAACAATTACTCTTATTAAATCATTAATTTAAATATACCGGGTGGGCCATGTATATGGATACGTCTAAATAAAATGGGAATGGTTGGTGATATCAACTTCCTGTTTGTGGCACATTAGTATATAGGAGGGCGAAAACTTTTCAAGATGGGTGATGACCATGGTCCTGTTCCAGTTTTTGTTTTGCCCATTCAGCAAATTCAGCACGCCGATCTGGCATCAGTCTAACATCCCTTCGGCGGATATTAGCTACTCACAAATGGCACCTTCACAAAATCCAGCTGCTGCAGCATCTCAACGAGGATGACCCAGATTGGCGCGCTGAATTTGCAGAATCGCCAAAACAAAATTTGGAACAGGACCCTCAGTTTACACAGAACATTATGTTCAGTGATGAGGCAAACTTTTTTGGGTGGGCCATTTATATGGATACACCTAAAAAAAATGGGAATGTTGACAGTTTTCTTGCATAGGGTGTCTTGCATTGAAATCTGCTGCAATGACCCGGGTACTGCGTTCACCAGACAACACAATTTCTATCCGCTCCTCACGTGTTAACCTCTGTGACATGTCAATGGCTGTAAACAAAGAGAAACTTGTAAATAACTCATGCAAGAATAAAGTTACGGTAAAACCAAGATCACCATTGTTTTTCTTGTGAAATTCTCAATAAGTTTGATGAGTCACGACTCTCTTCCCATTGGAAAAAATAAAGTTGGATCCAAAATGGCCGCCATGGTCACCACCCATCTTGAAAGTTTTTCCCCTCCCATATACTATTGTGCCACACACAGGAAGTTGATATCACCAACCATTCCCATTTTATTTAGGTGTATCTATATACATGGCCCACCCTGTACAGTGGGTACGGTAAGTATTTAGACTACTTTAAATTTTTCACTCTTTGTTTCATTGTAGCCATTTGGTAAATTCAAAAAAGTTCATTTTTTTCTCATTAATGCACACTCTGCAACCCATCTTGACTGATAAAAAAACAGAAATGTAGAATTTTTTGCAAATTTCTTAAAAAAGAAAAACTGAAATATCACATGGTCATATGTATTCAGACCCTTTGCTCAGACACTCAAATTTACATCACATGCTGTCCATTTTCTTGTGATCCTCCTTGAAATAATAATAATAATAATAATTTTATTTCTATATCGCCAACATATTCCGCAGCACTTTACATTATAGAGGGGACTTGTATAGACAATAGACATTACAGCATAACAATAAACACAGATCAAAGTAGATACCAAGAAGAATGAGGGCCCTGCTCGCAAGATTACAATCTATGAGGAAAAAGGGGAGACACAAAAGGTGGATGGTAACAATTGCTTTCATTGTTCGGACCACCATAGTGTAAGAATCGGGTGTTCATGTAATTCTGCATGAACCAGTTAACAGCCAATGTATGTAACAGTACAGACACAGAGGGCTATTAAATGCATAAAGCGGTTAAGAAAAAAAAAAGAGGTACCTGATTATGGTAGAAAATGTTTTTTGAATGGGACAACAGGGATAGTTAGGTTAATGCGTTGAGGCGGTATGCCAGTCTGAACAAATGCGTTTTTAGGGCACGCTTAAAACTGTGGGGATTGGGGATTAATCATATAAACCTGGGTAGTGCATTCCAAACAATTGGCCCAGCACGTGAAAAGTCTTGGAGACGGGAGTGGGAGGTTCTGATTATTGAGGATGCTAACCTCAGGTCATTAGCAGAACGGAGGGCACGGGTAGGATGGTAGACTGAGACGAGGGAGGAGATGTAGGGTGGTGCTGAGCCATGGAGCGCTTTGTGAGTGAGGGTAATAAGTTTGTACTGAATTCTGTAGTGGATGGGTAACCAGTGTAATGACTGGCACAAGGTAGAGGCATCGGTATAACGATTGGTGAGGAATATGATAATGGCTGCAGCATTCAAGACAGATTGGAGAGGGGAGAGTTTGGTAAGAGGGAGACCGATTAGTAGAGAGTTACAATAGTCCAGACGAGAATGAATAAGAGAAACAGTAAGAGTTTTTGCAGAGTCGAAAGTAAGAAAAGGTCGAATTCTAGAGATGTTTTTGAGGTGGAGATAACAAGAGCGAGCCAATGATAGGATATGGGGGGTGAATGAAAGCTTGGAATCAAGTATGACCCCAAGACAGCGGGCATGTTGCTGCGGAGTAATGGTGGAACCACACACGGAGATGGCAATGTCAGGCAAAGGTAGGTTAGTGGAGGGAGGAAACATGAGGAGTTCAGTTTTTGACAGGTTCAGTTTCAGATAGAGGGAGGACATGATGTTAGAGACAGCGGTAAGACAATCACTGGTGTATTCTAAAAAGGCAGGCGTGATAACGGGTGAAGAAGTTTATAATTGGGTGTCATCAGCATAGAGATGGTACTGGAAACCAAATCTACTGATTGTTTGTCCAATAGGGGCAGTAAACAAAGAGAAGAGGAGGGGGCCTAGGACTGATCCTTGAGGAACCCCAACAGTAAGGGGAAGATGAGAGGAGGAGGAACCAGCAAAAGATACAGTGAAGGACCGGTGATGGTTCTACTCCTTCACTGGAGTCCAGCTGTGTTTAATTAAACTGATAGGACTTGATTTGTAAAGGCACACACCTGTCTATATAAGACCTTACAGCTCACGGAGCATGGGCAGACCAAATGAGAATCATGAGGTCAAAGGAACTGGCCAAGGAGCTCAGAGACAGGATTGTGGCAAGGCACAGATCTGGCCATGGTTACAAAATAATTTTTTATTAAATAAAACAAGTTTGGGACCACCAGAAGTCTTCCTAGACCTGGCTTCCAGCCAAACTGAGCAATAGTGAGAGAAGAGCCTTGGTGAGAGAGGTGAAGAAAACCCCAAGATCACTGTGGCTGAGCTCCGCAGATGCAGTAGGGAGATGGGAAAAAGTTCCACAAAGTTAACTATCACTGCACCCCTACACCAGTCGGGCCTTTATGGCAGAGTGGCCGGACAGAAGCCTCTCTTCAGTGCCAGACATATGAAAGCCTACATAAGAGTTTACTAAAAAAAAAAAAACACACGAAGGACTCACAGACTATGAGAAATAAGATAATCTGGTCTGATGAGATAAAGATAGAACTTTTTGGTGATAATTCTAAGAGATTTGTGTGGAGAAAACCAGGCACTGCTCATTGCCTGCCCCAACAGTGACACAAGGTGGTGGCAGCATCATGCTAAGGGGATGTTTTCAGCTGCAGGGACAGGACAACTGGTTTCAACTGAAGTAAACATGAATGCGGGCAAGTACAGAGATATCCTGGATGAAAACCTCTTCCAGAGTACTCTGGACCTCAGACTTGGCCGAAGGTTCACCTTCCAAAAAGACAATGACCCCAAGCACACAGCTAAAATAACAAAGGATTGGCTTCAGAACAACGCTTTGACCATTCTTGACTGGTCCAGCCAGAGCCTTGACCTAAACTGAATTGAGCATCTCTGGAGAGACCTGAAAATGGCTGTCCACCAACGTTCACCATCCAAAATGACAGAAATGGAGAGGATCTGCAAGGAAGAATGGCAGACTATCCCCAAATCCAGGTGTAAAAAACTTGTTGCATTATTCCCAAGAAGACTCATGGCTGTAATAGCACAAAAGGCTGCTTCTACTCAACACTGAGCAAAGGGTCTGAATACTTATGACCATGTGATATTTCATTTTTTCTTTTTTAATAAATTTGCAAAAATTTGTACATTGGGGTGCAGAGGGTACATTAATAAAAAAAATGAACTTTTGAATTTATCAAATGGCTGCAATGAAACAAAGAGTGATAAATTTAAAAGGTGTCTGAATACTTTCTGGACCCACTATAATTGTTTAGTGTTAACCTTCAGGTGCTGAAAAACCTGTCTGGATATCTTGTGCTCTGCGTAAATGCACAGTGCAGAGGATTACAAGACTTATCTTCTAATAGTCTTGCAGCTTTAAATACAGTAGAGAAGGAGTTCTTTCCAAACTCTTCAAAGTTTAAAATGGGATTGATGTAGCTAACAAAAAAACAATGAAATAATGCTGACTATCTTTTGCTGCCAAAAATTATTTGGTTTCTAATTCCCCCCCCCCAACCTGTATTCACTTCTTTGCATAGAACGCAAAGCATATCGTTGCATGACATCTTAGGTTTTGTGGTTAAAACAAAACAAAAAAATATAAAAAAAAACAAGCAAACAATAAGATATACACATATATGTTGTGCGTGGCACTTACCGGTAATACAATTAATTTTTGAAGGCATGTTGTATAGTACTGTATAAAAACTGACTTGCATAATATCCCCAAATCATCATGAGGTATTTTTTTTTAGCAACAATATTTTAAAAGGCTTCTACATAGTCTAACAAACATACTAGAAGGAAAGCTAAATTGAACAAGGAATAGTAAAAATTCGAACAAGATTCCTGGCATTTTCAAAATGTCCAAACGTTGAAGGAAGGGTTATGAGGGCAAGTTGAGGGACTTAAATAGGAAAAAGAAGGGTAAAACCAGCATCTTCAATTGTACCATTAAAAATATTTCTAAACACACATTTACAAAATGTCCTGGGAAGATGGCGATCAAAGCATACAATATAAAGGGAGAGGTCTTGTATGTATGCAATGGACCACAGGTGTATCCTATGACATTTCAGAAAGGCAGCATTGTTAGACTGTGACCTCGGGGAGGTAGAACACAGTTTCTTCAGATCAGGCAAATCATGTAAAGAAACAAATGGTGCATTTTAGATCAGCATGATGGATTACATTTTTATGCCTTCTTGCTGACTGAGCTGTGACAAAGTTTTCTTGATTCGTAAAGCAGTGAGCCTTGCAGCTCCATTGGCATACCAACATTCTCGCATTATTTTGGCCATCACACGTAATGCCTGGGGAAAAACAAAAATTTACTGAATCATGTAATTTAAATAACAAAACTGAATAAAGAGAGACATTAAAAAAATTAACTTATGAGCCTACATGTGGTCAAACATCTATTTTTCACATTCATACGTGGTTTATAAAAATAACACTCTGACCCATACAGTTTAATAGAACCATGTGCCTGTTCCGTTCAACTCTGTGCATGTCCCTATTCTAGCCAGCTATTGTTGATCAGATGCAGCCATTCAAGCCTGTGGGAATAGTTTAAGTCTAGCTTCAAAAAAGAAATTATAACAAATGACAAAAGGGAGAAAAATGACCTGCTTTTGACAGCTATAAAAAAAAGGAAAGGGATGTATGAATGTAGCTACAGACTAAAAAGGAGTAAAAATAAACACATCATATTTAGCAAAAATGGCATAGGAACTGCCAGATTCATGGTGATTTTTCAGCATCCATTATTGTTTTTGTATGCTTATTTTACATTTTTAAACTAAATGAGCAGTAAACAGTCTGCACCCTCAATTTATAGATTAACACAGTAAATAATAAACAGGGAAGTGGCACTGCACTATCACTATCTTTGTGAGAATGCACATAGTCAGAGGCAAGCAAGATTGTGGCATTTTCAAAAAGCATGAATATATGGTAAGACAGTACCAAACAGAAGGTTAAACAAATCATGCAAGTAGGGAGCAGGGAATATTCATTCCCTTTAGTAGCGGGCACACGTGAACGCAGGACAGCTGCAGGAAGCCGGCGGCTGCGGCTAACAGAGTGTCCGCTATTAAAGATCAGTGAATATTCACTGCCCCACACATGCCCATAGTCCCACCATGAGGAGCAGTGAGTATTCCGGCAGTTGTCCTCTGACGTCATTGCAGTCACGTCATGCGCTGCTTACAAGCATAAATCAGCTGCTGGCATCAGAACAGGACACTGCGAGGTAGTGCAGAGAAGATAAGTAGAATGGTTTATGTTTTCTTTAATGTGCTTTCTGATGGGAGCCATGCCTACCAGGCTGGGGATGAGGGTGCCCTACCTACCAGGCTAGGGATGAGGGTGCCCTACCTACCAGGCTAGGGATGAAGGGGCCCTGCCTACCAGGATGGGGATGAGGGAGCCCTGCCTACCAGGCTAGGGATGAGGGGGTCCTACCTACCAGGCTAGGGATGAGGAGGACCTGCCTACCAGGCTAGGGATGAGGGGGCCGTGCCTGCCAGGCTAGGGATGAGGTGGTCCTGCCTACCAGGCTAGGGATGAGGGGGCTCTGCCTACCAGGCTAGGGATGAGGAAGCCCTGCCTACCAGGATGAGGCTGAGGGTGGCCATGAATACCTGGATGGGTATGAGGGTGGCCTACATACCAGGATGGGGATGAGGGAGGCCATGCCTAACAGGTTGGGGATGAGGGGGGCCATGCCTACCAGGATGGGGATGAGGGGTATGCGTATGCCCCGGCAACCATTTTCCCGGAGTCCACTGCACAGTAAACCATGTAGGTGCGGGGGCTCTGGGCTTTCACGAATTGTCGGCAGAGCCCCGCACCACCGAACACCCACAGCGGCGCACATCGGAACAACCCCTCATCCCAGCCTGCGGCAATGCTCCACTCTTGCCTCCTCCAGCAGCGACCTTGGGACTCCGCTTCACCGCAGCCACCATTCCTGGTAAACAGTAAGATGAATGGATTAGAATAAGCACCACCATTTTATTAAAAAAAAAGTTTTTTTTCCTTTTTCCTTCTCAAAATTTGGGGTGCGTCTTATAATCAGCAAAATACGGTATTTCTGTTTTCTATCAGGAGTGCTGTGGTTACTCCAGTTTTGTACTGCTGATCTTCTATGTATTCTTTTAGTTGATAGAGAGGTATTTTATGCATACTTACTTCACAGCTCTGCCATCTGTTTGGAATGTTTGGCCTCAGTTTCTGTTCACAAACCACCTTCCTCATCTCCTCAACTGATGGATCAGAAGGCACAAGGTCATAGTAAGGTAACTGATAATCTTCATGGATTCCTAGAAAATATACAGCAGAATAAGAACATACTATTCTGTTAAAAGGCAACTATTTTATTATGTTTGTAATCATTCCTCTAACATGCTTGCTATTTACTGGCATTTACTGCAGGTAACTGTTCTAATTATAAATATACCCCATACCCAAAAATGAAGGGAAAACGCAGGGTGGTCAGTTAACTAGATAAAGCAGCTTGCGTTGCTCGCAGGTTCTATGCTTTACAGCAGTATTCCACAAGTACAGTCATTAACCCTTCACCCCCAAGGGTGGTTTGCACGTTAATGACCGGGCCAATTTTTACAATTCTGACCACTGTCTCTTTATGAGGTTATAACTCTGGAACGCTTCAACGGATCTTCGCGATTCTGAGACTGTTCTCTCGTGACATATTGTACTTCACGTTAGTGGTAAAATTTCTTCGATATACCTTGCGTTTATTTTTGAAAAAAATGCAAATATGGCGAAAATTTAGAAAATTTTGCAATTTTCAAACTTTGAATTTTTATTCCCTTAAAACAGAGAAATATGTCACACAAAATAGTTAAGAAATAACATTTCCCACATGTCTACTTTACATCAGCACAATTTTGGAACCAAATTTTTTTTCTTAGGAAATTATAAGGGTTAAAAGTTGACCAGCGATTTCTCATTTTTACAACAAAATTTACAAAGCCATTTTTTTTAGGGACCACCTCATATTTGAAGTCACTTTGAGGGGTCTATATAGCAGAAAATACCCAAAAGTGACAACATTCTAAAAACTGCACCCCTCAAGGTACTCAAAACCACATTCAAGAAGTTTATTAACCCTTCAGGTGCTTCACAGGAGCTGAAGCAACGTGGAAGGAAAAAATGAATATTTAACTTTTTAGCCACAAAAATGATCTATTACAAACTTTTTTTTTTATTTTCACAAGGGTAAAAGAAGCAAATGGACAGATAAAGTTGTTGTGCAATTTCTCCTGAGTACGCCAATAGCCAATATGTGGAGGAAAACCACTGTTTGGGCACACGGCAGAGCTCGTAAGGGAAGGAGCGCCGTTTGACTTTTTCAAACTAAAATTGGCTGGAATTGAGATTGGACGCCATGTCGTGTTTGGAGTGCCCCTGATGTGCCTAAACAGTGGAAACCCCCCACAAGTGACACCATTTTGGAAACTAGATCCCCTAAGGAACTTATCTAGATCTGTTGTGAGCACTTTGAACCCCCAAGTGTTTCACAAAAGTTTATAATGCCTGGGTTTGAAAAATAAAAAAAACAATTTTCCACAAAAATGATTTTTTAGTTCCAAATTTTTGATTTTTCCAAGGAAATTGGACCCCAAAAGTTGTTGTCCAATTTGTGCTGAGTACGCTGATACCCCATATGTGGTGGGGGGGGGGGGAAACTGTTTGGGCGCACGACAGGGCTTGGAAAGGAAGTAGTAACGTTTTGGAATGCAGACGTTGATGGGGGTCATGTTCCGTTTGCAGTGCCCCAGATGTGCCTAAACAGTGGAAACCCCCACAAGTGACCCCATTTTGGAAACTAGACCCCCTAAGGAACATATCTAGATCTTTGGTGAGCACTTTGAACCCCCAAGTGCTTAACACAAGTTTATAATGCCCGAGCATGAAAATAAAAAATCCTATTTTTTTCCCACAAAAATGATCTTTTAGTCACTCATTTTTTATTTTCCCAAGGGTAACAGGAGAAATTGGACCACAAAAGTTGATGTCCAATTTGTCCTGAGTACGCTGATACCCCATATGTGGGGGGGAACCACTGTTTGGGCGCACAGCAGAGCTCGGAATGGAAGGAGCACCATTTGACTTTTTCCAAACAAAATTGGCTGGAATTGAGTTTGGATGCCATGTTGCATTTGGAGAGCCCCGATGTGCCTAAACAGTGGAAATCCCCCACAAGTGACCCCATTTGGGAAACTAGACCCCCTAAGGAACTTATCTAGATCTTTGGTGAGCAATTTGAACCCCAAAGTGCTTCACACAAATTTATAACGTAGAGCCGTAAAATTAAAAAATTATTTTTTCCACAAAAATGATCTTTTCACCCCAATTTTTATTTTCCCAAGGGTAACAAGACTCTAAAAGTTATTGTGCAATTTGTCCTGAGTACGCTGATACCCCATATGTGGGGGTAAACCACTGTTTAGGTGCATGGCAGAGTTTGGAAGGGAAGGAGCGCCGTTCGACTTTTTCAACACAGAATTGGCTGGATGCCATGTTGTGTTTGGAGAGCTCCTGATCTGCCTAAACAGTGGAAACCCCCAACAAATGACACCATTTTGGAAACTAGACCCCTCAAGGAACTTATCTAGATGTGTGGTGAGCACTTTGAACCCCGAAATGCTTCACAGAAGTTTATAACGTACAGCTGTAAAATAATAATTTTTTTTTTTTTTTTTTTACAAAAATGATTTCTTCGTCCCCAATATTTTATTTTCACAAGGGTAACAGGAGAAATTGGACCCCAAAAGTTGTTGTCCAATTTGTCCTGAGTACGCTGATACCCAATATGTGGGAGTAAACTACTGTATGGGCGCACGTCGGGGCTCGGAAGGGAAGTAGTGACGCTTTGGATTGCAGACTTTGATGGAATGGTCTGGGGGCGTCATGTCGCATTTGGAGAGCCCCTGATGCGCCTAAACAGTGGAAACCCCCCACAAGTGACCCCATTTTGGAAAATAGACACCACAAGGAACTTATCTAGATGTGTGGTGAGCGCTATGAAGCCCCAAGTGCTTCACAGAAGTTTATAACGTACAGTCGTAAAAACAAAAAAATCATTTTTTTTTTTTTTAGAAAAAATGATATTTTTACCCCCAGTTTTTTATTTTCCCAAGGGTAACAGAAGAAATAGGACAAATTGCACAATAACTCTTGGGGTCCAGAGTACGCTGATACCCCATATGCGGGGGTAAACTAATGTTTGGGCGCATGGCAGAGCTCAGAAGTGAAGGAGCACCGTTTGACTTTTTCAATGCAGAATTGGCTGGAATTGAGATCAGACGCCATGTCACATTTGGAGAGCCCCTGATGTGCCTAAACAGCGGAAACCCCCCAATTCTAACTCCAACCCTAACCCCAACACACCCCTAACCCTAGTCCCAACCCTAACCACAAACCTAACCCTAACACACCCATAACCCTAATCCCAACCCTAACCCTAATCCTAACTTTAGCGCCAACCCTAACCCTAACTTTAGCCGCAACCCTAACCCTAATGGGAAAATGGAAATAAATACTTTTTTTCAATTTTATTATTTTTCCCTAACTAAGGGGGTGATAAAGGGGGGTCTGATTTACTATTTATAGCGGGTTTTTATGATCGGCAGCTGTCACGCTAAAAGACGCTTTTTATTGCAAAAAATAGTTTTTTGCATCATCACATTTTGAGAGCTATAATTTTTGCATATTTTGGCCCACAGAGTCATGTGAGGTCTTATTTTTGCGGGACGAGGTGACGTTTTTATTGGTACCATTTTTGAGCATGTGACATTTTTTGATCGCTTTTTATTTCGATTTTTGGGAGGTTAGAATGAACAAAAATCAGCAATTCATGAATTTCTTTTGGGGGGAGGCGTTTATACCCTTCCGCGTGTGGTAAAATTGATGAAGCAGTTTTATTCTTCGGGTCAGTACGATTACGGCGATATCTCATTTATGTCATTTTTTTATGTTTTGGCGCTTTTATACAGTCATGGCCAAAAGTTTTGAGAATGACACAAATATTATATTTTCACATGATCTGCTGCCCTCTGGTTTTTATGTGTGTTTGACAGATGTTTTTATCACAGACAAAAATATAATAATTGCAAACATATGAGTAACAAAAGCTTATATTGACAGTTAGAATGAGTTAATGCAGCAAGTCAATATTTGCAGTGTTGACCCTTCTTCTTCAGGACCTCTGCAATTCTCCCTGGCATGCTCTCAATCAACTTCTGGACCAAATCCTGACTGATAGCAGTCCATTCTTGCACAATCAATGCTTTCATTTTGTTAGAATTTTTAGTTTTTTGTTTGTCCACCCGTCTCTTGATGATTGACCACAAGTTCTCAATGGGATTAAAATCTGGGGAGTTTCCAGGCTATGGACCCAAAATCTCTATGTTTTGTTCCCTGAGCCATTTAGTTATCACCTTTGCTTTATGGCAAGGTGCTCCATCATGCTGGAAAAGGCATTGTTGATCGCCAAACTGCTCTTGGAGGGTTGGAAGAAGTTGCTCTTGGAGGACATTCTGGTACTATTCTTTATTCATGGCTGTGTTTTTAGGCAAGACTGTGAAAGAGCCGATTCCCTTGGCTGAGAAGCAACCCCACACATGAATGGTTTCAGGATGCTTAACAGTTGGCATGAGACAAGACTGGTGGTAGCGCTCCTCTTGTCTTCTCCGAATGAGGCGTTTTCCTGATGTCCCAAACAATCGAAAAGGGGATTCATCAGAGCAAATAACTTTACCCCAGTCCTCAGCAGTCCACTGCCTGTACCTTTTGCAGAATATCAGTCTGTCCATGATTTTTTTCTGGAGAGAAGTGGCTTCTTTGCTGCCCTCCTTGAGACCAGGCCTTGCTCCAAGAGTCTCCGCCTCACAGTGTGTGCAGATGCACTCACACCTGTCTGCTGCTATTCCTGAGCAAGCTCTGCACTGCTGGTAGTCCGATTCCGCAGCTGAAACACTTTTAAGAGACGGTCCTGGCGCTTGCTGGTCTTTCTTGGGCGCCTGAAGCCTTTTTGGCAACAATGGAACCTCTCTCCTTGAAGTTCTTGATGATGCGATAGATTGTTGACTGAGGTGCAATCTTTCTAGCTGCGATACTCTTCCCTGTTAGGCCATTTTTGTGCATTGCAATGATTTCTTTAGAAATAACCATGGTTAACAGAAGAGAAACAATGATGCCAAGCACCAGCCTCCTTTTAAAGTGTCCAGTGGTGTCATTCTTACTTAATCATGACAGATTGATCTCCAGCCATGTCCTCATCAACACCCACACCTGTGTTAATGGAGCAATCACTGAAAAGAGGTTAGGTGGTCCTTTTAAGGCAGGTCTGCAATGATGTTGAAATGTGTTTTGGGGGATAAAGTTCATTTTCTAGCCAAATATTGACTTTGCAAGTAATTGCTGTTAAGCTGATCACTCTTTATAACATTCTGGAGTATATGCAAATTGCCATTAGAAAAAGTGAAGCAGTAGATTTTGTAAAAATTAATATTTGTGTCATTCTCAAAACTTTTGGCCATGACTGTACAATAAAAACAATTTTATATAAAAAAATTATTATTTTTGCATCGCTTTATTCTGCGAGCTATAACCTTTTTATTTTTTCGCTGATGATGCTGTATGGCGGCTCGTTTTTTGCGGGACAAGATGACGTTTTTGGGACATCACTGTATTTTAGCAGATCGCTGGTGTGACAGAGTGCACAGCACTCTGTCACACCAGCGATCGCTCTGGCATCGCTGAATGCTTCTCAGTGCCTGCTCTCAGCAAGCACTGAGGAAGCCGCCTCCCTGCAGGACCCGGATGGACCCCGGCGACATCTTGGATCCGGGGTCCTGCAGGAAGGAAGGACCCTCGGAACAGCGCGACACATCGCGCTGCTCTGAGGGTCTCAGGGGAGCGCGCAGGGAACCCTCTCCCTGCGCGATCCTCCCCTGTGCCCCCAGTATACCGCGATCATGTTTGATCGCGGTGTGCTAGGGGTTAATGTGCCGGGAGCGGTCCGTGACCGCTCCTGACATATAGTGCCGGGTGTCAGCTGTGATAATCAGCTGACACCCGGCCGCGATCGGCTGCGCTCCCCCCGGGAGCGCGTCCGATCGCACGAGACGTACTATCCCGTCCATGGTCATACGGGCCCAGGTACCATGGATGGGATAGTACGTCTGATGGCAGTAAGGGGTTAAGAGATGCCAACAGATCAGGTTTTGCAGATTTTCTCAGTACTGAACAGGTGATGGAATTACTGGGCAATACTAAGGAAATCCTGAAAACATGATTTGCTGGTGGCTCACGAGGACTGGAATTGGGGCATCACAATTTTAGAGCCTGCTTACATCATTCTGATAGCCAGGATTGCAAAATCCGACCAAGCTTAAGGCCCTGTCACACATAGCGATACACCAGCGATCCCGACAACGATATGCACTTGTCAGATTCGCTGGTGTGTCGCTACATGATCGCTGCTGAGCTGCCAAATAGGCAGCGATAAGGACAGCGACACTGCGGGTAATGTCGCTTAGTTTCCCGCAGTGTACATTGGATACCAGCGCACTGGTGCAGGGAGCTGGTAACCAAGATACACATCGGGTTTCCAGGCGCTGCGCGGCACTTGGAAACCCGCTGTGTACCTTGGTTACCAGCTCCCCTGCAGCAGCGCGCTGGTATCCAATGTACACATTAGGTTTCCAGGCGCCGCCCAGCGCCTGGAAACCCGATGTGTACCTTGGTTACCAGCTGATCGCTGGTCTCCTGCCTGCCACAAGCAGCGATGCGTGCTGGCCAGCAGGAGACCAACGATCAAAAAAATGTCCAGGACATTCAGCGACAATCAGCGACACCCAGCAGGGGGGCTGATTGTCGCTGAATGTCACACACAGCGATATCACTGGGGAGATCGCTGCTGCGTCACAAAACTAGTGACTCAGCAGCGATCTCGCTAGCGAGATCGCTGTGTGTGACGGGGGCTTTAGTCCCCCTGAGCGTCTCCTGTGCTGCAGAAGGAAGATTTTTTGCTAACCCAGTATAGTGCATAGTTCAGAATGCTGTCGCAAACACGTTGCTGGTCTGAACTGTTTTATTCCTGAAGCTCCCCAGTGTTTCAGCATATGATTCCAGATAAATGGACCGTTTTGTTTACGGCTAATTTTAAAGGGTCTTTACAAGGAGGAATCTTCTCTGGGGTTATTTCTTTAA
The DNA here is from genome assembly GCA_033576555.1 of Oophaga sylvatica. Taxonomy (NCBI): domain Eukaryota; kingdom Metazoa; phylum Chordata; class Amphibia; order Anura; family Dendrobatidae; genus Oophaga; species Oophaga sylvatica. Next base: position 164,673,101 of record JARQOD010000006.1, on the reverse strand, counting down.
CCTGCTCTGCATTATTATCCTGAAAGCAACACCCTCTTGTTAAAGACCATAAAAATAAGTAATAAAAAAAAATTTCTTCCAGACTGATGCTTTTCAAACTGTGCGGTGCTCCTTAGTTGACAGCGAGGCCCAGTTGAAGTAACAAGTTTTACAGAAATGATTATGAGGGGTGTAGTCCTTCATATGGCTTCAGCGATCTACAGGTTAGCAACATAATGGATTCATTTTTATGTTGGGAATTCAGGAGATTAATAAATTGAAAATGAAACAAGATTTTTAATTTTGACATGGCTATTGGCCATAGGTGGTAAGGCCCAGTCATCTTCCTGAGCTTTGTGGTGGGGCATCAGAAAAAGTTTGAGAAGTCCAGGTCTAATCACAGTAGATGCCTTATTGTTACAGTTATGGTTCTGGATATACACTGATTATAAAAATAATCGCTGTATTGTATGTTTTAGAAATATATTCATAGCTACAAGCTGTTCACTAAAATTTCCTTATTTTTTTTTATAATCTAGATACTGCAATCCACCATTCCAACTCAAAATGTGAATTATTGTATTTGCCTTGGAAAAGTAGCTGCTTAGAAAGGTTTGCTAAAATTCAACTTACCCATCTCATTTAGTATGCAATGGTAACTATTTGCTTTCTTATTTAGTTTACCAATTTATGTTTTAGTTTTAAGTGTTGTAATACAGTAATGTATGCAGTACGTAGTGAGTAAGGTGTTTAAATAGATTTACGGTATTTTTCGGACCATAAGACGCACTTTTTTTCCCCAAAAAATTTTTTGGGAAAATGGGGGTGCGTCTTATGGTCGCAACATACTTACAAATCCGGTGGCGGCGGTCCCGATGCAGCCTCCCTCTGCTCTGCGTTGCGGTGGTGTCTGGGCTCTGCAGTGTGGCGGCAGCGGGGCTCTGTGCTGCGTGGGGGGTTCCGCCTGCATTTCATCATAGCCGGAAAGCCCCTTGCAGCTCTGCTGCTGCGACGCGGTGGCCTCCTGAAAGTTGGCCGGCAGGGGCCTCCAGAAACATGGCCGCTGGAGGCAGCGTATGCTCAGACTCAGATCTCGGCTGCGAGATCTCGGGACAAGATCTGAATCTGAGCATGCGCCGCCTCCAGCGGCCATATTTCTGGAGGCCCCTGCTGGGCATCTTTCAGGAGGCCACCGCGTTGCAGCAGCGGGGGAATTTCCGGCTATGACGAAATATCGGCGGAGCCCCCATGCAGCACAGAGCCCAGCTGTCGCCACACTACAGAGCCTGGACACCACCGCACCGCAGAGGGAGGCTGCATCGGGACTGCCGCCACACTACAGAGCCCGGACACCACAGAGCAGAGGGAGGCTGCATCGGGACCGCCGCAACTGCATTAGTTAGTATAATGCGACCCCACAGAGCACAGCCACCCCCACAGAGCACAGCCACCACACAGTGCACAGCCACCCCACAGTGCACAGCCACCCAACAGTGCACAGGCACCCCACAGTGCACAGGCACCCCACAGAGCACAGCCACCCCACAGAGCACAGCCACCCCACAGAGCACCCCTGCAACACAGAGCACCACCACCGCACCAGCCTGGACCACCGAACGACCCCTGTGACCACTCCTCTACCTGTGCTGATCCCTTCGCTGGTAAGCTGAATTCGGACTGTAAGACGGACCCCCATTTGACACATTATTTTTTTTCCCTATTTTCCTTCTGAAAATTTGGGGTGTGTCTTATGGTCCGGTGTGTCTTATAGTCCGAAAAATACGGTACTTAAAGTCAGTAAAAAATAAATAAAATAAGTCCTTTGAAATAAATTACCTAAAAAGATAAAAATATGCTACTTGGAATTAACAGGTACTGGAGTTGAAGCATTCTCTTGCACAAAATCATTTCAAAGAAAAAAAAACAAGATTTGGTCACTTGCAAAATAGCCAATAATGAAATACCTCAGCCTAAACATCTTATACACAAGAGAAACATCACAAGAAACACATGAGGGCTTATATCTCCCTAATTGTGAAGAACCAACAAACAAGCCCCACATAAAGAAAGGAAAATATCTAATAATAAATCAATCCAGTTTAATAAATATTACAAAAAGACAGGACTTGAAAAATATTGACAATAGAGTCACCACTAAAACATTACATGTAAAGAATCATAGGAGGAGAATGGTAACGCAACCGTGATAGTGGGCGAGGACACATACACATATATAAATGTAGCCATAGGGACATAAGAGTCCATAATCATTGCATAGAAACCACAAGATTAATGAGCCCTGCGGGTCTCCTTACCGATAATACAGAGTGTACACGCACCACACAAGGACCCCGGTCTAGGTTCTGTGCACGTGGCTATAGCCGACGATGCATTAAAAATGGCTATCATCGTGCCAAATCATCAGACCGTGACCTTCTCCTGTCCGGCAACAGGGAGAGACCTGATGAAAACCTTAATATCAGGTTTATTTCCACCTATAATAATAGGTGGGGCACTATTAGAAAAATACTAAACAAACACTGGCCGGTTTTAAAAACCGATACAATATTAGGTAGGGCACTACCGGACAAACCTCTTCTAACAGCTAGGCGTAGTAATAATCTTAAAGATATGGCTCCTAACTAGCATTACGTTTCTCGTCCCTCTTTTCCTTTCTATACAGGGAAACCATGTATTGGTTGTTATCCCTGTGGTTCGTGTTTATCGTGTAGGAACATCGAGAGGGGGGCTTTTACCTTTGAGTCGGCTGATGGAAATCAGACATTTAAAATTCGTGAATACATCTCTTGCTCAAGTGATTTTGTTGTATATTACGCTACGTGCCCCTGTAACATGATATATGTGGGTTGACCTCACGTGAGCTACGTGTCCGTGTAAGTGAACATGTTAGGGACATTAGGGCAGCCGGGACAAATGATGACTTAACCTCTATGAGGACTGTTCCACGCCACTTCAAACTGAGACATGATTGCAACCCTGATTTACTCAGAGTACGGGGTATTGACCGTATTCATGGGGGCATCAGGGGTGGCAACCTAAAACGTAGATTGTCACAACTTGAATGCAAGTGGATTGTGAGATTGGGCACCATGACCCCTTTTGGGTTAAATGAAAAATTGGGTTTTTCTTCATTTTTGTGATTCATTGCCCCAATTGCATTCTTTTAATATTATCATTGTATATATATTTTTTGTTTTTCATTTTCTTCAGCCTTGCATACTGTTAAGCCTCCAGGAGTCTTAACATTTTTCTCTGATTTTAATTGTGTTTTTTTGTTAGATTTTTGTAGCATCGCAGCTATGGGATGTACTTACCTTTGAACCAAGCCGCTGTCGTTTCAATGGACATCAAGTCATAATGTATTTACATGGAGTGGACCCGCTTAATGGATTCATATGTACACAATTTTTGTTTTGTTATTTTTTTTTTTTTATGTTTTTTTGTACGGTTTAATATTTTTTTTTGTCTGGACTTAATTATGGGCTTTGCACATGTATACTTATATTTATGAATAGTCATTTGTGAAATGTAAATACAATGTGTGTATCTATACATTTGGGTTTCCCGATTCATGTTATCTGACTGATGCCTGTATTTTGTGTGATTGCCTGCTGTTGCTACGTGCGCCGTCGGTGCTTCCGATTCGCCCCGTCTGGGAAGGCGTCAGCTCAGTGCAGTGCGTTCCATTGACGTCATCGGAGCAGCTGTTCCTGGAACGCATTGCATCTGCGACGCCGGAAGTGACCGTATGGTGACGGATGTCCCGCCTCCATGCGCTCTGTGCGCAGTATGGCGTCTGGATGGCATTCACATTTTGGCGGCCTATTTAAACATGCTGGTCAGGGATTTCTACATCGCCCCCCGAGGAAGCGAGGTGTGAAACGCGCCTCGGGGTCCTTGTGTGGTGCGTGGACACTCTGTATTATCGGTAAGGAGACCCGCAGGGCTCATTAATCTTGTGGTTTCTATGCAATGATTATGGACTCTTATGTCCCTATGGCTACATTTATATAAAGGGTTCTTTGTGCTTTTGCAGGTTGTGTGGCATTGTCCTATTATTATTATATATGTAACCACCTGCACAAGTGATTGATCTATGCATTTATCCACTAGATATTTCCTTACATGTGGGTTCTTCTAGCCTTTTTATTATATATATATATATATATATATATATATATATATATATATAGTGTCCTCGCCCACTATCACGGTTGTGTTACCATTCTCCTGCTATGAATCTTTACATGTAATGTTTTAGTGATGACTCTATTGTCAATATTTTTCATGTCCTGTCTTTTTGTAATGATATTTAATAAACTGGATTGATTTAATATTAGATATTTTCCTTTCTTTATGTGGGACTTGTCTGATGGTTCTTCACAATTAGGGGAGATATAAGCCCTCATGTGTTTCTTGTGATGTTTCTCAATTCTATGGAGGGTATCTCCATTTAAAAATATGGTCTATTCATACGTCCATGTTCCTAGCTATGTATTCATCTTATACACAAGGCAGGACTAGACAACTGTAAATATGAGGACTAAAGAAGAGGAGAACGGACAGAAGAGTTGTAAAGGATTTGACTATACTCGAGCCTTCAGCTCAGTCATAGCTGATGAATGATCCAATACATATCTCAGAAAATCCATATGGATTATAACTGAATATCTCATTGGTTTACTCAAACACAAAGTTTCTGATTTTCTTAATCCTATTATTTAGGTCCAACAACCATGGAGGGGTAATGTTTATGAGCAATCTAGTGATTCTCCTTAGAGTCTAGAGAGAATATGGCCTAGAACTTTCCAAGCCAAAAATCTCACTTCTAGCCAAAACAGACTAATACATGGTGATTCACTCACTACGCCATCAGAAAAATTGCTGTAACTTCTCTAGTACTGAAATTTGGACTGTACATACCTTGGTTCAAATGTTCATGGATCGCATCCAAGCATGTGCCGTTCCATGTTACATGTATTCTGCCGCACATACTGGGTCAAAGCCTGAATTTCTCGCTGTATGTTATCTCAAAGTGCCTGTAAGGTTTGTGGCTTGTTACTTGACACCCAACCTTTCAAATGGCCTCAAAGAAAGAAATATGCCTGTGTTAAATCAATACAGTGACTCTGTATGGCGAACAAGACCCTTGGCCGCTTGCTGACGTCTGGAACACGACAAGCCCGTCTCCTGTGAAAACCTGTGCAATGATTTAAATGGAGATGCCAGAAGTCGCTGCTTCACATCTTGAATTTTCCTCAGACATTTTCGGATGTCCTCCATCTATTCAGTAATGTTCATGTACATTCTAGCTTATTCACCAATATGCCTGTGTTAAATCAATACAGTGACTCTGTATGGCGAACAAGACCCTTGGCCGCTTGCTGACGTCTGGAACACGACATGCCCGTCTCCTGTGAAAACCTGTGCAATGATTTAAATGGAGATGCCAGAAGTCGCTGCTTCACATCTTGAATTTTCCTCAGACATTTTCGGATGTCCTCCATCTATTCAGTAATGTTCATGTACATTCTAGCTTATTCACCAATGATAGAGTACACAGTTTGTGTGGTTAATTTCAATCTCCAAAATGCTGTAGAAACGCACTTTCGCACCTAGTTAAAGGACTCAGTTTTCCAATAAGTTTTCACAATGAAAACAAACTATTCCAAACTGTATCTATACATTAAGGAATGAAGGAATTATCCAGTCGTGACATGCCAACGCCACACAAACTAGCAACGCACAGAAAGACGTGCAGCAAGTCTATCTCGTAGTAGAGATGACCAAAGAGGTTTCTCGTTGCAGTTGTTAATTGAACTCTTACTTCTAATGATCCAAAGTACGTACAGTTCAAATATCAGTACAGAAGGCAGTCTTTTAGAAGTTACAGCAATTTTTCCAGCAAGTGAATAACCCTGTTTGAGTGAATTCCCAAAATATATGATTCTCCTATAAATCCACACTGAGAGCAAGAGTCTGATATGGTAAGACTGATATATTTTACAATGAGTTGATAGATGAGAAGGGGTAATTACTTAAAGGCAAATTTGATTTTTTACAACCCACGACAGCAAAAGGGAGAGGAAATCCTGTCACACAGCTGGACAGGCAACAAATAAAATAGAAAGATAACTCACACATCCTCCGTAGTGGATTTAAGTATAGTGGCTGAAAAGCTGACCATATAAGTATATTTAAAAAATATCATTATTTTAAATTTTTCAGCCATACCTGAAGAAAAGAGGCAAGGCAGAAACCCCACATTAACTACTAGTCATAGAGCAGAAACCAGAAGATGGATATGGGCTCCAGAAAATCTAATTAGTGGCAAGTAGATTTGATTATTCTTACAACCATAATAGCAGCAGTTAGAGATTTACAGAAAAAAAACACACCCTAAGGAAGGGACCGCTGGTTCTGATAAATTTTTCTAAAGGAATTGCCTGAAAAAACTCAAGTTCACAATGTGGAAGGTTAGCCCCTTTCTGACATCTGACTAAATATTCCGTCCACGTGACCTTGGCCAATTTGACCATGGAAGCAATATTACATCATCACGATTGACCGCACACACGGGGGATGCGTGGGCGATCACTGCTGAGTGTCAGCTGATTCTGACAGCTGACACCCAGCACTAGGTGCAAGGAGCAGTCACAGACTGCTCCCGGCACTTTAACCTCCGAAATAATGCGATGGAACATCGACTGCATCATTTTGGAAGCCGGCAGAGGGCTGACAGCCCCTCTGCCTTTGGATCGGAAACCCCGCGGCGTCCCAATCATTGCCATGGTGACCCGATGTCTTCATGACGACATCCGGGTCACCAGACCTAGCAAACTTGATGATCATGTGCAGTGCATGAGCAGCAAGGTTCTCTGTCAATGGAGAGCTGACAGCTTCTATGGCATGGCGATGCTGCTTTATCTCCACACTATAGAAGCGATCAGCCTGCAAAAAATGATAGTCTCATATTGGGACAAAAAAAAGTTAGAAAAATGTGAAAAAAAAGAAATTTAAATAATAGTATATATATATATATATATATATATACATACACACACACACACACATACATAAAAATTTAAAAATAAAAAAAATTAATATATTTTATCAATAATATTTGAATGAAAAAAAAAATCTAAAACAATAAAGGTACACATATTTGGTATCGGAACATCGGCAACGACCCGACCTATAAAAATGTCCCATTAGTTAACCCCTTTACTGAACACCATAAAAAAACAAGGCAAAAAACAATGCTTTATCATCATAAAATAGGGATTTTTGTGAGTGCTCACTGTAAAATCCTTTTCTCCGAGACACTCATTGGGGGACACAGGACCGTGGGTGAATGCTACTGCCTCTAGGAGGCTGACACTAAGTGAATAGAAAAAAAGTTAGCTCCTCCTCTGCAGTATATACCCTCAGGCTGGCCCTAAACGGACCAGTTCAGAGCAAAAGCAGTAGGAGAACAAAAAAAATCAACCTTAATACAGGTGCAACATGTCAAGAAGCCCATCTATCAAAAAAGGGAAACAAAAAGGAGCCATCAGGCTAACCGGGTGGGTGGTGTGTCCCTCAATGAGTGTCTCGGAGAAAAGGATTTTACAGTGATTACTCACAAAAATCCTTATCTCTTCTTCGCCTCATTGGGGGACAAAGGACCGTGGGACGTCCTAAAGCAGTCCCTGGGTGGGAAACTGACCCAACGGTTTATGCCATAAGTACCCACTCTCGCTGCCTGGAGAATCCTTCATCTGTTGAAGCCTGGGTATTGATATTGTAGTGTTTTGAAAATGTATGTAGACTAGACCAGGTTGCAGCCTTGCAAACCTGTTCTGCCGATGCTTGGTGCCGAAGGGCCCAGGAAGCGCCCACTGCCCGAGTGGAGTGTGCCTTGATCCCAGTGAGAACAGGTGCGCCCTGACGCGGTAGGATTCCTGAATGGCCAAACAAATCCACATGGCTATAGTCGACTTTGAAGCAGCGAGTGCCTTTCTACGACCCTCGGGGAGTACGAACAACGTGTCTGTCCGACAGAAGGAAGCCGTCCGAGGCACATACCTCCTAAGAGCTCTCACTAGATCCAACGTATGAAGGGCATTTTCCACACGGTGTACTGGTGCTGGGCAAAACGAGGGCAAGACAATGTCCTCATTAATGTGAAAAGAGGAAACAACCTTTAGTAGAAAAGGAGGGGCTGGCCTGAGAACCACCTTATCCCAATGAAAGAACAGAAAAGGTGCTCGACAGGATAAAGCTGAGACCCGCCTGATTGATGTTATAGCAACGAGAAAAACCACTTTCCATGAGAGGTATGTCAATGAGACATCCTGCAGTGGTTCGAACAGAGATTCCTGAAGAGCACTTAGGACCAGGTTAAGGTCCAAGGCATCCAGGGGGCTCTATAGGGAGGCACCACGTGGGAGACCCCCTGAATGAAAGTTTTTACCTGCAGGTTGGAAGCAATCCTGCGCTGAAATAGGACAGATAAAGCGGAGATCTGACCCTTGAGGGAGCTCGGTGCTAAACACAAGTCTAGGCCGCTCTGGAGAAAAGCTAAAATGTTGGGAATAGAGAAAGTGAGCGGAGGATGACCATGGTCCCAACACAATGCAAAAAAGACTTTCCAGGTGCGGTGATAGATACGTGCCGAGGCGGGCTTCCGAGCGCTAATCATTGTCGCGACCACATCCTGGGAGAACCCGGCTTGGGTCAGGATCCAGGATTTAAGCCATTAAACACAGGACCCCTGAGTTTTGGTGGTAGATCGGACCTTGGGAAAGTAGGTCCGGATGTTCTGGTAGCCGCGCCAGGGGACCTCGGCAAGCAGCTGCACTAGCTCTGAGTACCACGCCCGACGAGTCCAGTCTGGGGCGACCAGAATTACTCGGACCCCTTCTGACTTTACTTTCCGAAGACCTTCGGAAGCAGTGGTAACGGGTGAAACACGTATGGGAGGAGAAAATGGTTCCACGGCAGGACCAAGGCGTCCACTGCAATGGCCTGTGGATCTCGGGACAGAGGTACAAACTCGGGCACTTTGGCGTTTAACCTGGAGGTCATCAGATCTACATCCGGAATTCCCCAACGTTGGCAAATTTGTCGGAAAACCTCGGGATGGAGAGACCACTCCCTGGACGCAAGACCCTGCCGGCTGAGAAAATCTGCCGCCCAGTTCCTTATGCCCGGAATGTGGACTGCCGAGATCACAGAGTGATTTTTATAGGCCCAGCGGAGGACATGTTTCACTTCGTGCATGGCCGACCTGCTGCGGGTGCCCCCCTGGTGATTGATGTAAGCCATGGCCGTGGCATTGTACGATTGAATCCGGACGGGGTGACCCGCCAGAAGATGATGAAAATGCCGCAAAGCCAGCCGGATCGCCCGTATTTCTAGGTGTAGGAGGCGTGATTCCTGAGGGAACCAACGTCCTTGGGCCATGTAGTGATGGAAAACAGCTCCACAGCCGAGAAGACTGGCATCGGTAGTGACCACCAGCCAATGGTTCGGGGCAAGAGACTTTCCTCGAAGAAGGGAAGAACTCAGCGTCCACCACTCGAGTGCCTGCTTGACCTGAGCGGAAAGCAGGCACAGGTGGTCGAGAAAAAACCGGGCTCTTGTCCCAAGCTGCCAAGAGGGCGTTCTGCAGGGGACGAAGATGAAGTTGGACAACTGGAATTGCTTCCATCGCTGCCACCATTTTCCCCAAGACACTCATGCCAAAATGGACGGTAGGAGAACCTGGGTGGCAGAGTGCCTGGAACCCCTGCCGGAGGGCTAGGGTCTTGTCCCGAGGGAGAATTACCAACCCTCGGGAGGTGTCAAAGATCATTCCTAAGAAGGAGATCTTCTGAGCTGGAACAGGGGAAGACTTTTTCAGGTTTACTAGCCACCCTAGGCAGGAAAGCGTATCCAACGTGATGTTGAAACATTCCTCGCAGGTTTGAAAGGAAGGACCCTTGATGAGGAGATCGTCCAAATATGGCAAGACGATTACGCCCCGAGAATGCAGGATGGACATGACGGCCGCCATGACATTCGTGAATACTCTGGGGGCGTTGGCTAGCCCGAAGGGCAGGGCTGTGAGCTGGTAATGTAGGTAGTGAAGAGCAAAGCGTAGGAACCTTTGATGCAAGGGAAAAATGGGGATATGAAGGTAGGCGTCTTGGATGTCGATCGAGGCCAAAAATTCTCCCTTTTCTATTGATGAAATGACGGAGCGAAGAGACTCCATCCGGAAATGCCTGATTTTGACAAATTTGTTTAGGAACTTTTAGGTCCAGAATGGGCCTTACAGTCCCGTAAGGGAACTCTTTGGGGAACACGAACAGATTTGAACAGAACCCCTGAAATCTCACGTTTTCTGGTCCTGGAATAATGACTCTGTCGTGACGGAGTGATTCGATGGCTTTGAAGAGCGGTATGGGAGGACAAGAAAGAAAAAAAACGTTTTGGAGGGTGCTTGACAAATTCTATTTTGTACCCAGAGGACACAGCTCTCTGGCCCAGGCATCGTGCACGACGGCGAGCTAAATATGGCGAAAACAGAACAGGCGACCGCCTACTCTGCTGGTGTCGACTGGAAAGTGCCTTGAGTCATTTTGTTAAAAATCTGTGAGATCTAGTTCCCCTAGATTTGGCCTGGTGGGAACGGTTTTTCCCCAACGGATTGGATCTGTATGAGATTGGACGATCTCTGTTCTGAGTGGGTCGACCTGTTTCGGCGAGGTTGGCCGATGCGGTCCACCCGGGGTTGCGAAAGCACCGAAAATGTGCCTGCTGCAGGTGATGAAATGGTTGCTTAACCCTTTGCTGAGGAAGGAAGTTGCTCTTCCCCTTGTGGTATCTGAGATGAGTTGATCTTAGCCTCTCACCAAATAATCGGCAGCTTTGGTAAGGCAAAGAAGTTAGGGATTGCTTTGGTGTTGAATATGCTCACCAGGTCCTCAACCACAGAGCTCTTTTGATGGAAATAGCATTTGCGGCAGCAAGTGCAGCGCAATTAGCTGCGTCCAGGGACGCATTAATCAAATGACATCCAGCCAAAGCCATCAGATTTGCAATCTCAGCTACATCTGCTGGCAGGTCCGTACCCTGCAGGGCTCCATTTAAAGACTCTGACCAGGATACCATGGCCTTCGTCACCCAAGTTGCCGCGAAGGAAGGAGAGAGAGCTGATCCTGTAGCTTCAAAAACCGATTGAGCAAGGCTCTCGGTCAGTGGGATCCTTGATAGAGGACTCGTTAGGTAAAGATAGCAGGGTTTTGGAAGCCAAGCGTGACACAGGTGGATCTACCGGAGTGGATTCTGCCCAATTTTTGCAGAGATTAGGAGCAAACGGGTATCTAGCCTCCAGTGACTTCTGACCTGAGAAACATCTGTCTGGCTGTTCCCTGTGTTGTTGCACTATGTCCTCAAACTCTGGGTGAGTGCTGAAAACTCTATGAGGCTGTTTAGTCAGTTTAGATTCATCGGTAATCTCTAGGGTTTGATTGACGGCCTCAATAAGGCTGTCAACTGTCTCCTGGTAACCAGGCGTATCAAGATTGAGGGGCCCGTCAGAATCATAATCCAAGTTCTTGAGCGAGAAGCAGAGCTTATGGATGCCGAGGCACCGGACGGGCCGGGATATGCTGTACGAGTTTGTTTCCCCCGCGTCTGTCTTGAGTGAGAGCGGCCCCTGCAGGCCGAAGGCTCCTGTGAGGTGGAGGATCCATCGAAGACAGGCAAGCCACTGTCCCTACCTTTATTTGGGGCTTGAAGGGACTCAGATTGCTCTCGTTAGAGATGCCATAGACTGTGACAGAGATGAAGCCCATTTAGGGGGACTAGGTACACTGGGCTCGGTAGCAGAGGAGGGCTCCTGGGTGCGTTAGGAATCGGAGGCTTCGCATAATTGCTTGCTCTGCACCTGCGGAAAAGCAGATCGGAAGGAGGTGTAACGCCTCCAGGAGGCGAGCTATAAGAGTGGACCCTCTGGACTGTGGAACAGATAGCACTGGGGCGAGCTGACCTAGTGGTGACCGACCCCTAAACAGGGATCATCAGGGACAAGCCCAGGGGATCTCTAATACCACAGTAGCCGATACCAAGAGGGGCGGCTCAGATAGTGGAAGAATAATATAAAAATATTTGTACTATGGGATTGGCATCCCAAATCTGAGCACCTTATTTTCATATACAAGGAGTGACGTGTTATTATACTCAGATAGTGGAAGAGACGTGGAATATGAGGGAAACGTAAAAGACTGACGAACACCAGAGCACAAGGGACGGACATACAGAACTGAGCGAAGGAGTATGGAAGTGCAGAGCAGTGCACAGGGTACGGATAAGCAGAGCAGGATACAGGAGTACAGACATGCAGAGCAGGGCAAAGGAGTAAGGACGAGCAGGATAGAGCACAAGGTATGGGCATGCAGAGCAAGACACAGGAGCACAGATGTGCAGAGCTGGGTACAGGAGTACGGGTGTGCAGAGTAGGGTAAAGGAGTACGGACGCGCAGGATATCGCACAAGGTATGGACATGCAGAGCAAGACACAGGAGCACAGACGTGCAGAGCAGGGTACAGGAGCACGGATGCGCAGGATAGCGCACATAGAGAATAGATGGTCGCAGAAGCAGGAGCTTGAACAATAACCAGGCACCACTGATAAGAGGAAGCAGGTTCATATACCCCACACCTTACCAGGATTGGCCGCTGGGATTTCCTGGTTAGGACATCAGAGAGCATAAAGGACCTGGAAGGGGGCGTGGCCACCCAGGTCATGAGACCTGAGAACATACAGGACCTTGGAGGGGACGTGACCGCCCTCCAAGAGTACCAGGGTGCATGTGCCGGATCCTGGAGCCTCCTGCAGTGCGGGGAGCACGGCAGGACCGAAGAACAAGACCGGAGGAGCGGGCATGGCAGCGGCAGCAGCGGAGGCACAGCCAGCAGCGGTGATAACAGTACCCTCTCCTTACAACCCCTCTACTCCGGCTGGAGAGGAACCTGTTTAGAACACGGGGTGCATCGATGTTCTCTAAAGGCTCCCAGGACCTCTCCTCTGGACCGAAACCTTTCCAGTCAATTAAGAAAAAAGTTCTTCCATGAACCTTTTTCATATCTAGAATATCTCTTACTTCAAAGATGTTCTCAGCACTAACAGGTTGTGAAGTAGAACCATAGGCAGAATGGAAGCGATTAAAAATCGCAGGTTTCAGCAGTGACGCATGGAAGGTGTTGGTAATACGGAGCGAGGCACGCAACTAGTAGGCAACATCGTTGACTCGTCTCAGAATCTCGAAGGGGCCAATGTAGCGCGGACCCAATTTGTAAGATGGCATCTTGAGTCTGATATATCTCGAGGAAAGCCAGACTTTGTCGCCCGGATTGAAAGGAGGAGAGTCAAGGCGCCTTTCGTCGGCATGCTTCTTCAAACTTCCCGACGCTTTGTCGAGTGACTTTTTAACGTCCTCCCAGATCTTAGAAAACTCTTGAGACCGGGAGGTGGCTGCTGGTACCCCCGAGGCAGAAGACACTGGAAGAGGCATGCCCGGATGATGCCCAAAAACAATGAAAAAGGGAGTCTAGGCTGAGGACTTGCTGGAGTGATTAGTAAAGACAAACTCAGCCCAAGGAAGCAGACCTACCCAGTCATCTTGGTGAGCGATGGTAAAGTGTCGAAGATAGATAGCCAAAACTTGATTAGTCCGATCTACCTGACCATTGGACTGTGGATGGTAGGCTGAGAAGCTCATTGACACCCTCATGAGTCCACACAGCGCCCACCAAAAGCGAGAAGTAAACTGAACCCCCTGTCGGATACGATGTGCCGAGGAAATGCGTGGAGTCTGAAAATGTGCTCAATAAAATTTTTTGCCAACTCAGGAGCTGAAGATAGACCAGAAGGGACAAAATGAGCCATCTTTGAGAACCGATCCACTACCACAAGGATAACAATGCAACCAGAAGAACTGGGAAGATCGGTAATAAAATCCATGGCAATATTTTGCCAAGGAGCAGACGGAACAGGAAGTGGAAGGAGGGTACCATGAGGTAAATCTCGAGGAACTTTGTTTTTGGCACAGGAAGGGCACGAGGCGACAAAGTCCTTAATATCCAGGCGCAGGGTGGGCCACCAGTAGTAGCGAGCGATGAGAAGGAAAATCTTTCTCACTCCGGCGTGCCCTGCCAACTTGGAAGAATGTCCCCAGAGTAATACTTTCGTCCTGTTGCTCTGAGCTACAAAGGTCTTACCGGGCGGCGGGATGGTCACTTTTAAAGGAGCCACAGTGATTACTTTAGACGGATCCACAATGTACGCCGGTTCCTCCTCCACATCCCCCGGCTGAAATGACATAGAAGGTGCGTCCACTTGGCATTCCTGTCGCACGGCCGGAAGCGAAGCTCGAAGTCAAACCGAGCGAAGAACAGGGACCACCTGGTCTGATGAGGGTTAAGTCTCTGCGGATTGGAGATAGGCCAGATTCTTGCGGTCGGTAAAGATTACAAACGGATGTACGGAACCCTCGAGGAGAAATCGCCACTCCTCCAGTGCAAGTTTAATGGCCAACAGCTTGCGGTCACCGATGGTATAGTTGCGTTCTGCTGCCGAAAACGCTTTGGAGAAGAAGCCACTAGGAACCAAGTGACCCTCCAAGGTCCTCTGCGAGAGCACAGCTCCGACTCCCATAGAAGAAGCGTCCACTTCCAGAATGAAGGGTTTATTAGACTCGGGACGATGAAATACAGGAGCTGTGGAAAAAGATTGCTTTAAGAGAAGGAAGGCATCCACTGCTTCCGAAGTCCAAACCTTGGAGCATGTACCTTTGCGGGTGAAAGATGAGATAGGCTTGGTTACAGAGGAGAAATGAGGAATGAACTGCCTGTAGTAATTTGCGAAGCCAAGAAATCGCTGGATAGCCTTCACCCCGCAAGGTCGGGCCAGTTGAGGACAGAAGACACCTTCTCAGGATCCATCCTTAGCCCTGTATCAGAGATAATGTAAACAAGGAAGGGTAAGGATGTTTGCTCAAAGATACATTTTTCGAGTTTAGCATAGCGGTTATTCTCCCTCAGACGCTGGAGAACCAGACGAACACTCCTTCTGTGAGACGATAGATCAGATGAGAAGACAAGGATATCATCCAGGTACAGGGCTGCCACTAGGAATTTTGGGGCCCCATACTGGCAAAATTTATGGGGCCCCCCTTTAAGCTCCACCCCAAGTTCCGCCTCCACCCTAGCTCCTCCTCCACCACGCGAACTATCCAAAATCCCTCCGCCTTTTCTTGGAAAAACTCCACTTCTGCACCACGCCCTCACCAATGACACATTAACATCAAATCACATGCATAGCCATCAGCTTTTGTTTTGACCAAAAGATTTTTTTAAGCCACCACCACGACAAGGTAATATGGGTGAAATGGTGTGCACTCAAGTCTAGTGTATAGGAGGTGCTGGTGAATTGGTCCTAAGCGGCACCAACAAATATAGGAAGAGCAAAATTCACCGCACACTACAATTGATTACTATGCAGAAAAATATTTTTATTTGAAAAATTATCCAATCCAAAAGAAGAAAGTGCCAGTACCGTAATAATAATATGTACAATATACAGATACCCAACGTTTCGACCCTCCCGGATCTTAATCATAGGGTACTAGAGAAAAATAGAAGAAACATAGTGTGAGGCAATTATATACAGTGATTACATATATAACATATATACAGATATGGGCTGGATCATATATAATTGATTGCGAAAAATGTCATGTAGATAATAATCCAGAAAGTAGAATATATCGTTAAAGTACATATGGAGCATCATTATACAATCTCAACATGGAGATATATAGAGTAACGATTTATATAATCATAGTAGAACAAAAGCACAATGATATAAGAAACAAAGAAGTAGCGCATTTCTACCTTGTAAAATTAGTACAACAGAGATATGGCACATAGTAGAGGCAATAAATTCCTTGTAAATTCCCTTATAGCAGAGCCAGATGCTGCAGATAATATCAAAATGATTACATATAGGGAAATAGGGGTCACCATCATTGAAATGTCAGAGATTACCTGCTGTGTACAAAGAGCAGGAGTTAAATGTATCCAGAATAGGGCTAAAGTCTGTCCTGAGTGGCGTCCTGATAGCCTGTACAGGGCAAATGGAACACAAATTATAGCCCATTACAGTGGCAGATGGAGTGGACTATTTACATGAAAACATACCTTTGGAGGTGGATGAAATGAAAATATAGGCGGCGCACCTGCGCCCTGCCGTGTACAAAAAGTAGGGGTTAAATGTGCCCTGGACAGGGTTAAAACATGTCCTGGATGGCGTCCACAGAGCCTACATGGGGTAAATGTGGCATAAGTTGCAGCCCAGAGTGATGGCAGATAGGGGGAACCGCTTTGAATCAAAGACATACCTTAAGAAGCGAATGTACAGGTTTACAGGCGGCGCTCCTGCGCCCTGCCTTGTCTGCTGGGTGACCAGGTGTATGGGAAGGGAGCAAATGGGGGTTTAAATGCGGCGCAGTGTAAAGCCGGACTGGAAGTGCGTCATCCGGACCGGAAGTGACACGGCGCCACATGCAGGCCTCTAGTCTCCTCCCCCTAGATTTTGTCTCCTATACAGATTAGTGTCTCTCATAGTCCTACTTATATTTGCCTTTTCCCACCGAAAACATGGCGGCTGCTACCGCTATCGCGCATGCGCGATTACATCAGATCATGTTGCGCCGTGTCACTTCCTGTCCGGATGACGCACTTCTGGTCCGGCGGTACACGGCATACAAAATACCTCCCATATAATGCTCCATAAAGGTTAATAATGGCCCCATAAGATGCTCCATAGAATAATATGGCCCATATGCTGCTCCATAAAAGTTATGCCCCCATAAGATGCTCCATATATTTTATGTCCCATATGATGCCCCATAGATTTTATACCCCCATATGATGCCCCTTAGATTTTATACCCCCATATGATGCTCCATAGATTTTATGCCCTATATGATGCTCCATAGATTATGCCGCCATATGATGCTCCATAGATTATGCCGCCATATGATGCTCCATAGATGTATATTCCCCATATGATGCTCCATAAATTTTCTGCCCCATATGAAGCTCCATAGATTATGCCGCCATATGATGCTCCATAGATGTATATTCCCCATATGATGCTCCATAGATTTTATGCCCCCATATGAAGCTCCATAGATTATGCCGTCATATGATGCTCCATAGATTATGCCGCCATATGATGCTCCATAGATTATGCCGCCATATAATGCCCCATAGATTATGCTGCCATATGATGCCCCATAGATTATGCCGCCATATGATGCTCCATAGATTATGCCGCCATATGATGCTCCATAGATTATGCCGCCATATGATGCCCCATAGATTATGCCGCCATATGATGCCCCATAGATTATGCCGCCATATGATGCTCCATAGATGAATATTCCCCCATATGATGCTCCATGGATTTTATGCCCCCATATGATGCTCCATAGATTATGCCGCCATATGATGCCCCATAGATTATGCCGCCATATGATGCTCCAAAGATTATGCCGCCATATGATGCCCCATAGATTATGCCGCCATATGATGCTCCAAAGATTATGCCCCATATGATGCCCCATAGATTATGCCGCCATATGATGCTCCAAAGATTATGCCCCATATGATGCTCCAAAGATTATGCCGTCATATGATGCCCCATAGATTATGCCGCCATATGATGCTCCAAAGATTATGCCGCCATATGATGCCCCATAGATTATGCCGACATATGATGCTCCAAAGATTATGCCCCATATGATGCTCCAAAGATTATGCCGCCATATGATGCCCCATAGATTATGCCGCCATATGATGCTCCAAAGATTATGCCGCCATATGATGCCCCATAGATTATGCCGCCATATGATGCTCAAAAGATTATGCCGCCATATGATGCCCCATAGATTATGCCGCCATATGATGCTCCAAAGATTATGCCACCAAATGATGCTACAATAGATTATGCCGCCATATGATGCTCCAAAGATTATGCCGCCATATGATGCTCCAAAGATTATGCCGCCATATGATGCTCCAAAGATTATGCCGCCATATGATGCCCCATAGATTATGCCGCCATATGATGCTCCAAAGATTATGCCGCCATATGATGCTCCATAGATTTTATGCACCCATATGATGAGCAGGCGGGGGGGGGGCGCACGCAGCAATCCAACAGGGCCCCAGCCCAGGGCAGGCAGGAGGGGCCCGCAGCATCCAGCAACAGGGTCCCCAGGCCCCCTGTTGCTGGATGCTGCACCTGCGGGCCCCCCCCGCGTGCCCTGGGGGGCCTTTTGGTGGATGCTGGGCCCCCCCTTCCTGCCCTGGGCCCTGTTGGTGGTGCGTGGTGGATGCTGGCGCTGCGGCTGTCCTGGCCGGGCCCCCCTGCGACAGACTACTCACCCTGCTGAGCTCGCCTGCCGCCTGCAACAGGTCCGGTCCGCCGCTCCCAGCCACTTGGCAGTGTGTGTCTGGCACAGCACACCGACGTGACACTCTGCTCGCTCTGCTCCAGAATGAGGAAGTGGAGCAGAGCAGCGTGTGACGTCATGGCTGGACCATGATGCATCAGGGCGGGCCGTAGCTTAAAGCTACAGTGCCTGCCCATTTAATTTGCCAGCCAGGAGAATAGGAGATCAGGACTGGGGACAGTGGGGAATATAAAGCAGCGAAGCGCTGCGCCTGCTGCCAGACCGTGCTGCCAGCGTGCTGGGGCGGCGGGCCCCACTAAAGCACCGGGCCCCATACATTAGTAAGGGCTGTAATGCCCTGATGGCGGCCCTGTCCAGGTACACCACTACACAGGAATATAGGAGATCCCGGAAAATACAATTGACAAATTCTTGGAATACTGCTGGGGCGTTGCAGAGGCCAAACGGCATAACTAGAAACTCATAGTGGCCGTCTCGAGTATTAAAGGCCGTCTTCCACTCGTCCCCGGAGCGGATACGAAGCAAGTTATAGGCGCCCCGAAGGTCGAGTTTAGTGAAGATAGGAGCCCCTCTGAGCCGGTCAAAGAGCTCCAGGATAAGAGGTAGTGGATACCTGTTCTTGATTGTGATGTTATTCAGTCCCCTGTAGTCAATGCAAGGTCGGAGAGAACCGTCCTTCTTGACGAAGAAAAATCCCGCTCCGGCAGGAGAGGATGATTTCCGGATGAACCCTCTAGACAAGTTCTTCTGAATATACTCCGACATGGCCTGAGTCTCTGCCGGGGACAACGGGTAGATCCTTCCCCTGGGCGGCGAGGAACCGGGAACAAGCTCGATCTGGCAATCATACGGGCGGTGCGGAGGAAGAACCTGAGCCTCCTTCTTATTGAAGACGTCAGCATAGCCCCAATAAGCCGAAGGTAGACCTGCGGGGGCAGATGTGGGTTGTGGGAGATTAACAGGACGAATTGGCTGCAGAATCTGACTCTGGCAGGAGGATCCCCAACCAAGGATAGGTTCATGGGACCTGAGCCAAGGCAACCCAAGCAACAGTGCATGTGAAAGGTTCGGTAGTACGTACAGGGCAATGCTCTCCCAATGAAGGGCCCCAATCTGTAGTACTATGTCTTCGGTCACCATAGTGACGGGCTCTTGCAGAGGTCTTCCATCCACCGATGCAATCAAACGTGGTCTGTCAAGGGAAATAACAGGAATCTGAAGTCTCCTGACAGTCTGGAGACTAATGAAGTTGCCTGCCGCACCCGAATCCACATAAGCCACCTCGGAGTAACGTCTCTGCTCCAGGTAAATCAAAACTGACAAAGTCAAGGGGGATGAGGAATCAGGAACTCCTAAAAAGGTCTCCCCTACCTGTCCTAGGGGAAGAAGTAGACCAGCGTCTCTGGAAGCCTCACGGGATCGTTCCTGGAAATGCAAATCTATGTGTGTGGCCAGGGAGATTAGATCCTCCAAGGAAGTTGGAGTATCTCGCCCCGCGAGCTCATCCTTAATCCTGCCTGACAGCCCATGCCAGAAAGCACCAACCAGAGCCTCATTATTCCATTCCAACTTGGAGGCTAGGATGTGGAAGCGGATGGCGTACTGAGCTACTGAAAGGGAACCTTGGCGAAGGTTGAAAAGGGACCCAGTCATGGAAGCCAGCCGTCCTGGCTCATCAAAAACCCTGCGAAGTCTCCAAAAAAGTTGACAATTGAGAGACAATGGGGTCATCCCTCTCCCACAGGGGATTCACCCAACCCAAGGCCTATCCCTCTATAAGACATACAATGAAAGCCACCTTTGCCTGGTCGGTGGGAAACTGCAGGGGCACAAGTTCAAAATGGATGCTGCACTGAGTCAAAAATCACCTGCACGGTTTGGGATCCCCAGAAAACTTAGGAGGCTTGCGCGGACGAGGCGGGAAATGTGGCAAGTACACAGAGGCACAGTCACAGGATGCTACCTGAACGGAAGCCGCAGAAACCATGGTACTAATGGGGTCCATGGCCTGGTTATTCAGTAATGCCTTCAGGAGGCGAGCTATAAGAGCGGACTCTCTGGACCGTGGAACAGATAGCCCTGGGGCGAGCTGACCTAGTGGTGACCGACCCCTATACAGGGATCGTCAGGGACAAGCCCAGGGATCTCTAATACCACAGTAGCAGATACCAAGAGGGGCGGCTCAGATAGCGGAAGAGACATGGAATAAGAGGGAAACGTAGAAGACTGACGAACACCAGCGCACAAGGGACGGACATACAGAACTGAGCGAAGGAGTATGGAAGTGCAGACCAGTGCGCAGGGTACGGATAAGCAGAGCAGGATACAGGAGTACAGACATGCAAAGCAGGGCAAAGGTATGGGCATGCAGAGCAAGACACAGCACAGATGTGCAGAGCAGGGTACAGGAGTACGGGTGTGCAGAGCAGGGTAAAGGAGTACGGCCGCGCAGGATAGCGCACAAGGTATGGAGATGCAGAGCAAAACACAGGAGCACAGACGTGCAGAGCAGGGTACAGGAGCACGGATGTGCACACAGAGAATAGACGCGGGCCTGGGTCGCAGAAGCAGGAGCTTGAACAATAACCAGGCACCACTGATAAGAGGAAGCAGGTTCATACACCCCACACCTTACCAGGATTGGCTGCTGGGATTTACAGGTTAGGACATCGGAGAGCATAAAGGACCTGGGAGGGGCGTGGCCTCCCAGGTCAGAGACCTGAGAACATACAGGACCTTGGAGGGGGCGTGACTGCACTCCAAGAGTACCAGGGTGCATGTGTCTGATCATGTAGCTTCCTGCAGTGCGGGGAGCACAGCAGGACCGAAGAACAAGACTGGAGGAGCGGGTATGGCAGCGGCAGCAGCGGAGGCATGGTAAGCAGCAGTAGTGATAACAGGAGGTACATGAGGCGAATAACACCATGTTTTGGTCCTTCAAGACATGCTGTACCTCTTAGCTGATATGGCCTGCAGCCACCGCGGTGGTGTATAAGCAGAATGCAGCTTTAAACAAATTAGTGCAGCTTCTGACAATCGCGCTGCAAAAGAAGGGGGGTGCAAGACTTATCACGGTCCTGTGCTCCTGAGCGTCCTGTGCCCCTGAAAGTCCTGGAAGGCCGCAGAAAATCTGCTGCTGGTGGCCTGATTTAAAAAACGGCGCATGTGTAAGGAGCGTCGGCGTGTGGGCGGGTTCCGCCGGAAATAGTCGAGCCTGGGGCGGGACATCCAGCCACAGCCTAGTACAGGCCGAAGCCGGGGACTAAAATTCCAGTGCCGGCCAGAGGACACAGGGGTGGCGCGCCGGGAATGCGGGTGTCGCGCACCAGAAGTGGCGCCAGGGCTTTAAGGGCGGAAAGCTGCACCCCACGGATGATGAGGACGCCTGCCATGCCAGGCCCTCGTGCTGATGGAGGATACTGCAGCCAAGGGAACGCCGCTACAAGAGCTCTCCCAGCCCCCCTTCTACCCATGCTCCCTGGCCTCCTGGAGCGCTTACTATGCAGATCGCCAAGGATAAAGGGGAGGGGGGCTGATTACAGGACGCTGCAGGCACCCTTAATCAGTCTTCCCCTATGGTGGATGAGGAGAGGGACGGTCCGCCTCATTCCATAACTTGGCATTGGTGATGCAGTGGGGGCCGCATGGACTACTCTTATGCCTCTGTACAGCCAAGGGTTTCTGTACCTTAGGTCAGGGCTGTGTCTGGCATAGTGTCCCAAGTTGCAGGAGAGGATACGTGGATACTCAACGTGCTCGCCTGTTGTTGGTTTGGGGAGATTGAAGCTTTTCAATAGGGTCAGTCGCCCCTATCTTGTCTTCACGGTAAAAAGAGAAAAAAAAGAAAAGTCTGAAGAAGAAAAACAGACATGTGTGCCTCCCACGGACACCAAGCATGAACTGGTCAGTTTAGGGCCAGCATGAGGGTGTATACTGCGGAGCATACACCCATGGTCCTGTGTCCCCCAATGAGGCAAAGGAGAAAGTGGAATAACAGGCGATCAAAAAGACGAACATAAACATTGTACCACTGAAAACGTCATCTTGTCCCACAAAAAAGCCGCCATACAGATCCATCAAAGGAAAAATAAAAAATTTATAGCTCTCAGAATAAAATAATGCAAATATTATTATTTTTCTACAAAATAGTTTTTACTGTATAAAAGCGCCAAAAAATAA
Organism: Oophaga sylvatica; assembly: GCA_033576555.1. Taxonomy (NCBI): domain Eukaryota; kingdom Metazoa; phylum Chordata; class Amphibia; order Anura; family Dendrobatidae; genus Oophaga; species Oophaga sylvatica. The sequence continues at coordinate 164,650,410 of JARQOD010000006.1, read as the reverse complement.
AAAAACGTTATCAATGAGGTATCGCTGTAATCGTACTGACCTGAAGAATAAAACTGCCTTATCAATTTCACCACACACGGAACAGTATAAATCCCCCCTAATCCCAAAAGAAATTCATGTATTGCTGGTTTTTGTTCATTCTGACTCCCAAAAATCGGGATAGAAAGCAGTCTTGTGGCCGAAAATAGTACCAATAAAAACGTCTACTCGTCCCGCAAAACACAAGACCTCACATGATTCAAAAATTATAGCTATCAAAAATTTGATGATGCAAAAACTACTTTTTTGTAATAAAAAGCGTCTTTTAGAATGTGACAGCAGCTAAACACAAAAACCCGCTATAACACCTCATTCACACCTCCTGATATTTCCGGTACCGGAGATGTCCATCCTTGTGGCACACATGTGGCATGCGTGTGCTGCATCAGTACCACAGTAAGCGCTGTTTCCCGATGCTGAACACGGCTCTCATCATTCCTCCCTCCTCTGCTGGCGATCGGTGTGAGCAGGGGAGAATAATGAGTTACATTTAAGTGAGTAAAGAGACAGCAGCTGGCGGTTGATGGGACTATTACTCCCGTCGGCCTACCTCTGCAGCTGCTATTAACAGTGAGCAGGAGCGGCTGATGGGGGTATTCATCAGCCGCTGCCTGCGCAATAAATAAATGAAAGAAAACAGCGCGTGTTCCCGTTTTTTCTATAACCAGCTAGGCAAAACTCACAGCTGGGGGCTGCAACCCTCAGCTGTCATATATTAAATAAATAATTTAAAAAAAAAGGCGTGGTGTCCCCCCATTATTGACAATCGGACTTTCTAAAGATCACAGCTGGGGGCTGGTTGTTGTGAACGTATTGGAGACTACTTCGGAGCTGAGGCTCACTCTGGTGGTTACTGAGGGTATTGAATCTATGTGGAACACCAAGAGTCCTACACCTGCAGCTGACGAGTGGTTGTCAGGTGATACTGAGCTGACCTCCCATGATCCTCGCCGGTGATCAATTGTTCTTCCTGGTCTAGGTTGGAATTCAGCTTGCTTTTCTGCTGTCTCCTGCTTGCATTCAGATAAGTCTCTTTCAGTTTTTTTTACTGTGGTTTGAATTCCTTGCTTTTTGCTGCATTGCTTTTTGTCTTCAGCCGGGTCCCCTTTTGGGGGCTTTGGCTGGTCTCCGTTCGTTTTTGTATTTGTTCATTTGCTCAGTTCTTGTGATATTTTACTGCTGGGTAGCTACGTGTCCACACCAGAGATCTGATATAGGTGGTCGAGACCGTGTGGTCTCAGTGTTTTTAGATTCAGAAGTGTTGGAGTTTTTCCTAGGGTTTTTCTGGGTTGCAGACCGTATTCTCTCCTGTGCTGTCCTATCTAGACAGTTTTGGGCCCCAGCGTTTGCTCAATCTATTTTCTATCTGTGTTCGTATTTTCATCTTGTCTAACCGCCATTATATGTTTGGGGGCTTCTTACTCTTTTGGGATCTACTCTGGGGCAGTTAGCTTTCCTCTTTCCATCTTCAGGGATAGCTATCTCTCCGGCTGTGCCGAGGCGTCTAGGACCACCGTAGGTACGCTCCACGGCTGCTTCTAGTTGTGCGGTTAGTTTAGGGGTCTGCAACCTATTAGTTTGCAACCTCTCTGGTGTTAGGCTGCCTATGCGGTTTTTTGCTCCTGCCTCCTCAGCTACCAAAACATAACAGAATCACCGGCCATACTGAAATTCTATGGTACTCAATAGAAGGGAAAAAATAATAAAAAGAAAAAAAAAAGTTGTCAGAAATTTTTTTTTTGTTTGTTACATTTTTCCCTCTTTTTTCTTTGGGGGCTGAGGAGGAATTTTTTCCCCAATGGAGGTCAAGCATTTGTCCGATCGTGTGGAGCAGCTTGCTGCTGAAGTTCGGAGTATTGCTATCTATCTTGCTGGGTTGCCAGCTGTGGAACCTAGGATCCCTCTGCCGGATTTATTTTTGGGGGATCGGTCTAAGTTTTTGAATTTTAAAAATAATTAAGTTGTTTTTTGCTTTGAAGCCTAAATCCTCGAGGAACACAGCGCCAACAGGTTCAAATTGTCATCTCCCTGTTGCGCGGTGACCCGGCCTTTTCCCTGATACCTGGGGATCCTGTTTTGAATGATGCTGATGTATTTTTTCAGGCTCTGGGGTTGTTGTACGATGAACCTAATGTTACTGATCAAGCTGAAAAAACATTGTTGGCATTGAATCAGGGTCATGAAGCCGCTGAGTTGTTTTGTTAGAAATTCAGAAAGTGGGCTCTCCTTACTAAATGGAATGATGATGCTCTGGCAGCTCTTTTTCAGAAGGGTCTGGCAGAGACTGTAAAGGATGTTATGGTGGGATTCCCTGTCCCCTCTGGTCTCAATTACTATGTCATTAGCTATTCAAGTTGACAGACGTCTGCGCGAGCGTAGAAATATGCGTGAGATTGTGATGCCTTGCGGGTCAGCCCCTGAGCCCATGCAGTGTGATGGAGTGACTTCTGGGGCACAGCGTCATGAATTTCGTAAGCGTAATAAGTTGTGCTACTATTGTGGGGACGCTTCTCATGCTATTTCCGTCTGCCCCAAGCGGGAAGACGTTTTGCGCGCTCAGTTGTTTAGGGTAGTGTTCAGACTAAATTTCTGTTGACCGTTTCCTTGATTTGCTCCATGTCCACATTTTCAGCTCAGGCTTTTGTTGATTCAGGGGCAGCTATAAATCTGATGGATTTTGATTTTGCCAAACGTTGTGGTTTTCCTATCATACCCCTGCGGAAGTCTATTCCTTTGCTGGACATTGATTTCTACCCCCTTGGCGGAGAATAAAACCCAGTTTTCTACCCAGGTGATAATGCGGGTTGACCAGGACCACCAAGAGAATTGCAAATTTTTGGTGTTACATAATTTACATGACATGGTTGTACTGGGTTTTCCTTGGTTACAGACTCACAATCCTGTTTTGGATTGGAAATCTGTGTCTGTGACCAGTTGGGGTTGTCAATGTGTTCGTGCTGACACTCCTGCTTTTTCTGCCCCCCCTCGCCCCCCCCGTCTCAAGATGTTTTTTCTGCTGTGTTTTGTGAGAGTAAGTCTACATCCTTACCTCCTCATATGAGTTATGATTGCGCTATTGACTTAGTACCCGGTTGTAAATTTCCCAAGGGTCGGCTCTTTAATTTATCTGTACCTGAGCATGAGGCTATGCGATCTTATATCAAAGAGTCTTTAGAGAAGGGTCATATCAGACCATCCTCTTCACCCTTGGGTGCCGGCTTTTTCTTTGTGGCCAAGAAGGATGGCTCATTGAGGCCGTGTATTGATTATCGTCTCCTGAATAAGATCACTGTTAAACATCAATATCCATTACCCTTGATTTCTGACCTATTTTCAAGAGTGAAGGGTGCTTGTTGGTTTACCAAACTTGACCTTAGGGGGCCGTATAATCTTATTCGCATCAAGCACGGAGATGAATGGAAGACTGCGTTTAATACCCCAGAGGGGCATTTTGAGTACCTAGTGAAGCCTTTTGGGCTCACTAGTGCCCCTTCCGTCTTCCAATCCTTTATGAACAATATTTTCCGGGATTTCGTGGATAAATTTCTGATCGTTTATTTGGACGATATCTTCATTTTTTCCAATGACTGGGATTCTCATGTGGAACATGTTCAGACTGTATTCCGGTTTTTGAGAGAAAACGCATTGTATGTGAAGGGATCAAAATGTCTTTTTGGCGTACAGAAGGTTTCATTTCTGGGATTCATTTCATCTCCGTCTGTTCAGGCCATTTGTGATTGGGTTCAACCCACTACATTGAAGACTCTTCAGAGATTTTTGGGTTTTGCTAATTTTTATCGTAAATTTATAGCTAATTTCTCTGTTATTGTGAAACCACTGACTGATTTGACCAAGAAGGGTTCTGATGTAGTGAATTGGTCTCCTGAGGCAGTTTCTGCGTTTCAGGAGCTTAAGCAGAGATTCACTTTTGCTCCTGTTCTGCGCCAACCTGATGTTTCTCTACCATTTCAGGTGGAGGTTGATGCTACGGAGATTGATGCAGGGTGCGTTTTGTCCCAAAGAGATCCGGAGACCTCTGAGTAACCCTTGTGCCTTTTTCTCTCTAAAATTTTCCCCAGCGGAACGTAACTATGATGTGGGTAATCGGGAGTTATTGGCCATGAAGTGGGCTTTTGAGGAGTGGAGACATTTGCTGGAAGGAGCTAAGCATCAGGTGGTGGTCCTCACGGATCATAAGAACCTGGTTTATCTTGAATCAGCCAAGCGACTTAATCCTAGACAGGCCAGGTGTGCCTTGTTTTTTCACACGTTTTAATTTTGTGGTCTCTTTTCTCCCGGGCACAAAGAATGTTAAGGCGGATGCCCTCTCGAGGAGTTTCTTCCTGGATTCTCCTGAGGTAACTGAGCCTGCTGTTATTCTGAAGGAGGGTGTGGTTCTTTCCGATATCTCGCCCAATTTGAGACTGGCTTTGGAGAAATTTCAGGAGGATAAACCTGAACGTTGCCCTGCTGGGAAACTGTTTGTTCCAGACCAGTGGAGGAAGAATGTGATGTCTGAGATTCATTGCTCCACGTTGGTTGGCCATCTTGGTATTTTTGGTACCAGAGATTTGGTGAGTCGGTCCTTTTGGTGGCCCACTTTGTCTTGTGACGTCAGGGACTTTGTGCAGTCCTGTGGAACTTGTTCTCGGTCCAAACCTTGCTCTCGCTCTAGTGGTTTGTTAATGCCATTGCCTGTGCCCAAGAGGCCATGGACCCATATCTCTATAGATTTTATTTCCGACCTCCCTGTCTCTCAGAGAATGACCGTTATTTGGGTGATCTGCGATAGGTTTTCCAAGATGATACATCTTGTGGCACTACCTAAGTTGCCATCCTCCTCTGAGTTGGTGCCCTTATTTTTTCAACAGGTGGTTCGGTTGCACGGCATTCCAGAGAACATTGTGTCTGACAGAAGAGTCCAGTTTGTGTCCAGATTTTGGAGGACATTTTGTTCCAAACTGAGAGTTCAGCTGTCTTTTTCCTCTGCGTTCCACACTCAGACCAATGGACAGACTGAGAGAACAAACCAGATCTTGGAGACTTATTTAAGATGTTTTGTATCTGCTGATCAAGATGACTGGGT
>JARQOD010000006.1:164625034-164645185 GCA_033576555.1 Oophaga sylvatica | reverse complement strand
TTATTCAGTATTACATTTTGACCTGTTTTATGCATTGTGCACCTTATTTTCTGATAGACAGACTCATTCAGTTACAACACTATTGAATGGCATGTTATGATATGTGTATTGAATTCAATGTTGTACATTCGTCTTCCTACTAGCGGTATCTAGGCTTTGCCTTTCCCCTTGTCATTATTGTATTTTAAAAATAATTTTGTTTAAAAAATTCCTTTTTGTGAAACTTGTTAATAAAATTTATATATGAATTCTTTAGAACTTGCTTCGTCTTCCATATTTTTTTGGGTATCCGTTAACCCCTTCACCCCCAAGGGTGGTTTGCATGTTAATGACCGGGCCAATTTTTACAATTCTGACCACTGTCTCTTTATGAGGTTATAACTCTGGAACGCTTCAACGGATCTTCGCGATTCTGAGATTGTTTTCTCGTGACATATTGTACTTCATGTTAGTGGTAAAATTTCTTCGATATAACTTGCGTTTATTTTTGAAAAAAATGCAAATATGGCGAAAATTTTTAAAATTTTGCAATTTTCAAACTTTGAATTTTTATTCCCTTAAGACAGAGAAATATATCACACAAAATAGTTAAGAAATAACATTTCCCACATGTCTACTTTACATCAGCACAATTTTGGAACCAAAATTTTTTTTTGTTAGGAAGTTATAAGGGTTAAAAGTTGACCAGCGATTTCTCATTTTTACAGCAAAATTTACAAAGCCATTTTTTTTAGGGACCACCTCACATTTGAAGTCACTTTGAGGGGTCTATATGGCAGAAAATACCCAAAAGTGACACCATTCTAAAAACTGCACCCCTCAAGGTACTCAAAACCACATTCAAGAAGTTTATTAACCCTTCAGGTGCTTCACAGTAACTAAAGCAACGTGGAAGGAAAAAATGAATATTTTACTTTTTAGCCACAAAAATTATCTTTTACAAACTTTTTTTTTTATTTTCACAAGGGTAAAAGGAGAAAATGGACAGATAAGGTTGTTATGCAATTTCTCCTGAGTACACCAATACCCCATATGTGGGGAAAACCACTGTTTGGGCACACGGCAGAGCTCGTAAGGGAAGGAGCGACGTTTGACTTTTTCAAACTAAAATTGGCTGGAATTTAGATTGGATGCCATGTCGCGTTTGGAGAGCCCCTGATGCGCCTAAACAGTGGAAACCCCCCACAAGTGACACCATTTTGGAAACTAGACCCCCTAAGGTACTTATCTAGATCTGTTGTGAGCACTTTGAACCCTCAAGTGTTTCACAAAAGTTTATAAAGCCTGGGTGTGAAAAAAAAAAAAAAAACAATTTTCCACAAAAATGATTTTTTAGTCCCAAATTTTTGAATTTTCCCAAGGAAATTGGACCCCAAAAGTTGTTGTCCAATTTGTCCTGAGTACGCTGATACCCCATATGTGGGGGGGGGGAAAACTGTTTGGGCGCACGGCAGGGCTTGGAAAGGAAGTAGTAACGTTTTGGAATGCAGACGTTAATGGGGGTCATGTTCCGTTTGCAGTGCCCCAGATGAGCCTAAACAGTGGAAACCCCCCACAAGTGACCCCATTTTGGAAACTAGACCCCCTAAGGAACTTATCTAGATCTTTGGTGAGCACTTTGAACCCCCAAGTGCTTCACACAAGTTTATAATGCCCGGGCATGAAAATAAAAAATCCTATTTTTTTCCCACAAAAATTATCTTTTAGTCACTAATTTTTTATTTTCCCAAGGGTAACAGGAGAAATTGGACCACATAAGTTGTTGTACAATTTGTCCTGAGTACGCTGATACCCAATATGTGGGGGGGAACCACTGTTTGGGCGCACGGCAGAGCTCGGAATGGAAGGAGCACCATTTGACTTTTTCCAACCAAAATTGGCTGGAATTGAGTTTGGATGCCATGTTGCATTTGGAGAGCCCCTGATGTGCCTAAACAGTGGAAACCCCCCACAAATGACCCCATTTGGGAAACTAGACCCCCTAAGGAACTTATCTAGATTTTTGATGAGCAATTTGAACCCCCAAGTGCTTCACACAAGTTTATAACGTAGAGCCGTAAAATTTAAAAATCATATTTTTTCCACAAAAATGATCTTTTCACCCCAATTTTTATTTTTCCAAGGGTAACAAGACTCCAAAAGTTATTGTGCAATTTGTCCTGAGTGCGCTGATACCCCATATGTGGGGTAAACCACTGTTTGGGTGCATGGCAGAGTTTGGAAGGGAAGGAGCGCCGTCTGACTTTTTCAACGCAAAATTGGCTGGACGCCATGTCGTGTTTGGAGAGCTCCTGATCTGCCTAAACAGTGGAAACCCCCATAAATGACACCATTTTGGAAACTAGACCCCTCAAGGAACTTATCTAGATGTGTGGTGAGAACTTTGAACCCCCAGGTGTTTCACTAAAGTTTATAACGTACAGCCGTAAAATAAAAAATCTTTTTTTTTTTTTACAAAAATGATTTTTTCGCCCCCAATATTTTATTTTCACAAGGGTAACAGAAGAAATTGGAACCCTAAAGTTGTTGTCCATCTTGTCCTGAGTACACTGATACCCAATATGTGGGCGAAAACTACTGTATGGGCACACGTCGGGGCTCGGAAGGGAAGTAGTGACGTTTTGGATTGCAGACTTTGATGGAATGGTCTGGGGGCGTCATGTCACATTTGGAGAGCCCCTGATGCACCTAAACAGTGGAAACCCCCCACAAGTGACCCCATTTTGGCAAATAGACCCCACAAGGAACTTATCTAGATGTGTGGTGAGCACTTTGAACCCCGAAGTGCTTCACAGAAGTTTATAACGCACAGCCGTAAAAATAAAAAATCCTTTTTTTTTTACAAAAATGATTTTTTCGCCCCCAATATTTTATTTTCACAAGGGTAACAGGAGAAATTGGACCCCAAAAGTTGTTGTCCAATTTGTCCTGAGTACGCTGATACCCAATATGTGGGAGAAAACTACTGTATGGGCGCACGTCAGGGCTCGGAAGGGAAGTAGTGACGTTTTGGATTGCAGACTTTGATGGAATGGTCTGGGTGCGTCATGTCGCATTTGGAGAGCCCCTGATGCGCCTAAACAGTGGAAACCCCCCACAAGTGACCCCATTTTGGAAAATAGACACCACAAGGAACTTATCTAGATGTGTGGTGAGCACTTTGAACCCCGAAGTGCTTCACAGAAGTTTATAACGCACAGCCGTAAAAATAAAAAATCTTTTTTTTTTTTTTTTTGCAAAAATGATTTTTTCGCCCCAATATTTTATTTTTACAAGGGTAACAGGAGAAATTGGACCCCAAAAGTTGTTGCCCAATTTGTCCTGAGTACGCTGATACCCAATATGTGGAGAAAACTACTGTATGGGCGCACGTCAGGGCTCGGAAGGGAAGTAGTGACGTTTTGGATTGCAGACTTTGATGGAATGGTCTGGGGGCGTCATGTCGCATTTGGAGAGCCCCTGATGCACCTAAACAGTGGAAATCCCCAACAAGTGACCCCATTTTGGAAAATAGACCCCACAAGGAACTTATCTAGGTGTGTGGTGAGCGCTATGAAGCCCCAAGTACTTCACAGAAGTTTATAATGTACAGCCGTAAAAACAAAAAAATAATTTTTTTTGTACAAAAATGATATTTTCGCCCCCAGTTTTTTATTTTCCCAAGGGTAACAGAAGAAATAGGACAAATTGCACAATAACTCTTGGGGTCCAGAGTACGCTGATACCCCATATGTGGGGATAAACTACTGTTTGGACGCATGGCAGAGCTCAGAAGTGAAGGAGCACCGTTTGACTTTTTCAACGCAGAATTGGCTGGAATTGAGATCAGACGCCATGTCACATTTGGAGAGCCCCTGATGTGCCTAAACAGCGGAAACCCCCCAATTCTAACTCCAACCCTAACCCCAACACACCCCTAACCCTAGTCCCAACCCTAACCACAAACCTAACCCTAACACACCCCTAATCCCAACCCTAACCCTAATCCTAACTTTAGCGCCAACCCTAACCCTAGCCGCAACCCTAACCCTAACCCTAATGGGAAAATGGAAATAAATACATTTTTTTAATTTTATTATTTTTCCCTAACTAAGGGGGTGATAAAGGGGGTTTGATTTACTATTTATAGCGGGTTTTTATGATTGGCAGCTGTCACGCTAAAAGACGCTTTTTATTGCAAAAATAGTTTTTTGCATCGCCACATTTTGAGAGCTATAATTTTTGCATATTTTGGCCCACAGAGTCATGTGAGGTCTTATTTTTTGCGGTACGAGTTGACGTTTTTATTTGTACCATTTTTGAGCAGGTGACATTTTTTGATCGCTTTTTATTTCGATTTTTGGGAGGTTAGAATGAACAAAAATCAGCAATTCATGAATTTCTTTTGGGGGAGGCGTTTTTATTGTTCCGCGTGTGGTAAAATTGATAAAGCAGTTTTATATCTTCGGGTCAGTACGATTATGGCGATACCTCATTTATATCATTTTTTTATGTTTTGGCGATTTTATAGAATAAAAACAATTTTATTAAAAAATAATTATTTTTGCATCGCTTTATTCTGCGAGCTATAACTTTTTTATTTTTTCGCTGATGATGCTGTATGGCGGCTCGTTTTTTGCGGGACAAGATGACGTTTTCAGCGGTACCATGTTTATTTATATCGGTCTTTTTGATCGCGCGTTATTCCACTTTTTGTTCAGCGGTATGATGATAAAGCATTGAGTTTTTGCTTTTTTTTTTTTTTTAAGGGGTTCACTAAAGGGGTTAACTAGTGGGACAGTTTTATAGGGGAGGTCGTTACGGACGCGGCGATACCAAATATGTGTACTTTTATTGTTTTGGTTTTTTTATTTACAGGAAAAAATGAATTTATTGGGGAATTTTTTTTTTTTTTTATTTATTTTGGATTTTTTTTTATAACATGTTTATTTTTATTTTTTTAACTTTTTTACTTTGTCCCAGGGTGGGACATCACTGTATTTTATCAAATCGCTGGTGTGACAGTGTGCACAGCACACTGTCACACCAGCGATCGCTCAGGCAGTGCAGCAGGCTTCTCAGTGCCTGCTCTCAGCAGGCACTGAGGAAGCCGCCTCCCTCCAGGACCCCGGCGCCATCTTGGATCCGGGTCCTGGGAGGGAGGAAGCCCTCAGAACAGCGCGATCAAATCGCGCTGGTCTGAGGGTCTCAGGGGGGCGCGCAGGGAGCCCCCACCCTGCGCGATCCTTCCCTGTGCCCCCAGTACACCGCGATCATGTTTGATCGCGGTGTGCTAGGGGTTAATGTGCCGGGAGCGGTCCGTGACCGCTCCTGACACACAGTCACGGGTGTCAGCTGTGATAATCAGCTGACACCCGGCGGCGATTAGCTGCGCTCCCCTCAGGAGCGCAGCTGATCGCCTATGACGTACTATCCCGTCCATGGGCAGAATGGCACGGGTTTTATGGACGGGATAGTACGTCTAATGTCAGAGAGGGGTTAATAATGGCGATCGCAACACTGGGGTCGGTAAAAACCGACCTAAATCATGTTCTCTGGGGTCTAGGCTACCCGTGGTAGCCAAGACCCCAAAGAAATTCCAACTCTGGGATGCGCTATACACTTATTTTTCAGTGCCGCCAAAAAAGCGGCACTGAGGCATAAGTACCCTTAACTGCCGCTGATAAAAGGCGTATCGGCCGTTAAGGGGTTAAAAAAATAAAAAAAATGACTATTTTAACATGGCCAGCAATGAGTCCTGTCCTCAATCCGATTGAAAATCTTTGGAGTGAGCTGAAATCTGCCATTTGGAAAAAGAACCCTTGCTAACATTCAAGAGCTTGAACAAACAGCAAAGGAAGACTGGGAGAAAATACCAGCTGAGAATTGTAAGAAGCTTGGCTACAAGAAACGTGTAGAGGCTGTCATCAATGTCAAAGAGTGTGCAACCAAGTTAGGGATGATTTTATTGCTGCACATGCTGTTTATTCTGTTTCTTTTATGAAACTGCAACATGTAAGTTAAAAAACAATGTTTTATTATTGTACTAGCTGAAGAGCCCGGCATTGCCAGGGCTTAGTAACTAACTGTAGTTAAATATAACAAATTATAATGATTATATTGCATATAAAAACATTTCGCATCATATATTCAACACTACAGATTTGCAATACAAATTAACTAAACGATTACCCAAGTATTAATAGTATTTTATTTTCAACTCATTCAAGAGCCTTTTGATAAACAACATTTTTGGTTTTTGCTTTCGGTGCAAAAATGAACAGAATTTTGGCAGTTCCAACTCTTTAACACGCCACGTAAAAATGACCATGAGAAAAGCATGGAAATTGCAAATCGATCCCTACTACTTTCAAAGACTGTCCCTTAAGCCTTGTTAATGGACATTGCAAATGCCGGTCGAAGTGGAAACTGGAGGCGTTGAAAATCAAAAGGCAAATTAGATGGAATGAGTGGAATTATTGGAATGAAAATGTCCTCTCCTTTGCCACATCCTGTTGCTGAGCTGTGCATCTAATCCTATCCTGTGCGATACCGACTGCTGAGCTGTGTATCTAATCCTATCCTGTGTGATACCGTCTTCTGAGCTGTCTATCTAATTCTGTCCTGTGGAATCCCATCTGCTGAGCCGTGTATCTAATCCTAACCTGTGTGATACAGTCTGCTGAGCTGTGTATCTAATCCTATCCTGTGTGATACTCTCTCCTGATCCGTGTACCTAATCCTATCCTGTGTGATACTGTCTCCTGAGCTGTGTATCTAATCCTATCCTGTGATACTCTCTCCTGATCTGTGTATCTAATCCTATGTTACTGTCTGCTGAGCTGTGTATCTAATCCTATCCTGTGTGTTACTGTATGCTGAGTCGTGTATCTAATCCTACCCTGTGTGATACAGTATGCTGAGCCGTGTATATAATTCTGTCCTGTGTGATCCCGTCTGCTGAGCCGTGTATTTATTCCTATCCTGTGTGATACAGTCTGCTGACCTGTGTATCTAATCCTATCCTATTTCCAGCTTTACAGAAGTACGATATCACCATAGAAATGAGACGAATAATAGGCCTCAGCTACCTCAACTGTCTACAAGGAAAACTGTTGCTCATAGCAACCAATCACAGCTCAGCTTCATTTAAACAGCTCTGATGAAATGAAAGATGCTTAGTGAATGGGTGGGGCTATGTGGAGTGGGCGTGGCTGACACACACACACACATATATATATATATATATATATATATATATACATACACACACACCGTATATACTCGAGTATAAGCCGACCCGAGTATAAGCCGAGGCCCCTAATTTTGCCTCGGAAAACTGGGTAAGCTTATTAACTCGAGTATAAGCCGGGTGTATAAACTGCCGTCCTGCTGTGCTCCCCCCGTCCTGCTCCGTGCTCCCCCCTCCTACTCAGTCCTCCTCTGTGCTCCCCCCTCCTGCTCCGTGCTCCTCTGTGCTTTCCATCCTCCCCCTCATTCTGCTCCGTGCTCTCCATCCTCCCCCGCGTCCTGCTCCGTGCTCCTGTCTCTCAGTCCTCTCCCTCGTCCTGCTCCGTGCTCCTCTGTGCTCTCCATCCTCCCCGTCCTGCTTTGCGCTCCTCTGTGCCCTCCATCCTCCCCCCTGTCCTGCTCCGTGCTCCTTTGTGCTTTCCATCCTCCCCCTTGTCCTGCTCCATGCTCTCCATCCTCCCCGTCCTGCTCCGTGCTCCTCTGTCTCTCCGTCTTCCCCCCGTCCTGCTCCGTGCTCCTCTGTGCCCTCCATCCTCCCCCCATCCTGCTCCGTGCTCCTCTGTGCCCTCCATCCTCCCCCCGTCCTGCTCCGTGCTCCTGTGCTTTTCATCCTCCCCCCGTCCTGCTCCGTGCTCCTTTGTGCTCTCCATCCTCCCCCCGTCCTGCTCCGTGCTCCTCTGTGCTCTCCATCCTCCCCCTCGTCCTGCTCCATGCTCCTCTGTGCTTTCCATCCTCCCACTCGTCCTGCTCCGTGATCCTCTGTGCTCTCCATCCTCCCCCGTCCTGCTCCGTGCTCCTCTGTGCTTTCCATCCTCCCCCTCGTCCTGCTCCGTGCTCTCCATCCTCCCCCCATCCTGCTCCGTGCTCCTCTGTGCTCTTTGTCCTCCCCCTCGTCCTGCTCCGTGCTCACCATCCTCCCCCGTCCTGCTCCGTGCTCTCCATCCTCCCCCTCGTCCTGATCCGTGCTCTCCATCCTCCCCCCGTCCTGCTCCGTGCTCCTCTGTGCTCTTTGTCCTCCCCCTCATCCTGCTCCGTGCTCACCATTCTCCCCCCGTCCTGCTCCGTGCTCCTCTGTGCTCTCCATCCTCCCCCTCGTCCTGATCCGTGCTCCTCTGTGCTCTCCATCCTCCCCCTCGTCCTGATCCGTGCTCTCCATCCTCCCCCCGTCCTGCTCCGTGCTCCTCTGTGCTTTCCATCCTCCACCTCGTACAGCTCCGTGCTCTCCATCCTCCCCCCGTCCTGCTCCGTGCTCCTCTGTGCTTTCCATCCTCCCCCTCGTCCTGCTCCGTGCTCTCCATCCTCCCCCAGTCCTGCTCCGTGCTCCTTGTCCTCCTCCATGCTCCCCCCCATCCACCTCCATCATACTCACCCTCCCCGTGCCATCGCTGAACGTCCCGGCAATCCTGCGTTGTACCCGGCTTCCTGCAGTTCTCCTGTGCTGAGCGGTGATGTAATACCGCTCATTAAGGCCATGAATATGGATGCCAAGCCTATGGGAGTGGCATCCCGTCCATATTCATAGCCTTAATGAGCGGTATTACGTCACCGCTCAAGCACAGGAGAGCTGCAGGAAGCCGGGTACAACGGAGGATTGCCGGGACATTCAGCGATGGCACGGGAAGGGTGAGTATGATGTCCCAGCCACAGGCTCCTGCCGCGGCACCCCCCCCCCGCTGGTTTCAGCCCAATGACTCATGTATAAGCAGAGGGGGCATTTTCAGCACAAAAAAAGGTGCTGAAAATCTTGGCTTATACACTAGTATATACGGTATATATATATATATATTATGGTACACCAAAGGGGGTCTTGATGGATGGGAGATATATTTCTCCTAGCAGACCCACCAAAGGGGGTCTTGATGACAGTTGTGCACATCGGTCTATCATCCCCAAACAGACGGTTTAGTAGAAAGGTTCAATAAAACCCTGAAAAATATGTTGAAAAAAGCAGTCTCTAAAGATGGTAAGGACTGGGATCTCTTGTTGCCATACCTGATGTTTGCAGTGCGGGAGGTGCCCCAGGCATCTACGGGGTTCTCGCCCTTTGAACTATTATATGGCAGACATCCCCGTGGCTTACTCGATATAGCTAAAGAGGCCTGGGAAAACCAACCAACTCCCCACAAAAGTGTGACAGAACATGTGGCCAAAATGCAAGAGAGAATGGAGACAGTCCTACCATTAGTCCGAGAACATATGGAAGCAGCACAAAGGTCACAGAGGCAGGTCTATAACCGGGAGGCACGGGTAAGGTCCTTTAACCCTGGGGATCGGGTGTTAGTATTTGTGCCTACAGTGGATAGTAAGTTCCTTGCAAGGTGGCAGGCACCCTACGAGATTATGGAGAAGGTGGGTCCCGTAAACTATAAAGTACACCAACCAGGGCGAAGAAAGCCAGAACAGGTATACCATGTGAATCTGCTCAAACCATGGAAAGACAGAGACCCTCTTGGTGAGGATTGTCCACGGCCTGCATGTCCAGTAGAGAGGGCTCCCTTGCCTCAGGAGAAAGCAAGAGAAGTCCTCTCCGCCGTCAAAATAGCAGACACTTTGTCTCCTAGACAAGTTCATGAGGTCCGAGAATTTATTAGCCGAAATACCGATGTTTTTTCAGAGCTCCCTGGCCGTACCTCCTTAATCCAACATGACATTGTCACGGAGCAGCAGGCCAAGGTCCGATTAAAGCCATATCGGGTGCCTGAGGCCCGGCGACAAGCCATATCGGAAGAGGTAAAGAAGATGCTGCAGTTAGGGGTTATTGAAGAGTCCCAGAGTGAGTGGGCCAGCCCAATAGTCCTTATACCAAAACCAGATGGGACACTAAGGTTCTGTAATGACTTCAGAAAACTGAATGAAATTTCTAAGTTTGACGCCTACCCCATGCCCCGGGTCGATGAGTTAATAGAGCGGTTTGGGCAGGCCCGGCATTTTTCAGTCATTGACCTCACAAAAGGGTATTGGCAGGTGCCCCTAACAAAAGCAGCGAGAGAGAAAACGGTTTTTGTAACACCCGAGGGACTGTTCCAGTATATAGTCCTATCCTTCGGGTTGCATGGCGCTCCAGCGACATTCCAGAGGTTAATGGACGTTGTTCTTCGTCCTCATCGCCGATATGCCGCGGCCTATCTGGACGATATTGTGGTGTACAGTACAGACTGGGAAAGTCACTTAGCCAAGGTACAGACGGTGATAGATTCTCTGAGACAAGCAGGGCTAACTGCCAACCCAAAAAAGTGTTCCATAGGGTTGGAGGAAGCTGGGGTATGTGATTGAGAGAGGAGTTATCAAACCCCAAATAAACAAAGTGGAGGCAATCCAAAACTGGCCCCGTCCCCTCACCACAAAACAAGTGAAAGGGTTTTTGGGGTTAGTGGGATACTACTGGCGGTTTATTCCCAATTTTGCAACCCTGTCGGCGCCGTTAACTGACTGCATAAAAGGGAGGAAGTCAGTAATGGTGCGATGGAATGATCAGCTTGAAGAAGCGTTTGTAAAACTAAAAGGGGCACTGTGTGGGTCACCAGTTCTGATCACACCCGACTTCAAAAGAGAATTCATTGTCCAGACTGATGCGTCAGAGGTAGGTCTGGGTGCCGTGTTGTCTCAGGAGGTTACTGAGGAGGAGCATCCCATTAAGTTTCCTGAGTCGAAAGCTTACTCCAGCTGAAACCAGATACAGCATTGTAGAGAGAGAGTGCCTGGCCATCAAGTGGGCACTGGAGTCATTGCGCTACTATCTGTTGGGGAGAACGTTTCGGTTGGTAACTGATCATTCCCCTCTGACTTGGATGAGTCAAGCCAAAGAGAGAAATGCACGAGTCACCAGGTGGTTTCTGTCTCTGCAAAATTTCAAATTTTCAGTAGAACATCGGGCAGGCAAATTACAGGGGAACGCAGATGCACTGTCCAGAGTTCACTGTATGTCATGTGTCCACCCTCCTAAGGTTGAACAAAGGGGGGAGGTATGTGGTACACCAAAGGGGGTCTTGATGGATGGGAGATATATTTCTCCTAGCAGACTGGAGTTTGGTCAGGATTTTCCCTGATCTCAAGGACCTGTGATGAGGTCATAGTCACGTGATCAGGTCAGCTGATGTGTACCTCACCTGAGGGCGTGGACTAGGCCTATAAAACAAGGAGCTGTTGTAGTTGGTGGGTGTGGAAGGAAGGAGTTTGGCTGGAGTCAGCCTGGAAGATTGTTTTTGTTACAGTGTGTACCAGGAAGCGAGTACCAGACCACCCGGAATGGCACCTGGCGGTCTCTGCTGCCCTGCAGTCGCTTAGTCAAGCCCGTCCCAAGCAAGGGTGAGTCTGGGACCAGTGGTTTCCAAACGGGAGTGATTTATGTTCTGCTTTGATTTTGTTATCTGGACTTTTTGTTGAACCCGTTATTAAAACCACTGAACTTTGAACTAAAAGCCTGTGTGTATGCCTCATTACTGCGGCCCGGCCCCTGCCTACCAGAGCGGATCCCTACAATATATATATATATGTATATATATATATATATATATATATATATATATATATATACACAGTACAGACCAAAAGTTTGGACACAACTTCTCATTCAGAGATTTTTCTGTATTTTCTATGAAAATTGTAGAATCACACTTAAGGCATCAAAACTATGAAGTAACACATGTGGAATTATCCAATACACTTTACAAAAAAGTGTGAAACTGAAAATATGTCTTATATTCTAGGTTCTTCAAAGTAGCCACTTTTTGCTTTGATTTCTGCTTTGCGCGCAGAAAAGGTGAACGGATGGACTCTACATGCCTGGTTCCCACTGTGAAGCATGGAGGAGGTGGTGTGATGGTGTGGGGGTGCTTTGCTGGTGACACTGTTTGGGATTTATTCAAAATTGAAGGCATACTGAACCAGCATGGCTACCACAGCATCTTGCAGCGGCATGCTATTCCATCCGGTTTGTGTTTAGTTGGACCATCATTTATTTTTCAACAGTACAATGACCCCAAACACACCTCCAGACTGTGTAAGGCCTATTTGACCAAGAAGGAGAGTGATGGGGTGCTACGCCAGATGACCTGGCCTCCACAGTCACCAGACCTGAACCCAATCGAGATGGTTTGGGGTGAGCTAGACCGCTCACCGCTTCCATTTTGAATAAATCCCCAACAGTGTCACCAGCAAAGCACCCCCACACCATCACACCACCTCCTCCATGCTTCACGGTGGGAACTAAGCATGTAGAGTCCATCCCTTCACCTTTTCTGCGTGCAAAGCAGTAATCAAAGCAAAAGGTGGCTACTTTGAAGAACCAAGAATATAAGACATATTTTCAGTTGTTTCACACTTTTTTTGTAAAGTGTAATGTATAATTCCACATGTGTTAATTCATAGTTTTGATGCCTTCAGTGTGATTCTACAATTTTCATAGTCATGAAAATACAGAAAAATCTTTGAAGGAGAAGGTGTGTCCAAACTTTTGATCTGGACTGTATATATCTAGCTGAAGAACCCGGCGTTGCCCGGGCATAGTAACTAACTGTGTTAGTTATAACAAATAATGATTATATTGCACATAAAAACAATTTACATCATATATTCAACACTACAAATTTGCAACACAAATTAATTAAATGATTACCCAAATATTGATAATTTATTTTAAACTCATTCAAGAGCCTTTTGATAAACATTTTTGGTTTTTCCTTTCGGTAAAAAGATGAACAGATTTTTGGCAGTTCCAACTCTTGTTCATGAGAAAAGCATGAGATTGCAAATCGATCCCTACTACTTTCAAGGACTGTCCCTGAGCCTTGTTAATGGACATGGCAAATGCCAGTCGAACTGGAAACAGGAGGAGTTTAAAATCAAAAGGCAAATCAGATGGAATTAGTGGAATTCTTGGAATGAAAATGTCCTCTCCTTTGGCACATCCTGTCAAAATGGTTGCTTCAATTAGGCTAGGTTCACATTGGATTAGGGGCATCCGTTTAACGGATCCGTTAAACAGATGCACTAACGCTGATGTCATTTTTTACATCTTTTTAACCCCTAGCGCTAATGTATGCGCTAATGCATGGTAGCATTTTGTTATACAAAAGACCAATACAGGTCTATGCACAGCGAAAGCGTCTGTGCGTTAGATCTAACGCACCCTAAAACACTGCAGACCGCGTTCGAGGGTGCATCACAAAGTAACACATCATCGCTAACGCATGACGAATTTGGCATGCGTTAAGGATGCGTTACTATAATAGCGGCCAATGGGTGCGTTAACGCATCCGTTACATAGTGTTAGTGCCGCTATGTCAACAGCTGGCTTGAGAACAGTCCAGTAGAAACATCAGCTGTCATGTGGACCCTTATGTTTGTGTTCAGCAATATTTTCTTCACTTGTCTCCAAAAGTATGATGCTTTTAGGCAGGCATTAGGTTCATCTGCAGGGGTTGATCTTAGTATAACGGGTAGTGTTTGTCGAAAGTCACCTGCCAAAACAACCACACCTCCCATGATAGAAATGTTTCCACGCAAGTCTTGCAGCAGTCTGTCCACTGTTTCCAGAGCCCTCTTGTGTGACATCGTGCATTCATCCCAAATGATGGCACTGCACTTTTGAAGCAGTTTGGCTTGTCCTGATCCTTTGGCAATGTTACAAACTGGGCTGTCACTATGAGACAGGTTAAGTGGTAGCTTGAATGTCGAATGTGCCGTCCTACCACCAGTTAAAAGTGTAGCTGCAATTCCAGAAGATGCCACTGCAAGTGCAATCTTTCGCTGTTGCTGAAAATTTGCTAGGAGCAAGTTGATTCAAAAAGTCTTTCCTGTTCCACCTGGAGTATCTAGGAACACGATCACACTTTTGTTAGTTGCAGTGAAACTTAAAATTTGGTTGTAGGCTTTTCTTTGGTCTGGTACCAACAGTGGATTATTGTGAGAGACAAATGCTGTCAGTTTATCAATGCTGTAGTTTATTTCTCTGAATATCTCCCTGCACATTTGGTTAGCTTCCTGATTTCTTGTTGGAGTTGGTAAGCCAAATAGGTGTAATGCTTTTCCAGACATTTCCATACAGTGGTCCTCAAGGAGAATTAAACTTTTGTTGAAAATGTATTCAGTGAAGTTGATAAGTTGCTGAGGATTTTCCTTTTTAAACTGCATGAGGATGTCCTCACTGAGATCAGTTTTGATCTTTGTCCAAATGTCAAGGAGATTTGAAATATTACAGTTTGTTAGAAGAATAGCAAAGAGTTGTCTTAGTCGCTTTGGGGTTTGTGTGGCTGCTGCTTCACTGAGAGTCATGTCCCAGTGTGCGTCATTTTCCAGAAGTCCTCGTCTTTGGCAAGCTTCCCTGAATGTTTCACAAACAAGGGCTTCGAAAGTCTTCAAGTCAGAAAATGATGTTGGACCCATGACAACATTAAGTAACATACGCAGGTAGAAGCACTCTGCATATGACGGATGAATAGTGTAGAGGCGACCAAGAGTATCATTTGCTTTGACACATGGATGGCCTTCAACATCAAGCCCGTTTCCTCCGTTCCAGTGTTTTTCTGGATGCGTTCCAAGTGCAGTACTATGGTAGATCACAGTAGAGTATTGTTTTTGCACATTTTTCTTGTTGACCAAGTTCAAAAAATGGCAAGCGGTGGTCTTAGGTGGTGTTTAAAGCTGCTGGATGAGGTTTGCTGGGTCAAAGTAAATCCTCTGTCCATGTTCCAAGTGAACACTGAGTTGCATAACTGGTGGGTAGCGCTCATGAATGGAGAACCCTAGCATTTTCCGAACAGCTACATTGCTGCTGATGTACCTGCCCATCTGGAATGCCTATACTTCATCAATAGGTTCATTTTTCTGGAGTTCAAACACTGCTTGATCACATCCTTTAAAGACATATTTGCATATGTACTTGATTGATTTCACAAAGTGGCAAGATTAAACGTTTATGTGGGCCTGGAAAACTTTTGAGAGCAGAGGATTGTAAGGTACCACCCACTTGTCAATTTCTATCTCTTGGGCTGAAGATCCAACCCGCATTTTGAGCTTTCCTATAAAACCACCATCCTCTCGGTAGACTGGATATCCATCTTGTACAGTTTGTGTTTCTTGGACCAGGTTTCGTGGGTAATTCAATGAACACCTGCCATCAATCAGGCAGGGAGAATTCTTGTTGAGATTCCCACAGGGACCATGTTCTTTGTGATGATGTCAAACAGCAACGGGTCATTTTCAGGGTCTGGCAATTCCTGCACTGATAATATTGTCAATTCAGTGGGTTGTATTTTTGTTTCAGCCAAATGAAGATATGGGCATGAGGAAGGCCTCTTTTTCCCATTCAACTGAATACATCCAGCACTGTGTCTCACCAAAAACGTGTGCTTTTGTAATCAGATGAACCATTTGTGCAAGTATTCTTTTGAAAACTTGTGCAATGATATCATGGCGATGGACAGTTTTCTGGCCTGGTAAAAGGTGCTCTCTGATTTCCTCCCAATGAGAATTGCAAGTAAAGGTAATGAAAAGATCTGGACGGCCAAACTTTCTTACGTAAGTCATTGTGTTACACCCGGTCCCAGTTCTGGCCCCTCATCCGCTCCTGCTGCCGAGGCTGCCTCTGTACCTCTGCGAAGTCCCTGTCAAGATCTTTGCTCTCTGTCTGTCCCTCAGCGTCCAGCTGCTTCTCTCTCCTCTACTTCCTGGCATGCTGCCAGCAGGCCTCCAGGGAGAATGCTTAGGATGCGAGCGCGCGTCCATCTGGTCTCTTAAAGGGACAGCGCACATTTTTAAAAAAATATCAATTAACCAATGGCAGCACACTGATTACTATTTCTGGCCACTCCACCATAGGGGGCGTGCCGGAGCAACGAGTATCTACTCTTGCTAAACCCGGTTCTGTCCTTGCTCTGTCTGCACCGTTATAGCATTCTGTTTGGCTCTCTGCTTATACTGTTTGTTTCCGCAGAATATCAGTGACCAGTTGTTAGGCTATCCTAGACGACATCTGTACCTATACACTCAAGTCTCATCCCGTTCCGCCACTCAACATCTAAACCTGTGGACAAAGCTAAAGTTGCTGGAGCCAGCTTCCTACCGTCTACCCGGAACCTCACTACCCTCGCCAGAGCCAGCTTCACCTCATATACCCGGTGTCCGCCGGTCTGCTCCACTATATCTGTTTACCCGTTTGTCCCGCTTGGACAGCTGCCACGAGTCCGGGGTCTAACTGGAGGTAGCACCTGTGTCCCCCAGGTATTCCATTCTGGTTCTGCTCGAGGGACCTTACTACGGATGCCTGGGGCTCACTAGTTACGCCTCCTTTGGAGCCCCCTGGACCGAGGCCTCGAGGTTCGACTCAAAAAATAAAGAATGAATGTGAACTTCATCATCTGTGCTTCCATTCGTTACACATTGCTTCGGCCATGGAACCCGCTGGATGCCAGAGACCTGCGACGGTGGAGCTTTTCCAAGAGGTGACCCGTCTAAAAGATCAACAGGATAAGATCACGACTTATCTTCACAGCTTATCTACTCGCATGGACTCTCTGCTGTCCCCGACTGCAAACGACTCGTCTACCGGCTCCCAGGTACCCGCCTGCACGGCAGGTAGAGGTCCTCGCCTGGCTGCTCCCATCCGCTTCCATGGCGATCCCACTCAGTGTCGGGGTTTCATCAATCAGTGCACGCTGCACTTCGAAATCCTGGGGCATACGTTTGCTTCCAACAGAGCCAAAGTGGGCTTTATAATGTCACACCTTGTCGGAGAGGCCCTTGCCTGGCTGAACCCTCTATGGGGGACCCCCTGGTTAATGATCTCCAGTCTTTTCTAGAAGCGTTGTGCAGGACCTTCAATGAACCTGGTCGTGTTACGTCGACAGCTTCCACCCTGCTCTGCCTACGTCAAGGAACGCTCACGGTGGCTCAGTATGCTGTTCAGTTCCGCACTCTCTCGTCCGAATTATCCTGGAACAAAGAGTCCTTGCTGTCTACCTTCTGCGATGGGTTGTCGGGAAGATTCAAGGATGAGCTGACGGGACAGGCCCACTACCTTGGATGATCTGATATCCCTCGCTACCCGAATAGATCTACGTTTTCAGGAACGTTCCAAGGAGATCAAATGGGACAAGAGGTTCCACCTGGGCTCTACTTTTAAGTCGGCTACCTTGTCTTCCTCCCCTGAAGCCATGGATGTTGATCATGTAAGCTTGGCCAGTGGCCACCAGGAGACACGCTGCAAAGAAGGAAGTTGCCTCTACTGTGGTAGTCTTGAGCACCTGATTCGTACCTGTCCTAAGAGGTCGGAAAACTTCAGTGCCTTGGTTCGGTTGGAGAGGTCACCCTAGGTAGAGAACATCCCTCTACATCAGTGGTTCTCAACCTTTCTAATGCCGTGACCCCGCAATACAGTTCCTCATCTTGCGGTGACCCCCAAACCAAAAAATAATTACAAGTCCTCCATACAATATTATGGGCACCACATAGTCCTCCAGACAGTATTATGGGCCAAATATAATGCTCCATAAAGAATACTGGTCCCTATATAATGCTCCATACAAAATATGGAGCT
Organism: Oophaga sylvatica; assembly: GCA_033576555.1. Taxonomy (NCBI): domain Eukaryota; kingdom Metazoa; phylum Chordata; class Amphibia; order Anura; family Dendrobatidae; genus Oophaga; species Oophaga sylvatica. The sequence continues at coordinate 164,627,421 of JARQOD010000006.1, read as the reverse complement.
CTCCTCTGCACTGTGCTGAGATCTGCACTGTTACGGCTCAGGAAAGGGCACTGTGGAAAGACTCCCCATTATCATCATCATTGCCTCCCCATCGTCATCATCGCCTCCCCATCACCATTTCTTCCCCATCATCATTATCATTGCCTCGCCATCATCATCATTGTCTGCCCATCATCATTGGCTCCCCATCATCATCATTGCCTTCCCATCATCATTGGCTCCCCATCATCATCATCATCATCATTGGCTCCCCATCATCATGATCATTGCCTGCTCATCATCATTGGCTCCCCATCATCATCGCCTCCCCATCATCATTATCATCGCCTGCCCATCATCATCGTCTCCCCATCATCATCTTTGCCTGCCATCGTCATTGGCTCCCCATCATCATCATTGCCTCCTCACCACCATCACTGCCTCCTCCCATCACCATCACACATACAGCACCACACACAGACAGCACCGCAGCACTCTCTCACATACACACACGCAGGCAGACACACACACACACACACACACACACACACACTGATACACACAGACACATACACCTCACATCTCACCTGTCCGGCGCCCGCGCTCTCTGCCACAGCCGGCCGCTGAATGAGGACGTCATCCAGCGGCGCTGCTGTGACAGGAAGCGCGGGCGCCCTGCAGGCGCCCCCTGGAGCCCGGAGCTACGGAGGCACAGGGAGAGGTAAGTATTGCGCCGCCTGCTCAGGCCGGGTCCCCCATCTCCCCGCACAGTGGACTCACCGACCCGCCACTCAGCTCCGGAGGGTCCCGGGCCGCTGCACTGTGACTCAGTGAAAGGAGGAATTGCTGCTGCTGCCACACCGCCCCACACGTGCTGCCTGGGGCGGACCGCCCCACACACGTGCTGCCTGGGTCGGACCGCCCCCCCGCCCATGCTACGCCCGCGCCCTACGCCCCTGCTACGCCACTGGGCTAAAGCCTATATATTTAATAAACTCTGCACTCAACTTGAATGATTAATTGTGTCTTTATTAAAGTTCAGTGATGTCAAACGTTTCGGTCCTATTGGACCTTCATCAGTAACTGTACAAAAACAATATAAGGAAATTTAACAGCTGTTTATGGGAACAATATTTCCCAAATTAAATTACAAAAAACAAAGTATATACATGGGGTGTAATAGATCAAAATGGAAAAAGTTTCGGAAGTGGCAATATTGGTTCAGTCAAAAATCTTATATTATGAGAGCAAAACCATACATACCGTGTATCACAAAATGAAAGTGTTTACTAGGTAAACAGAATATCCTATAATACCAGAAAAAATGAATAATGTTTATGGACCTTAATATAAATACCCATTGTGCACGTGTGGGCAGTGCTGACTTGTGGCTTACCCTGCGGTTTTGGTGCGGTTCCTGCCGTTAATTAGTGAAACTGTAGATTGATGTCTGGGGTTAAATATAAGTATAATACCCCTTATTATTAGCAAAAGCAATCGGAATGAAGACACATACCGTGAGTGACCAAAGAAAAGGGCATCCGCTGTATTAAGTATAAACCTCTAGTGGCTAGGGTATGAAAATCAATGTCCCATACTTGTGCAGTAGATATAACCGAAGGGTTACCGCTTATAGGGCTGTTAAGTTGTTGTCCGAGCATATGCTGCGGCCTGCGAGGAGATATAGCACATATAATGTGATATCTGTGAACGCCATCAATGGATGGTCATCTAGCAATATATTGATCTTACCCGGGGTAGCAGTAAAGCGCGGTGTCCACCGCTGTATTCGTGCAGTGTGAGCTACCTGGAATGGGTTCTTATGGGCGCCGGTGTCCCGTGTCCACGTGTATGACTTCCTGGTTCCGGTGAAGCCGGAAGTGACGTGACCGGATGTGCTTGGTGCGTTCCATATGCGTTCCAAATCCACATAGGTGGGGGAATGTGCTTACAGGCGGCGCATGCTCAGTGAGAAACAATGGAGTGAGATCGTAGATACAGTCTCTTAAGTGCCAGTATAAGACGAAACATTGATAGGTGAAGAATATTAAGTGCCCAAACATTCTGGCGATCAATATAGGCGGCTCTGAAGAAAGAGAGAAAGCATAATTAGAAATTATTTCAATACATTAAATGAATGTTAACACATCATAATCCCTATTGAGACCCTTGGGAGTGAGTGTTTCTAGAGTGTGAATCCAATATGATTCACGTCTCTTAAGTAGTGAGATTCGGTCGCCACCACGTCTTAGAGGGGGTACATGGTCAATAACCTGAAACTTCAGTTGTGAAATAGTATGTCCTTTTTCATGAAAATGATGTGGTACTGGGAGTAGTAGATTTGCACAGCGTATTGTGGATTTGTGCTTTGAGATTCTTTCTTTCACTGGAAGGGTGGTTTCACCAAC
>JARQOD010000006.1:164351079-164624934 GCA_033576555.1 Oophaga sylvatica | reverse complement strand
AAGGTGAGGGGGGTTCAGAAGGTGGGGGCGCGAAGGCAAGGAGGATGGGAGCATTTAGTGAAGACGGTGACCAATCGCCGCCATCAAACGGTGGCGGCGGCCGATCACCGCTGTCACTCGGTGTGGGGGGGGGGGGGGGGGGGGGGGTCGGATCTTGGTCTCCAGCCATGGCAAATGCTATTGCAGCATCGGCCAAGGCTGGATTGTAATATTTCACCAAATTTCATTGGTGAAATATTACAGATTGCTCTGATTGGCTTTTAAAAGTGAAACAGCCAATCAGAGCGATCGTAGCCACGTGGGGTTAAGCCAACCCCCCTGTGGTGAAGCACAAAGGGTCTTGTGCCTGCGGGTCAGGTGATCTTTCAGTGACCCCGGTCACCCGACCCGCAGGAACGCGATCCTTTCAAGACACAGGGTATGCGTCACAGGTCGGATTGGCACCGACTTTCATGACGCATACGCTGTGTCAAAGGTCGGGAAGGGGTTAATCAGTGTAACAGCGCCAACCTGACAGTGCCTGTAGTTTTCTGAGCAAAATTCTGCTGACAGGTTCTCTTTAACCATCACATACAAGACCTTTCTGAAAAAGTGTGGCTATTAAATGGAATTACTTAAATGGGATTAGCCAGTCTGGAGAAATAATTTTGGTCTCAAAAGGGTACTACCCTCTCCAAAATTCTACTCCATTATGTAATAATAATAATATACCTCCTATTAGAAATGTAGTATAGTTTTTCTAATTCACTATACCTTTCCTCAAGTGCAGGCACTGCAGGACCTAAGGTATCAATGGTTACAGCCACTAGCAACTAGATAACTCACTGTATCAGTGGTCATAGCCATCCATGCCGAAGGTACTACACATGAAAAGAAGTAGCGAATCAGAAGAATTATACTACATTTCTAATTGGAGGTATTTGCCGATATGCTTACTTAGGATCTTGGAGATGGCAATACCCCTTTAAGCAATAGTTTGGGGGGAATTCATATCTGTGATTGCAATAACTGTGAACTAAGTAAGAAAAAACAAAATGTCTTCTGGCCATTTTCCCTGTCTCAGGGTGCTGACAGACCCTCACTGTGCAGGGAGCAGTAGCATTCAGGTTAATGAAGACATACTGTACTGTATTTTACACAAATACCACTTCAAACAAGAAAAGACCTTTAAACTCTTCGAGCATATGCTCAGGACAACTTATAAAGATGTATTTCCACTTGAAGCTTTTATTTCTGCAGATTTACTGTACTGTTTATTTTCAAAAACCATGACTGCAATCAATACAACTATCACCACTATGTTATATCAAGGATATTTTCCTAGCAAACATACCTTTTTGTTCCAACTCTATGATTTGGTGCGATGTCAATTGTATCTGTAGCTGAATCATGTCGTACAGCTAATCCAAGATCTGCAATGCAGCAAGTCCCATTTTTCTTAACCAGTATATTTTTTGATTTAAGGTCTCTGTGTGCAATAGCTGGTTTGCCTAATAAAAAAAAAAAAAAAAATTAAAATGTATACATCCAAAAGAGACATTAGCCAGCCAATGACATTGCAACCCCTCTCCAAAGAACAGAATGGTATTGTTGCTATTATTTGGCATCGTGACAGTTTCTATGGGGCTGGCCACACATGAGCCGTGGTGCATGTGGTGAAGTGTCAGGGTATGTTTCCACGATACGTAATCGCAGCGCTTTGGACGCAGCACATGCCCGCTCCTTCCAAAACGCTGCCGGCTTTCGTACGCGCGTTGATTCCACATGTGTTCACTGAACCATGTGAATCACAGAATCCTATAGATTGTACAGGTCATTTATCTTGCGGAGACGGAGCGTCTCCCCAAGATAAATAGACATGTTGCGGTCTAGAAAGACGTGACACATGTGTGTATACGCTGGGCTATGCTGTACCATCTGCCCGCTGCGGATAGGATGCTGCAGCTGTACGCAGCATCCAATCTGCAGCGTTTACTGACCGTGGAAAAATACCCTAAAAGGACTAAATCTCTAAGTTGGCTGTGCTGCTGCTAATAAAAGATCCTTATGAAGGGTGTCAATTTTTGGATGAAATGGCCAATAAATGTCCTTACAAGATACCTACCACATCTACAGCAGCGCATCCAATTTCAGTCTCGTGGTTCAGCAAGATTCACTGCTTTTGATATGCTTGTATCTATATTCTCCTTATGAGACTAGGCAGCAGCTACCTCCAAAAGATAATTTCCTTATTTCTCTACACAACATCTCAAGGTGAGCAGGCCACCCCTCAGAACCTTTATACCCCAACCAATATAACCATAAATTATTCACCCTGCAAGTCATATTGTGATGCCCTATGAGCGCTATTCCCCTTGATTTCTAATACGGTTTCTCCCAAACATCAGGACTTTTGGGATTCTCAGTTACAGAGAATGATGGGCCCAATGCCAGACACAAATCAAATTACTGTTTAAGGGTATGTGCACAAGTTGCGGATTTGCTCATGTAAATATCTGCGCGGATTCTTCCTCTCTTGGCAAAAAAAAGCAGCGGAAAATCTGCGCATTTTTGATGCGGATTTTCATACAGATTTGTATGCGTTTTTTGTAAGCTAAATAAAGATATATTATTTAACAACAAAAAAAACGAATTACTTACTGGTAATGCTCTTTTATAGAGTCCACGACAGCACCCACAGAGAGGGGATCCACCCCTAGGAACAGGAAACCTACAGAGAGATAAAAGGGGTGGCCCCCCTCGCTCCTCAGTTGGATTACAGAGAATGAGAGGAACCGCCACACAAGTTTTAGTTAGTTTTGCATTTAAAGTATATATACATATTTACACTCTTCAGCTATTTATATACAATTAACCCCTCACCACCAGAATGCACTGTGTGCAACTATAACTAAGGAAGGGAAGTGAGTGGGTGCTGTCGTGGACTCTATAAGAGCATTACTGATAACTAATCCGTTTTTTTCTCTTCACCACGACAGCGCCCACTGAGAGATTTTCAGAGACAATCACCTGGGAGGGACCACCGTGTCAAGAACTGATCTACCAAAGACAAAGTCAGCCGAGGAAGATAAGTCTAGCCTATAGTGGCTATAAAAGGTAGAAGGTGAAGACCAGGTTGCGGCCTTACATATGAGGTCAATCGAGACATCCGCTCTTTCAGCCCAGGAGGAAGATATGGCCCATGCGGAATGTGCCTTCATGCCCTGTGGTGGGTCTTTTCCTTTGGCCAAATATGCCAGCGCTATCGAGTCTCTGATCCAGCGAGACAGCGTGCCCCTCATGACCCTGGACCCCTTCTTGTTACCCAGAAAAGACACAAAGAGAGGCCTGCTCTGCCTCCAGGGTCTGGTCCTGCCTAAATAGGCTAAGACGGCCCTCTTTACTTCTAAAGCGTGAAATCTTTCCTCCTCTGGCGTTGTCGGGTTATCATAAAACGAGGGAAGGTAGATTTCTTGGGCTCTATGGAGTTTAGCAGCCATTTTTGGGAGCTAGGACGGGTCTGTTTTTAACACTATTCTGTCGGGACATACTGGATCTACTGACAGGGCCTGGAGGTCACTAACTCTCCTAGCTGATACCAAGGCTACTAATAAAGTGGTCTTTAGTGAGGCATACGCCATTGAGACTGAATGGAAGGGCTCTAATGGGGCCTCCGTCAAGGCATCTAAGACTAAGTTAAGGTCCCAAGGTGGCAACTGCAGTATATGAACCGGGTCTGTTCGCTGGCATGCTGAGATAAACAGATATATCCATGTATTGCTCGCAACGTCATAACTATACAAGGCCCCCAGAGCCGATACTTGAACTTTCAGAGTATTGACTGACAGTCCTAACTCACGCCCTTTCTGCAGAAACTCTAAGATAGCAGGGATAGGCACCTCACTGAAAAGGGCCGCTGAATGGAAACTTTTCCAGACTCTGGTATAGATGTTGGCCGTGGCCTCTTTCCTACTATGTAAGAGGGCAGCAAGGTGGCTCAGTGGATAGCACTGCAGCCTTGCAGCGCTGGAGTCCTGGGTTTGAATCCCACCAAGGACAACATCTCCAAGGAGTTTGTATGTTCTCCCCGTGTTTGCGTGGGTTTCCTCCCACACTCCAAAAACATACTGAGAGGGAATCTAGATTGTGAGCCCCATCGGGGACAGCAACGATAATGTGTGCGCAAACAGTAAAGCGCTGCGGAATATGTTAGCGCTATATAAAAATAAAGCTTATTATTATTATCCGAGAATCCTCTTAGTTTTAGTAGCTGCCTCTTAAATTCCATGCTGTGAGGCATAAGCCTTTGACCTGCAGGTGATAGAAGGGTTCTTGCGAGAGCAGGTCCTGGTCCCAAGGGAGGCTCCATGGGTCGGAGACCGACATGGCCCTCAGCCATGAGAACCACAGCCTCTTGGGCCAAAACGGGGCTATTAAGATTACACTCGCTCCTTCCTCCCTTACTTTTCTGATGACAATCGGTAACAGTATCATCGGAGGAAAGGCGTAGGCCTGGTGAAACGTCCATGGGGTTTGCAAAGCGTCAAGTATATCTGGATTGTCTGTTTTGTACAATGAAGCAAATCTTTTGACCTGCCTGTTGTCCCTTGTGGCGAACAGGTCTACCTGCGGCATGCCTCACATGACCGTTATCATCCTGAAGATTCGACGGCTGAGCATCCATTTCCCTTAATGTAGGGTATGGCGGCTGAGAAATTCTGCTTTGGAGTTGTCTATCCCTCTGACGTGCAGAGCTGACAGGGATAGGAGATGTTTTTCGGACAGATTTAGGATTTTTTCTGCGATAGACATGAGAGTCTCTGATCGTGTACCACCTTGGTGGTTTAGGTATGCCACTGAGGTAGTGCTGTCTGACTGAATCCTCGTATGAGTTCCTTGCAGCTGTGGAAGAACGTTACATATGGAGTGATATATAGCTTTTAGCTCCCTCACATTTGACGAGTCATCTGCTTGAGCCCTAGACCACTGTCCCTGAACCATATTTTCCTCTAAATGTGCTCCCCACAACAAGGTGCTGGCATCTGTAGTAACTATATTTGAGGGGACCACAACCCAAGTAACTCCTCCCGAGAGATTATTTGGATCCAGCCACCATGTCAGGGAACTGATTACTTCTGACGGTAGGGACATTATGCCTTCCAACTGTCCCTGTAGTCTCTCCACTTCTTGTAAGATGGTTCTCTGCAAACTTCTAGTATGAAGTTGGGCCCACTGAACTGCAGGGATACATGAGGTGAACGAGCCCAGCAAAGACATATCTTCTCTCAAGGATATTCTAGGACTGTCTATTGCTAGACGTACTTTATTAATTATGGTTAATTTTTTCGCCTCTGGCAGCAGGCATCTCTGATTGAGTCCAGATGAAGGCCCAGGAACGTCTGGCAGGTTACTGAGAGTAGCCTGAATTTTTCCCAGTTGATCAGCCAACCTAAAGTCTGTAAAGATGAGATTACATCAGACAGACTGCGTTCACATTGGAAGAGAAGACTTTTCAACTACCAGAAGATCATCCAAGTACGGGACTATCAAGGTGTCTTTTACTCGTAAATGTGACATCATCTCCAGCATCAGTTTGGCGCCATGGACAACCCAAAGGGGATCGCCGTGAACTGAAGATGATGGATCTGGCCCTCTAATATGACTGCCACTCAGAGGAAACATCGATGCGAGATATGTATTGGAAGATGGTAATACAAATCTTTGAGATCCAGGACCATGTAGCATCTGGGAAATAAAAGTTTTATGGCTGATCGTATGGATTCCATTTTGAAGGTTTGAGATCTTAAAAAGGTATTCAGCTTCTTTAAATTAACTATGGTTCTAAAAGAGCCATCTGGCTTAGACACCAGAAATAAGGGGGAGTAAAAGCCTTCTCCCATTTGATTTGCCGGAACCTCCACTAGCACTTGTTTGGACAACAGGCCTCTAATTTCCAACTCTAACGCCTCCTGCTGAGCATGGGACTTTAGAGAAGTCAATAGAAAAGAGTCCGGAGGATTCCGGACAAATTCCAATCTTAGGCCAGATGTTACGATGTTAATGGCCCAGGAGTTAGCTGTGATCACTCTCCATTTGATGGCAGAAGTGTACTAATCTGCCACCCATCGGTAGGTTGGAGCTATCGGAATTTATCTCCAGACTTGAAGGGACGTCTGCCAAACAGGTTTCCCTTCTGCTTGAAATCCTTATTACTCCAGCGGTCTTGGCTCTTAAAGTCTTTTCTCCTGCCGAATGACGGCTTCCTGAATGCCCTCCTGTAGGATGGAACGTATGGATTAGGGAAACCCCTTTTTCTTTCCCCTGCTTTTGTCAGGATTTCATCAAGCACTGGACCAAACAGGAACTCACACTGACAGGTCATAGCGCAGAGTTTGGATTTGGTTTGTGCGTCAACTTTCCATCCTTTCAATCACAAAGCCCTGCGGGCTGCATTGGTTAGTCCCGCCATTCTGGCTGCCAGGCTGAGAGATCAACTGACGTGTCCAATAGAAAGGCTGCCGCGCCTCTGATTAGAGGGATGGAGGAACGTAGTTTGTCTCTGGACATACCGTTCTTTATATTCTCCTCTAGCTGGTCTAACCATATCAGCATGAATCTTCCGGTACACGTGGCCGATATTGATGGTCTGAATGCCCCTATGCACGACTCCCAGGACCTTTTGAGAAGCGCATCTGCCTTGTGATCCAGGGGATCAAATAGTATTCCAGTGTCTTCCACCGGCAAGGAGGACCGGCGGGAAGTCGAGGCAACGGCTGCATCTACCTTGGGGGCTTTAGCCCAGGAGGCCAGATCTTCATCACTGAAAGGATACCGTCGCTTGGATGCTGCGGGCATGAAACCTCTCTGTCACTGCTTCTCCCATTCTTTTTTCACCAGCTCTTTTATTGCTGGGATTACTGGAAATGCTCGACCTTTTCGCTGGGAGAGACCTGCAAACATAATCTCCTGGGGAGTTTTGGGGTCTTTAGCCTCTGATAACCCCATCGTGTTTCAAACCCGATTTGACCAAATTATTAATACTGTCGGTCGGAAAACACGTGTGCCCTTTCTCCCTTGAGGAAAATGATTCTCGGGATGCATCCAAATCAAGCTCCCCACTGTCCGAAGAGGATCCAGCCCTGAGTAAGGTGACCTCTCTGCTGGGCTTCCTCCCTACGATACTACTAGAACCCCCTAGGGCTTGAAGTTCTTCTCTAATCATTAGCCGGATGTCCTCTGTCTTTACTGAAACCTCCTCCTGCAGTGTAAGCCCAATACAAATTTGACACAATCATTTGGGATAAGTGTCCAGAAGGGGCTGGGAGCATAGGCCACATTCCTTATGTTTGGATTTTTCCTTCCTTTTAGCCTAAGGATAAACAGAAAGAGGGGGCCATCAGCTTGACAGGTGTGATTAATAACATTCACCCAGTGAAGCTTGTCAGCGTGGTTCTGGCAGTAGAGATGAAGGCACAGGCTGAGACGTGAAGCGAGTTGACTTCTTATCCTTTCCAGTGTGGAACCACTCTGCTTGAAGTGTCCACTACCACTCTTTCTGCTACTGCTGCGTGAAGGCACCACCAGCTCAAGTGGGTGCAAAACAGGGTCACTTGGGGATGACATTGGTGCGCACCGGTATGCCGTGTGGCCAGTGCTTTTATGCAGCTTCCCCATTTTTTTTTCTTCTTTCCCACCCGGAAGTGCTGACCTTCACTTCCGGGTCCTGTGCCCCTGTGCGGCCGCTATATACTGTGGCGCCTCTCTTTGGTATTTCTGGAAGTTCAACTAATACTTCTGGGGAACGCTTTGCTGGCTCACTGCGCACGCTGGCTCAGCGTTCCCGGACTGAAGGGCTCCCGCTGCCGATGGGGATTCTCCAGTCCCGCCTCCTTCACTGCTGTCCGGGAGAGAGGCGGCGGGGCCTCCGGCCGCAACTTGCCTGTACCGGAATACAACGCAGTTCCCACCTCCTCTGCCAGGTAGGGCAGCCGCTGTGCTGCGTTTCTCTCTGCGAGCCCGGGTGGCCTTTCCTGACTCCTGGCCTCCCATTTGCCGATGGGGGAGACTGTGGGAGAATCCTACGGTCGCACTATGCCCCCTGCGTGAGCCAGGAAGGCCATACCCGGATTCTGGCCTCACGCAACATCTCCAGACGAGGGGGAGCTGGTAACCAGAATTCCCCCGACACTACCTCTGGCGCTGGAGACCCTGCCGCTCTCAAAGAAACTGCACAGGCAGCAATCCAGCCCAGGAATCCTTTTCTCTCGACAGGTTCCTCCTCTAGGAACAGGAAACCAACTAAGGAGCTAGGGGGGCAGCCCTTTTTATCTCTCTGTAGGTTCCTGTTCCTAGGGGCGGATACTCTCTCTCAGTTGGTGCTGTCGTGGCGAAGAGAAAAAAAACCTGTGATGTCATTTCCTTGTCCAACCTCTTCTTTTACATATTTCATTGAAAACCATAATATCACATAGCATGCTTAAACAATGTTTACGCACACAAAAAAAATATAAGTGAATATATATACAGTACAGACAAAGTTTGGACACACCTTCTAATTTAAAAAAATTTCTGTATTTTCATCACTATGAAAATTGTACATTCACACTGAAGGCATCAAAACTATGAATTAACACATGTGGAATTACATACCGGATGGAATAGCATGCCGCTGCAAGATGCTGTGGTAGCCATGCTGGTTCAGTATACCTTCAATTTTGAATAAATCCCCAACAGTGTCACCAGGAAAGCACCCCCACACCATCACACCTACTCCTCCATGCTTCACGGTGGGAACCAGACATGTAGAGTCCATCCGTCTACCTTTTCTGCGTCGCACAAAGACACGGTGGTTGGAACCAAAGATCTCAAATTTGGACTCCTCAGACCAAAGCACAGATTTCCACTGGTCTAATGTCCATTCTTTGTGTTCTTTAGCCCAAACAAGTCTCTTTTGCTTGTTGCCTGTACTTAGCAGTGGTTTCCTAGCAGCTATTTTACCATGAAGGCCTGCTGCACAAAGTCTCCTCTTAACAGTTGTTGTAGAGATGTGTCTGCTGCTAGAACTCTGTGTGGCATTGACCTGGTCTCTAATCTGAGCTGCTGTAAACCTGCGATTTCTAAGGCTGGTGACTCGGATAAACTTATCCTCAGAAGCAGAGGTGACTCTTGGTCTTCCTTTCCTGGGGCGGTCCTCATGTGAGCCAGTTTCTTTGTAGCGCTTGATGAGTTTTGCAACTGCACTTGGGGACACTTTCAAAGTTTACCCAAGTTTTCAGACTGACTGACCTTCATTTCTTAAAGTAATGATGGCAACTTGTTTTTCTTTACTTAGCTGCTTTTTTCTTGCCATAATACAAATTCTAACAGTCTATTCAGTAGGACTATCAGCTGGGTATCCACCAGACTTCTGCACAACACAACTTGATGGTCCTAACCCCATTTATAAAGGCCTGAAATCCCATTTATTAAACCTGACAGGGCACACATGTGAAATGAAAACCATTCCCGGTGACTACCTCTTGAAGCTCATCAAGAGAATGCAAGAAGAGTGTGCAAAGCAGTCATCAAAGCAAAAGGTGGCTACTTTGAAGAACCTAGAATATAAGACATAATTTCAGTTGTTACACACTTTTTTGTTAAGTATATAATTCCAGATGTGTTAATTCATAGTTTTGATGCCTTCAGTGTGAATGTACAATTTTCATAGTCATGATGATACAGAAAAATCTTTAAATGAGAAGGTGTGTCCAAACTTTTGGTCTGTACTATATATATATATATATATATATATATATATATATTTTTTTTTTTACATACACTGCTCAAAAAAATAAAGGGAACACTCAAATAACACATCCTAGATCTAAATGAATGAAATATTCTCATTGAATACTTTGTTCTGTACAAAGTTGAATGTGCTGTCAACATAATCACACAAAAATCATGAATGGAAATCAAATTTTTGAACCAATGGAGGCCTTGATTTGGAGAGACCCCAAAATGAAAGTGGAAACAAGTCTAAAAGAAAATCAAAACAAGACAAAATTAAAGTGGAAATAAGTCAAAATGATGCTCAGTATTGTGTGTGGCCTCCACGTGCCTGTATGACCTCAATACAATGCCTGGGCATGCTCCTGATGAGGTTGCAGATATTCTCCTGAGGGATCTCCTCCCAGACCTGGACTAAAGTATCCGTCAACTCCTGGACAGTCTGTGGTGTAACGTGATGTTGGTGGATGGAGCGAGACATGCAGTCCCAGATGTGCTCAATTGGATTCAGGTCTGGGGAACGGGCAGGCCAGTCCATAGCTTCAATGCCTTCATCTTGCAGGAACGGCGGACACACTCCAGCCACATGTGGTCTGGCACTGTCCTGCATTAGGAGGAACCCAGGGCCGACTGCACCAGCATATGGTCTCACAAGTGGTCTGAGGATCTCATCTCGGTACCTAATGGCAGTCAGGCTACCTCTGGCGAGCACATGGAGGGCTGTGTGGCCCTCCAAAGAAATGCCACTCCACACCATTACTGACCCACTGCTAAACCAGTCATGCTGAAGGATGTTGCAGGCAGCAGATCGCTCTCCACGGCATCTCCAGACTTTGTCACATGTGCTGAGTGTGAACCTGCTGCCTGCAACATCCTGCACCACAGACTGTCCAGGAGTTGACGAATGCTTTAGTCCAGGTCTGGGAGGAGATCCCTCAGGAGAACATCCGCAACCTCATCAGGAGCATGCCCAGGCGTTGTAGGGAGGTCATACAGGCACGTGGAGGCCACACACAATACTGAGCATCATTTTGACTTGTTTCCACTTTAATTTTGTCTTGTTTTGATTTTCATTTTGACTTGTTTCCACTTTCATTTTGGGGGTCTCTCCAAATCCAGGCCTCCATTGGTTCAAAAATTTGATTTACATTGATGATGTTTGTGTGATTATATTGACAGCACATTCAACTTTGTACACAACAAAGTATTCAGTGAGAATATTCATTCATTTAGATCTGGGAAATGTTATTTGAGTGTTCCCTTTATTTTTTTGAGCAGTATATATATATATATATATATATATATATATATATATATATATATATATATAAATATATATTGTGAGACAGTGAGAGTATGTGTGTTGAATGGGGTGTACATTTCACCTAGATACTTTGCTGACTGGTATAAGGGAAATGTATGGCTTTGTAAACCTAGTGGTAGAGAAAGGTCACTACACCTTACATTCAGTACACACTTGCAGCTCAGGCCTGAAACCACTCAGCTGTTAATTAGGAGACCAGAAGTAGGTGTCTGCGAACACAGACAGAGAGCTCGCTTAGTCTGGACAAGGAGTCCAGGCACAAGAAGGAGTCTCCAGGAGTATGAGCTGTCTCAGTCTGGGTGCTCGATGTACCCCGGACACAGGAGTAGTCTCTGTGAGAATCCATGCGGATAGCTGCTGAATAGGAGGGGAGCTCTCTCAAGTCTGGACGTTGAAGGTGCCTTCAGACACAAGGAGGAGACTCTGTGAAACTCCATGCTGGTAAATGCTGAACATATGTGTTGTTTTGGCCCAGGCTGTTAGAGTCTGGTCCCGGATAGATAGGGAAATCTATCTAAGTGTAGTAAGTGGCTGGACAAGCCCAGGTCTTATGTTTATGATTTGGTTTTGATTATGTTCTGTTTGCTGTGGACTTTAATAAAACTGGTTGCGGCCAGTTTTTACCAGAACTGCTGTCTGTGAATGAACTGTTTCCGTGCCACTCCGTCTACCCGGACGGCGATCCCAGAGCTATATCCCCTGAAAAGCTTACAATTGGTGCTGGAATGTGCGTGCAGCACAGTGGCGAGAGACAGCAATAAAAGGTGAAGTCTGTTGAAGCAGCAGCAGAGAAAAAAAAAAGTGTGTCAGCAAAAACGTCTGATTGGAGCAGTCTTAGGCTACTTTCACATTTGCGCTCGGGCGACCTGCGCCTATCTGCGCACGGCCGCCGCTAAGCTCCGCCCCCGGCCGCGCCTCCTCCCGGCGGCTCCGCCTATGGGCGCATGACGGCGCATGCGACCTGTGTACCCTATCTTTATCATTGGGTACGCAGGCCGTGCGCAGTATGCGATTGACTGCGCATGCGTCCTTTTGACGCTGCGCCGAGCGCACCAAAGCGCACAATGTTGCATTTTAGTGCGCTCGGCGCACCGTCAAAAAGGACGCATGCGCAGTCAATCGCATACTGCGCACGGCCTGCGTACCCAATGATAAAGATAGGGTACACAGGTCGCATGCGCCGTCATGCGCCCATAGGCGGAGCAGCCGAGGGGGCGGAGCTTAGCGGCGGCCGTGCGCAGATAGGCGCAGGTCGACCGAGCGCAAATGTGAAAGTAGCCTTAAAGAGACAGTAGCCCTAATAGACTTTGCAAAGAAAAAAACAAAAAAAGTGTGTCAATAAAGGAGAAACGTCTGTTGGAACAGTCTTAAAGAGACAGTGGCCCTAATAGAGTTTGCAGAGAAAAAAAAAAAAAAGTGTCTGCACAGCAAGGCTGAATTTTCTGTGGAAAAGACTGTGTAGTGTGTATGTCTTGAGTGAAGACTGCCGTTGTTGAGACAGAGAAGTCTGACAGCATGGATGACAGCATGGAGGCGCTGTTTGAACAAATGGCGCAAGTTAATGTGCAACATAAGACTGCCGTGGTTGAGACAGATAAGTCCGGCAGTATGGAGGAGCTCGTTGAGTACCTGGTCCAGGCCCAGCGGAGCATGCAGCAGAGCATGCAGCGGCAGCGCCTGCAGCACCAGCAGCGCATGCAGCAGGCCCAGCAGCAATTCCTGCAGCAGCAGCAGGAGAATAACCGGTTGTTTTTTGAGCAGGTTGCAGCACTACAAAAGACTTGCAGCGCATCGTCCCAAAGTAATGTTGCAAAGTCACCTGCATTGTCCGCTGTAAAGAAGGCGGTAAGACGGTCCCTGAAAAAGATGACACCTCGTGACGATGTGGAGGTATATCTCACTAGGTTTGAGGGACTGGCAGAGAAGGAGAATCTGCCCCTATCTGAATGGGCCATGATGGTCGCACCCTATCTGATTGGAGAACCCCAAAGGGCCTATGCTGACCTGAGCGAGCAGGACAGCCAAGACTATGCCAAGCTGAAAGCGGAGATTCTTACCCGGCTGGGTGTTACGGTGACAGCCCGTGCCAGGGGAGTTCATGACTGGAGATGCAGTTGGGAGTCTGCAGTCAGCAAACCTGATTATGGAGTTGAAAAGGTGATAGTGGACCGCTACACCCAAGCACGTCCTCCTGAGGTACAGCCAGAGGTCGGACAAGGAGACCACCAGGACGCCAATCGTCTGGTCAGCCTGATGGAGAGGGCCTTCGCCACCAAAGACTGCCTCCGTGACCAGCCGTCTGAGAGGTCGTCACTTCAGAGTTCCTGGACGCCGAACTCTCCCGGTAAGAGCGTTCCAGCTGTTGGGGTCGTGTGGGTGGGAGAGTGTGATGGACAGTGTTGGAGATGTCGTGAAATTGCAGCCAACTGTCCAATAGAGGGGGAGCCTATGTGTTGTGATGTTGGAGGATCCCTCTCTCCCTGCGCAGAGCCTGTGTGTGTGTCCACCTCAGCCGAAGAGACTGGACCACAGGGGTCCCCGGTGGTTGTAAATGACTGCCCAGCACAGGCCCTCTTGGACTCAGAGAGTCCAGTGACTTCCGTATGGGACAGCCTGATTGATAGGGACTTTATCCCTGATAAACACCTGAGTGTGGTGTGTGTCCATGGAGACACCAAAGTCTACCCAGAGACTGTCGTGGACTTGATCCCCAAACGCGGGGAGGTTTCATGTGAAGTGGGGGTAGTGAAGAACCTGGTGCCCTCCGTCATATTGGGTAATGACTTTCCCCGGTCTAAGGATCTCTGGGGGAAAAATGTTTCTGATGGACAGTGTGATGAAGCTCCTATTGAGGGTGCGCAGTCCCGAGGGGCGGAACACAATGCTAGTGGGCCGTTAAACTTATGTGATAATGATGATGATGATGATGATAATGATGATGATGATCATGATAATGATGATGACCATGATAATGATGATGATGCTGATAATAATGATGATGATCATGATAGTGATGATGATACTGATCATAATCATGATAATGATATTGATAATAATGATGACTGTGATAGTGATGAAATTCCTTTGCAGGTGGTGTTGGGAGACGAGGATGGTGGTTCTCGGGAACCGAGTGTCCCTGACTTACCTGTGTCCTGTGACAATTTTGAGAGTGAGCAGTGGCGAGACCCTCTCTTAAAACGGCCCAGGAAAATATAAATGTTCTAAATGAGGTTTCCCAAGAGCCTGGCTCTGAGGAGAGGTTTCCTCATGTTGCCATAAACACTCACCTGTTGTATAGGGACACTGAAGTCCAGGGAGAGGTCGTGAGCCAGCTCCTAGTACCTGAGCTATATGGAAGTATAGTGCTGGGGTTGTCACATAGTCACATACTTGAGGGACCACCTGAGGGAAACCAGGGACCAGATGGTGAAGTTAATGTTGTGGATGACATGTTAACTAAGGTTCCAGATCAAGATGTGAATGAGAATGAAGTGTATAACCCTGAAAGTGAGCAGGATGTGAATGAGAATGAATTGTATAACCCTGACAGTGAGCAGGATGTGAATGAAAATGAAGTGTATAACTCTGAAAGTGAGCCAGATGTGGCTGAGAAAAAGGGGTCAGACAGGGATAGTGGTAGTGATAGTGAATCATCTGATGACAATCAAGCAACCAGTGCAAATGAGGAAGGCATGGTAGCAGAGGAGGTTGAGAGTCCTGAGAGGAAGGCTGATGCTGACCTTGCAGTCGGACAGAAGATGGCATCTGAAGATGTTTTACAGTTGGCCGGTTCCCTGGCGAAGACTAAGGTGAAAGGAGGAGAGCTGAGCTTTAAAGGCAGGACTCTGAAACTGAACACAGCCCAAGTAGATGCTGTTGGAAATGTGAAGTTACCAAGGTATGGTGTGGATCTGTATCGTGCCAAGGACTCTGAGGGAGATGCTGCAGAGGTGGAAAAAGACATAGAAGTGGTAGTCACCAAGCCAGATGCCTCATCAGAAGCTGAGGTCTCAAGTGAAGCTGTGAGGAACAAGACTGAAGATATGGGGACTGACTCTGTCCAGGAATCTGTTTCTGCCGAAGACAGCGGCGTGGACGGGTTGCGGTTCGGATCAGTAGCTGCAACTCGTGAAGCTCAGGCTGGAAGTTCGGCGCCCGGAGCCCCAGCGGTGTTCCCGAGTGACACCAAGGATCTGGATAAGTCACAAGATGAGATTTTGAGACATCAGGCTGGCGTTGGTGAGCTCAAGCGCACTTTCATGGAGTCTACATCGGAGCCACGTCCCAACAAATGGGAAAAGCGATGTGTCACTCCGTTGCCGCTGCAGACACACGGGAGCTCAGATGGGATGCAGAACGTGGTGGAAGAGAAGAATCCGGCGGGTTCTGAGTATACAGATGCAGCTATCAAGGAGAACTTGAAAGCCGGAATAAATGGAAATATTGGAGACCATAATGATGTGACTGAAGAGGTAGAATGTAAGACTGATGGTAGGGCTTCTGAGCATGTTCTACCAGAAGAGCCTGAAGAAGGGGCCGAAGACATAAAAGACGTCCAACAGGTACCAGATGAATTGATGACTTCTCAGAAAAAGCTCCAAACTGTGATGAAGGAGTGTGATGAAAGCCATGAGCATCTTCGTGAGAAGGTCAATGAAGTAAAAAGGAAGGATTCAGGGAATCTCTTCGTTGCAAGAGCAAATGCTGCTCAATAAGTCTAAGGCTCTATATAAGAATGCTGTTGTTACGGTAGAACATTACAATTCAGCTGGAGACTTAGCGGATGAATTATGTGTACTGCAAAAGAAAAACGATCAGCTCCTTCTACAGTCCCAATCATTTGAACAGTGTAGCTTAAAATGGTCAGAGACCATGGCAGAGGAGCTTAAGGTCTGTGAAATAGACTTTATGAGTCAACCGATATTCAAGAAAATAGATGTGCTAAAGAGGGTTCAAGGGGAACTAGAGAAAAGTGAAAAACCCCCTATACCTTCTGTGATAGTTGGTGACACATGGTCAGTGCACCAGGGACAGGAGGTACGTGAGTTTCTGAGGAAGAGTCAGCAGAAGTGTTCTGATGTGCCGGGTCGTACTTCTCTGGCCAGGCACTATATCGAAACTGAGCCCGGCCCTAAGGTCAAGATGAAACCGTGCAGGATACCCGAGGCCCGCAGAGAGCATAGGCCTGGGGGGAGCGTAGCTGTTCGCCGCCGGGTGTCAGCTGTATATCACAGCTGACACCCAGCACTATGTGTCAGGAGCGGTCACGGACCGCTCCCGGCACATTAACCCCTAGCACACCGCGATCAAACATGATCGCGGTGTGCCCGGGGCACAGGGGAGGATCGCGCAGGCAAGGGGCTCCCTGCGCGCCCCCCTGAGACCCTCAGAGCAGCGCGATGTGTCGCGCTGTTCCGAGGGTCCGTCCTCCCTCCAGGTCCCCGGATCCAAGATGGCGCCGGGGTCCTGCAGGGAGGCGGCTTCCTCAGTGCCTGCTGAGAGCAGGCGCAGAGGAAGCCTGCAGCGATGCCAGAGCGATCGCTGGTGTGACAGAGTGCTGTTCACACTGTCACACCAGCGATCTGCTAAAATACTGTGATGTCCCACCCTGGGACAAAGTAAAAAAGTAAAAAAAATAGAAATAAAAAGTGGTAAAAAAAAATCATCAAAAAAAATAAAAAATATTCCCCAATAAATTAATTTCTTCCTGTAAATAAAAAAAACAAAACAATAAAAGTACACATATTTGGTATCGCCGCGTCCGTAACGACCCCCCCTATAAAACTGTCCCACTAGTTAACCCCTTTAGTGAACCCCTTAAAAAAAAAAAAAAAAAACTAAACAAAAAATCAATGCTTTATCATCATACCGCCGAACAAAAAGTGGAATAACACGCGATCAAAAAGACAGATATAAATAAACATGGTACCGCTGAAAACGTCATCTTGTCCCGCAAAAACGAGCCGTCATACAGCATCATCAGCGAAAAAATAAAAAAGTTATAGCTCGCAGAATGAAGCGATGCAAAAATAATGATTTTTTATATAAAATTGTTTTTATTCTATAAAAGCGCCAAAACATAAAAAAAATGATATAAATGAGGTATCGCCATAATCGTACTGACCCGAAGAATAAAACTGCTTTATCAATTTTACCACACGCGGAACGGTATAAACGCCCCCCCAAAAGAAATTCATGAATTGCTGATTTTTGTTCATTCTAACCTCCCAAAAATCGAAATAAAAAAACCAACAAAAAATGTCACGTGCTCAAAAATGATACCAATAAAAACGTCACCTCGTCCCGCAAAAAATAAGACCTCACATGACTCTGTGGGCCAAAATATGCAAAAATTATAGCTCTCAAAATGTGGTGATGCAAAAAAATACTTTTTGCAATAAAAAGCGTCTTTTAGCGTGACAGCTGCCAATCACAAAAACCCGCTATAAATAGTAAATCAAACCCCCCTTTATCACCCCCTTAGTTAGGGAAAAATAATAAAATTTAAAAAATGTATTTATTTCCATTTTCCCATTAGGGTTAGTGTTGCGGCTAAAGTTAGGGTTAGGATTGGCGCTAAAGTTAGTATTAGGGTTATGGTTGGGATTAGGGTTAGGGGTGTGTTAGGGTTAGGTTTGTGGTTAGGGTTGGGACTAGGGTTAGGGGTATGTTGGGGTTAGGGTTGGAGTTAGAATTGGGGGGTTTCTGCTGTTTAGGCACATCAGGGGATCTCCAAATGTGACATGGCGTCTGATCTCAATTCCCGCCAATTCTGCGTTGAAAAAGTCAAACGGTGCTCCTTCACTTCTGAGCTCTGCCATGCGCCCAAACAGTAGTTTACCCCCGCATATGGGGTATCAGCGTACTCTGTACCCCAAGAGTTATTGTGCAATTTGTCCTATTTCTTCTGTTACCCTTGGGAAAATAAAAAACTGGGGCGACAAAATCATTTTTGTAAAAAAAAAATGATTTTTTTGATTTTACGGCTGTATGTTATAAATTTTCTGTGAAGCACTTGGGGCTTCATAGCGCTCACCACACTTCTAGATAAGTTCCTTGTGGGGTCTATTTTCCAAAATGGGGTCACTTGTGGGGGGTTTCCACTGTTTAGGCGCATCAGGGGCTCTCCAAATGCGACATGACGCCCCCAGACCATTCCATCAAAGTCTGCAATCCAAAACGTCACTACTTCCCTTCCGAGCCCAGACGTGCACCCATACAGTCGTTTTCTCACACATGTTGGGTATCAGCGTACTCAGGACAAATTGGACAACAACTTTTGGGGTCCAATTTCTCCTGTTAGCCTTGTGAAAATAAAATATTGGGGGCGAAAAAATCATTTTTGTAAAAAAAAAAAAAAGGATTTTTTATTTTTACAGCTGTACGTTATAAACTTCTGTGAAGCACTTAGGGGTTCAAAGTGCTCAACATACTTCTAGATAAGTTCCTTGTGGGGTCTATTTTCCAAAATGGGGTCACTTGTGGGGGGTTTCCACTGTTTAGGCACATCAGGGGCTCTCCAAATGCGACATGACGCCCCCAGACCATTCCATCAAAGTCTGCAATCCAAAACGTCACTACTTCCCTTCCGAGCCCCGACGTGCGCCCATACAGTAGTTTACTCCCACATATTGGGTATTAGCGTACTCAGGACAAATTGGACAACAACTTTTGGGGTCCAATTTCTCCTGTTACCCTTGTGAAAATAAAATATTGGGGGCGAAAAAATCATTTTTGTAAAAAAAAAAAAGGATTTTTTATTTTACGGCTGTACGTTATAAACTTCTGTGAAGCACTTTGGGGTTCAAAGTGCTCACCACACATCTAGATAAGTTCCTTGAGGGGTCTAGTTTCCAAAATGGTGTCATTTGTGGGGGGTTTCCACTGTTTAGCAGATCAGGAGCTCTCCAAACACGACATGGCATCCAGCCAATTCTGCGTTGAAAAAGTCAAACGGCGCTCCTTCCCTTCCAAACTCTGCCATGCACCCAAACAGTGGTTTACCCCCACATATGGGGTATCAGCGTACTCAGGACAAATTGCACAATAACTTTTGGAGTCTTGTTACCCTTGGGAAAATAAAAATTGGGGTGAAAAGATCAATTTTGTGGAAAAAATATGATTTTTTAATTTTACGGCTCTACGTTATAAACTTGTGTGAAGCACTTGGGGGTTCAAATTGCTCACCAAAGATCTAGATAAGTTCCTTAGGGGGTCTAGTTTCCCAAATGGGGTCACTTGTGGGGGGTTTCCACTGTTTAGGCACATCAGGGACTCTCCAAATGCAACATGGCGTCCAATCTCAATTCCAGCCAATTTTGGTTGGAAACAGTCAAATGGTGCTACTTCCATTCCGAGCTCTGCCATGCGCCCAAACAGTGGTTCCCCCCCACATATGGGGTATCAACGTACTCAGGACAAATTGGACAACAACTTTTGAGGTCCAATTTCTCCTGTTACCTATGGGAAAATAAAAAATTAGTGACTAAGAGATAATTTTTGTGGGAAAAAAATAGGATTTTATATTTTCATGCCCGGGCATTATAAACTTGTGTGAAGCACTTGGGGGTTCAAAGTGCTCACCAAAGATCTAGATAAGTTCCTTAGGGGGTCTAGCTTCCAAAATGGGGTCACTTGTGGGGGGTTTCCACTGTTTAGGCTCATCTGGGGCACTACAAACGGAACATGACCCCCATCAATGTTTGCATTCCAAAACGTTACTGCTTCCTTTCCAAGCCCTGCCGTGCGCCCAAACAGTTCCCCCCCCCCACATATGGGGTATCAGCGTACTCAGGACAAATTGGACAACAACTTTTGGGGTCCAATTTCCTTGGGAAAAATCAAAAATTTGGGACTAAAAAATCATTTTTGTGGAAAATTGTTTTTTTTTTTTTTTCACACCCAGGCATTATAAACTTTTGTGAAACACTTTGGGGCTCAAAGTGCTCACAACAGATCTAGATAAGTTCCTTAGGGGGTCTAGTTTCCGAAATGGTGTCACTTGTGGGGGGTTTCCACTGTTTAGGCTTATCAGTGGCTCTCCAAACACGACATGGCGTCCAATCTCAACTCCAGCCAATTTTAGTTTGAAAAAGTCAAACGGCGCTCCTTCCCTTACGAGCTCTGCCGTGCGCCCAAACAGTGGTTTTCCCCCACATATAGGGTATTGGCGTACTCGGGAGAAATTGCACAACAACTTTATCTGCCCATTTTCTCCTTTTACCCTTGTCAAAATAAAAAAAAAGTTTGTAAAAGATCATTTTTGTGGCTAAAAAGTTAAATATTAATTTTTTCCTTCCACGTTGCTTCAGCTCCTGTGAAGCACCTGAAGGGTTAATAAACTTCTTGAATGTGGTTTTGAGTACCTTGAGGGGTGCAGTTTTTAGAATGGTGTCACTTTTTGGTATTTTCTGCTATATAGACCCGTCAAAGTGACTTCAAATGTGAGGTGGTCCCTAAAAAAATGGCTTTGTAAATTTTGTTGTAAAAATGAGAAATCACTGGTCAACTTTTAACCCTTATAATTTCCGAACAAAAAAAATTTTGGTTCCAAAATTGTGCTGATGTAAAGTAGACATGTGGGAAATGTTATTTCTTAACTATTTTGTGTGACATATTTCTCTGTTTTAAGGGAAAAAAAATTCAAAGTTTGAAAATTGCACAATTTTCAAAATTTGCCACATTTGTGTTTTTTTCAAAAATAAACGCAAGTTATATCGAAGAAATTATACTTCTAACGTGAAGTACAATATGTCACGAGAAAACAATCTCAGAATCGCGAAGATCCGTTGAAGCGTTCCAGAGTTATAACCTCATAAAGAGACAGTGGTCAGAATTGTAAAAATTGGCCCGGTCATTAACGTGCAAACCACCCTTGGGGGTGAAGGGGTTAAGTCATTGATCCATTATTTGGATGATTTTTGGTGTGTAGGGCCACCTAAATCGCAGGTGTGTGATACCATTTTGGGGAGTCTGGAGCGGGTAGCAAAGGAATTCGGGGTCCCCTTGGCCCCTGAAAAAAACGTCTGCCCTACGTCATGTATTTATTTAATGGGTATCGTGATAGATACAGTAAAATGGGAATGTCGCTTACCGGAAGATAAGGTGTTGGCGCTAAAGGATGAAGTAGATAGAGTGTTGAAACTCAAAAAATTGAGTTTACGGGAGGTGCAGTCTTTGCTGGGCAGCTTGAATTTTGCATGTAGGGTCTTTTCAAAAAGGTTGGCCGGAGCAACGGCGGGGGTGAGATCGCCTCATCATTATGTTTGCTTGTCGGCCGAAAACAAAGCAGATTTGGAAGGTTGGGGAACATTTTTGAATAAATGTAACGGGCCATCTTTGATGATGGATAGTTTGTGCAGTAACTTGGACATTGATCTTTACATGGACGCAGTGGGGAGCTCAGGTTTTGGGATCTACTTTCAAGGTCAATGGTGTGCGGAAAATTGGCCAGAGGAATGGGTCCGGTTGGGCCTGGTTAAAAACATAGCGCATTTGGAAATTTTCCCCATCTTGGTGGCAGTGTCGTTGTGGAAAAATAAGCTGAGAAACAAGAAGGTTTGCTTCAAATGTGACAACATGGGCATGGTGATGGCAATAAATAATATTTCCGCTTCCTCCCCCCAGTAATCAGGGTGTTGCTTCAGTTGGTGTTGGTATGCTTGTCTATCAATGCTCATTGTACCGCGTCACATGTCCCAGGCGAATATAACTCAATAGCTGATGCACTTTCTCGTTTTCAGTGGGAGCGGTTCCGGGAGCGGAAGAAGAGGGCTTACCATGCCCTCCCGGACTCTGGAATGTGGTATAAGGGATGCCGAACCATTAATCAGGTCATCATTATCTAGCAGCACTTGGGCAGCTTATCAGCGGGCATGGCAGCTTTGGGAGGAATGGTTAGGACAGGGGAACAAACAACTAGCAGATGAGGAGCAGGTAGGCGAGTTGTTGATGGGAATTAGGAGAGTGTCAGATTGTAAGTGGTCAACAGCTAAGATAAATCAGTTTATTTCCGGTTTAGCTTTTGGTTTTAAACTTCGTAACAGAATGGATCTAACAAAGAATTTTTTAGTGTAGCAGGCGCTTAGAGGTTAGCGTAAAGGAAAGAATCAATTAGATAATAGGAGGCCAGTTTCATTTGGGTTATTAGAAATGCTAGGGAAGCAGTTAGAAGGGGTCTGCAGATCACGATTTGAGATAGGTTTGTTTAGGTTAGCGTTCTTGTTAGCCTTTTTTGGGACAATGAGAATAGGAGAATTGGTGGCACTTGGAAAAAGCAAAAGTATGGGCATTTTAGCTGAAGACATCACGGCCAACCAGAGGGAAATAGAATTTTGGATCAGAAAGTCAAAGACAGACCAATGGGGAAAGGGTAAGAGTACGGTTGGGAAGTGCAAAGGATTCTATTATGTGCCTGTTGCGATGCTTTGGAGCAAAGGGGACCCTTGTTGTGTCACTAGGACGGGTCTTACTTGTCAAAATACCAGTTCATCAAGGTGTTTCGAAAGTGCCTGGAAGCAACGGGCAGGGATGCACGCAGCTATGGAGGTCATTCTTTTCGCATCGGAGCTGCAACAGAGGCAGCGGTAGGAGGTTTGAGTTCGGAGGTGCTAAGGAGAATTGGCCGGTGGGAGTCACAACGGTACCGGTCCTATGTACGGCCAAACAAGTGCGAAGGGGCCAACCTCTCAAAGAACTAGAAGGACTAACTCATGTTTGTTTCATTACAGGCCGTGTCCCACTTCTAATCTGGATTTTAAGTCACTCTTATGTTCACTGGGGAGAAAGGCGAGCAGACATATGGACTGACGGGAGAAAACTAGGTTTCAGAAGGGACGTGGCATTAATTAGGTGGTTGGGGTTTAGGGGTCTGGTGTGGAGTCGGGTAATCAAGTTTCAACAAGCCGTAAGGCGCCATGGAGCACCAGATATATTAGTCCTGCACATGGGGGGTAATGACCTGGGGGTCCGCTCCGGAATGGCGCTGGTTAGGGACATCACAATTGACTTGAAGCAACTATGGGGGGCATTCCCAAATTTAAAAGTAGTATGGTCTGACATGATACCCAGGAAATTTTGGATGGGAGCCCGATCCGTTACAAGGATTAACAAGGCACAAATTAAAATCAACAAAGCAGTATCCAAATTCGTGGTGCAGGACAGGGGAGTGGTGGTACACCATGTGGGTTTTGACAGTATGGAGGAGGAATTTTAGTTAGCAGATGGAATGCATTTGAACACTGTTGGAACTGATCTGTGGACGTTGGGTTTGCAAAAAGGCATAGAAAAGGCCACAGAATTGCCGAGTGGTGGGGTTTCGAGCTCTTGAGGAGGTCAAGGTGCTCTCTTCATGGCGTTGGTGGGTCCCCAAAGTTGGAAAAAAATTAGGATAGGGGACTCGTTAATACATGGATCCCCTTCATTGGATGTTGAGGTGGAGGCGGTCTGGTGAGTTTTGGGTGATACCCGGCGATGGAACGCCGGGTTCACATGAACTGAACATTTGGGTAATACCCGGCGATGGAACGTCGGATTCACATCGCTGGGAATCACCCAATCTCATACTAATGGGTCGGGTTCCCATTAGTATGAGATTGGGTGATTCCCGGCGACGGAACGTCGGGATCGCATGGCCAAGAATGCAACCCCTTACCTCGGTTCATGGTGCTCCTGAGTCGGAGATAAACCGCGGCTAGAAGGCTGGGGAGAAGGGGCAAGGCCATGTAAAAAGACCACCAGACCTTTATTACTTCGAGGACCTCACCAAGTGGCTTGATTACCAATGAATATCAATATATGGGCTGCTGTGGCCGTTATTACGCAAAAGAAATGGCTGTCGCGTGTCTTTACTTAACGGGGAAAAAAAGGGACCGGGGGGAGGTGGGTGTAATTGAGTTGTGAGGAATCAGCCTCTCCAGCGTCAAGTATCAGCCGGATGTGGGAACGAAGGGTTAACGGTAGGCTGACATGACGCTGGGAGGGTGTGACTGCAGGGATACGGAGTAGGGAAGGGGGGTTTGTGTAAGATGAGCTGGGGGGTAGTGGACTGGAGGTCAAAGGATATGACATAGGTGGAGGTGGGGTCAGGTGGACAAAGGTACTGACCGGAGGTATAGAAACCCCTTTTGTGACTCCGAAGGATGAGACAGCAAGACCCACCCACCCACGAGAAAGAGA
Organism: Oophaga sylvatica; assembly: GCA_033576555.1. Classification (NCBI taxonomy): domain Eukaryota; kingdom Metazoa; phylum Chordata; class Amphibia; order Anura; family Dendrobatidae; genus Oophaga; species Oophaga sylvatica. Next base: position 164,600,687 of record JARQOD010000006.1, on the reverse strand, counting down.
AACTTCGGGTCACAGTGGCGATCATCGGTGGCATTGTCATGTTCAATAATGTTTGTCAATTATGTTTTCCTTTTATTAAAAAAAAAAAATAAAAAAATAAGAATTGATATATATAGGAATTACAATGAAAGAAAGAGAATTTAATTGCATTGACCTTATAAGGGCAGTCCATCAGTCGTGGTTCACCGGAGGTTTCCACCACAAAAAAAAAAAGGGGGGGGGGGGTTTTCCTCTCCCGAGTACTGTCGGATGGCTCTTCGTGAGCAAAGGTCTCTGCTACAATGGGTATTAATGTTTTGAGGCGTTGGTGGGTCCTCGAAGTTGGTAAAAAATTAGGATTGGAGACTTGTTAAATACATGGATCCCCTTCATTGGATGTTGAGGTGGTGGCGGTCTGGTGAGTTTTGGGTGATACCCGGCGATGGAACGCCGGGTTCACATTCACTGGACATTTGGGTGAAACCCGGCGATGGAACGTTGGATTCACATTAACTTGATGGGTGACACCCAGCGATGGAACTTCGGGTTCACATTAGTATGAGATTGGGCGATTCTCGGCGATGGAACGTCGGGATCGCATGGTCAAGAATGCAACCCCTTACCTCAGTTCATAGTGCTCCTGAGTCGGAGATAAACCGCGGCTAGGAGTAAGGCTGGGGAGAAGGGGCAAGGCCATGTAAAAAGACCACCAGACCATTATAACTTCGAGGACCTCACCAAGTGTCTTGATTACCAAAGAATATTAATAAATGGGCTGCTGTGGCCCTTATTAACCAAGACAAATGACTGTCGCGTGTCTTTACTTAAAGGGAAAAAGGGGGACCGGAAAGGTGGAGGGGGGTGTAATTGGGTCGTGAGGAACCGGCCTCTCCAGAGTTATGACCACTGGCTCTTCATGAGGTTATCTTTATAAGGTTATAACTCTGGAACGCTTCTCATTCAACGATTTTTCTGTATTTTCATGACTATGAAAATTGTACATTCACATTGAAAGCATCAAAACTATGAATTAACACATGTGAAATTATACATTACACCTTACAAAAAAGTGTGAAACAACTGAAAATATGTCTTATATTCTAGGTTCTTCAAAGTAGCCACCTTTTGCTTTGATTACTGCTTTGCACGCAGAAAAGGTGAACGGATGGACTCTACATGCCTGGTTCCCACCGTGAAGCATGGACTAGGTGGTGTGATGATGTGGGGGTGCTTTGCTGGTGACATTGTTGGGGATTTATTCAAAATTGAAGGCATACTGCACCAGCATGGCTACCACAGCATCTTGCAGAAGAATGCTATTCCATCCGGTTTGCGTTTAGTTGGACCATCAGTTATTTTTCAACAGGACAATGACCTCAAACACACCTCCAGGCTGTGAAAGGGCTATTTGACCAAGAAGGAGAGTGATGAGGTGCTACGCCAGATGACCTGGCCTCCACAGTCACCAGACCTGAACCCAATCGAGATGGTTTGGGGTGAGCTGGACCGCTCACCGCTTCAATTTTGAATAAATCCTCAACAGTGTCACCAGCAAAGCACCCCCACACCATCACACCACCTCCTCCATGCTTCACGGTGGGAACCAGGCATGTAGAGTCCATCCGTTCACCTTTTCTGCGTGCAAAGCAGTAATCAAACCAAAAGGTGGCTACTTTGAAAAACCTAGAATATAAGACATATTTTCAGTTGTTTCACACTTTTTTTGTAAAGTGTAATGTATAATTCCACATGTGTTAATTCATAGTTTTGATGCCTTCAGTGTGATTCTACAATTTTCATAGCCATGAAAATACAGAAAAATCTTTGAATGAGAAGGTGTGTCCAAACTTTTGGTCTGTACTGTAATTACGTCTATTTTTGAAAAAAACGCAAATATGGTGAAAATTTTGCAATTTTCAAACTTTGAATTTTTATTCCCTTAAAACAGAGAAATATGTCACACAAAATAGTTAATAAATAACATTTCCCACATGTCTACTTTACATCAGCACAATTTTGGAACTCAATTTTTTTTTTTGTTAGGAAATTATAAGGGTTAAAAGTTGACCAGCGATTTCTCATTTTTACAACAAAATTTACAAAACCATTTCTTTTTAGGTACCACATCACATTTGAAGTCATTTTGAGGGGTCTATATGGCAGAAAATACCCAAAAGTGACACTATTCTAAAAACTGCACCCCTCAAGGTACCCAAAACCACATTCAAGAAGTTTATTAACCCTTCAAGTGCTTCACAGGAGCTGAAGCAACGTAGTAGGAAAATATGAACATTTAACTTTTTAGTCACAAAAATGATCTTTTACAAACTTTTTTTTATTTTCACAAGGGTAAAAGGAGAAAATAAATAAAGTTGTTGTGCTATTTCTCCTGAGTACGCCAATATAATAATAATAATCTTTATTTTTATATAGCGCTAACATATTCCGCAGCGCTTTACAGTTTGCACACATTATCATCACTGTCCCTGATGGGGCTCACAATCTAGATTCCCTATCTGTATGTTTTTGGAATGTGGGAGGAAACCGGAGAACCCGGAGGAAACCCACGCAAACACGGGGAGAACATACAAACTCCTTGCAGATGTTGTCCTAGGTGGGATTCGAACCCAGGACTCCAGCGCTGCAAGGCTGTAGTGCTATCCACTGAGCCACCGTGCTGCCCACAATACCCCATATGTGGGTGAAAACCACTGTTTGGGCACACGGCAGAGCTCGTAAGGGAAGGAGCGCCGTTTGACTTTTTCAAACCAAAATTGGCTGGAATTGAGATTGGACGACATGTCGCGTTTGGAGAGCCCCTGACGCGCCTAAACAGTGGAAAACCCCCACAAGCCCCCCCACAAATGACACCATTTGTGGGGGGGCTTGCGACTCATAACATACAGACCAGGTCTGCTTTTTCCTGCTTACAGCTGTCATGCGCAGCTGCATGCCCTGGTATCATTATCCAGCGTTCTCCCAGCTGTTATGTGCAGTTGCACGCTTTGGTATATTATTCGGCGTTTTCTTAAGATCACACCAGCTGCTGTTTAGGTAATCTAATTAACTCCATAACTATTTAAGCAAATGTGGGTATGTTTTTCATCAATTCCCCTGACGAAACCCTGCTTGCTAGGGCGATATACGTGGGGCCACGGTTTCTGCTCTGCTCAGCACCTGAATCTCTGGGGGACTGCCCGTCTATATGTTCTGTACTTGGTAATTTAATCTCTTGTTAATTCTAACCTTTATGAGGCTTGTGTCCCATTGTATGGACGATCAACTATCACTACTGATTGTATGGATGATCAACTATCACTATTGGGCTGGACATTGTGACCCTTTTTCCTTATTATGTGGGGTCCAGTTTTTCATTATATGGGACAGCCCATATGTTAATAATTCGTTTTCAGGGCCTTATTATAATTGCCTCATGAGCCATGAGGTTAGATATAGGGATTATTTATGCATGTTTATGCTTATTGGGCACTGTGTATTATTCTGAGCAGACATGGTTTTGGTTATTTGGTTTTAATCATGTTTTTATCCAGTTTTTTGTGCTAATAAAAATTTTTTCATATTTTGCTATATAAGACTTCTGTGGTGTGCATATCTTGCGGTGGTGCTTTTTTCTTTTGATATTATGTTTTCATTCACCACCGATATTGCACCCCTGGTCTACTATATACATGTATAGTGGTGCGCTTGGTTTTTCTTTATTCTACAACACTTCAGGATTGTCATTGATTAACCTTGCTTTAGTAATCCATTGCATTTTTGGAGCATTACCGAGCGGAAAAAACGCTGCGGAAACGCAACAAATCCGCATCGTGTGCACATAGCCTTAACTCCTGCTCAAAGAGTGAAGTCGGACGACGACGCCCACATCTCAGGGCATGGACTGGCTGGCAGCTCTACTGACCCGAGCATGACAGCTGCATAGAAATACATGGAAGTCACACTCGGGTCAGAAGAGTGTCATCCGTGATATACGCCACTTGAGAGGGTAATCTGATCTTTGTTTAAGCTATGGACAATTTACATTGAAAAAAAGTATTTTTACATGATAATGTAAAGTAAAAGCCTGGGCACTTGTGTGAAATATAAATATTTGTCTAAAAATAATGAGTTTCAGATAAAGAAGAGAAAAACATTGACATTTACAGCTTGATTTTACCTGACATATAGTTACGTCATATGATAATAAAGGAGCAAATGAGTCAAAATTGTATCTCAAAAATACCACAATTTTATTTGAGATAAATATGTACCATAAAAGATACAAAAACATGTACTTATATTAATCAGCCAATAAATAGACATATGGATAAAATGATGATCCGCAAAGAAAATGTATAGAGAGAAGTCACCAAGTGGATAACAAAAAAAATAATTACTCTGTAAAGAGTATATAAGGTTAAATTACCCATATTAATAATGTATTCAATCCACCAGGTGGCCTCAGAACCCACCTGGTGGACTGAATACCTTATTAAAATGGGTAATTTAACCTTATATACTCTTTACATTGTGTAAATATTATATGCTTAGCTTATATGAACTCTCATATAAACGCTCCCTTTGTACTTTTTTCATTAGATGCTTGTCTTAGCTTTTTGTGTTATATCCTATTGGATTTATATAGTCCCAATGTAGGGAAATAATTAGCTTTCCACAAGCTTCCTTTATGACTATTGTAAGCGTTTTATGTATATTTAATATGCTTTGCATATTTTTTGTTATCCACTTGGTGACCTCTCTTCATTCATTTTCCTTGAGGATCATCATTTTATCCATATGTCTATTTATTGACTGACTAATATAAGTACATGTTTTTGTATCTTTTATGGTATATATTTATCTAAAATAAAATTGTGATATTTTTGAGATACAATTTTGACTCATTTGCTCCTTTATTATCAATTGTTGTTTTGAGCTGGTATCGTGTTTGGTATATTCTGGTTGTTAATATATCTAGTTACGTCATATGTTGTGCCCATTGCTTGATGCAGGCTCACAAGTCGAGCTCACATCTTTTCCGTCTGACGATGGTTCAATTATTCAGCCATTATCTGCCTCTATTAGCAGTGTTGGAGCTTTGCTCCGCCCCCAGCTGTTTGACAGTGGCAGAGGGATATGCCGGCAGAGGGACATGCGCCTAATGGTGCCCTGGTGACGTGACTGCGTGGTGCTCATGTGTTGCCATGACAGCAGGGGTCTGCTAAAGACCTGATTGTCATGATGATTCTCCCGTGAAAGCCAGCGTTTAGCTGGTGTTCACAGGAGACTGATTTTCGCTGTAAACAACAGTGCTAATTCACGGCTATGAATACAAGTGTTCTAACATTCACAGGTCTCATGGGGGACCAAAATACAGTAAAAAAAAAAAAAAAAGGAAAACAAATTTTAAAAATGTGAAAACAAATAGTAACAGTTATTAAGGTTGAAGGAAGACTTTAAGTCCAACCCATATCCTATCCTAACCTGCTCTAACATGTTGGTCCAGAGGAAGGCAAAAAAAAACCCAAGTGGCAAACAGTAAGCTTCACATTGGGGAAAAAAAATTCCTTCTCGACTCCACATACGGCAATCAGACTAGCTCCCTGGATCAACGCAATATCTAGGAAACTAGTGAATATAGCCTGTAATATTATACTTTTCAAGAAAGGCATCCAGTCCCTTCTTAAATTTTAGTAGGGAATCACTCATTACAACATTAGACGGCAGAGAGTTCCATAGTCTCACTGCTCTTACAGTAAAGAATCTGCGTCTGTGATTATGGCTAAACCTTCTTTCCTCCAGACGTAGAGGATGCCCCTTGTCCCCGTCACAGGTCTAAGGTTAAAAAGATCATTAGAAAGGTCTTTGTACTGTCCCCTCATATACAGGTCCTTCTCAAAAAATTAGCATATAGTGCTAAATTTCATTATTTTCCATAATGTAATGATTACAATTAAACTTTCATATATTTTAGATTCATTACACACCAACTGAAATTTGTCAGGTCTTTTATTGTTTTAATACTGATGATTTTGGCATACAACTCCTGATAACCCAAAAAACCTGTCTCAAAAAATTAACATATTTCAACCATCCAATAAAATAAAAGTGTTTTTTAAAAACAAACAAAAAAACCATCAAATAATAAAGTTCAGTTATGCACTCAATACTTGATCGGGAATCCTTTTGCAGAAATGACTGCTTCAATGCGGCGTGGCATGGAGGCAATCAGCCTGTGACACTGCTGAGGTGTTATGGAGGCCCAGGATGCTTCGATAGCGGCCTTAAGCTCATCCAGAGTGTTGGGTCTTGCGTCTCTCAACTTTCTCTTCACAATATCCCACAGATTCTCTATGGGGTTCAGGTCAGGAGAGTTGGCAGGCCAATTGAGCACAGTAATACCATGGTCAGTAAACCATTTACCAGTGGTTTTGGCACTGTGAGCAGGTGCCAGGTCGTGCTGAAAAATGAAATCTTCATCTCCATAAAGCATTTCAGCCGATGGAAGCATGAAGTACTCCAAAATCTCCTGATAGCTAGCTGCATTGACCCTGCCCTTGATGAAACACAGTGGACCAACACCAGCAGCTGACATGGCACCCCACACCATCACTGACTGTGGGTACTTGACACTGGCCTTCAGGCATTTTGGCATTTCCTTCTCCCCAGTCTTCCTCCAGACTCTGGCACCTTGATTTCCGAATGACATGCAAAATTTGCTTTCATCAGAAAAAAGTACTTGGGACCACTTAGCAACAGTCCAGTGCTGCTTCTCTGTAGCCCAGGTCAGACGCTTCTGCTGCTGTTTATGGTTCAAAAGTGGCTTTACCTGGGGAATGCGGCACCTGTAGCCCATTTCCTGCACACGCCTGTGCACGGTGGCTCTGGATGTTTCTACACCAGACTCAGTCCACTGCTTCCTCAGGTCCCCCAAGGTCTGGAATCGGTCCTTCTCCACAATCTTCCTCAGGGTCCGGTCACCTCTTCTCGTTGTACAGCGTTTTCTGCCACATTGTTTCCTTCCAACAGACTTCCCATTGAGGTGCCTTGATACAGCACTCTGGGAACAGCCTATTTGTTGAGAAATTTCTTTCTGGGTCTTACCCTCTTGCTTGAGGGTGTCAATGATGGCCTTCTTGACATCAGTAAGGTCGCTAGTCTTACCCATGATGGGAGTTTTGAGTAATGAACCAGGCAGGGAGTTTTTAAAAGCCTCAGGAATCTTTTGCATGTGTTTAGAGTTAATTAGTTGATTCAGAAGATTAGGGTAATAGGTTGTTTAGAGAACCTTTTCTTGATATGCTAATTTTTTGAGACAGGTTTTTTGGGTTATCAGGAGTTGTATGCCAAAATCATCAGTACTAAAACAATAAAAGACCTGACAAATTTCAGTTGGTGTGTAATGAATCTAAAATATATGAAAGTTTAATTGTAATCATTACATTATGGAAAATAATGAAATTTAGCACTATATGCTAATTTTTTGAGAAGGACCTGTATTTATACATTGTAATAAGATCACCCCTAAGCCTTCGTTTTTCCAAACTAAATAACCCCAAGTGTAATAACCTGTCTTGGTATTGCAGACCCCCCAGTTCTCTAATAACCTTGGTCGCTCTTCTCTGCACCCGCTCCAGTTCAGCTATGTCTTTCTTATACACCGGAGACCAGAACTGCACACAGTATTCTAAGTGTGGTCGCACCAGTGACTTGTATAGAGGTAAAATTATGTTCTCATGCGCAAATTGCCTCTTCAGAGAAAAAGAGGACTTGTACTCTATAGCGCCACTTAGGATAAAAGCCAAAGTCATATTGCAAAACTCGTTAAAGGATTGATTGTGACTTGTAGAATTGCTACTTCCAACAGGTGGCGCTATGGAGTTCAAGTCCTCTTTTTCTCTGAAGAGGCAATTTGCATATTAAATTTCCCAGAGCAGCATTGCACAGCGAATAAGCCACCTTACTATGACAAGCCAGAGCTGGTATGTCACTCTCCAGAAGAAACCTTACCCCTTAGACCACTGTTCTCCCCAAGAGCATCTATGCCTTTTTTAATGCATCTCATTATTTTATTTGCCTTTTCAGGAGCTGCCTGACACTGGCCACTAAATGCGAGTTTGTCGTCCACCCAGGGGTGCACCTATAATGAGGCGAGTTGAGCCTTCTGTCTCAGGCGGCGGCAGCTAGGGGGCGGCAGAGCGGAACTCAGAACACGTGGTGTCGGCTCTCCTTAATCCCTGCTGAGTCTTACACTCCTGCGCACTGTGCTATGTGTGTGTCCCGCAGTGAGAAGCAGCCACGCCCCCCATGCACCCTTCCTCACCCTCCCACCTTTTCACTTCAGCTTCTGGCAGCCAGGAGTCCGTTGCTGTGCTGTCCTCTTATGTACAAGCAGGACCTGTGATGAGGTCACAGGAGGGGGAGGAGTCTGGGGTCACATGGTCAGGCTCCCAGTGTGCAGGTCTGCTGTCCTGGCTGTCATGGTGCTGGATGAAGGTAAGTTTATGTGTGGGATCAGGAGGGGTTTACAGTGTGGATGTAGCAGAGCTGTGTGTGTAGGAGGTGTACGGAGCAGGGCCGTGTGTATACGAGGTGTACGGAGCGGAGCGGTGTGTGTACGAAGTGTACGGAGCGGAGCCGTGTGTGTACGAGGTGTAGGGAGCGGAACGGTGTGTGTACGAGGTGTACGGAGCGGAGCCGTTTGTGTACGAAGTGTACGGAGCGGAGCCGTGTGTGTACGAAGTGTACGGAGCGGAGCCGTGTGTGTACGAAGTGTACGGAGCGGAGCCGTGTGTGTACGAGGTGTACGGAGCGGAGCCGTGTGTACGAGGTGTACGGAGCGGAGCAGTGTGTGTACGAGGTTTACGGAGCGGAGCCCTGTGTGTACAAGGTGTACGGAGCGGAGCCGTGTGTGTACGAGGTGTACGGAGCGGAGCCGTGTGTGTACGAGGTGTACGGAGCAGAGCCATGTGTGTACGAGGTGTACGGAGCAGAGCCGTGTGTGTACAAGGTATACAGGTCATGGACAAAAGTTTTGAGAATGACACAAATATTAATTTTTTACAAAGTCTACTGCTTCACTTTTTCTAATGGCAATTTGCATATACTCCAGAATGTTATAAAGAGTGATCAGCTTAACAGCAATTACTTGCAAAGTCAATATTTGGCTAGAAAATAACTTTATCCCCCAAAACACATTTCAACATCATTGCAGCCCTGCCTTAAAAGGACCAGCTAACCTCTTTTCAGTGATTGCTCCATTAACACAGGTGTGGGTGTTGATGAGGACATGGCTGGAGACCAATCTGTCATGATTAAGTAAGAATGACACCACTGGACACTTTAAAAGGAGGCTGGTGCTTGGCATCATTGTTTCTCTTCTGTTAACCATGGTTATCTCTAAAGAAACACACGCAGTCATCATTGCAATGCACAAAAATGGCCTAACAGGGAAGAGTATCGCATCTAGAAACATTGCACCTCAGTCAACAATCTATCGCATCATCAAGAACTTCAAGGAGAGAGGTTCCATTGTTGCCAAAAAGGCTCCAGGGCGCCCAAGAAAGACCAGCAAGCGCCAGGACCGTCTCTTAAAAGTGTTTCAGCTGTGGGATCGGGCTACCAGCAGTGCAGAGCTTGCTCAGGAATGGCAGCAGGCAGGTGTGAGTGCATCTGCACGCACTGTGAAGTGGAGACTCTTGGAGCAAGGCCTGGTCTCAAGGAGGGCAGCAAAGAAGCCACTTCTCTCCAGAAAAAACATCATGGACAGACTGATATTCTGCAAAAGGCACAGGCAGTGGACTGCTGAGGACTGGGGTAAAGTTATTTTCTCTGATGAATCCCCTTTTCGATTGTTTGGGACATCAGGAAAACGCCTCATTCGGAGAAGACAAGGTGAGCGCTACCACCAGTCTTGTCTCATGCCAACTGATAAGCATCCTGAAACCATTCATGTGTGAGGTTGCTTCTCAGCCAAGGGAATCGGCTCTCTCACAGTCTTGCCTAAAAACACAGCCATGAATAAAGAATGGTACCAGAATGTCCTCCAAGAGCAACTTCTCCCAACCCTCCAAGAGCAGTTTGGCGATCAACAATGCCTTTTCCAGCATGATGGAACAACTTGCCATAAAGCAAAGGTGATAACTAAATGGCTCAGGGAACAAAACATAGAGATTTTGGGTCCATGGCCTGGAAACTCCCCAGATCTTAATCCCATTGAGAACTTGTGATCAATCATCAAGAGACGGGTGGACAAACAAAAACTGAAAAATTCTGACAAAATGAAAGCATTGATTGTGCAAGAATGGACTGCTATCAGTCAGGATTTGGTCCAGAAGTTGATTGAGAGCATGCCAGGGAGAATTGCAGATGTCTTGAAGAAGAAGGGTCAACACTGCAAATATTGACTTGCTGCATTAACTCATTCTAACTGTCAATATAAGCTTTTGTTACTCATATGTTTGCAATTATATGTCTGTCTGTGATAAAAACATCTGTCAAACACACATAAAAACCAGAGGGCAGCAGATCATGTGAAAATATAATTTGTGTCATTCTCAAAACTTTTGGCCATGACTGTACAGAGCGGAGCCGTGTGTACGAGGTGTACGGAGCGGAGCCGTGTGTGTACGAGGTAGATGTAGCAGTGCTGTGTGTGTACGGGGCGTACGAAACGGAGCCTTGTGTGTACGAAGTGTACGGAGCTGAGCCGCTCAGCTCCGTACACACAGGGCTCCGTGCTTGAGGCGTGTGTGTACGGAGCGGAGCATGTGTGTACGGGGTGTACGGAGTGGAGCCGCATGTGTACAAGGTTTATGGAGTGGAGCCAAGTGTTTACAAGGTGTACTACTTATACAGAACTTTATGGGTCTGTGCACACGTTGCGGAATTGCCGTGGAAATTTTCGCGGCACTTCCGCACCTCTTTGCCATGCTAGCGTTTTCCAAGCGATCTGTAACATCACTTGGAAAACTGATTGACAGGTTGGTCACACGAGTCAAACAATGTGTTTGACAAATGTGACCAACTTTTTACTATTGATGCAGCATCAATAGTAAAAAGATCTAATGTTAAAAATAATAAAAAAAATAAAAAATAATGATATTCTCACCTTCCGGCGGCCCCCGCAGCCTTCTCGCCTCTCAGCGACGCTCCTGGCCAATCCTGTTCCCAGGCGTCCTTTGCGACAATGACCCTAGATGACGCAGCATCACGCGAGACCGCTACGTCATCTGGGGTGATTTTCGCAATGCATTACTGGAAACGGGATTGGCCGGGAGCGTCGCTGAGAGGCGGGAAAGCTGGGGGCCGCCGGAAGGTGAGAATATCTCTATTTTTTATTTTAAAATTATTATTTTAACATGGATATGGTACCCAGGGCCTGGAGGAAAGTCTCCTCTCCTCCAGACTCTGGGTACCATCCGCACTTGAACTGCTTACTTTGCACATGGTGGGCATAGCCACATGCGGAAAGTAAGCGGTTCAATGCATTCCTATGGCGGCGGAATCGCCGCGATTCCGCAAAAGGAATGAGCATGCTGCGGATTTTTCCGCGATGCGGTTCCGCCGCGGAAAAACACACAGCATGTGCACAGCATTGCGGAATCCCATAGAATATAATGAGTTGCATTGTGTAAGCGTTTTTGCGGCGTTTCCGCTGCGAAAAACCGCGGCAAAAACGCTAAGAATCCACAACGTGTGCACAGACCCTAACAAATATAAAAATCGATGTTTCAAACATATTCCTATTTAAGGGTCTGTGCGGGATCCGCAGCATAACTGCAAGTGATGTACAGTACCATTATATTCAATGGAAATAAAAAAACGCAGTGCACATGCTGAGGATTTTTCCGCGCGGATTTGGTGCGGATTTAAATCCGCAGCATGTCACTTCTTTTGTGCAGTTCCGCAGCGTTTTGAGACCTGCTATAAATAGGAATCCGCACAAAAACCGCAGCAAATCCGCACTAAATCCGCAGGTAAAATGCAGGTCATTTTACCTGCGGATTCAGCAAAATCTGCGTGGAAAATTCCACAGCAGATTCTGCAACGTCTGCACATACCCTAAAAGTGTATGTATTTCACATGTGCGTCACGTTAGGCAGCAGAGAGGCTAGGTTCACCCCTGCGTCCACCCATGCAACCAGGTCTTTTTCAGTGACAGTTTTGCCCAGTGTTTTACAATTAAGAACATAATTATACATCTTGCTTGTTCTACCCAAGTGCATGACCGTACATTTATCCCCATTAACCCCTTCATGACCCAGCCTATTTTGACCTTTAAAGACCTTGCCATTTTTTGCAATTCTGACCAGTGTCCCTTTATGAGGTAATAACTCAGGAACGCTTCAACGGATCCTAGCTTTTCTGAGATTGTTTTTTCATGACATAATGGGCTTCATGTTAGTGGTAAATTTAGGTCGATAATTTTTGCGTTTATTTGTGAAAAAAATGGAAATTTGGCAAAACTTCCGCAATTTTCAAATTTTGAAATTTTATTCTGTTAAACCAGAGAGTTATGTGACACAAAATAGTTAATAAATAACATTTCCTACATGTCTACTTTACATCAGCACAATTTTGGAGACAAATTTTTTTTTTGTTATGAAGTTATAAGGGTTAAAAGTTGACTAGCGATTTCTCATTTTTACAACAAAATTTACAAAACCATTTTTTTAGGGACCACCTCACATTTGAAGTCACTTTGAGGTGTCTATATGGCAGAAAATACCCAAAAGTGACATCATTATAAAAACTGCACCCCTCAAGCTACTCAAAACTACATTCAAGAAGATTATTCACCCTTCAAGTGCTTCACAGGAACTAAAGCAACGTAGAATGAAAAAATGGACATTTTAATTTTTCCAACAAAAATTTTCTTTTAGCATAATTTTTTTCATTTTTACATGGGCAACAGGATAAAATGGATCCTAAAATTTGTTGGGCAATTTCTCCTGAGTACACAGATACCTCATATGTGGTCATAAACCACTGTTTGGGCGCACGGCAGGGATCAGAAGGGAAAGAGCGCCATTTGACTTTTTGAATGGAAAATATGCTGGAATATTTAGCGGTTGCCATGTCGCATTTGGAGAGTCCCTGTGTGCCTAAACATTGGAGCTTCCCCACAAGTGACCCCATTTTGGAAACTAGACCCCCCCAAGGAACTTATCTAGATGCATAGTGAGCACTTTGAACCCCCAGGTGCTTCACAAATTGATCCTTTAAAAAAAAGAAAGTACTTTTTTTTTTCACAAAAATTTTCTTTTAGCCTCAGTGTTTTCATTTTCACATGGGCAACAGGATAAAATGGATCCTAAAATTTGTTGGGCAATTCATCCTGAGTACATAGATACCTCATATGTGGTCATAAACCACTGTTTTGGTGCACGGCAGGGTCCAGAAGGGAAGGAGCGCCATTTGACTTTTTATATGGAAAATTAGCTCCAATCGTTAGCGGACATCATGACACATTTGGAGAGCCCCTGTGTGCCTAAACAGTGAAAAACCCCCACATGTGACACCATTTTGTAAACTAGACCCCTTATGGAACTTATCTAGATGTGTTGTGAGCACTCTGAACCCCCAAGTGCTTCACAGAAGTTTATAACGCAGAGCAGTGAAAATAAAAAAATCATTTTTTTCCTCAAAAATGATTTTTTTAGCCCGCTATTTTTTATTTTCACAAGGGTAACAGGAGAAATTGGACCACAAAAGTTGTGCAATTTGTCCTGAGTACACCAATACCCCATACGTGGGGGGGAACCACTGTTTTGGCGCATGGGAGAGCTCAGAAGGCAAGGAGCACCATTTTGGAATGCAGACTTGATGGAATGTTCTGCGGGCGTCATGTAGCATTTGCAGAGCCCCTGATGTGCCTAAACAGTAGAAACCCCCACAAGTGTGACCCCATTTTGGAAACTAGACCCCCCAAGGAGCTTATCTAGATGTGAAGTGAGCACTTTGAACCCCCAAGTGCTTCACAGAAGTTTATAAACGCAGAGCAGTGAAAATAAAAAAATTTTTGTTCCTTAAAAATCATTTTTTAGCCCGCTATTTTTTATTTTCCCAAGGGTAACAAGATAAATTGGACCCCAAAAGTTGTTGTCCAGTTATTCCTGAGTACGCTGGTGCCCCATATGTGGGGGGGAAACACAGGTATTACATACCTGGTAATGTGTTTTTTCATGAGACATGACGGCACCACGATAGAGGGGATCCGCCCATCAAGGACAGGAAACCTTCAAGATAAAAGGGGCGGCTCCTCTCTCCGCATCAGTTGTTTTACAGAGCACGAGAGGAACTCCGCATGTTAGTACATACATAAAATAATACATTCTTTACAATTTTAATTATCCCAATCCAAGGGAGTGAAAAAATAATAAAGATGCACCCAACTAGTGACGTGATCAAGGGCGGGAATATAAGGGTGCCGTCATGTCTCATGAAAAAACACATTACCAGGAATGTAATACCCGTGTTTTTCCATCATACATGACGGCACCACGAGAGAATTACAGAGATCGCATTCTGTTTTTAGGGAGGGATCACTGCTTCCAACACTCTTCTCCCGAACGTGAGATCAGAGGTAACAGATAAATCTAATCTATAGTGTTTGAAAAAAGTTGACGGAGAGGACCAAGTGTCCGCCTTACATATTTGGTCAATCGTGGCATCTGCTTTCTCCGCCCAAGATGTCGATATGGCTCTTGTGGAGTGGGCCTTACGTCCTTCAGGAACAGCCCTGCCTACACTACTATAAGCTAGCATAATGGCCTCTCTCATCCATCTAGCTATAGTTTGTCTAGAGGCTCCTAGGCCCTTTCTCGCCCCCTGAAAAGAGACAAGTAATGACCTGCTTTTCCTCCAAGTTTTTGTTCTTTCTAGATACTGTAGGATACATCTCCTAACATCTAAACAGTGTAGTTTTTCCTCTTTTGCGTTGCTAGGGTCAGGACAAAAGGATGGCAATATTATTTCCTGAGCTCTGTGGAACTTTGATACTACTTTGGGTAAGTACGCAGGGTCTAGTCTTAATACTACTCTGTCATCTAGAATTCGAGTGTAAGGAGAGTAGGCTGATAACGCATGCAGGTCTCCAATCCTACGGGCTGATGTGAGCGCTATCAACAAAGTGGTTTTAATAGTTAGGGCTTTATCAGATATTGTGTTAAGGGGCTCAAAGGGGGCACCCATTAAGGCTGATAGAACTAGATTGAGGTCCCATGGTGGAGGAGCAGGGGATGGAACAGAATCCGCTCTACTACAGGCCCGAATGAACCTGGCTATCCATCTGTTGTTTGCTAGATCATGGCTAAACAGGGCTGCGAGAGCAGATACATGAACTTTAAGAGTGCTAACTGCTAGCCCTAGTTCTAAGCCCTTTTGTAGGAATTCTAATATGGCCACTATTGGGATCTCCCCTTCTCGTATTGGCGGTGAATTTGATAAGAATTTTTTCCATATTCTGGCATAAATCTTTGTAGTTACAGGTTTTCTGCTACGAAGTAGTGTAGATATTACTGCGGCTGAAAACCCCCTTTTTTCTAATAGCGACCTCTCAAATTCCAGGCCGTCAAATGTAGCCCGGATTTCTGAGGGTGACTGAAAGGACCCTGTGTAAGAAGTTCCTGGTCTTCCGGCAGTACCCACGGATCTGTTATGGACATTATCTTTAGCCAGTAGAACCAAGGTCTCTTTGGCCAAAAGGGAGCTATTAAGATCACCCTGGCTTTGTCATCCTGATCTTCTTCAGAACTAATGGAATTAGACATACTGGGGGAAAGGCTGTCATGTGTGCATTGCCACGAAGATCGTCGCGGTTGCACATTTTGACTTCTCACAGCTGAGTTGCTGTTTCTTTGTGTTTGGCAGCTAGGGAGTTAATTCTGTCTGTGCTCGGTGCTGGGACTGGGTGCAGTTTCTCCCGGCTGCAATTGATTATTTGTTGATTGGTTTCCTTTAAATTCCTGGTTGTCTGCTTTGGCAGTTGCCAGTGAAATCCTTCATGCAGATCACAGATAGGAATGAATCTGTATAGACTTAAGTTGAGAGCTCCTTAGCTGTTTTAAGCTCAACTTGCTTAGAGTTTATTTCCCAGACCATTTATGTTCCTTCGGTGTTTGAGTGTGTATGCAAGTGAGTGCTATCCTGTCTGTCTTATATGTCTAATCTGTGTATTTAGCTGAGATCAGCCCATATCCCTTTGGTGGTAATCAGGATCCTTCTTAGGACTGATTACAGGGTTCAGGGTCTGACAGGAGACAGGGTTAGGCTGGAGACTTGGACCTCTGAACCATTATCAGTACCTCCAAGGTAAGGGATTAGCTAGGACCCCAGTGTAGGGTCAGGTTAGACCCCGGTCCTCCTCTTTCCTGTTACAGCTCATCAAGTCCTCAAGATTAACCCTGAGTTCAACTATATCGTTTCTGCACATCTAGTCCTCAAGATTAACCCTAAGTTCTGCAGAGATTGTGTCAGGTAAATCTATTTTATACTTACATTCTGATGTTGCTAAACTATATGTTGTATAGAGTGTGGTTCCTGTATAAATAGTTTACTGACATTGTATTCATATCATTAGACAGCGTGACATTTTCACTGGCCATAAAAAATTATCTCTAGTTACCATGGATCCAGTAGCCCAGCTGGCTCTGCAGTTGCAGGGATTATCCATGGAGCTGACGGACATTAAGTCCAAAGTTTTGTCTCCCCTGGAGAAAACCAGAGTTGAACCTAAAGTAGCTCTTCCAGATAGGTTCACTGGTGGGCGAGACAAATTTTTTACCTTCCGGGAGGCATGTAAATTGTATTTTCGGCTTCGGCCGCGATCATCAGGGAGTGATGAGCAGAGAGTGGGAATTGTTATCTCACTTCTTCAAGGGGACCCTCAATCCTGGGCATTTTCCCTTCCTCCGGGATCCCCGGCTCTACAGTCTGTAGATCAATTTTTTACTGCTCTGGGATTGGTATATGATGACCCAGATCGGGTCTCTCTTGCTGAGACCAAATTACGTAAGTTACAGCAGGGAGATCGTCCGGCGGAGGAATTTGCTTCTGAGTTTCGTAGATGGGCCACGGATACTCAGTGGAATGACCCAGCTCTTAGGAGCCAGTTTTGTCATGGGCTTTCTGACAAATTAAAAGACGTTTTGACTCAGTATGAGTCTCCTCCTTCTCTGGAGGCTGCTATGGCCCTAGCTATCCGTACTGATAGACGGCTTCGGGAGAGGGGTGAGGTAACTCCACTCCCTGTTGTTTCTCCACCTACTACTAAAGTCCCTTATGTTGAGGTTCCCCTTGTCTGTTCGGATGAGCCTATGCAGTTGGGAGGGACATCTTTTCGTAGTAGGGGATTGGCGGCACGCCGCAGGACTAGAAGGTGTTTTTTCTGCGGGAAAGAGGGACATTTTGTTGGAGAATGTCCATCCCGTGTCTTGTTAAGTAAAAAGTCGCCGGAAAACTGCTAATCCCAGGTTGTGTGGTGGACGACAACCTGGGAGTATGTATTTCATCCGCCGGTTCTTCTCAGTTCCTTGTACCAGTGGAGGTGGTGGTTGGTACTAGAGTGAAGAGATTGTCTGTTCTTCTGGATAGTGGTTCTGGGGCTAATCTGGTTGACGCTCAGTTTGCTCAGGCTCAAGGTATGCATCTGAGTGTATTGGTCAAACCGATCCCTATTTTCTCCATTGACGCCAGGCCTCTCGGCCAAGGTAGCTTTGTTCATGAGGTTCATAACATTGACCTTCGGGTAGGGGGAATACATAGGGAACAATTATCTTGTTTTGTGTTGGAGGGTCTACCTACTCCCATTGTGTTGGGACTTCCTTGGCTGGTTAAACATAACCCTGTGATTAATTGGCAGTCCAGAGAGATAAGCCAATGGGGTGAGTTTTGCAAAAGCAACTGCATGAACACAGTCATCAGTGCGGTCGTGCCTAGTACATTGCCTCCTTTTTTGGAGGATTTTGGGGATGTTTTCTCTGAGGAGGGGTGTCGGGAGTTGCCTCCTCATCGCGTGTATGACTGCTCTATTAATCTACTTCCTGATGCTA
Source organism: Oophaga sylvatica (assembly GCA_033576555.1). Lineage (NCBI taxonomy): Eukaryota > Metazoa > Chordata > Amphibia > Anura > Dendrobatidae > Oophaga > Oophaga sylvatica. The sequence goes on along the minus strand of JARQOD010000006.1, from coordinate 164,582,655 downwards.
AGTTGCCTAAAGCTAGGTTGTATAATCTTTCTGGTCCTGAAAGACAGGCTATGAAAGATTATATTTCTGAAAGTCTGGCCAAAGGGCATATTAGACCTTCATCTTCCCCTGTGGCCGCGGGGTTCTTCTTTTTGAAGAAAAAAGATGGAGGCCTACGCCCTTGCTTGGATTTCCGCGAACTTAATCGGATTACTGTTCGAGATCCGTATCCACTCCCTCTTATTCCTGATCTCTTCAATCAAATTGTTGGCGCCAAATGGTTCTCTAAATTGGATCTCAGGGGGGGCGTATAATCTGATTAGGATAAAAGAGGGGGATGAGTGGAAAATGGCGTTTAACATGCCGGAGGGACATTATGAAAACCTGGTCATGCCTTTTGGTCTGACTACTGCTCCAGCAGTATTCCAACATTTTGTTAATGACATTTTTCGTCACCTTGTGGGGGTGTTTGTGGTCGTATATTTGGATGACATTTTAATTTACTCGCCAGATCTTGTGTCTCACCAGGAGCATGTGAGACAGGTGTTGCAGATCTTGCGAGACAAACTATACGCCAAACTGGAGAAGTGTGTTTTTGCCGTACAGAAACTTCAGTTTTTGGGTTTTTCGGTGTCAGCCTCCGGTTTCCGGATGGACCCTGAAAAGGTGAGAGCAGTGCTTGAATGGGATCAGCCAGGGGATCTTAAGGCTCTGCAGCGTTTTTTGGGGTTTGCTAATTACTACCGGAAATTTATTTGTAATTTCTCGTCTGTCGTCAAACCTCTCACTGACATGACGAGAAAAGGGACGGATTTTTCTAAGTGGTCGGACAAAGCTTGCCAAGCCTTTTCCTCTTTAAAAAGATGTTTTGCTTCGGCACCCGTTCTCATCCAACCAGATGTATCTCAGCCGTTCATTGTGGAGGTGGACGCGTCTGACGTAGGGGTGGGTGCTATATTGTCCCAGGGTCCGTCCCCTGGTAAATGGCATCCGTGCGCTTTCTTTTCTAAGAAATTGTCGTCCGCCGAAAGGAATTATGATATCGGCAATAGGGAACTTTTGGCCATTAAATTGGCTTTTGAAGAATGGCGTCACTTTTTGGAGGGGGCAGTCCACCCGGTCACCGTTATTACTGATCACAAGAACCTGCTGTATTTAGAATCCGCTAAGCGTCTGAATTCCAGACAAGCTCGATGGTCGTTGTTTTTTACCAGGTTTAATTTTGTCGTCACTTATCGTCCGGGGTCTAAGAATGTAAAGGCTGATGCCTTGTCTCGCAGTTTCCCAGGGGCCGGGAAAACGGACGACCCGATTCCTATCCTTCAGGAGGGGGTGGTAGTGTCGGCTGTATGTTCTGAGCTTGAGGAGGAGGTGTTAGAGGCTCAGGGGGACGCCCCTGCAGGACCTCCAGGGAGACTGTTTGTCCCGAATCAGTTGAGACAAAAGGTTATTGAGGCACATCAAAATTCTGCTTTAGCAGGACATCCAGGGAGTAAGGCTACTTTAGATCTCCTTTCTCGCCGATTTTGGTGGCCTAACGCTAATAAAGATGTTATAACTTTTGTCGCGTCCTGTGGGGTTTGTGCTCGCTCTAAAACTCCTCATACCCGTCCGTCTGGGACCCTTTTACCCTTGAAACTTCCGGAGCGTCCATGGACTCATTTATCTATGGACTTCATTACGGACCTTCCTCCGTCGTCTGGGAATACTGTCATACTGGTGGTTGTTGACAGGTTCAGTAAGATGGCACATTTCGTTGCTCTTCCTGCACTCCCTAATGCTAAAACTCTGGCGCAGGTGTTCATTAGGGAGATCGTGAGACTTCATGGGTTGCCTTCTGATGTGGTGTCAGATAGGGGGTCTCAGTTTGTGTCCAAATTTTGGAGGGCATTTTGTTTACGTCGGGGGATGCAATTGTCGTTTTCCTCGGCTTTTCATCCACAGACCAATGGTCAGACAGAGCGTCTGAATCAGAATTTAGAGACATATCTCCGGTGTTTTGTATCGGAGAACCAGGAGGACTGGTCTTCTTTCTTGCCTCTGGCAGAGTTCGCTCTTAACAACAGGCGGAGCGAGTCCACTGGTAAGTCCCCGTTTTTTGGGGCATATGGTTTTCATCCCCAGTTTTGTACTTTCAATGGGGGGGGTCCTTCTGGGGTTCCTGAGGAGGAGCGTTTCTCGTCGTCACTTGCTTCTGTGTGGCGAGGTGTATTGAATAATTTGGGTACGATGGGGAACCGTTACAAACGTATGGCTGATAGGAGGAGAGTTTCTGGTCCAGATCTGAATGTGAACGATCTGGTATGGTTGTCTACCAGGAATATAAAACTTAAAGTGCCCTCCTGGAAACTGGGTCCCAGATTCATCGGGCCGTACAGGATCAGTTCCATAATTAATCCTGTGGCATTTCGTCTGGAACTCCCTTCTACGTTTAAAATTCATAATGTGTTCCACAAGTCATTACTTAAAAGGTATGTGGCACCAGTCATACCATCACCGCTACCTCCTCCTCCAGTGTTGGTCAATGGTAACTTGGAATTTCAAGTATCAAAAATCATTGACTCTCGTCTTAATCGCCGGTCCCTTCAGTACTTGGTGCATTGGAAGGGGTATGGTCCGGAGGAGAGGACGTGGGTCCCTGCGTCTGATGTTAACGCAGATCGTTTGGTTCGGACCTTCCACAGAACTCACCCGGGCAGGCCTGGCCCTGAGGGTCCGGAGGCCCCTCGTAGAAGGGGGGGTACTGTCATGTGTGCATTGCCACGAAGATCGTCGCGGTTGCACATTTTGACTTCTCACAGCTGAGTTGCTGTTTCTTTGTGTTTGGCAGCTAGGGAGTTAATTCTGTCTGTGCTCGGTGCTGGGACTGGGTGCAGTTTCTCCCGGCTGCAATTGATTATTTGTTGATTGGTTTCCTTTAAATTCCTGGTTGTCTGCTTTGGGAGTTGCCAGTGAAATCCTTCATGCAGACCACAGATAGGAATGAATCTGTATAGACTTAAGTTGAGAGCTCCTTAGCGGTTTTAAGCTCAACTTGCTTAGAGTTTATTTCCCAGACCATTTATGTTCCTTCGGTGTTTGAGTGTGTATGCAAGTGAGTGCTATCCTGTCTGTCTTATATGTCTAATCTGTGTATTTAGCTGAGATCAGCCCATATCCCTTTGGTGGTAATCAGGATCCTTCTTAGGACTGATTACAGGGTTCAGGGTCTGACAGGAGACAGGGTTAGGCTGGAGACTTGGACGTCTGAACCATTATCAGTACCTCCAAGGTAAGGGATTAGTTAGGACCCCAGTGTAGGGTCAGGTTAGACCCCGGTCCTCCTCTTTCCTGTTACAGCTCATCAAGTCCTCAAGATTAACCCTGAGTTCAACTATATCGTTTCTGCACATCTAGTCCTCAAGATTAACCCTAAGTTCTGCAGAGATTGTGTCAGGTGAATCTATTTTATACTTACATTCTGATGTTGCTAAACTATATGTTGTATAGAGTGTGGTTCCTGTATAAATAGTTTACTGACATTGTATTCATATCATTAGACAGCGTGACAAAGGCATACAGAAGTCCCGACGTCCAGCTTATTCTGAAGGCATCTACTGCTAAGGGCCTGTCTGCAGGATTCAGAGAGAAGAATTTTCGCAGCTTTTTGTTGGTCCTTGTGGCGAAGAGATCTATGCTGGGCTCCCCCCACATATGTACTATCTGGTGAAAAATGGACTCTTTTAATGCCCACTCTCCCTGCTTCAGGTGGTTTCTGCTCAAGAAATCTGCTTTTTGGTTGTCTATGCCTCTTATATGTAGGGCCGATAATGAGTGGAAGTGGCGCTCTGCAAGAGCCATAATCTTTTCTGTTATGTCCATCAGCGACCGGGAATGGGTGCCTCCTTGGTGGTTTATATAAGCGACTGCTGTCCGGTTGTCTGACAGGACTCGGACATGATGTCCCGATATATTTGGTAGTAGACCCTGCAGCGCCCTTTCGACCGCCAAGAGTTCCCATTCGTTTGAAGACAGCTGTTTTTCTTCCTGTTTCCACGGTTCTTGGAGCCACAGTGTATCCAGATGGGCTCCCCACCCCCAAGGGCTGGAGTCTGTTGTGACCACCTTCGAGACCGTGAATTTCCACGGAATCCCTCGTGGAGATGTATCTATTCTCAGCCACCATTGGAGCGATTGGAGTACCGGGATTGGAAGTGTGATCTTCTGGTCTAGATGTCCTTGGAGGACTAGATCTTCCTGCAACACATTCCACTGTAATGTCCTTGTATGGAACTGAGCCCACTTTACTGCCGGTATGCATGCCGTTAGTGATCCCAACACTGACATAGCTTTCCTTAGTGTAATCTGAGGTTTTTGTATTGTTGTTGTTATCATTTGTTTTATCCTGAGCTCTTTTTCTTCCGGAAGACGACATTCCTGTGCCATAGAGTCTATCGTTATTCCCAGGAAGACCTGGGTCATTGCTGGTTCCAGCTTGGATTTTTTGAGGTTGAGCTGCCACCCCAACCTCCGTAGGGTCTCTATAACGATATTGACCTGATCTTGACAATGCGAGAAATTTCTCCCCACTATCAGAAAATCGTCCAGATAGGGTATTATTAGCGTATCTCTCTCTCTCAGGTGCGCTGTGACCTCTGCCATCAATTTCGTGAAGACACGTGGGGCTGTTGCTATCCCAAAGGGCAGGGCTCTGTACTGCAGATGATGTAATTGCGACCTTATTTTTACTGCTACTCTGAGATATTTGCGGTCCGCCCTCCGGATTGGGACGTGATAGTAAGCGTCCTTGAGGTCGAGGTCCGCCATATAGCATCGAGGAAAGAGGAGATTCACTGCTGTTCTTATCGTCTCCATCTTGAAAGACGGGATTATCAAAAACCTGTTGAGAGCCCTTAGATTTATGATCGTCCTCCAGGAGTTGTCTGGTTTCTTTACTAGAAACAACGGGGAATAAAACCCCTCTCTTTCCTCCTCTACTGGGACTTTTTCCAGGACGCGTTTCTGTATAAGAGCGATTATTTCTTCCTCCAGACTCGTTTGTTTCTCTGGCGAGGATTGTAGGGAAGTCGGCATATATTGTTCGGTGGACGGTGATGGAATTTTAATTCCAGTCCTGACTCTACTATTTGCAAAATCCAGGTACTGGATGAAATCTTCTCCCAGGCTGGAAGGAAGTGAGAGAGCCTGCCTCCCACCTGAGAAGGACCGTCACTGGGCAGGCTTCTTATCTTCTTTGGAGGGCTTACCGAAGTAGAAGCCTCTCCCTCCTCTGGATCGTTTGTCTTGAACGTTTCTGTCTCGTTCTCTGTAGTGCTGTCTTCCAAATTTCCGATTCCTCTGAAAGGAGCGACGAAAATTCTGAAAAGGCTGTTTTGGAAAGTTCTTCTTTTTATCTGTAGCATTCTTCAATACCTCAACCAGTGCAGGCCCAAATAAAAAATTGCCCTTGCAGGGTAAGGAGCATAACTTTATCTTTGCCTGGATGTCACCTGGCCAGCACTTAAGCCATACCGCTCTACGTCCTACATTAGCTAGCGCTGCAGAGTTAGTTGCCAACCTTGCCGAATCTGCTGAGGCTTCAGCTAGGAAACTAGCTGCTGCTCTGATGGCTGGTATGGCTTCCAAGATGTTTTCTCTGGAAACTCTTTGTTCCACCTGATCTTCTAAGTTGTCCACCCAGACTTTCAGGGACCTGGCTACACAAGTAGCTGCGATAGCCGGTCTTAATGCCCCTGCCGATGTTTCCCAGACCGTTTTTAAGCAGACGTCTGTCTTTCTGTCCAGCGGTTCTCTCAGTGTCCCTAGATCTTCGAAAGGTAGAGAGGATTTTCTAGCGATCTTTGACACCGCTACGTCTATTTTTGGGGCTCTATCCCAGGGTGAGGATGCTTGCTCATCGAAAGGATATTTCCTCTTCAGAGCGCTGGTAACATGAGACTTTTTCTCTGGCTTCTCCCATTCCCTTCTCATAAGGTCTTTTAACTGGTCATTAATGGGAAAGGTTTTTCGTTTTTTCTTTTGAAGCCCCACGAACATAAGTTCTTGAGGTGTTCGTTTGGGTTTGTCTTCTACCAGTCCCATGGTAGAGCGGACTGTCTTTATTAAATTATCTGTTGCCTCAATCGGGAAGACATTTTCATCCTCTGAGCTGCTATCTGTTTTACAGGACCTACTAGAGTCCCTCTCTGCTCCAGAGGAATCTTCCTGGGATATTCCTGAGACGCTAGATCTGTCTCTGGACTTGCCGTCCATATCTGCCGTGTGGAAGGCTTTCATGGACTTACATACTTCCGCCTGAATTAGGGACTTCAGGCTTTCAGCAAAGGAGGGCGTTTCCTCCGCCAGTGTTTTGGTGATACAATCCTGGCATAAATCCTTAGCCCAGGCTCTTTCTAGCGGGGTTTTACATAAGGGGCATTCCCTATTTTTGGTTTTTGCCTTACTCTTCTTATAAACCCCCTAATTTTCCCATGTGTATGTGAGAGGGAAAAAAGGAGATATATGCAGGAAAGAGAAGAGAAAGAGAACAGACATTAGTGTACTGGACTTTCTCGAAGTTCACTCACCACTCGGACGCTGTAATAGACGGGTACCGGTTCCGGAGGCTGATTGGCTCCTTCAGATATCACAGATCCTTCCTTACTGTGCCCCGTTCTTATGGTGTCCGAGCGGCTATTGCTGCGGCGTGTCTGGGTCTTTTCACCAGACAGAGACCATCTGGCATGTACCTCCTGGCGTGAATCCAGGTGCCCCGGTGATAAACTCTCCATTGCAGTCTTTTTTCCAGCTATACCGTCACCTGCAGCTGCAGTTTTGTGACGGTGATTACTAGGTGTGCCGGTTTTAAATAGTTTTGTGCACGTCTGCTTGTGCGCGCGCCCCCTCCTTTTTTTAATCATCATTATCCGCCGCAAGCGCCCGACGCGTGCGCCGCGCGCGCCCGGTCGCCACGTCCGGCGCACGCTCAGTTCTGCCTTTCTCCTGCGAACAGGAGAAACCTTTCTGCTTACCAGCCCGGGACGCGCCCCCGTCATATCCGGAGCGCGACTTCCGGTGTGCGGCTTCCGGTTTTCTGCAGCGGCTGCACGTGTTGTCAGAGCGCAGGAGACAGCCGGGAATGTATTACCGCTCTATGAAGCGGTTCTCCTGGTCTCCACTGCCACCAATGAAAAAACCTCCACAGCATTTCTTCAGCCTCCCCTTTGTCATCATGGGTCTGCTGCAGGTGTCCCAGGTATCCGGGGGGAAAGGGGGAGGAGGAGGAGAGGGGCGCTTTATGATGCCTGGCACCGATGTGCTATCAGGCTGCATGGCCCAGCATCAACAGGGGGATACACTGAAAAGTGTTCCCCGAGGATTGCCCCCATCTACAGCCGCCTTAAAGGGAGCCGTAGGGAAAAATGTCTGCAAAAAAGGCAGTGGCCATGCCTCGCTCAGGGGGGCAGGGTATACCTGACCCCCGAGGCGACCTCCAGTACCTGGCGACGGATGCGATTAACAAACGTCCACCGTTAGCCATCCGACCCAGGTCTAGGCATCCTCTTCATCCGAGAGTCTTTATCTTCAGGGTCTCCCTTCGAGGACAGGAAACCAACTGATGCGGAGAGAGGAGCCGCCCCTTTTATCTTGAAGGTTTCCTGTCCTTGATGGGCGGATCCCCTCTCTCGTGGTGCCGTCATGTATGATGGAAAAACAACTGTTTAGGCGCACGGCAGGGCTCAGAATGGAAGGAGCGCCATTTGACTTTTTAATGGAAAATTAGCTCCAATTGTTAGCGGACACCATGTCGTGTTTGGAGAGCCCCTGTGTGCCTAAACTTTGAAGCTCCCCCACAAATGACCCCATTTTGGAAACTAGACCCCCTAAGGAACTGATCTAGATGCACAGTTAGCACTTTGAACCCCCAGGTGCTTCACAGAAGTTTATAACGCAGAGCGGTGAAAATAAAAAAATCATTTTTTTTCTCAAAAAAATATTTTTTAGCCCCCTATTTTTTATTTTCACAATGGTTACAGGTGAAATTGGACACCAAAAGTTGTTGTCCAGTTTGTTCTGAGTACGCAGGTACCACATATGTGGGGGGAACCACTGTTTGGGCACACATCAGGGCTCGGAAGGGATGTAGTGACGCTTTGAAATGCAGACTTGATGGAATGGTCTGCGGGCATCTTGTTACGTTTGCAGAGCCCTGATGTGCCTAAACAGTAGAAACTCCCAACTAGTGACCCCATTTTTGAAACTAGACCCCCCAAGGAACTTATCCAGATGTGTGATGAGCACCTTGAATCCCACGTGCTTCACAGAAGTTTATAATGCAGAGCCGTGAAAATAAAAAATCATTTTTTTCCTCAAAAACTGATTTTTTTAACCCGCAATTTTTTATTTTCCCAAGGGTAACAGGAGAAATTGGACCCCAAAAGTTGTTGTCCAATTTGTCCTGAGTACGCTGATATCCCAAATGTGGGAGAAAACTATTGTATGGGCACAAGTCGGGGCTCGGAAGGGAAGTAGTGACGTTTTGAAATGCCGACTTTGATTGAATGGTCTGCGGGAGTCATGTTACGTTTGCAGAGCCCATGATGTGCCTAAACAGTAGAAACCCCCCCCCAAGGGACCCCATTTTGGAAAATAAATCCCCAAGGAACCTATCTAGATAAGTGGTGAGCACTTTGAATCTCCAAGTTCTTCATAGAAGTTTATAACGCAGAGCTGTGAAAATAAAAAATCATTTTTTTTTTTCACAAAAATAATTTTTTTTAGTCCTCAATTTTTTTTTCCAAAGGATAACAGGAGAAATTAGACCCCCAAAGTTGTTGTGCAATATTTCCTGATGTGGGGGTAAACCACTGTTTGGGCACACGTCGGGGCTAGGTATAAAGGGAGCACTGTTTGACTTTTTGAACGCAAAGTTTCCAGGAATCAATGGTGGCGCCATGTCGCGTTTGGAGACCCCATGTTGTGCCTAAATAGTGGAAACCCCTCAATTCTAACTCCAACCCTAACCCCAACACACCCCTAACCACTACCATAACCCCTACACCACTAACCCAAACCCTAACCATACCACTAACCACAACACACACCTAACCCTAATCCCAACACTAACCCCCAAAACACCCCTAACACTAATCCTAACTCTAACCCTAACCACAAGCCTAACCCTAATCCCAACCCTAACCCTAATTCCAACTCTAACCCTAATTCTAACCGTAACCCTAATTCCAACCCTAACCCAAATTCCAACCCTAACCCAAATTCTAACCGTAACCCTAATTCTAACCCTAACCCTAATTATAACCCTAATGCTAACCCTAACCCTAGTTCTAACCCTAACCGTAATACTAACCCTAACCCGAATAGAAAAATAAAAAAATATATTTTCTTTATTTTATTATTTGTCCCTACCTATGGGGGTGATAAAGGGGGCGTTTATTTACTTTTTTTTTATTTTGCTCACTGTGAGAGCTTAACATAGTGATCAAAATAGATAAATGGTATCTGCCTGCCGGCGGGCGCACTTCACATGTGCCCGCCATTTTCCAAGATGGCGGCGCCCATGAAGAATCCCGGACGGACGCCGGGACAGACCCAGCGACATTGGAGAACCGGGGGGAGGCGAGGGGGGGGGGTCGGAAGGTGGGGGAGCGGAGGCAAGGAGAAAGGGAACAGATAGTGACGGCGGCGACCGATCGCCGCCGTCACTCGGTGGGGTGGTCGGAGCTTGGTGTCCAGCCATGGCCGATTCTATTGCAGCATCGGCCATGGCTGGATTGCAATATTTCACCAAATTTCATTGGTGAAATATTACAAATCGTCCTGATTGGCTGTTTTACTTTTAACAGCCAATCAGAGCGATCGTAGCCACGTGGGGGTTAAGCCAACCCCCCTGTGGTGAAGCACAAAGGGTCTTGTGCCTTCGGGTCGGGTGACCTTTCAGTGACCCCGGTCACCCAATCCGCAGGAACACGATCCTTTCATGACACAGCATGTGTGTCACAGGTCGGATTGGCACCGACTTTCATGACGCATACGCTGTGTCAAAGGTCGGGAAGGGGTTAAAGCTCATTTGCCATTTATCAGCCCTAGATTCTAGCTTACATAAATCCTCCTGTAATATAAAATTGTCCTCCTCTGTATTGATTACCCTGCAGTTTAGTGTCATCTGCAAATATTGAAATACTACTCTGTATGCCCCCTACAAAGTCATAAATATGTAAAAGAGAAGCGGCCCCAATACTGACCCCTGTGGTACCCCACTGCTAACCATGACCCAGTCCGAGTGTGCTCCATTAATAACCACCCTTTGTTTCCTATCCATGAGCCAGTTCTTAACCCACTCACACATATTTTCCCCTATCCCCATTGTTCTCATTTTATGTAGCAACCTTTTGTGTGGCACCGTATCAAAAGCTTTTCAGAAGTCCATGTACACCACGTCCACTGTGTTCCCTTGGTCCAGTCTGGAACTTACGTCTTCGTAAAAGCTTATCAGATTAGTCTGACAAGAACGGTCCCTCGTAAACCCATGCTGATACTGGGTCATGAGGTTATTTTTCTTCACAAACTCCAATATAGTATCCCTTAAAAAAACCTCCAGGATTTTACCCACAGTAGATGTTAAGCTCACTGGCCTAGAATTTCCAGGTTCAATTTTTGTCCCCTTTTTGAATATTGGCACCACATTTGCTATACGCCAGTCCTGTGGTACAAACCCCGTTATTATGGAATCATTAAAGATTAAAAATAATAGTCTATCTATGACTGTACTTAATTCCTGCAGTACTCGAGGGTGTATCCCATCCGGGCCAGGGGATTTGTCAATTTTAGTGATTTTTAGACGCCGCCTTACTTCCTGCTGTGTTAAGCAGGTGACATTTAATGGAGAAATCTTTTTATCACTGAACATGTTACCTGTCATGGGATTTTCTTGTGTAAATACTGCTGAAAAAAAGTAATTTAGCATATTGGCTTTTTCCTCATCTTCATCCACCATTTCTGCCAGACTATTTTTAAGGGGACCAACACTACCATTTTTTTTAGTTTCTTGCTATTTATGTAGTTAAAGAATATTTTGGGATTATTTTTACTTTCTCTGGCAATGAGTCTCTCTGTCTCAATCTTTGCTGTCTTGATTTGCTTTTTACATAATTTATTTAATCTTCTATATTTATTTAATGCCTCATCACTACCTACTTGCTTTAATTACCTAAACGCTTTCTTTTTGTCACTTATTGTGCCCCTAACAGCTCTATTTAACCATAGTAGTTTCCTCCTATTTCTAGCATGTTTATTCCCATAGGGTATATATTGTGCACAGGTCCTATTCAGGATGCTAAAGGTACTGCCACACTAAACAATCCCGCTAGCGATCACGATAACGACGCATACTAATGGGATCGCTAGCGGGATTGTTTCTATATCGCTAAGTGCGGCCACATTTAGCGATATAGTTAACGACGCTATCGCCGTTAGCGATCTTCTTAATGACTTTAGCGGTACAAAAGTACCGCTAAATCGCTAAGAAAAGGTGCCACACTAGCGATATATACTTACCCAGCGGGAGCGCCGACGAGAAAATAGGGTCGGGAACGATTCCAGCGACGAGCGAGATCACAGCAGGAAGCTCGTCGCTGGCAGCTGCCGCACTGAACAACATAGCTAACGGGATCGCTAAATAGTGACGTTTTTTAGCGATCCCGTTAGCGATATTGTTCAGTGTGGCATACCCTTAATAAACGTCTCCCATTTTCTTTGTGTATTTTTCTGTCTCAGGATATCTTCCCAGTTAATTGCACCAAAATCATCTCTCATCCGTTGGAAATTTGTTTTGCTGAATTTTAGAGTCCTTGTAACCCTCTACTACACATCTTATTAAAGGATACATGAAAACTTTATTTTTGTGATTACTATTACCCAAGTGACCCCCAACCCTTATATTTGATATGCGGTCTGGCCTGTTGGTTAATATTAGGTTGGTTAATATTGGGTCCTGAACTAGTTGTGAAAGGTAATTGTCTCTCATAGTTGTCAAAAACCTATTACCTTTGCTGGAACTGCAGGTTTCTGTTCCCCAATGTATTTCAGGGTAGTTAAATTTCCCCCCATAATAATGACTTCTCCTTGAGTCGCTGCTTCATCTATTTGCTTTACTGCTTTACGAGGATATTCTCCGTTGCTTCCATTATTTTTGGTGACTTATAACAAACCCTTTCAGTAATTTACTATTTTTCCCCCTCCCCTTATCTCCACCCATAGGGACTCTACATCTTCATTAGATTCACATATATTATCACGCAGGATGGGTTTTAAGGATGATTTTACATATAAACACACACCCCCACCTCGCTTATTTTTACGGTCATTTCTAAACAGACTATAGCCCTGTAAATTAACAACCCAGTCGTGGCTCTCATCCAGCCATGTCTCAGATATCCCCACCATGTCATAATTATGTTCCAACAAAGTTAATTCTAATTCCTCCATTTGTTGGTGGGGCTTCTTGCATTAGTATACATGCACTTTATGTATCTCTCTGTACTCGGACTCCTCCAACCTTCTAGCCATTTTCTCCCCCAGCACAGCTGCACCCTCAACATTGAGGTGCAGCCCGTCCCTAGCATAGAACCTGTAGCTAAGTGAGAAGTCGGCCCAGTTCTCCAGGAACCCAAACCCCTCCTTCCTACACCAATTCTTGAGCCACTTATTAACCTCCCTAATCTCCCGTTGCCTCTCTGGTGTGGCACGTGGTACAGGCAGTATTTCAGAAAATACCACGTTGGAGGTCCTTGCTTTAAGCTTGCAGCCTAATTCCCTGAAATCATCTTTAAGGACCTTACACCTACCTCTAACTTTGTCATTTGTGCCAATGTACACCATGACCTCTGGGTCCTCATCAGCCTCTCCCAGTAATCTGTCAACCCGATCAGTGATGTGTCGGACTCGAGCGCCAGGTAGGCAGCACAATGTTTGACGATCCCTGTCTTTGTGACAGATTGCCCTATCTGTTCCCCTAATAATTGAGTCCCCCACTACCAGCACCTGTCTGGCCTGCCCTGCTCTCCTAATTCCTCCCTTATTGGAGCAGACATTCCTCCGGCTTTCAGAGGACATGCCTTGCGGCAGCAGTGCTACCCCTGTACTGACACTCCTCTCATCTGCCAACTTAGCAAACTTATTGGGGTGTGCCAGATCAGGACTAGCCTCCCTGGCGCTCTTCCCTCTACCCCGCCTTCTAACTGTCACCCAGCTTGCTGCTTCACCGTCCTGCAGCTCCATCCTAGCATCCCTCCCTCATCTATCACATTGAGCGTCTGCTCAGTGAGCAGAAGACTCCTTTCCATATTGTCTATGGATCTCAGTGTTGATGGCTGCACATTTAGATCCAGTATCTGGGCTTCCAAATGCACAATCATTCCGCTTCTGTCCCAGTAAAAATAAAGCAATAAAAATAAAAAAAAACATTAGGTGTTCACTGAGTTTGAAAAAAGTCCAATCAAAATATAAAATAAATTAAATTTGTGTGGTAAACAGATAAACAGAGCAACAAGAAAAAATCTAAACACCAGAATCTTTTTCGGTTTTGACAGGCCAACTCCTGTAATACACAGGTGATAACTATAGAAAACAAGGACATTTATTAATATAAAAGGCTTTGCACTATTAAGTAATCACATTTGGAGTATGCCACCATATAGATCAACTGGAGAGTTCAGGGATATGATGCTTGTTTGGTAACATAAAAACACCGAAACACCAAACTGTGGGTCCGACGGCTTATGGTAAACCAAGGGTGCGCAATACTGAAATAATGATTAGGAGTCCAGAGACATTTTGAATACATCATCACAACTCATGTCCAGATATTTGGAGAAGGGGGCATCATTTGCACTTGCAAGTGAGCAAAATCTTGCAGAAAGGTGGAATGACCGTAAAGACGTCTACCTGCTGAATCAGCGGCTATGGACTCCATTGTTATATGAAAAGGAGGCTACCAGGGAAAGGCATAAACAAGTATGTGTAACAGACTAACATTTATGGGAGATGGACTAGGTGAAGCAGATACCAAGGGTCTGGTATGAAAAGCTACCTTATTTATTTTGCTGGCTACAAAAAGCTTTGTCCTGTTACAAAAAGACAAAAAGGAGCACTTTCTTTTGTCCAAATTCAAGAGAAAATTGTTTAGTGTCTTTTATTTAATTCTATGGCAAATGAGGAAGCTGTGTAGTCCAAGGATGTCTGTAGACATGCAGAACAACCAATACCACCTCCAAAAAAGCAATGTGTGCATTAAAAAAAAAAAGAAGAGGTTGGCCACTATATTCCATAATTCCTCCACTGCTCACTCAGCATCATGTGACACCGCTGACGTCACGTCAAGTACCAGAATTCCTTGCTTCACCCGAGCGTGACTGTCAGGAGTCGAACCCAGTACCTCTTGTCTACTGGCCAGCAGCTCTACCATCTGAGCTATTCTGCTGGCTGCAAAGTTCCTTGCTGAACCCGGATACCATTGACTGTTCTTCCTGATTGGCTACACCAAGTGCTCTCTTGATTGGGCCTCTGATTGCCAATTACACACCCTATATAAACCTGGCCCTGTGGGTGTGTCATTGCGAGATTATTGAGCTCCAAGCCTTTAGTCAAGAGTTTCCTCCTGATCCATTGCTACAAACACTGCTCTCCTGTGAACGACCTCGGCCTGCCTTCTGACTACGCTCTCCGCCTGATCCATTGCTACAAACACTGCTCTCCTGTGAACCGACCTCGGCCTGCCTTCTGACTACGCTCTCTGCCTGATCCATTGCTACAAACACTGCTCTCCTGTGTACCGACCTCCGGCTGCCACCTGACTACGTTATCTGCCTGCTCCTCTGTTACCGAACTGCCTTTCCTGTGAACCGACCTCGGCCTGCCTTCTGACTACGCTCTCCGCCTGATCCATTGCTACAAACACTGCTCTCCTGTGTACCGACCTCCGGCTGCCTTCTGACTACGCTACCTGCCTCTGCTTCCCCTAGTGTTTGCAGTAACATCGGCTCCAACCCAGACGGGATCTTGACAGAATAATCTCGCGCCAAAATGGAGTCCGCTGTGAACACCCTGAGATGGCAAGTTACGGAGCTTCAAAGTTTTTGTACTGACTCTCAAGGAAAATATGCCAAGTTACAAACTGATTTCACGGCGATACAACAGGAAGTAATTGAGCTACAAAAACAACTTCTGGACGTGCGCAATTCAGGGTCCGAATCAAACGCGCGGCTGCCACTGCCTGCAAAGTTCAGTGGGGATCGCAAGCAGTACCGAGGATTCCTCAATCAATGCCGCATATACTTCCAGATGCAACCTGCTCCCTTTACCAGTGAGAGGAAGAAAGTTTTTTTCATGATAAATCTCCTGACGGATGAAGCTCTTGCTTGGGCTTCACCTTATGTAGAAAAGGACTATGACCTCCTTAATGACCTGGAAGCCTTCACCGCAGCTATGAATCAAGTTTTTGATGACCCAAACCGCTGTGCCACAGCAGAAACCAAATTACATAATTTGCGCCAAGGACGTCGCTCTGTTGCGGAACACACATCGGAGTTCCGTCGCTGGGTGGCCGACACCACCTGGAATCCAGCGGCCCAGAGAAGTCAATTTCGACGAGGGTTATCAGAACCAGTGAAAGACGAGCTTGCCAGGGTTGAGACCCCTGACCAGTTGGAGGACTTTATTCAACTATGTATCCGGATTGACCAGAGACTTACTGAAAGGAGAAAGGAGAGACTGCGAGCACTTGGGAATAGCCCTGGCTTCTCATTTTCAGCATCGGACCACCAAGAAAAGACGCAAGGCGTGTCTGAACCGATGCAGATCGACGTCATCCGAAGACCACTCTCTGCACAGGAGAAGGAGAGGCGACGTGCAGAACATCTCTGCCTCTATTGTGGGGACCCTGGACACTATGCCATCAACTGTCCTAACAAAAGGACTATAGCCTTTACCAACAACAGGTCTGCCAGCAATATGGACCTTTCTCAGCAGTCGGATTCCATCTTGCAGACTATCTCATCAGTAACGCCAGAAATAGACAAAATACATACTACATCATCTCATTTTGTAATCCCCATTCAGGTTGTAATGGGCACCCAAAAAATACAATGCTCTGCCCTGTTGGATTCGGGAGCAGGAGGGAATTTTATGGACTTAAAATTTACACGTGATAATAATATTTCCAGTAGGACCAAATCCACACCAATTGAAATGGAAACGGTGGATGGATCACCCTTGTCTTCTGGACCTGTCACGCATGAGACAATCGAACTGGAGATTTGTATCGAACCGGATCATCATGAAGCTGTCAGTTTCCACCTTATCTCATCTCCGAAATTTCCGGTTATTCTAGGGATCCCCTGGTTTTCAGTCCATAACCCTTCTATCAACTGGGCATCAAGGACCATCACCTTTCCATCTGACTACTGTAAGAATAATTGTCATAAGGAACCCCCTGTTCTCCAACAAGTCCAAATCTCTGAGATTTCGCATGAGAAGGAAGAGAAACTACCACCTCAATATCAGCAGTTCTCTGATGTCTGCAGTAAGAAGAAAGCAGATCAATTACCTCCTCACCGTCCTTACGACTGTCCCATTGAATTGCTGCCAGGAGCAACCATTCCATTTGGACGGATTTACAATCTTTCCGAACCTGAATTGAAGGTATTAAGAAAGTTCCTGGATGAAAATTTAGAGAAAGGCTTTATTCGACCTTCCACATCTCCAGCTGGGGCACCCCTGTTCTTTGTTGAAAAGAAAGACTCCACTCTGCGGCCATGTATTGACTACAGAGAGATGAATAATATCACTGTCAAGAATCGCTACCCGCTACCCTTGATTCCTGAACTATTTGAGAGACTCCGTTCTGCGAAAATCTTTACGAAGCTGGACCTTAGAGGGGCTTACAACCTCATACGGATTCGCCCAGGAGATGAGTGGAAGACCGCCTTCAGAACGAGATATGGACATTTTGAATCTCTGGTTATGACCTTTGGTCTTAGCAATGCCCCAGCCACCTTTCAACATTTTATTAATGATGTATTTCGAGATTTCTTGGACCAATTCGTTGTGGCTTATCTCGATGACATTCTTATATTTTCAGACACCTTGGAAGAGCATCGCAGGCACGTCCAGTTAGTCTTGGAACGACTACAGGAGAACCATCTTTACATTAAACTTGAAAAATGTGAGTTTGAACAAACCAGTATCCAATTTCTGGGATATATCATCTCCCCAGAAGGTCTGAGCATGGATCCCGGCAAAATCAATGCTGTAGTGGACTGGCCTGTTCCAAGAAATTTAAAAGACGTCCAGCGTTTCATAGGATTTGCAAATTTTTACCGAAAATTTATAAAGAACTTTTCACGGATCATACTACCAATTACTACACTAACAAAAAAGACCAAAGCATTTTTCTGGTCTCCGGAGGCACAGGAGGCTTTTGACAAATTGAAAACTCTTTTTACGTCTGCTCCATTGTTAGTACACCCAAATCCTGAATTGCCATTTACTGTCGAAGTGGACGCCTCGGACTCTGCAGTGGGAGCCATTCTGTCTCAGCGAGTTGGGACAAAATGCAACTTCACCCATGTGCGTTTCTTTCCCACACCATGTCATCTGCAGAAAAGAACTACGACATCGGTAATAAAGAACTGTTAGCCATTAAAGTTGCCTTCTCCGAATGGAGACATCTTTTGGAAGGTGCCAATCACCCTGTGACTGTCCTCACGGACCACAAGAATCTTGAATTCCTCCGTACAGCAAAAAGATTGTCTGCAAGACAAGCACGATGGGCCTTATTTTTCTCAAGATTCAATTTTATAATTTTTACCGGCCTGGTTCAAGAAATGGCAAGGCTGACGCCCTGTCCAGGATGTGTTCGGAACCTCAGGAGAGGTCTAGTAATGACGATACAATTCTAGGCCCTAAAAATTTTTTGGGAATATTGCACTCTAGAGGACTATGTAATAGAATTAAAGATGGATATCAAGAGGACTCTTTCCTTAACCATCCTTCGGAAGACGTCGATCTTTCATTCAAAGAGGGTTTTGGATGCAGAAACACAAAATATATGTACCTGAATCTTCTCGCCTTGAAGTCCTCAAAAGTGTCCATGATTCTAAACTGGCAGGACATCCTGGAGTTGCAAAAACACAAGACTTACTACTTCGTTTCTTTTGGTGGCCTAATTGTAGGAAGGACGTGAGGAAATATGTTTCAACCTGTTTAACATGCGCACGAAACAAAACCCCACGATCGTCTCCTCTAGGACTCTTGCAACCACTTCCAGTTCCATCCAGGCCTTGGGGATCTATTTCCATGGATTTTATTGTGGAACTACCCCCTTCCAAACAGATGACCGTCATCCTTGTCATAGTGGACCGACTCACAAAAATGGCCCACTTTATTCCAACTGAAGGAATTCCTACTGCTGAAAAAACTGCAGAACTGATAATCAAAGAGGTATTCAGGTTACATGGAATTCCTGACAGCGTGGTGTCTGACAGAGGCGTTCAGTTTACGTCAAAATTTTGGAAGAGTTTCTGTACAGCCTTGGGAGTCACGGTGAATCTTTCTACCGCTTTCCATCCTCAGTCCAATGGCCAGACGGAGAGAACGAACCAGACTTTGGAGCAATACCTCCGTTGCTTCATTTCCTATCTTCAGGATGACTGGGTGGACTATTTACCAACAGCAGAGTTTGCCTACAACAACTCCATACATAGCGCTACATCTCAAACCCCATTTTTGCTAATTATGGAGTACATCCAGTATTTATCCCTAATCTGCCAGTGAACACTCCCATTCCTGCTGTAAATGACAGGCTTGCAAAATTACAGGAATCCCAGAAGGAATTATCAGAGATATTACTCAAGACCCAGGAAGTATATAAGGAAGCATCAGATAAACATCGGAGAGTGCCCCTGCTCTTCAGGTTGGAGACAAAGTTTGGCTGTCCACTAAAAACCTTAAGACACATGTGCCATCCTCCAAATTGGGTCAGAAATTCATTGGACCTTTTCAAATTTCTGCAAAAATTAACCAGGTTGCTTTTCGTTTAAAACTTCCCAACAATCTAAAGATTCATCCAGTGTTTCACATATCCTTGCTCAAACCCTTCTGTGAAAACCCGTTTCCAGGAAGAATTCAGCCACCTCCTCCACCAGAAAGAATCCGTGGTGAAGAAGAATACATTGTGGATAAGATTCTGGACTCCCGAAAATTCAGAGGTAAACTGCAGTATCTGGTGCAGTGGAAGGGTTACGGACCAGAGGAAAATTCATGGGAACCAAGGGACAACGTCCATGCTCCTAGACTAACAAGAGCCTTTCATCAGAGGTACCCGGATAAGCCAGCTCCTGAGATGTCCAGAGGCCATCCTGGAAGGAGGGGAGTACTGTCAGGAGTCGAACCCAGTACCTCTTGTCTACTGGCCAGCAGCTCTACCATCTGAGCTATTCTGCTGGCTGCAAAGTTCCTTGCTGAACCCGGATACCATTGACTGTTCTTCCTGATTGGCTACACCTAGTGCTCTCTTGATTGGGCCTCTGATTGCCAATTCACACCCTATATAAACCTGGCCCTGTGGGTGTGTCATTGCGAGATTATTGAGCTCCAAGCCTTTAGTCAAGAGTTTCCTCCTGATCCATTGCTACAAACACTGCTCTCCTGTGAACCGACCTCGGCCTGCCTTCTGACTACGCTCTCCGCCTGATCCATTGCTACAAACACTGCTCTCCTGTGAACCGACCTCGGCCTGCCTTCTGACTACGCTCTCCGCCTGATCCATTGCTACAAACACTGCTCTCCTGTGTACCGACCTCCCGGCTGCCACCTGACTACGTTATCTGCCTGCTCCTCTGTTACCGAACTGCCTTTCCTGTGAACCGACCTCGGCCTGCCTTCTGACTACGCTCTCCGCCTGATCCATTGCTACAAACACTGCTCTCCTGTGTACCGACCTCCGGCTGCCTTCTGACTACGCTACCTGCCTCTGCTTCCCCTAGTGTTTGCAGTAACATCGGCTCCAACCCAGACGGGATCTTGACAGTGACCCAGTTGCACGTACCCCTCCTGAGTGACTAGGCTGTGGGTGGAGTTTCACTGCATGTCCCAGCCGAGTTTCCAGAGTGTGCTTTCCGTCTCTTATCAGCTTTTATAAGCGGCAAGCGAGTGCTGGATACTGGGCTGTGACGCATGGTGAAACACCGCCCACATCACAGTCATTCAGGAGGGATGTGCACAGCTGGGTCACGCACGGGTGAAGCAAGGCTCTCTGGTACTTGACGGTGTCACGTGATGCCAAGTGAGCGGTCAGCAATAGCGCCACTCACAGGCAGAGAGAACAACAAGAGGTACAGTGCCTTGCGAAAGTATTCGGCCCCTGGAACTTTTCAACCTTTTCCCACATATCATTGTGACGTCCGCCCACTGCAGGTCTGAACTGCAGGTAAGATAACACCCTGAGAAACCCCGAGACCCTTTACCCCTATACAGGGATCTGGAATTATAGCGAAGCCCAGGGGGTAGCTGCCTATGAGAGCAGTGGACCGGAGTAGGAAGGATGCTAGGAAGGGAATAAAAAGCGAGACCAAATGCGTAGTCAGAAGTCCAAGGGTCAAAACCAGGAGGGGAGCAGAGGTACAAAATCGGCAGGCAATAGAAGGGTCAGAAATTCAGGCTAAAGTCAAAGTCAAAACAGGCGGGCAGCAGAGGTACAAAATCGGCAGGCAGTAGAACAGTCAAAAATCCAGCAAAGGTCAGAAATACAACAGCAAAACAAACTAGCACACTGAGGAAACAAAGACTATATCTGGCGGCCTACAAGCCAGGCTCCCAGGCATTTGAAGGGCATGGCTACCTCTCACAGGCTCACAGTCGGATGACCTCATCTGGACCGCCCCCAGAACCAGGCCAGATGGTGATGCATGACTGACACCAACCACTTCACCTCTGACAGAAGAGCAAACCCTACTCCTACCAGATGCCTGTGCAGGGACCCCTTCTCTGTCGCCAACATTACCCACAGGCGAAACATGGCGATGCGCAGCGACAGAGGCCTGCGTCAAAGGAGCGGAACCATATGAGGATACCGTTCTCCTATCACCGGCACCACCAGCCGAAGGAGTCCGGTGCCTCCCAGCGGCCGAGGCAGGAACACCAGCCACTGAATCCAACGGCGACGTGACAATCATGCTTCAAACATAAAGATACCAAATGTACATTTTTGGTGAAGAATCAACAACAAGTGGGATACAATTGTGAAGTTGAACGAAATTTATTGGTTATTTTAAATTTTTGTGGAAATACAAAAACTGAAAAGTGGGGAGTGCAATATTATTCGGCCCCTTTAACTTAATGCTTTGTTGCGCCACCTTTTGCTGAAATTACAGCTGCAAGTCGCTTGGGGTATGTCTCTATCAGTTTTGTACATCGAGAGACTGAAATTCTTGTCCATTTTTCCTTGGCAAACAGCTTGAGCTCAGTGAGGTTGGATGGAGATAGTTTGTGAACAGCAGTTTTCAGCTCTTTCCACAAATTCTCCATTGGATTCAGGTCTGGATATTGACTTGGCCATTCTAACACCCGAATACGTTTATTTGTGAACCATTCCATTGTAGATTTTCTTTTATATTTGGGATCATTGTCTTGTTGGAAGACAAATCTCCGTCCCAGTCTCAGGTCTTTTGCAGACTCCAACAGGTTTTCATCAAGAATGGTCCTGTATTTGACTCCATCCATCTTCCCATCAATTTTAACCATCTTCCCTGTCCATCTTCCTTCACTGTTTGACAGTGGGGATGGTGTGTTCAGGGTGATGAGCTGTGTTTCCTTTACGACAAACATATCGTTTGGCATTGTTGCCAAAAAGACACTCTCCCACCTCAGCTGTAGATCTCTGCAGTTCATCCAGAGTGATCATGGGCCTCTCTGATCAGTCTTCTCCTTGTTTGAGATGAAAGTTTAGAGTGATGGCCGGGTCTTGGTAGAGCTGCAGTGGTATGATACTCCTTCCATTTCAATATGATTGTTTGCACAGTGCTCCTTGAGATGTTTAAAGTTTTGGAAATCATTTTGTATCCAAATCCAGCTTTAAACTTCTCTACAACAGTATCACGGGCCTGCCTGTTGTGTTCCTTGGTCTTCATGATGCTCTCTGTGCTTCAAACAGAACCCTGAGACTATCACAGAGCAGGTGCATTTATACAGAGACTTGATTACGCACAGGTGGATTATATTTATTATCA
This sequence comes from Oophaga sylvatica, assembly GCA_033576555.1. Taxonomy (NCBI): domain Eukaryota; kingdom Metazoa; phylum Chordata; class Amphibia; order Anura; family Dendrobatidae; genus Oophaga; species Oophaga sylvatica. The sequence goes on along the minus strand of JARQOD010000006.1, from coordinate 164,560,396 downwards.
GTAGTCATTTAGGACAACATTGGATCATTCAGAGATCCACAATGAACTTCTGGAGTGAGTTTGCTGCACTGAAAGTAAAGGAGCCGAATAATATTGCATTCCCCACTTTTCAGTTTTTGTATTTCCACAAAAATTTAAAATAACCAATAAATTTCGTTCAACTTCATAATTGTGTCCCACTTGTTGATTCTTCACCAAAAATTTACATTTGGTATCTTTATGTTTGAAGCATGATATGTGGGAAAAGGTTGAAACGTTCCAGGGGGCCGAATACTTTCGCAAGGCACTGTATTTACAAAAAAAGTTTATACAAACTTTACATTGGTGGGGGAATTATAGACTGTAGTGGACAACCCCTTTAAGCAAGGAAATAGGAGGAATACCAGCTGAATGTGTACATCACAACCAGGACTGCTTGCATCTCTCCCTGGCTTATAACCTATCACACAACCTCAAATTATAATCTGATCTTAAAAATGGATATGGTCACCAGGTTTCCCCAATATACCTCAGCAAGGCATAGCCAAGTAAATCTGCGCAGGAGCGTGACAGACACATCATCCATATGAAGGAGAAGGAAAAAACACCACAACCCAGAGATTGGATACCAAAGAGGAGAAAAGGAGTCCCAACCGATGAATATAATAACATGTAGTAATCACCAGGACAATTATATTTGATATGAAAGTTTATTGAAGCAACGTAGTACAAGGTGTATCAAAATTACAATTTTATACTTTAAAAAGAAATTTTTATAATAAAACTAACCAGAAACTTCTAATAGTCTATCTAGGAATTCTGGGCTCAATTTTAATCAACCAGGATTGTGATGTAAAATAAATAATATATATGATGCTGATGTGCAAAGTGCTTACAAAAATATGACTCAGTGTATAATCACATAAAAAATCAGTTCGATATTGTGTATAATCTGAAACGTAATATAGCCAGGGTGCAAAGTATTAATCCACCAAAGAAAAATAATGAACACACCAAAATGTGAACAAAAGAATTGCTGATATTAGCACTGTGAAACAAAATACAAAGCAAAATTACCCAAATTACCCAATGCATTTATACAGAGACTTGATTACGCACAGGTGGATTATATTTATTATCAGTAGTCATTTAGGACAACATTGGATCATTCAGAGATCCACAATGAACTTCTGGAGTGAGTTTGCTGCACTGAAAGTAAAGGAGCCGAATAATATTGCATTCCCCACTTTTCAGTTTTTCTTTTACAAGTAAAAGAGCCTACCATTCCCACCCTTTATCTGCTTCCAAAAATTCATAAAAATCAAGAGATATCACCAGGGAGACCCATCATTTCCGGACGAGGTAACTATTTAGAAAACGTGAACAAGTATATAGACTCAATATTACAACCATTTGTATCAACCCTTCCATCTTACATTAAAGATACAAATGACTTTTTGAAAAAAGTTGATGGGATGCATGTTGAACAAGGTTGTGTATTAGTGACTTGTGATGTGGAGTCACTTTACACAAACATCAGGCACACCGATGGACTTGCTGCAGTTTCTTATTTTTTACAGTTTTCCTCTTTTTCAAGAGCGTTTATTGTGTTTTTCATTAATCTACTAGAATTTGCTTTGTCAAAAAATTTTTTTCTTTTTGGGGGATCTTTCTTCCTGCAGGTCCAAGGAACAGCGATGGGGGCATCCTTTGCCCATCGTATGCCAACCTGTTCCTTGGACTTTGGGAGAGGGACCTTCTTACATCCGATGGTTGTGAGTCTATGGAGCGTGTTCCTTTTTGGACACGCTACATAGACGATGTATTTTTTATTTGGCAAGATTCCATTGATGAATTAGAAAAGTTTATTGCAAACCTGAATGTCAACAGTATCAACATGCATTTCACATACTGTTACCATCCCAACAATATTGAGTTTTTGGATGTCCGGATTTTTAAAGATACAAGTGGTTGTCTTCAAACTGATTTGTTCAGAAAAAAGTCGGCGGTTAATGCTCTAGTCCACGCGTCCTCATCACATCCAAGACCTCTAATTAATTCTGTCCCTATCGGACAATTCTTACGTCTTAGACGAATTTGTTCTAAAGATGAAGATTTCTTTCACCAGGCAAGTTTATTGAAGGATAGATTTTTGGAGAGAGGATACAGTAAAAGATCAATCAAAAAAGCTTTCAATAGGGCCAAACACAGCACTAGGCATGAGACGCTATATAAAAGTCATGTAAGAGAAGATACGAATGTGGTAAGATTCATCGCACAATTTAGTGGACAAAGTGACCTGCTGAGAAAATGCCTTACTCATCATTGGCAAATTTTGATGGCAGACCCTATTTTGTTGAAATATGTGGGACATAGGCCTCAAATTACTTTTAGAAGGTCACCTAATCTAAAAGATAGCCTGGTTAAGAGTCATTATACCAAGACTCCACAAACGACATCTTTGCTAATTCATGGCTGTAAACACTGCGGCTCATGCGTAGCATGCCTGAATATTATAAAAACTTGTGGCTTCAGTAATGCTGACAATTCCCACCATTTTGATATTAAACATAATATCACTTGCAATTCTTCTGCCGTGATTTATCTGGCTGAATGCCCGTGCAACTTAAAATATGTTGGTTTGACAACAAGGCAGTTGAAAGTCAGAGTACGTGAACACGTACTTGGTATCAAGGCGGCAGCTGAGGTGGAAGATATATCATCTTTAAAAACTATCCCTAGGCATTTTAAATCACATCACAATTGCGATTTTTCAAAATTAAAAGTCTCAGGGATAGACTTATTAGTTACCAACAATAGAGGTGGCAATGTCAGTAAACGATTGGCCCAACTGGAGGCCAAGTGGATATGGACACTGAACACGGTGTCCCCACTTGGCCTGAATGAATGTCTTTCATTTATTCCTTTTTTATAATCTTATATATGTATTACTATACATTATATATTTGATTTTGCAGATCTGGGTCTCCTCTCTTCTCATTGTTCTGTTTTTAGATACAAAAAATTTTTTTTAATTTTTTCTATTTTATTATTTTTTATTTATTTTTCACAATTTTATACCAATTTTCGTTACTGCCTTTTATTAATTTCCGATGTTTTCATTCCGTTCTAGATTTTATTTATTCTTGGTAGTGGAGTGCTGAAGTGAACTGGACTATATACACCATGTTGCAGCGATACGATAAAGAAACATCACATTTGAACATTAGTTATTCTTTGCAATGTTAAATGTATTTTATGTTCCTTAGACTTTCATTGTTGATAGGAATGATGTTTCTGAATGACATCTTGTGCCACTCTGCTTTGGTGCTGATTTTTTATGTAATGGTTTCTATATTATATATCTACTCATGTGTTTGGACTGTCATTTTACATGCTGTTTATGCCCTGTACGAAGAGTTGTAATAGATATGGCACTGAGATGTATATTATTTAAGTTGTCAGGGCTGCTTATGGATGCTGTTGTGACGATACATATATGTGAGCACGCGATCCGGGTTATTCTGGTTCAATGCATCACGTCACAGCATTACACTCACATTGGTAGATAGGATGGAATGCTAAGCGGTGCAGTGTGCATGTCCTCAGGGCTGGGCGGAGGGTCGCATGGCGACGGCGTCTATACGGGATCGTGCGGTCCGGCATTTCCGGTCTCGCATGGTCACGTGACGTCGGGTGCCATGACGACTTCCGGTCCTCCGCTGATGACGATGCGCCGATTGTCACCAGCTGAGTTCATTATTAGACATACTATTTATAGGCTGTAGGAAACACTGACGGATATCCCCCTGACGAAGGAACATAACTCCGAAACGCGCGTTGGTGCGCGTCTTTCCAGTCTTCATTATCTTATTGCTGGCTCCCAGGTAGTGGTTTTATATGTTTGCACATTGGTGGCTTTGGGTAATTTTGCTTTGTATTTTGTTTCACAGTGCTAATATCAGCAATTCTTTTGTTCACATTTTGGTGTGTTCATTATTTTTCTTTGGTGGATTAATACTTTGCACCCTGGCTATATTACGTTTCAGATTATACACAATATTGAACTGATTTTTTATGTGATTATACACTGAGTCATATTTTTGTAAGCACTTTGCACATCAGCATCATATATATTATTTATTTTACATCACAATCCTGGTTGATTAAAATTGAGCCCAGAAATCCTAGACAGACTATTAGAAGTTTCTGGTTAGTTTTATTATAAAAATTTCTTTTTAAAGTATAAAATTGTAATTTTGATACACCTTGTACTACGTTGCTTCAATAAACTTTCATATCAAATATAATTGTCCTGGTGATTACTACATGTTATTATATTCATCGGTTGGACTCCTTTTCTCCTCTTTGGTATCCAATCTCTGGGTTGTGGTGTTTTTTCCTATTCCCGGATGGTCTGCCATCCACTCTATCTTGACTAGTGGGAGTTATTTGTGTTTGACTTATTTTATTTTATTTTGGGTTATATACTATTCATTAGATAGCACACATATGTGCAATATTTTTTGTTTTATTAGTCCCACTTTTCTTGTGTGTTTGTTTTTATCCATATGAAGGAGGATGATGATCGTGGGAAGTTAGGAGGCGCCGAATCAAGACCAGCAACACCCATTAGTCAGGACTGCACTGTATGCATAATAAAAGGATGTTTTTGTACTTTGCAGAGGGGATTGGAGATTTACAGCATACTAAAATGGCCTTAACAATGCTGACTGTATTTCATATTGGGAAACCTTGTTGACAGGTTCCTTTTAAGACTGACACTAAATTGAGTCTCTTTTCAGAAACAAAATTATTATTCTTATTTTCCATTTAGTGGGTACCAGTAGTGAGGAATTCTTATGGGAGAGGTAATAGCACATTTTTAAAGGATTTTACTGCTCAGATACCTCAGTAAGTTTATAATGGGTCCTGTGATTGAATCAATTCTTCTGAAAAACACACGGTATTCCCATTTTAGGCACAGCTGTGTGTCCAGTAATCATATTTGGGCTTTGCTAAATGAAACGATTTTGAAACACAGTCAATGCAAAGAAAATGTGATGTTCTTTTCTCAGAATACACAAAAAATGAATAAAAAGTGACCTAGATTGTGGAAAATAAAATGCTAAATTCTTATTTTTTTCACTTGTGTCTCATTAACTTATTGTTATCATAACACTTACTACTCCTCTAGATAAATACATTATAGAAACTAATTTTCAAACCAGTCAATTATGTGGAGGTCTTATGTTATTCTAGTACCTCAGGGGGAACTCAGCAAATGTGAATCTATTCCAAATACAGCCAACTCTCGAGTCCTACCGTGTCTCAAACAGTAGTTTCCAACAAATGGGATTGTGCCACGTGTAATTTTAAATATTTATACTTTGCTTTGATTATTATTTTGACAATTAAACTTACATATATATCTTTGATAATTCTGTATTTTAGTATTAGTTTTATAAGTATAATTCATAAAAGCAATAACACAGGGTGTTCTCTCTGATATAGAGGTGTCTGTGTTAAACAATCCTTTGTCTCCGAAAGTATAATAATCTGGGTAGAACTGGTTTGAAAATAATTTGACAGAATCTATACTTTATGATTTTGTTTTTCCCAACTAAAATATCTTCTCTCTTATGTAATGTAATTGAAGAAGCAATTCCCACTTTCTTTATCTCTGTAGCTGTAATAAAGACTTGTGACTGGGAATCTGAGAACCAGACAAGAATTGTACATGGGCAGACATTGGCTGTGTGTATTTTCTTGCCTCCAATGCATCGTATTTATTTTATTTCATTTTAATTTGAACCAATAATCGCAGAGTGGAGATATAAACTCTCTCAGCCAAAATTACGTCTCCTTGGAAGGGGCTACCTCAACACACATTTGGGAGAAATTGTGAGGTCCATTTTTGCATACTATGCCTTGTGAAAAACAAATTTGGGGCTGAAAACAATTAAGTGGATAAAATGTTTTCATTTTTCTTTGTATTGATTCTAGTGAAGCACTCAACTTCCGGACAGCAGTTTTGAATACTTTGAGGGGTGCAGTTTTGAAGACTATGTTCCCATGATACACTTTTGATGTTGGAGATGTTCTCCACCATTTTTGCACATATTAAATAAATTAGATAACCTTCGCTTTTTAGCTTTTTATCTCCTCTTTGCTGGTTTTTATTTATTTCTGGTATATCATGCTTTGTTTTTGACACTTCCTGGTATTTGGCTTTGACAAATCTTTAGCTCTGTCACTATGGGGTTAAACATTTAATAAAGAATAATCCACACAAAGATTGCAATACATGTTTCTTATTATTTAGACTTCCTTTGCAAGGTTTTTTGTCTAGCCATACCTTGTGTCCCAACTATCTCCATGTGAAGATGAGCCAAGCCGCTTGCTGTAGATAACGAGAGCTTTAGCATTCCTTCCACAGTCACAGTATATCTGTTTAAATAATCAAAAAGCGAGCCATGCTCGTGATAATCTGACACAAGCCAAAGTTGAGTCCATGTTCCATTATCTGTAGAAAAAAAGTCAGAATCAATAAGTGTTCTTTACATATTAAGAGATTATTCTGATCTGAATACATCCCCCAAGATCTTTTTTGTAGTAACCAAAAATGTTGTTCCTTAGAATAAATAAACAGATATTTAAAATAATGGTTTGCAATGGATTTTTCATTTTTTTTTTAATGGGACATCCTATGTTGCTGAGCAAAAAGCACAAATGAAATTTGGGCTCAGTGGCTGGTCCAAACTGTATGCTCTCCAGTGCTGCGAGCACAGGGAACTTCGCCTCTGCGTAGTACACCAGTCATCATTGATCGACTTCTAACAATTGCTGCAAATCAGAGTACCCTGTAGTATAAAGGTCTCCAATGCACATTACATTTTAGAGGTCCAAACACAGAGATATGCATTGGATTGGGTAACAACCTAATCAATGTTTAATGATGAGGGGAGATCCGCACTGGGTAGTCTTTATTCTCTGGGAGATATGAATTATTATTATTAGTAATAATAATAGTGATAGCATATATCAGTGTGTAAAAAGAATTAAGAGATAGCGTAGAGGCGAACAAGTGTTTAGGAGGTTTACTTTTTCACTTTTTCAGGAATGTACATATCACCTATGATAACACAATATGTGGACGCAATAGGGAACAGCTTAAAGAGACTGTCAAAATAAAATTAAAGAAATTGTCCACTAACAGGACAATCCCTTCTTGATCAAAACATTTGGTCCCGATAACATAACGTTTATACTCAACTCCCGTGCTGGTGTCATTCCTGTGGTATTGGCAGTTGCGCTCCAAGGGGCTGTCGTGCAGTTTTGTGACACGTGATGCCGGCACCCAATCAGAGCGGACATCACTGTCTCCACCTTCGGACGTTTTGAACATAAAGAGGAAGTCTAAGCTACAACTGATCTTGCACTACCTCTTCATGCTCAAAACGTCCAAAGGCGGAAACAGACGCCAGAGCTGATTGGGCACCAAAGTCACAACACCACAAGAGAGCCCTGGGGAAAAAGAGTGCTGACACCAACAGACCAGCGTTGGCACGGAAGGAGAGTATATGCTTTATTATCGGGCCAAGCGAGGGGTATGAAAATCGTTGTCCGAGTAGAAGACAACTTTTTTTTAACGTTAAAACCAAGTACAGGCGCTCAGTGCTTCATGGCGGGGCCTATCATTTATATACACCTTCCCACCTGCTTGGTTTCTCTCTATCTCCACCCTTCCTTGGCTCTATGAAGCCACAGTTGTCAATCGAGTAAGGGGCAGGTTGGAGATAGAGGGTCAACAAAAAGGTGGTAAGTTGTATTTAAATGATTGGCCCCGTGGTGAAGCACCAAGTGGTAAGATTTTGTCAGCACGGAATGACTGTTCAAACTAAGCCCCTTTAAACACTTGGCCTTTCAGCTATCCCCTTATTATATATAGTAACGAAGTTTACAGACCTTTGTTGTCTGCCGCAATAAAGCCAAGGATATTTTCATGACGTAGCATCACAGTTTGGTAGATTTCGGCCTCTCGGAACCATGAGCGCTCTTCTCTTGAGGAAAAAATTTTCACTGCTACTTCTTCACCTCTCCACTTTCCACGCCATACTTCTCCAAAGCGACCTTTTCCAATGCTCTCTTGCAAAACAATTGTTCGGGCAATAGTTCTTTGCACAAGTAATGGGAGACCTAGCATTACAAAAATCAATGTCTTCATTATAAACCAGCTTTTGAAACAAACATAGGACTGTCCTTTGTTCTATCATAACTATCCAGAAAGTATCCAAAGTTCTGAGCACAGAATTAGAATTTTATTCAACCACAGAGAGAACGGAGCAGAATATGCAAACTAAAATTCCTCAGATTATACATGCAGCATTTCTTCTGCACAGTCTACCTTAACCACTTCACGACACGTGCCATGTATGTATGGTGCAGCCGTACATGTACCACGTGACAATCGTCCCGGCTCACATGGAGAGGCTGAGAAATCAGTGGGTGTCCGCTATACATCATAGCTGACCACCCTGCAGTAACGCCCACAATAGGTACTAATTGACGATCACAAGCGTCAATAGTGACAGCCTCATCACTCTGCTAGTAGAAGGGGTGCCTCCATTGCCACTCGGATCGGCACAACGTGATTGCAAACGCATCATGACAATGGTCTTCCATGGTGACCTCAGTCAGGCCAAAAAATTGTCACGGGATCACCCAGTAATGGTGGCCATCCAGTTACAGTGGTCGGTAAGGTCCTGCCTTGGGGCAGGATCTGACATGCCTCCTGCCTGTGTTTGATTGACAGCTCTAATGCCCTGCAATTTAATAGCATAGCACAGTGTTAGATCAGTGATCAGACCAGGGAAATTTTATAAACGAAAAGAAGAAATCCAGCTTCCGTTCCAGGAGAAAATTCTTTAATGGACAAATACGTAAAAACTAACTTCTTCACAGCATAATATCACAACCCAAGTGGGACTGAACAGATGCTTTTCGAGCTTAGCAGCTCTTATTCATGGCTCTACACATATTCTATTTTGCCAATGTTAAATACAAATGGTTGCTAAAACAGGTGGAAAAAGTCATTAACCCCTTAAGGACCAAGCCATTTTGTAGGTTAATGACCAGGCCAATTTTTACAATTCTGACCACTGTCACTTTATGTGCTTATAACTCTGGAACGCTTCAACGGATCTTGGCGATTCTGAGAATGTTTTCTCGTGACATATTGTACTTCATGTTAGTGGTAAAATTTCTTCAATATAACTTGCGTTTATTTACGAAAAAAACGGAAATATGGCGACAATTTTGCAATTTTTTAACTTTTAATTTTTATTCCCTTAAATCAGACAGATATGTCACAAAAAATAGTTAATAAATAACATTTCCCACATGTCTAATTTACATCAGCACAATTTTGGAACCAAAATTTTTTTTTGTTAGAAAGTTAAGTGTTAAAAGTTGACCAGCGATTTCTCATTTTTACAACAAAATTTACAAAACCTTTTTTTTTAGGGACCACCTCACATTTGAAGTGATTTTGAGGGGTCAATATGACAGAAAATACCAAAAGTGACACCATTCTAAAAACTGCACCCATCAAAGTGTTCAAAACCACATTCAAGAAGTTTATTAACCCTTTAGGTACTTCACAAGAATTGAAGCAATGTGGAAGGAAAAAATGAACATTTAACTTTTTTTCCCCAAAATTTTTCTTTCTACACAATTTTTTTAATTTTGTCAAGGGTATCAGGAGAAAATGAACCACAATATTTGTTGTACAATGTCTCCTGAGTACACCGATACCCCATGTGTGGAGGAAGACCAATATTTAGGCGCACGGCAGTGCTCAGAAGGGAAGGAGCTTCATTTGAGATTTTGAATGTCAAATTGGCTGGAATCGAGAGCAGACACCATGTCGCGTTTGGAGAGCCCCTGATGTACCTAAACAGTGGAAACCCCCTAAAAGTGACCCCATTTTGGAAACTAGACCGCCCAAGGAACTTATCTAGATGTGTGGTGAGCACTTTGAACTACCAAGGGCTTCACAGAAGGTTATAACGTAGAGCCGTAAAATTAAAAAATCATATCTTTTCCACAAAATGATCTTTTCACCCCCAATTTTTATTTTCCAAAGGGTAACAGGACCTCAAAAGTTATTGTGCAATTTGTCCTGAGTACGCTGATACCCCATATGTGGAGGTAAACCACTATTTGGGCGAATGGCAGAGCTTGGAAGGGAAGGAGCGCCGTTTTCGAATGCAGACCAGACTTTGATGGAATGTTCTGCTGGCGTCATGTCGCGTTTGGAGAGCCGCTGATGTGCCTAAACAGTAGAAACCCCCCACAAGTGACCCAATTTTGGAAACTAGACCCCCCCAAGGAACTTATCTAGATGTGTGGTGAGCACTTTGAACCCTCAAGTGCTTCACAGAAGTTTATAACGTAGAGCTGTGAAAATGAAAAAATCATATTTTTTTCCACAAAAATGATCTTTTTGCCCCCAAATTTTTATTATTGTAAGGTTAACAGGAGAAATTGGACCCCAAAAGTTAATGTCCAATTTGTGCTGAGTACGCTGATACCCCATATGTGGGGGGGACCAATGTGATCGCCTTACTGCGATCTTTGGGAGGCAGAATGAACAAATGCACGAAAGGTAAAGAATTGGTTTTATTTTTTACACCGTTCCTCGTGCGGTATTAGTGATTACGCGACTTTATTCTTCGGGTCGGTGCGATTACGGCGATACTAGATTTACATCCTTTTTTCATGTTTAGCTTCTGTCACACACTAAAAGACGCTTTTTTTGGAAGAACTTTTTGTAAGAAATTTTTGCATCGCCGTATTTTAAGAGCTTTAATTTTTCCATGTTTCGGCCAACAGAGTCATGTGTGGGCTTGTTTTTTGCGGGACGATATGACGTTTTTATTGGTACCATATTCGGGCACATAACGTTTTTTGATCACTTCCTATTCCGATGTTTGTGGAGGCAGAATGAACAAAAACCAGCAATTCAGGAATTTTTTTTCCTCCGTTCCGCGTGTGGTAAAATTGGTAAGGCAGCTTTATTCGTCGGGTCACTACGATTAAGATACCTCATTTATATCTTTTTTTATGTGTTGGCGTTTTTTACACAATAAAAACTTTTATAGAAAAAATAGAAAAATATTTAGACTTGGGAGAGAAAAATGTCGCTGTCCATTTGTGCGCGTTTCTTCAGAAGTGGTTTTAGTTCCATAAAGATGCGGTACATTCTGGTATCCTCCATTTTGATATAGGAAAGATGTGTATCTTCGTACCGTGTTGTTAGCCAGTAGATAGAAAAATATTTAGACTTGGGAGATACACATCTTTCCTATATCAAAATGGAGGATACCAGAATGTACCGCATCTTTATGGAACTAAAACTACTCCCAAGTCTAAATATTTTTCTATCTACTGGCTAACACGGTACGAAGATACACATCTTTCCTATAGAAAAAATAATTATTTTTGCATCACTTTATTCTGCGAGCTAAAACTTTTTAATTTTTTCGCTGATGATGCTGTTTGGCGGCTTGTTTTTTGCGGGACAAGATGACATTTTCAGCGGTACCATGTTTATTAATATCCGTCTTTTTTATTGCATGTTATTACACTTATTCCAAGCGGTATGTTGATACCGCTTGGAAAAAGTATAATTAACTACTTTTTTGTGGTTTTTTTTTACAGCTTTCACTGAAGGGGTTAACTATGATTAAGCTTTTATAGATGGGATTTTTACGGACGCGGCGATACCAAACGTGTATTTTTTTTGTTTACATAAAAATGTGTATTTTTTAGGGGAATTTTTTTTATTATTTTTTTTTTTACACATTTTTTTTAAAAATGATTTTTTTTACCTCGTCCCTTTATGGGCAGCATTGCAATACATTATACCAATGGAGAAAGCTGCTGTGACAATGTTGTGAGCATGGTCACAGCGGCAATCCGTAGCTAGATGTCCCGGAGGTTGTCATGACAACCCCGGGTCATCAATGCAGAGATCGGGCCCTGCAATTACATTGCGTGGACGCCGATCTGAGGCAGAGGGAGCTCCCGACCCTCTGCCACCCCCCCTGAACGCTGCGATCGCGCTTGATCGCAGCAATCAGGGGGTTAACAGCCAGGGGCGGCGCGGACGCCGCTCCTGGCTGTCAGTGCAGGAAGCTCGGCCACTGCAGCGCTGAGCTCCTGCACTGATAGCGCTGGAGATGCTGAAATTTCAGCATCTCATGCGTGATCGCTGCTGTGTTTGGTCAGTCAGATTGACTGACCAATCACAGCGCTGTAGGTGTGGGGACCGACTGCAAAGGTCCCCGCACCGTTTGTCGTGCCTGTCAGCTGTCATAGACAGCTGTCAGCACTTAACTACCACTGCGTGTTTACACGCAGTGTTAGTTCAAAGGCATGACCCTGCACAGTCCGTCCTGGTGCCGGAACGGACACCCGGCCATGAGGGGACTGTGAACGTCAATGGACAGTAAGGGGTTAAGCTAATACACATTAATTAGTCAACACCCGATACATACTCAAAGGTAAGAATAGGAACTACATATAATGGGAAAAGAATAATTAAATTTAATGGCACATTTTCTCCTGATACCCATGTGAAAATAAATAAGTTTGGGTCTACAGTAAATATTTTGTAAAAAAGTTATATGTTAACTTTTTCCTTCCACATGTTTTAGATCTCGTGAAGCAACCCTGAAGGGTTAATAAACTTCTTGAATGTGGTATTGCGCACCTTCAGGGGTGCAGTTTTTAGAATGGTATCACTTTTGGGTATTTTCTGTCATATTGACCACCCAAAGTCAAATGTGAGGTGGTCCCTAAAAAATGGTTTGGCAAATTTTGTTGGAAAAATGAGAAATCGCTGGTCAACTTTTAATCCTTATAACATCCTAACAAAAATTATGTTTCCAAATTTGTGCTGATGTCAAGTAGACATGTGCGAAATGTTATTTATTAACTATTTTGTGTGACATGACTAATTTAATGGCACAAAAATTAATTAAAAGTTTAAAAATTGCAAAATTTTCAACATTTTTGTTAAACTTCCGTTTTTTTGTTTGTTTATTTATTTTTTTATAAGTAAATGCAAGTCATATCGAAGAAATTCGCAAAAGTCGGGTCAAGCGAAATCGGTCAACTATCGGGAAAAGTCGGTGGTTCGACCGAAACAAGAAACCCAATGCAAGTCAATGGGGAAGCAAAGTCGTCAGGGAGTGGAGGACAGTAAACACACCCGCAGTGCCCATTTCAATGGCAACGACATCAATCATTATTACTTAAGCTTGGCAACCTTAATTTACTTTATAATAATAGTTACGCATTGAAAAATGGGGGTTATTTGGCTAAACTTGTACGGTGGTAGGGATGGCACCCGGTTTTCGTGTGCCCCGGGCCAAAGAGTCTCAGTGGGCCCCTTTAACACATACCACAATTCATCATGCTCCGATACGACACAGAAATATAGGTATAGTACAATTGAAAATACTTCACTTCTTACATGACATGACTGATATCTATGACTGAAATCTACAATAGCTCAAAAACAGGACACTATATTCCTCCATACAGTATTATGGCCACCACATAGTGCGCGATACAGAATAATGAGCCCCATATATTGCTCCATACATAAGTGGCCCCATATAATGTTCCATACAGTATATGATGAGCTCCACATACTGCTCCAGGATATCATAGTCCCCATATAATGTGCCATAAAGTATAGGATGGTCCCCATAGAGTAGAATGAGCCCCACATATTGCTCCATACAGTATAATGAGTCGCATATAAAGTTCCATACAGTATATGATGGGCCCCATATTTTGCTCCATACAGAATGGGCTCCATGTAATACTCCAAAGAGAATATGCCCCATATGATGCTCCATACCCTATATGATGCCCCATAAATAATGAACTCCATATGATTCTCCAGTATATGATGGGTCCCAGAAATGCTGCTCCAGTGTCTGATGTCCCCCATTTACAATACTCCAGTATATGATGGGCCTGATGGATGACGTTCAGGTGTCTTATGGGCCAAAAGAAAGCTCCATATATAATGGGACCAATTTACTAATGTTCCAGTGTGTAATGGGCCATGTAAATGCTGCTCCAGTGTCTGATCTACCCCATTTAGAATGCTCCAATACATGATGGGCCCCATGGATGATGCTCCAGTGTCTTATGGGCCAAAAGAATGCTCCATATATAATGGGCCACATTCTTAACCCCTTCATGACCTTGCCATTTTTTGCAATTCTGACCAGTGTCCCTTTATGAGGTAATAACTCAGGAACGCTTCAACGGATCCTAGCGATTCTGAGTTTGTTTTTTCGTGACATATTGGGCTTCATGTTAGTGGTAAATTAAGGTCGATAATTTTTGCGTTTATTTGTGAATAAAATGGAAATTTGGTGAAAATTTTGAAAATTTCGCAATTTTCAAATTTAGAATTTTTATTCTGTTAAACCAGAGAGTTATGTGACACAAAATAGTTAGTAAATAACATTTCCCACATGTCTACTTTACATCAGCACAATTTTGGAACCAAAATTTTTTTTTGTTAGGAAATTATAAGGGTTAAAAGTTGACCAGCGATTTCTCATTTTTACAGCAAAATTACAAAACCATTTTTTTTACGGACCACCTCACATTTGAAGTCACTTTGAGGGGTCTATATGGTAGAAAATACCCAAAAGTGACACCATTATAAAAACTGCACCCCTCAAGCTACTCAAAACTACATTCAAGAAGATTATTAACCCTTCAGGTGCTTCACAGGAACTAAAGCAACGTGGAAGGAAAAAATGGACATTTTAATTTTTCCAACAAAAATTTTAGCATCAATTTTTTCATTTTTGCATGGGCAACAGGATAAAATGGATCCTGAAATTTGTTGGGCAATTTCTCCTGAGTACACAGATACCTCATATGTGGTCATAAACCACTGTGAAGGGAAGGAACACCATTTTGGAATGCAGACTTGATGGAATGTTCTGCGGGCGTCATGTTGTGTTTGCAGAGCCCCTGATGTGCCTAAACAGTAGAAACCCCCACAAGTGACCACATTTTGGAAACTAGACCCCCAAGGAGCTTATCTAGATGTGTAGTGAGCACTTTGAACCCCCCAGTGCTTCACAGAAGTTTATAAACGCAGGGCAGTGAAAATAAAAAAAATCATTTTTGTTTCTCAAAAATCATTTTTTAGCCCGCTATTTTTTATTTTCCCCAGGGTAAGAGGAGAAATTGGACCCCAAAAGTTGTTGTACAGTTTGTCCTGAGTACACTGGTACCCCATATGTGGGGGGGAACCACTGTTCGGGCACACGTTGGGGCTCGGAAGGGAAGTAGTGACGTTTTGAAATGCTGACTTTGATGGAATGGTCTGCGGGCATCATGTTACATTTGCAGAGCACCTGATGTGCCTAAACAGTAGAAACTCCCAACAAGTGACCCCATTTTGGAAACTAGACACCGCACAGAACTTATCTAGATGTGCGGTGAGCACTGAACCCCAAGCGCTACACAGAAGTTTATAACGCCCGGGCATGAAAAAAAAAAATCATATTTTTTCCACAAACATGATCTTTTAGTCCACAATTTTTTTATTTTCCCAAGGGTAACAGGAGAAATTAGACCCCAAAAGTTGTTGTTCAATTTGTCCTGAGATCGCTGATATCCCATATGTGGGAGAAAACTACTGTATGGGCACACGTCGGGGCTCGGAAGAGAAGTAGTGACGTTTTGAAATGCCGACTTGATGCAATGGTCTGCGGGCATCATGTTACGTTTGCAGAGCCCATGATGTGCCTAAACAGTAGAGACCCACCCCCAAGTGACCCCATTTTGGAAACTAGATCCCTCAAGGAACTCCTCTAGATGTGTGGTGAGCACTTTGAATCTCCAAGTTCTTCACAGAAGTTTATAACGCAGATCTGTGAAAATAAAAAAAATCATTTTTCCACAAAAATAATTTTTTAGTCCCCAATTTTTTTTCCCAAGGGTAACAGGAGAAATTTGACCCCCAAAGTTGTCGTGCAATTTTTCCTGAGTACGCTGATACCCCATATGTGGGGGTAAACCACTGTTTGGGCACACGTCGGGGCTCGGAATAAAGGGAGCGCTGTTTCACTTTTAACAGCCAATCAGAGCGATCGTAGCCTTGTGGGGGTTAAGCAAACCCTCCTGTGGTGAAGCACGAAGGGTCTTGTGCCTGCGGGTCGGGTGACCTTTCAGTGACCCGGTCACCCGACCCACAGGAACACGATTCTTTCATGACACGTACGCTGTGTCACAGGTCAGGAAGGGGTTAATGATCCACTGTAAAATGCTCCCCATATATTCCTCCAAACATTACAAAAAATGAAATACCTCTCGTCACTGTGCACTGCTCTACTCTGGACTCCTCAGCGTCGCCATCTTACAGCTCTCTGCAGTTGGACTGTTTAGGCAGAGGGAGTACAGACGTGACGTCATTGCGCTCTGTAACCTGAATGTTACTGTCAGGAAACGCGGAAGACGTCACAGCGGTGGAGCATGGAGAGTTAAGTATTGCAAGTGCTGGGGCCCTTATCAAGCAGGGGGGGCCGACTCGTGGGCGACGGCACTGGCACAGGGCCCCTCATTGTACGCCGGTGTGTGTGACGGCAAGTGGGCCATCCCACCGTCAGAGACAAATTTTTGTACTATGAGGGGCCCTGTGCTAGTGCCGTCGCCCACGAGTCGGCCCCCCCACCCGCTCAGGGAACCGGCAATTGCCCAGGTACGCCAGGTGCTGACGCCGGCCCTGGGAGGGGGGATTTGTAGGTTTTGTAGTCTGTCCACGCTTGCAAGTGCATGTTCATGACATGTCCAAGCATGCAACTGGTATTCAAATTTCTGAGATTTTTCCCTCGGCTAAAGGTCCTTCCGCACTGTTTACAGATAACCTTTGCCTCATCAATAGGATTTCGGTCCAGAAAGTGCCACACTGGACTCTTCCTACTATGGTATCAATTTTCAGGGCTTGAACGCTGTGGAAATTTGACTGTCTGGCCAAGCTGTCCTGCAACTCTCTTTTTGTCTTTTAAAACCTTTTGGACTGCTACGGGTTTGCCAGATAACCGCTGCTGCGATGTAGATGCCTGCTGCGGATCCTTCTCCTCTTCTGAGCTATTGCCAGCGGCACCCTCTTCCCAAAATGGACACCAATCCGGGTCAACAATAGGGTCATCCATCACTTCCTATTCAATGTATTCTGGGGCACCTGAGTTTCATCAGTGTCAGATTCTGGCTCAGTAGAATGCGAGGGAAATGTAGTGCTCTGGGTTAATGTACCAGCAGAATCATCTAGCAGTGGCTGTGCATCATGATGTGCACTCCATCTCTGATTCATGTTGTACTGGGGAATAGAGAATTTGACTTCATAATCCAGGCATGGTATGTGAAAAGAGCTCCATGGAGTAATCTGAAGTGTCGGCTGCCGCATCCTTCACTTTTGGTGGGGGTGAAGCACACAAGGAAAGGTGTTGTTTCTGACCAGGAGCCAGCACTGATGACTCAGTCCTTGCATTTTTTGAAACTTCAGAAAAGGAGGCGATATACAAAATAATGGAAACACCTAACGTTTTGGCATCATCATCTTGGAACATGTTATAAACATGCAAACTGTGACATATGGTAATGTTTTGTAGTTTATTACTTGTGTTATGTCATATGTGTATGTAAATTAACGGTTTTGCATAATTTTAAGAACATTGATGAGAAACTGATACCAATTTCAGACCTCTCGGATTTTCAAAGAGGCCAAATTGTTGGTGCTGGTATGGCAGGCGCTAGTGTAACCAAAAGCGCCCGAATGCTTGGCGTGTCAAGAGGTACTGTCTCCAAAGTAATGACTGCGATTGATAGAGAAGGAAAAAAAGCAACTGAAAAAGCAAAGAAAGGTACATTTAATTGAAGAGGAAAATATACATGAGAGTATACTACAGGCATATGAATCCGCAGGAGAGGAAGATTCTAAGGATTCTCAGTGGGAGGATACTGAACAGTCACTCATTGGAAAGCGAAAATCCCCCCCTTCTTCTCATCCCATATTTGACGATACTCTAGCTGCCTGGAAAACTTTTGCTAAACAGAAAAGAGGTACTAATAAATTAACCTTCCTTAAAAATCTCCCTCTCCACTTAATTTACTCCCTATACCATACAGCCATCGATCCCATTTTGGCTGAACATGACGTTAAAAAAAAAAAATCAAGGATTTGGTCAGTGAATCTAGTCTTATCCCTTTCTCACATATCAAAGATAAATTTTAAGTCTCCTATTCCTATTAAGGAATTTACTCCAAATACCCTGTGAAAACATCACAAAACATTACCAGACCCCAATCAGAGGGCAATAAAACTTTCACACTCCTTATCTATGAACTGTTCCAATATTTATGCTCATCCCTCTGCCATAATGACTATTCTGCTTCACGTCACTTGTCTTATCTATTGCATTTTTTCTGTGCTGTTTTGTGTATAAATATGTGATTCTTCAGATTTTGTATTAGTCTTCGCCTGATGAAGAGACCTGAGTAGTCTCGAAAGCTTGCAATTTGTTACCATCTTTTCAGTTAGCCATTAAAAGGTATCAACCACAGAGGACTCTCAACTCTAAATATTTTTCTATCTACTGGCTAACACGGTACAAAGATATACATCTTTACTGTAAGTCTCCTATTCTTCATTCCTCCAGTATCTCATGTTGAAGGATTTGATTGTGCTATTTATTGCCTCTAAACCAAGCCTATCTGAGCTTGCCGCCAACCTTATTACCAACGTTAATCATAAAATTTTTTGGAGCACCTTTTACATTTATATGTGGCTCAATAAAAGTCATATATTCATCAAGGCCTATAACTTTCGGAAATGGGAACAAGAGTTACATATATCCCCAAGTCCGCAACAATGTGAACAGGCTTGTTTTATTTCCTACTCCGCTCCTATCTCTATGTCGCTGCAAGAAACTCACTATTAAATACTAACGCGTTGGTATTACACTCCAGCCCAACTCTCTCGGATTAATTCAGAACACTCCTCGTCCTGCTGGAGAGGTTGTGTACAATATGGCAGTTTGCTTCAAATACTCTGGTACTGTCCCCATATTAGGCCTCTTTTGAAAAATAGTGCGTCTCTAATTAATTCACTACTCACAAAATCCATTACTCTATCTCCGCAACTAGCTCTTTTTTATCCTTAGACTCGGAGGACATTGCTCATTCCTCTATTCCCTTAGTGGTACATGTTCTTCTAGTAGTTCGGCAACTAATTGGCTTCCATTGGAAGAGGCCTGACCCTCCGGTTATCCAAGATGTAATTGACAGAATGACCCTTCATAAAGCCTTCTAGCACAAACTAGCTCTGATACATAACAACCTAGACAAATCTTCTCAAAAATGGTCCAGCTGGATACCTTTGTTCCCTTAAAAGTATATTCAGATAAGCCATATTATTTCATCTTTCTTGATTAATGGTTACTATTTATAATAATGCCTTTGTAGTCAGATAATCTTTCCTTGTTGAATTTCCCCTTCCCTTTTCCCCTTCTCCCCCCACTTATAGATTCAGAAATACTTAATAAAAATTTTTGAAAAGAAAGAGAAGGAAAACGTCCGCAGTAAAGCACAGGTCTGGCCGAAAGTCAAAGTTGACTGAGAGAGACCGTCGGACTGTAAAGCGAATTGTGAGTGAGGATCGCAAGACCACGGCTCCGAAAATCATAGCTGAGCTCAATGAACACCTACAGAAACCAGTTCCAACGAAAACGCTTAGTCGGGAGATGAACAAATCTGGATTCAACGGAAGAGCTACAATTCGAAAACCGCTGCTCTCAATGACAAATGCTTCCAAGCGTTTAGAGTGGTGTAGAAACCTCCAGAATTGTTCCCTCGACCAGTGGAAACATGTGATATTCTCAAAAGAATCATTGTTTAAACTATTTCCGACCTCCGGCTGAGTGTACGTTTTGAGACAGCCGAAAGAAGCATTCCATCCAGACTGCCTTCTTCTCCCAAACGTAAAACATGGCGGAGGTTCTGTGATCTGGGGTGCTATTTCATGGAGATCCGCAGGGCCAATGATATCCCTTCATGGAAGAAATAACAGCCGCGATTATTTAGGCATTTTGGCCGACAAAGTGCATCCTATGGTTCAAGCACTGTTCCTGGAGGGGAACGCCATCTCTCAGGACGATAATGCACCAATTCATACAGCTACAATCGTTAAATCATGCACGAGGAACATTCTAATGAAGTTGAGCATCTCATCTGGCCCCCACAATCCCCAGACCTCAACATTAAAGAGCATTTATGTTCTATTTTAGAGATTCAAATTAGACGTCGATTTCAGCCGCCATCGTCGCTCAAAGAACTGGA
Organism: Oophaga sylvatica; assembly: GCA_033576555.1. Lineage (NCBI taxonomy): Eukaryota > Metazoa > Chordata > Amphibia > Anura > Dendrobatidae > Oophaga > Oophaga sylvatica. Next base: position 164,539,972 of record JARQOD010000006.1, on the reverse strand, counting down.
GGGTGTTTTAACTGAAGAATGGGCTAAAATTCCTTTGGAAAAAATTCACACCTTGTATGAATCCATACCTCGGAGCATTGAGGCTGTAATCGCCGCAAAAGTTGGACCTACACCATATTAAACTAACTTTTGTTGATGTTTCCAGGTGTCAGTGGCGTAGCGTGGGGAGGGCGGGGGGGGGGGAGGTCCGCCCCAGGCGGCACGGTGTGTGGGGCGGCGCGGCAGCAGCAGCAATTCCATACCTCCCAACAGTCCCGATTCTAACCCCTCCCACCCGCTGTCACTGTCGGGACACTATGTGTCCTGCAGTGAGAGAAGCCGCCACGCCCCCCATGCACCCCTTCCTGCCCTCCCAGCTCTCCAACTTCACACAGCCAGCATTTACAATTGCTGTGATGTCCTCTGTAAAGGTGCGAGCAGGACCCGTGATGAGGAGGGGAGGAGATAGGTGTCACATGGTCAGGCCCCTGTTTGCAGGACTCTGATGTGCTTGTCGTCATGGTGCTGGATGATGGTAAGTTTATCTTTGGGATCAGAAGGGGTTTACAGTATGGATGTAGCAGAGCTGTGTGTGTATGAGGTGTATGGAGCAAAGCCGTGTGTGTACGAGGTGTACGGAGCGGAGCCGTGTGTGTACGAGGTGTACGGAGCAAAGCCGTGTGTGTACGAGGTGTACGGAGCGGAGCCGCGGGTGTACGAGGTGTCCGGAACGGAGCCATGTATGTACGGAGCGGAGCCGTGTGTGTACGAGGTGTACGGAGCAAAGCCATGTGTGTACGAGGTGTACGGAGCGGAGCCGCGTGTGTACGAGGTGTCCAGAGCGGAGCCGCGTGTGTACGAGATGTCCGGAGCGGAGCCGTGTGTGTACGAGGTGTACGGAGCGGTGTGTGTACGAGGTGTGCAGAGCGGAGCCTTGTGTGTACGAGGTGCACGGAGCAAAGCCGTGTGTGTACAAGGTGTACGGAGCGGAGCCGCGTGTGTACGAGGTATCCGGAGCGGAGCCGTGTATGTACGGAGCGGAGCCGTGTGTGTGTAACGAGGTCTACGGAGCGGAGCCGTGTGTACGAGGTGTACGGAGCAAAGACATGTGTGTACGTGGTGTCCGGAGCGGAGCCGCGCGTGTACGAGGTGTCCGGAGCGGAGCCGCGTGTGTACGAGGTGTCCGGAGCGGAGCCGCGTGTGCACGAGGTGTACAAAGCGGAGCCTTGTGTGTACGAGGTGTACAAAGCGGAGCCTTGTGTGTACGAGGTGTCCGGAGTGAAGCCGCGCATGTACAAGGGTCCTGTTACTTGCGGGAGCTGTGTGCTTGGGGCTGCAGGGGGGAGAGGGGTGCCATTATGTGCATGGGTCTGCGTGGGGACGGAGCGAATGCTGTTATTTATGTAGGGCTGGGTCCCTGTCCCGCTGTTCCGGCCGGGAGGTTTACTTTCCCGCATTAGAATCGTATATGCGGAAACCCCGGGGACCTCCCACACGTTCTGGAAGCCACACGTCACGTTCCACCGGAAGTGACGTGTTGTAAGTCAGCTGAATGCCGGAAATGACCGCTGACCTCATTTCCAGCGGTCAGCTTACAGCAGCAGGTACTGTAACTCGTTCTCGGGAGAGTCTTCAGAACGGCGACGCATCGAGCCGCGGGATCTGTTGGAGTGAGAGCCTGGTATTGTATGGAGCGCTGCATACAATACCCGGCTCTCACTGAGCGAGACAGGCAGGATGTGGGGATCTCATCATGGGATCTGTTCAACAGATGATGAGATCCCCAGATCCTGCCTGTCTCGCTCAGTGAGAGCCTGGTATTGAATGGATAGCTGCATAGCTGATGAGATCCCCACATCCTGGGGAAATGAGGTGTTATGTTCTGCTACAAGCACTAAGGAAAGAAAGGGATATCTGTCCCTATGATAGAACTAAGCTCGAACCCTACGATGTAACGGGGAACCTGATCCTGCGATCAGACCCGCTAAAGTCCTCAGCTAGTCTGTACGAAGACCTATAGATGCAAGGGAGGGATCCCTACAAGAACTAGAGACTGGGAGAGAAGATGGACACCTCCTAACAGAAGTTGTAGCAGTAAAAAGAAAAACAAACAACATAGAACATAGAGGTCAAAAGACCAAGCAAAACTAATTGAGAAAGGTAACAGAGCACCCGGCTAGCTTAAAGGGTATGCCACACTGAACAATATCGCTAACGGGATCGCTAAAAAACATCACTATTTAGCGATCCCGTTAGCGATGTTGTTTAGTGCGGCAGCTGCCAGCGACGAGCTTCCTGCTGTGATCTCGCTCGTCGCTGGAATCGTTCCGGACCCTATTTTCTCATCGGCGCTCCCGCTGGGTAAGTATATATCGCTAGTGTGGCACCTTTTCTTAGCGATTTAGCGGTACTTTTGTACCGCTAAAGTCGTTAAGAAGATCGCTAACGGCGATAGCGTCGTTAACTATATCGCTAAATGTGGCCGCACTTAGCGATATAGAAACAATCCCGCTAGCGATCGCATTAGTATGCGTCGTTATCGTGATCGCTAGCGGGATTGTTTAGTGTGGCAGTACCTTAAGAGTAGAAATTTCAATGAAGTCCAGCAAAGCCAGAAGGGCGGAGCAGGATTAAATAGACAAAGAAAGACAAAGAAGGTCATGTGACCAGCAAGATAGAAAAAACCTAACAGGAGAGTTCTAACATGAGGTCAGCGATGGAACGTGACGTGTGGCTGCAAGAATGTGTGGGAGGTTCCCGGGGTTTCCGTATGTACGATTCTAATGCGGAAAGTAAACCTCCTGGCCGGGACAGCGGGACAGGGTCACGAAATCGGGACTGTCCCGCTGAAACCGGGATGGTTGGGAGGTATGTGTTTATAATTATTGTTTATGAAACAGTGCGATCAGCAGTGCTAAATGGGTGTGGTCAGGGCATGGATATGGGTGTGACCAGTAAAATGGGTGTGGTGAGGGGGCGTGGCCTAAAATTTGCCGCCCCCGGCGCCACAAACAGTTGCTACGCCACTGCCAGGTGTTTACATTATTTTGTGCAAAGACTGCAGATGGAGGGTGTTTCGGCAATGTAAGCCAAAATCTGTTCCTGATGCTCCGGCTTTAAAAGCATCTTACCTACTCCCAGTTAAGGGAGCCTTCCAGCCCTTCTATAGCCAGAAAACGCTTTATGATAGTAACTATTTTCAGGGCAAGCGAGCTCCTGTAATGTCAAAATATTTTTCTAAATGTCCGTATATATATTCAGTGCAATGGGTCTGCTCCAGACCCGTGTCTGCTCCATATATTTCAAATCCCATATTTCAAATTACAGATTTCTAATTACACTACTGTGAATTAGACTAGAATTCTAGAATGCATTTGGCCACACATCAATCCTACATTGTCATCATCACCTTGTGACTGAGATGTTCTTCTGTTCCCACACGTATGAAAACCTTCCCCAGCTTTTCAGTGTTCCTGAATGCACCATGTGTATTGCTTTGTTTAATGGTATGAAAATCTTCCCCAGCTTTTCAGTGTTCCTGAATGCACCATGTGTATTGCTTTGTTTAATGGTATGAAAACCTTCCCCAGCTTTTCAGTGTTCCTGAATGTACCATGTGTATTGCTTTATTTAATGGTATGAAAACCTTCCCCAGCTTTTCAGTGTTCCTGAATGTACCATGTGTATTGCTTTGTTTAATGGTATGAAAACCTTCCCCAGCTTTTCAGTGTTCCTGAATGAACCATGTGTATTGCTTTGTTTAATGGTATGAAAACCTTCCCCAGCTTTTCAGTGTTCCTGAATGCACCATGTGTATTGCTTTGTTTAATGGTATGATTTTCTCACCCATCTCCCTGTATACATAATTGTACTCCATTCTTCTTATCTTCACCACACATCTGAGTGGTCTGTGTAACCCCTCCCCCCTTTTATGACCTTTCCTTAACTCTGTACATCTGGCCTGGGCAGTCACAGCCCACTTTCCAATCACACCTTATTGCCCTTAGCTGCAGATATATTCAGTGCAATGGGTCTGCTCCAGACCCGTGTCTGCTCCACATATTTCAAATCCCATATTTCAAATTACAGATTTCGAATTACACTACTGTGAATTAGACTAGAATTGGACTGGAATTTGGCTTCAAGGTAACATAATTTAAAACCACTATGTTTCAGTTTCTTTTCACTTTCACCACCATCCTCCTTTCTTTCTTCCTATCTCCTGTAATCCACCCACCTAGTAAGGAATTAGTAATTTCCCCCCTCCATCCTCCCCAGCCATCTCACCTTTCCCTCAGAACTGTTCCTCCACATACAATCCTTTTTACCAAGACACACACGGCCTCATCATGTCCTATCCTGCTCTCACCTTCTCACTCCTCATCGCTGGCGATGTATCCCCAAATCCTGGCCCTCCTCAACACATCCCCACACTCATTTCAAACACCCTGCCACGATCATCCACACGTTTTTGCAACCATGACAACCTCAAACCTATCCATCCACACCCTCCTCCCCCAGCCCCCCTAGCCGGAGCACTATGGAACGCACGCTCCGTCTGCAATAAACTGTCATTTATCCACGACCTCTTTATCACCAACAAACTCTCCTTCCTTGCCATCACTGAAACCTGGCTCACTCCCTCTGACACAGCCTCTCCAGCTGAGCTTTCCTATGGCGGATTCCATCTCTCTCACACCCCTCGCCCCAGCAACAAACGTGGTGGAGGAGTTGGCTTACTCCTGTCTGATACCTGCTCCTTTACCCCTATTCAACTTCCACCCTCCGCTGCTATTCCCACATTCGAGGTGCACTCCGTCTACATCTATTCCCCCTCCAATCTCCAACTGGCTGTCATCTACCGCCCCCCGGAACTAGCCATCTCCACCTTTCTCGACCACTTCACCACCTGGCTACTCCAATTCCTCTCTGCTGACATCCCAACCATCATCATAGGCGATTTCAACATCCCCATTGACACTTCCACCCCGGCTGCCTCTGAACTTCTATCGCTCACGGCTTCCCTCGGCCTCACTCAATGGTCCTCTGCGGCCACTCACAAAGATGGTCACACGCTGGACCTTATCTTCACCCGTCTCTGTTCCCTCACTAATCTCACTAACTCCCCACTCCCTCTGTCTGACCACAACCTACTGACATTCTCTTCCCTCTCCTCTGTTAGTACGCATCCCCCACTCCACAAAGTCACCCACCCTCGCAGAAATCTCAAACACCTCAATTTACAATCGCTCTCTGAGTCCCTCCTCCCTCTCACAGACATAGCCTCACTTCATGACACAGATGCTGCTGCCACATTTTATAACACCACAATAAAAGCCACACTTGATTCGGCCACCCCCCTCACGCAGACCAAAACTCGTACAATCAACAGGCATCCCTGGCTGACCGGCCTGACCAAACAACTGAGACGGGCTTCCAGGGCTACCGAGCGGAGATGGAAGAGAACCCATTCTACCGAGCACTTCAACGCATACAAGCAGTCCCTTGCCAGCTTCAAGTCCACGCTCTCTGCCGCAAAACAAACTTACTTCGCATCTCTCATATCCTCCCTGTCTCACAACCCTAAACAGCTCTTCAAACACTTTCAATTCTATACTCCATCCCACAGCACCTCCTCCCTCAACTCTCATTTCTGCCGAAGACTTTGCCTCCTTTAAGCAAAAGATTGATACTATCAGAGAAGGCTTTGGCCCGCAGCCCCCAATGCCTCTCTTAGCCACTCAGCCCTGTTCTTCCAAAACCAGCTTCACCACCATGACAGAAGATCAGCTCTCCACTCTCCTATCAAGATCACACCTCACCACTTGCACGCTTGACCCACTCCCGTCCCACCTCATCCCTAACTTTGCCACAGTCTTCATCCCTACTCTCACACACCTCTTCAACCTTTCACTTACAAATGGTGTCTTCCCCTCATCCTTCAAATATGCTTCAATCACACCCATCCTCAAAACGCCCTCCCTCGACCCATCCTCTGCGTCTAGCTATCGCCCGATATCTCTTCTCCCCTACGCCTCAAAACTACTGGAACAGCATGTATATCTTGAACTGTCCTTCCACCTCTCCTCCTGTTCCCTCTTTTACCGGTTACAATCAGGCTTCCGACCGCATCACTCAACTGAAACTGCCCTAACTAAAGTCACTAACGACCTGCTAACCGCCAAGAGCAAGCGACACTACTCTGTCCTCTTTCTCCTGGTCCTGTCTTCTGCCTTCGACACCGTGGACCATTCCCTCCTGCTACAGATTCTCTCATCTCTTGGCATCACAGACTTGGCCCTATTCTGGATCTCATCATACCTAACAGACCGAACATTTAGTGTCTCCCTCTCACACACCACCTCTTCACCTCGCCCCCTGTCTGTCGGTGTTCCTCAAGGCTCAGTCCTAGGACCCCTACTTTTCTCCATCTACACCTTCGGCCTGGGACAGCTCATAGAATCCCACGGCTTGTAGTATCACCTCTACGCCGATGACACGCAGATCTACCTATCTGGACCTGACCTCACCTCCCTACTGACCAAAATCCCACAGTGTCTGTCTGCTATCTCAGCCTTCTTTTCTGCTCGCTTTCTCAAACTGAACATGGACAAAACAGAATTCATCATCTTTCCCCCACCTCATTCTACCCCTCCACCAGACCTATCCATCAATGTCAATGGCTGCTCGCTTTCCCCAGTCCCGCATGCTCGGTGCCTTGGGGTGATCATCGACTCTGCCCTCTCTTTCAAACCACATATCCAAGCCCTCGCCACCTCCTGCCGCCTCAAACTCAAAAATATTTCCCGGATCTGCGCATTCCTCAACCATGAAACCACAAAAACACTAGTGCACGACCTTATTATCCCCCGCCTCGACTACTGCAACCTCCTACTGTCTGGCCTCCCCTCTAGCACTCTGGCACCACTCCAGTCCATCCTACACTCTGCTGCCCGACTAATCCACCTGTCTCCCCGCTATTCCCCAGCCTCCCCCCTATGCCAGGCCCTTCACTGGCTTCCTATTGCCCAGAGGCTCCAGTTCAAAACCCTAACCATTACATACCTACCTACACGCAACCTTCGATCCTCTCAAGATCTCCTTCTCGACTCCCCCCTCATCTCTTCTTCCCACAACCGCATACAAGACTTCTCCCGGGCTTCCCCCATACTCTGGAACTCCCTGCCGCAAAACATCAGACTTTCACCAACAACGGAGACCTTCAAGAAAAACCTAAAGACCCACCTGTTCCGACAAGCCTACAACCTGCAATGATCCTCAGTCTACTGAACCATCGCACGACCAGCTCTACCCTTTCCTAGTGTATTCTCACCCATCCCTGCAGACTGTGAGCCCTCGCGGGCAGGGTCCTCTCTCCTTCTGTACTTGTGTGTCCCTTGTCTAGCAGGTTTATTGTACCTGTCTATATTTTTCCCTTTTCATATGTAAAAAGCCATGGAATAAATGGCGCTATATAAATGTATAATAATAATAATATATTTGATATAGGAAAGATGGGAAGTAAAATGGCTCCACAGTATGAAAATCTTTTCATGGCCAAGCTTGAAAGCGAATTTTTGTCCTCATGTCCCATCAGACCTCGGGCCTACTACCGCTACATTGATGATATCTTAATCATCTGGACGGAGTCTGAGCAACAGGTAAAGACGTTCCACGAACAGTTTAATCAATTTCATCCCACCATAAACTTAACACTCAACTACTCCAGCACTGAAATTAACTTTTTAGACACCATCATTAAGCTAAAGAACAATGAAATAGAGACATCCCTGTATCAGAAGCCAATCGACCGTCCAACATACCTTAAATGGGACAGTTTCCACACAAAACACATAAAAAACTCTATTGTCTACAGCCAAGCCATCAGATACAATACAACCCCATGGATAGAGATGAACACCTTGGTCGCCTCAGAAAGACCTTTTTGAATCAGGGCTACCATCCAAGAACAATTGAAAACCAAATTACAAGAGCCACCAGAATACCAAGGAATCACCTGCTACATTACAAAGCTAAAGAAGAAAATAACCAGGTGCCTCTAGTGGTCACCTACAATCCAAATCTGGAAGTGCTAAGAGGAGCTGCACGGAAACTATAACCTTTACTACAAAAAGATGCCCAATTACAATCCATATTTCCAGACCCCCCACTACTGTGTTTTAGCAGCCCCCAAATCTAAGAAGCATCATTGTCAGAAGCTCCCTGTCCTCCCCAACAGCTGCAGGAACCTTTCCTTGCAACCAGAAAAAATGTAAAACCAGTCCATCTATAATGACCACGGACAAGATAAAGATCCCCAACTTCCATCAGGACTACAAGATCCCAGGTACTTTCAGCTGCATCACATCTAATGTGATGTACCTAATTATTTGTACGAAATGTCCAACTGGGGGGTCTGTATGTGGGGGAGACAGGGCAAAAACTGAGAACAAGGATGAATTCTCATCGCCACACAATAAGAGAAAAAAGAATGGATCTACCTGTGGCCAAACACTTTTGTATCCCCGGTCAAAGTATGATGGACATGAAATAACTTGTATTAAAAGCTAAATTTAAATCTGAGACAGAAAAGTTTGGGAATAAAAACTCATGACGACCTTTGATACACTCAGTGATGGAATTAATGTATTGCATGGATTTATGTCTTTTTACATCAATTAAGGAATTTGCTCCTAAGACCTTCTGGGGCAAAACAACACAAAACCAGACTCCAATCAGAGGGCAATAAAACTTTCACACTACTTATCTATGAACTGTTCCAATATTTATGTTCATCTCTATCTCCCATAATGACAGTTCTGCTTCACGTCACTTGTCTTACCTATTGCATTGTTTCTGTGCTGTGTATAAATATGTGATTCTTCAGATTTTGTTTTAGTCTTCGCCTGATGAAGAGATCTGAGCAGTATCGAAAGCTTGCAATTTCTTACCATCTTATCAACTGAGAACTCTAAATTCTAAATATTTTTTGTATATATTTGAGGAGGCAGACACTGAAGCTCTCAGGCTCAGTCTGGATTACACAATAATATAATAAGATAAAAAAGGGGTACTGTATCACCATATACAAGGTATATATAGTATAGTGAAAATATAATAAATCTCCGTATATATTTCAGGAGGCAGACTGACGCTCACAGGCTCAGTCTGGATTACACAAGAATATAATAAGTAAAAGGTGTACTGTATCAGCAGATACCAGGTATATATAGTATAGTCAAAATATTCAAAATCTCAGTATGTATTTCAGGAGGCAGACACTGACGCTCACAAGCTCAGAATGGATTACACAAGAATATAAAAAGCAGATCTGCAAGAAATAATCACACATGTGGGCCAATGTTCCCGGTGTCAATGATGCACTTAGAGTGTTGGGTGGAGGATGACTTTATGCCAAAAAGGGTACTGTATCACAAGTGTCCAGCTGTATACAGTCTAGGGGTTATTGTAAATCTCTGTATATATTTCCAGAGTAACAGACAGACTATCAGAAGCTCAGTATGTATCACACCAGAATATCAAAAAAAAGAAGAAAATGGGCACTGTATCACCAGATACCAGGTATATATAGTATATTGAAAATATTCTTAATCTACATATATATTTCAGGAGTCAGACACTGACGTTCTCAGGCTCAGTATGGATTACACAAGAATATAATAAAAAGGGGTATTGTATCACCAGATACCATGTATATATAGTATGCTCAAAACATTGTAAATTTCTGTATATATTTCAGTAGTCAGCCACTGACGCTCTCAGGCTCATCAAGTATTACACAAGAATATTAAAAGTTAGGTGGTGGAGGGGGGGGGGGCAGCCCAGATAGGGATGTGGCAAATATGTGATATGTTGAGGTGTATAATGGACGTAAAGCAGCTGCAAATGGATTAATTGGAGAAGTCCGAGGAAGAGTAGGACAAAAAAGGGGTACTGTATCACCAGATACAAGGTACTATAGTGAAAATATTCTAAATGTCTGTATATATTTCATGAGGCAGACAATGACGCTCACAGGCTCAGTATGGATTACACAAGAATATAATAAGAAAAAGGGTTTTTGAATCACCAGATAGCAGTTATATATTGTTATGAACTGCTACAAGCACTAAGGAAAGATGGGAACTCTGTCCCTACAATAAAACTGAGCTTGATCCCTACGATGTAACGGGGAACCTGATCCTGCGACCAGACCCGCTAAAGTCCTCAGCTAGTCTGAACGAAGACCTATAGTTGCGAGGGAGGAATCCCTACAAGATCTAGGGACTGGGAGAAAAGGTGGACACCTCCTAACAGAAATTGTAGCAGGGAAAATTAAACAGAAAACAAATTACTACGAGATCCTAAGATTAAGCAAAACTGACAGAGTAAGGCACCTAAGCACCCGGCTAGCTTAAGAGTAGATAATACAATGAAGCCCAGCAAAGCCAGAAGGGCAGAACCAGACTAAATAGGGAAAAAGGTCATGTGACCAGCAAACTGAAACAAAATCTAACAAGAGGGTTCTAACAGTACCCTCCCTTCTAAGAGGATCCTCCGGATCCCCTAGGACTTAGGCTTATCGGGAAACCTCTTGTGAAACGCTCTGACAAGTCTAGACGCAGAAACATCATCCGCCCTCACCCATGAGTTATCCTCGGGTCCATAACCCTTCCAAGCGACGAGGTACTGCAAACCCTCTCTATACCGTCTAGAATTTAGGATGCGGGAAATCTCATATTGCCCGTCCTCCACCACCAGGGGAACGGTGGCCGAGACGTCTCCATCTGAGACCTCAGCTTTTTTCAAGAGAGAAACATGAAACACCGGATTAATCTTCCAGGAGGTGGGAAGCTCCAACTTAACAGCAGATTGGTTAATAACCTGAAGCACCTTAAAGGGCCCTACAAACGTGGGACCCAATTTCTTAGACGGAATCCTCAAGCGCAGATTCTTAGAGGACAACCAGACCATGTCACCAATAGCAAACAAAACCTCTTGTCGTTTTCTATCAAAATACACTTTGGATCTTTTGTTAGCCTCCTGAAGATTACCACGCACATCAGTCCAAACTCTCTGCAACACACCAGAAAAATTCTCCTCTTCAGGTACAGCCGATCCCAGCTTGGAAAATGACCCAAAAGACGGATGTCTCCCAGTACAACAAAAAAAAGGCGAACAACCAGCAGAAGCGGATGTATGATTGTTAAGAGCAAACTCAGCAAGTGGCAGAAACTCAGACCACCCTTCTTGATTATCAGTCACAAAACAACGCAAGAACTGCTCAACATCCTGGTTTTTCCTTTCTGTCTGGCCATTAGACTCAGGATGATATCCGGATGAAAACGACAAATGAACTCCCAACCTGTCACAAAAGGCGCGCCAAAAACGAGCCACAAACTGAGGTCCCCTATCAGAAACAATGTCAGTAGGAACACCATGTAGTCTGACTATTTCCTTGACAAAGGCCTTAGCGAGAGTCTTAGCGCAGGGCAATTTGATGAAAGGAACCAAGTGACACATCTTGCTAAAACGGTCCACGACCACCCAGATGACAGTGAAACCCTCAGAGGGGGAAGGTCAGTAATAAAGTCCATAGCCAAATGTGTCCAAGGTGCACTAGGGACCTCCAGAGGGCAAAGCAACCCTGCAGCAGGAGTATGAGAAGACTTAGATCTAGCACACACAGTGCATTGACGCACCCACTTAATGACTTCCTTCTGCCATCCAGGCCACCAAAAGCTGCGACCCACAAGTCTCTTGGTCTCAGAGATTCCAGGATGACCTGCCAACCGAGAGTCATGACATTCAACAAACAAATCTCTCCTCAGGGTACCAGGCACAAACAACCTCCCATGCGGCGTGTTAGATGGGGCATTCTCCTGTGCTTTAAGAATCTCATCTTCCAACACGGAGTCCAAAACCGCAATAACAACCCCCTCTTGCAAAATGTTTTCCTCCTCCTCAGTACCCACCATAGGAGAAAAGCTGCGAGACAAAGCATCAGCTTTAACATTTTTAGTACCTGGGATGTAAGTAACGGTAAAATTAAAGCGTGAGAAAAACAGTGCCCACCTAGCCTGATGGGCATTCAAGCGTTTGGCAGCATCAAGGTAGATCAGATTTTTATGATCGGTGAAGACTTGAACGGGAAATTCCGCTCCCTCCAAAAAATGACGCCAGTGTTCAAATGCGAGTTTAATTGCCAACAATTCTCGATTACCGATATCATAATTTAGTTCAGACTCAGAAAATTTCTTTGAAAAAAAAGCACAGGGATGTACTCCATCCGTCTTTTCCTGAGACAACACCGCGCCGACCCCCACAGAAGAAGCATCAACCTCAACCAAAAATGGTTTAGTCACATCAGGCTGCGTAAGGATGGGAGCAGAGCTGAACCTCTCCTTCAGCAACACAAAAGCCTCAATGGCCTCAGTAGTCCACTGAACCGCATCAGCACCTTTCCTGGTGAGATCGGTCAGAGGTTTGGCAATCACAGAAAAATTTTTTATGAATTTTCTATAATAATTGGCGAACCCCAAAAACCTCTGTATTGATTTCACACCAATAGGTCTAGGCCAATCCTGCACAGCTTGCACTTTCACAGGGTCCATCTCAAAACCTTCACTGGAGACAATGTAGCCCAAAAAACTAAGTCTCTGTACAGCGAACTCACATTTTTCTAGTTTGGCAAAAAGTGAATTATCACTCAGTAACTGTAATACTTCACGCACACTCCTCCAATGAGACTCCAAATCAAAATGTCATCCAAATACACAACCACACTTCTGCCGATCAAAGGTCTAAGGATGTCATTAATAAGATTCTGAAAAAATGCCGGAGCACTGGAAAGTCCAAAAGGCATGACCAGATTCTCAAAATGACCCAGTGGAGTGTTAAACGCAGTCTTCCATTCATCCCCCTCCTTCATGAACAACAAATTGTATGCCCCTCGAAGATCAATTTTCGAGAACCACTTGGCCCCCACTAACTGACTAAACAAATCAGGAATCAATGGCAGTGGGTAAGGATTGTGTACAGTAATCTTATTAATCTCACGAAAGTCTAGACAAGGCCGTAAACCATCGTCCTTTTTTTTAACAAAAAAAAATCCAACCGCCACAGGAGATTTGGAAGGCCTAATGTGACCGGCGGCCAAGCTTGTCTGTATGTATTCCTCCAAAGCCTTTCTCTCAGGAATAGTCAAATTAAATAAACGACTTTTAGGAAGAGTTGCTCCAGGGACAAATTCAATCGCGCAATCATAATCTCTATGAGGAGGCAATACCTGCGATTCCTTATCAGAAAAAACTTTCCAAAAATCCTGAATAGGTACAGGTAACTCCCCCTTAACTACAGCAGCAATACGCCCGTTACAACACTTGTCATAACACTTGGGACTCCAGGACTTAATTTCATTGGTAGACCAATCCAGTACCGGATTGTGCAATTTTAACCAGGGTAACCCCAAAATCACCGGTGAGGGCAAATTATTCAAAACTACCAAATCCAAATTCTCTTGATGAACACCATTAATAGTAAGAGGAAATTCATAGATATGGTGAGTAACATTTTTCAAGGAGAGCCATCCACAGACACCACATTAATAGGAAAGACAGAAGTTTGGGTTTTAATTTTAGTTTTTCCAAAAATTTCCCATCAATCACATTGAGAGTTGAACCACAATCCACAAATACCCGAAACTCCATTAATTCCTCCTCACCAGCTGTGGTAGCAGAAAGAAAGACACCTTTATTGTTTAAACAAGCTATGCGGGCGACACTGACCTCATTTTTTTTTTCTCTTTATTCATTCGAAGCGCACAGTTCTTAATGAAATGCTCAGATTTACCACAGTAGAAACACAAACCTTGAGCAAATCTGCGTTCTTTTTCCCGAGAGTGAGGTGCCATTGCTCCAATTTCCATCGGCTCTGCAATGTCAGTACATTCCTTCTCCAAACCTGGAGCTGACAAAGCAGACTTACTCTCATTAACCCTTGCACGCAGTCTCCTATCCACCCGTATGGCCAATTGCATAGCCTCTTGCAAGTTACCAGGTATAGGATAAGCAATCAGCAAATCTTTAACCCTTTCACTTAATCCTGCAAGAAATAAACTTTTCAAAGCTGAATCGTTCCAGCCCACCTGAGTGGACCACCTACGGAAGTGAGTACAATATTTTTCCACATTACCCGATCCCTGTCTCAAACGTCTCAACTCTGTCTCAGCTGATGAAACACGATCCCGATCGTCATACAACAACCCCAAAGTAGAAAAAAAAACATCCACTGATCCAAAGCATGGATCACTAGGCTGCAGAGAAAAGGCCCAGTCCTGAGGTTCTTTGCGCAAAAGTGACATTATGAACCCTATGCGCTGTGATTCATCACCAGAGGATCTGGGTCTCAAACGGAAATACAACAAGCAAGCATTTTTAAAAGAAAAAAAATCTTGTTCACCAAAAAATAAATCAGGCAAACGTACCTTTGGCTCTACGAAATGTGCTCCAGAACAACTACTCACGTGTTGCTGGATTTCAGCCACCTCCAGAGAGAGACCCTGCAGGCGTTCAGCCAAATCCCGAACCGACACCATGATGAAAACAGAAAATCTTTCCTTAGAGATTTTTTTTTTTTTAATTTCTTGGCTGGACTTACTGTTATGAACTGCTACAAGCACTAAGGAAAGATGGGAACTCTGTCCCTACAATAAAACTGAGCTTGATCCCTACGATGTAACGGAGAACCTGATCCTACGACCAGACCCGCTAAAGTCCTCAGCTAGTCTGAACGAAGACCTATAGTTGCGAGGGAGGAATCCCTACAAGATCTAGGGACTGGGAGAAAAGGTGGACACCTCCTAACAGAAATTGTAGCAGGGAAAATTAAACAGAAAACAAATTACTACGAGATCCTAAGATTAAGCAAAACTGACAGAGTAAGGCACCTAAGCACCCGGCTAGCTTAAGAGTAGATAATACAATGAAGTCCAGCAAAGCCAGAAGGGCGGAACCAGACTAAATAGGGAAAAAAGGTCATGTGACCAGCAAACTGAAACAAAATCTAACAAGAGGGTTCTAACATATATAGTATAGTGAAAATCTTCTTAATCTCCACATAAGCAGTTTACCTACTCCCAGTAAATGGAGCCTTCCAGGACTTCTTGAGCCAGAAGACTCTTTATGATAGCACACTATATTCAGGGCAAGCGAGCTCCTGTTTAGTGAAAATATTCTAAATCTCCGCATATATTTCAGGAGACAGACACTGACGCTCACAATCTCAGTATGGATTACACAATAATATAAAAATTAGAAAAAGGGGTAATGTACCACCAGATACAAGGTATATATAGTATAGTGAAAATAGAATAAATCTCCGTATATTTTTCCGGAGGCAGACTCGTACGCTCACTGGCTCAGTATGGATTACACTAGAATATAATAAGAAAAAGGGGTAATGTATCACCAGATACAAGGTATATATACTATAGTGAAAATATAATAAATCTCCGTATATATTTCAGGAGGCAGACTCTGAAGCTCACAGGCTCAGTCTGGATTACACAAGAATATAATAAGAAGTAAAAGGCGTACTTTATCAGCAGATACCAGGTATATATAGTATAGTCCAAGTATTCAAAATCTCAGTATGTATTTCAGGAGGCAGACACTGACGCTCACAGGCTCAGTCTGGATTACACAATAATAGAATAATAAAAAGGGGTACTGTATCACCAGATACCAGGTATATATAGTATAGTCAAAACATTCTAAATCTCCGGATATATTTCAGGAGGTAGCCACTGATGCTCTCAGGCTCAGAATGTATTACACAATATAAAAAGCTGAAAATGGGTACTGTTTCACCAGATACAAGGTATATATAGTATAGAGAAAATATTACAAATCTCCGTATATAATTCATGAGGCAGACAATGAAGCTCAAAGGCTCAGTATGGATTACACAAGAATATCAAAAGATCTGCAAGAAATAATCACACATGTGGGCCAATGTTTCAGGTGTCAATGATGCACTAAGAGTGGTGGGTGGAAAAGGACTTTATGGCAAAAAGGGGACTGTATCAGAAGCGGACAGCTGGATACAGTCTAGGGGCATTGTAAACCTCCGTATATATTTACGGAGTACCAGACAGACGGTCACAGGCTCAGTATGGATTAGACCACGATTTGAACAGCTGAAAAAGGGTACTGTATCCACAGATACAAGGTATATATAGTATAGTCAAAACATTCGAAATCTCTTTATATATTTCAGAAGGCAGACAGTGATGCTCTCAGGCTCAGTATGTATTACACAATAAAAAAAAGGGTACTCTTTCACCAGATACAAGGTATATCTAGTATAGTGAAATTATTACAAATCTCCGTATATAATTCATGAGGCAGACAATAAAGCTCAAAGGCTCAGTATGTATTACACAAGAATATAAAAAGTTTGTGGGTGGAGGAGGAGTGGTGGGGCAGCCCAGATAGGTACGTGGCAAAAATGGCATATGTTGAGGTGTACAATGGAGGTAAAGCAGCTGCAAATGGATCAAGGTAGTATAGTGAAAATATTCTAAATCTTCGTATATATTTCAGGAGGCAACCACTTACGCTCTCAGGCTCAGTCTGGATTACACAAGAATATAATAAGAAAAAGGGGTACTGTATCACCGGATACAAGGTAGTATACTGAAAATATTTAAAATCTCCGTATATATTTCAGGAGGCAGAGTAACGCTCAAAGGCTCAGTTTGGATTACACAAGAATATAAAAAGATCCGCAATAAATAATCACACATTTGAGTCAATGTTCCAGGTGACAATGATGCACTTAGAGTGGTGGGTGGAGGAGGAATTTATGGCAAAAAGTGGACTGTATCAAAAGCGGACAGCTGGATACAGTCTAGGGGCATTGTAAATCTCCATATATATTTACAGAGTACCAGACAGACGCTCACAGGCTCAGTATGGATTAGACCACAATTTGAACAGCTGAAAAAGGTATTACATATATTAGGTATTACAAACATTTTAACTAGCACAATACAAGTACAAAAATGTGTGTTAAAAGGACACCAAAAGGGCGGCAATATAATAGCACAAAAAATATGCAAGTGCAAAAATATCATATGAGGGATCATGGAAATCTTCTCACCAGGTGCTAATTGCCATCCCAGGACACCCCGACGCGCATTTTGCTGCTGTGCGCTTTCGCTTTCTCAAGGGGAAGTGTGTGAAGCCCTCTGTGAGGACCTTAAAGTATCCATAGTTACCGGTCATATGACCGCCAGATATTCTATCCAGGATTCGCTCCAGAGCGGCGCATACGCACGGTGGTACTGCTCCAACCCACGTGGAGGCGAGGCGGGGGCGGAGGCCGCTGTCCATGAGCTGTGCTGGTTGCGCTATATTGATGATGTTCTGTTACTTTAGAGTGGGACTGTGCAACAGTTGGACGAATTCATGGCTGTTTTGAATAATAATGCCTTAAACATCAGACTTACGTATAAATATGATTTTAAAAAAAATTGATTTTTTTGGACGTCAGCCTGGAAGTGGACAATGATATGTCCATCCAGACAGACGTCTTTCGAAAGGCGACTTTAGTTAATGCGTTGTTACACACTAAGTCGGCACACAGCCATGCCACGGTGGGGGCCGTCCCGGTGGGACAGTTCTTGAGGATGCACCGAATCTGCTCATCAGGCCATAGATTTGAGATTCAAGCGAACGATCTCAGACAAAGATTTAAACAATGCGGATATAGTCAGCGTAGCATTAAGAAAGGCTACAACCGTGCTAAGTCAACTCCTCGTGATCGCTTGCTGTATCCTACAGTACCTAAGAACAAGGAATTTACCAAAATACGTTTTATTTCAGTTTTTAACCATGAATGGGAAAGCATGAGGGAGATCCTTGCCAGGCACTGGTCCGTGTTGAAAACGGAGCCCGCTTTGGAGTCCATCCTCACTGTTCGACCCCTTATGACCCCAAGGAGATCCAGAAATTTAAAGGACATGCTTGTCCAAAGTCATTATATTGCACCAACTAAAAGCTTATTTGGCAGCAGTAAGTCTAATAAGGGATGTTTCAGCTGTGGTCACTGCGTGGCGTGCGCAAATGTTCTTCGAAGTTTCTCTTTTCAATCAAGTGATGGTAATAGGAACTATGATATTAGAGAATATATCTCTTGTGGCACTAGTAACGTCATCTATTATGCCACATGTAGTTCCCCCTTAATCTATGTGGGTTTAACAACACATGAACTTAGAGTGTGCGTTCGAGAACACGTGCGGGACATTTGCGCCGCCAGCAGAATTGAGGTTGTTTCTAGCCTCAAAACCATCCCTAGACATTTTAGGGCTAAACACAACTGTGATCCCACGGACTTTCGGATAAGAGGTTGTGGTGTAATGACCCCTGATGCAGCTAGGGGGCACTGTGTATGGCCCTCGGGATATGCATGGAGGCATGTGATGGATGGACGGTATGTATCGCAGAGCTTGGTGGCCCTGTGATGGAAGCCTGGGCATGTTTTGGTTCAGCAGATCTACTGCTGAGAGTTGTGCTATACATTGGGAGGCTTCCAGGTGACTTGGAGAGCTGGGCGGGTCCAGTCACCTACAAACCCACCCAAGGGGTATGTGTCTAAATACCTAGGATAAAGCCAGTATGTAATGGTGTGTGTCTGAAGGACCTGTGATGAGGTCATGATCAGGTGACTTAACCATGTGATCCTGACCTCACCTGTGGGCGGGGTTACGCCTATGTAACGAAGTGTGATTGGCACCTGTGAAGAGAGTGTGTGGGAGTCTGCCAGTGTGGACAGACTACCATGTGTCGAGGTGGGGACATTACAGAGAGGTCTCTGTGTAGGAATGGAGAAGCCTTCCTGTATCTGTGTTTGTAGAGATCTTAAGAAGCTTTACTGAAGACTTGTACTATATGTTGCTTTGAGGTTTATGATGTAATAAACCTAAGGACTTTTTGCATAAGAACGTGTCTCCGGATTTACCTCTGAAGCAGCCGAGTGAGTGAAACCTTACAATTGGCGGATGGAATGCTGGCAGCAGCCCAAGGAGCACATGTTCCAGGACTGGGAATCAGGAACCAGAGGAGGAACGGACGGTCTGTGAAAACCGTGAGTGTGACCGGTGGTCACGAATAAACTATGCATTGATGTTTATATGTGGTGCCTCTGAAGATAAGAGGTATCTCAAGAAGCTGTTAAGCAGTGGTGACAGACAGGAGTCTGTGTTATGTTGACCGGGGTCATTGAAAATGGAGAAAAAGCATGCTGATGATACCTCAGAGGAGGTGTCCGGAAAATCTCTTTGGCCGAGAGTGTAACAGACAGGAGTCTGGTCAGTGAAAGACTGTTTTTTGTCCTTGTGGGATGCCTCTATGAAGAGGAGGTGTCTGGAAACCTGCGTGATCAACAGGTAACAGACAGGAGTCTGTGGTGTACTGACGGGTCAGTGAGACTGTTGTTTTTTCCTTTGTGGGATGCCTCTGAGAGGAGGTGTCCGGAAAATCTCTCTGGCCGAGAGTGTAACAGACAGGAGTCTGTGGTGTGCTGACGGGTCAGTGAGAAAGACTGTATTTTTATATTTGCTGGGTACCTCTGAGGCTGAGGTCTCCAGGAACCTGTGTGGCTGACGCCAACAGGGGACGGTCTTGACAACCGTGCTAGGCTGGTCGGGATCAGTGAGAAGAATTAGTGAGAAACTGTTTTTTTTTCTGGAACACGTGTGAGGTGTGTGCTGTGGCTCATCGGAGTCATGAAGGTGACAGGCGGCTGGCTGTGACTCGTGGGGTCACGAAGGTGACAAGCGGCAAGACAGCGCAGCGTGCAGAGACTTGTGGTAGCAGGAGCTACAGTGACTTGCAGCAAGAGGTTCTGCAGCAGCAAGAGCTGCAGTGGCAGCAGCGGCTTGTGCGCGGTAGCCGGAGGTGCTGGCGGAAAGTGACAGTAACAGCAGGAGCTGGGGAGGTGCCATAAGGACATCAGAGGTCCAGAGTGGGTGACCTCTTAAAGGAACAGTACCAGCCCAAAGAGACATAAGGGTCTGTGCGAACTGGGGTCTGGTAGAGCCGTGGTAGAGTCCACGGTGTATAACCCAAGGAGGGGTGATGGCCCAAAAGGGGGTGGAGTCCCAAAAGGGGGTGGCAACCCAAAAGGGGATGGTGGCCCAAAAGGGCGTGGAGTCCCAAAAGGGGGCACAACCCAAAAGGGGATAGTTGGCAAAAAGGGGGTGGAGGATCCCAATGTTAAAGGGGAGGTCCAGACAAACTGTTGCCAGGGGCAAATATGTTATATGTGTCCAGTCTGCCTTAGGAACTATCCGCCCGGCACACTACTACGGGGGTGTACCCTGCAGATACACCATGAAGAGGTGGTGGGTCTGGTCGACTCGGGGAGTCCGGTGACTCTAGTGAGGGTTGCACCTGACGGGTTTCAAATACCTGGAAGAAAGGTCGGGGTCACCTGTATCCATGGGGACACTAGGGATTATCCAGTGGCCAGGGTGGTCTTTGAGACAGGCTGGGACATTGCAGGACAGGATGTCGCTATAATCCCTAATTTGTCGTGTCCAGTGGTTATAGGGCGGGACTCTAAACTGTTCTCTGGCTTGTGGGACAGGGGAGTTCCTTTACAGCAGGAGGGAGGCCTCTCTACTGTTGGGGTGGCAGACATTGGGACAGTGACACCTCCCAAAACTGACGAGTCAGACGGTGACACAGGAGGAAAGGATGCGTCTGCCCAACTTACTGACATGATGTCCTCTGAAATGTATGACAACAGAACCCATGACGATGTGGTAGTTAAGACCTCTAGAACGGACACCCAGTTAGAGGGTAACAGGAGGGGCCCCGAGAGTGACTCCTGTACAGACTGTGACTCGACCGCAAGGGAAAGCAAGTGCAGTAAGGTGGAGCCGAGTAAAAATGGCCGATCTTCCTCTCGCCGCAGGGGCCGCGGAAAGGCGGGACAGGCTACATCCTCTAAGAAGAGAAATGATGAGGAAGAGTCAGGGTCAGGTACCGGTCAGGTGACTGTCCTTGATAAGGAGGCAGAGCTGGAGCTCTCTGAAGTTACCGGGAGTCGTGAGACAGTGGAAACTGCGGATGCAGGAACGGGCGGAACTCTGGAGAGGCAGAGTGTGTGTAGGCAAGAGTGCCCAGCCGAAAATGTAATTAAAAAGGTGATGGTGCGACATGTGCTGGCTAAAAGAGAGCAGGACCAGGAGATAGAGCTGTTTAAAGAAACAGTGAAAGAGGCAGTTGAGCAAGAAAGGGTCCTGAGACGAATAATTGAGCACAGAATGGAGGAGCTGGAGAAGGAAGTCTCTAAGCTCAGAGAGGCCCAAGTGAAACACCAGCAGGAGCTTCTCCGGAGGGAGGATGAGTGTCGCTGTTTGGCAGGGGAGCGAGATAAAGTTCTCCGTATGCTCAAGATACAGGAGGAGACTGGTGATCAGCTCCAGAAATCTACGGGAGAAGTCCAGCAGGGGAAGTGCCATGCAGATGGCCACACAAAGGAGATCGAGGTCTTGGAAAACCGTACTAACGCTCAGGACGAGGAGGTACAAGTTTGTCCAAGAAGGTGACGGGTCCGTTTTCAAGTGTGTAATAGAGATACCCGAAGACAGGCGAGAAGTGTGTGCCATTGAGGAGGTGCATGAGACCTTTAGAAAGGCAGTAGAAGCATGCAGTGTGAACTGGGTGCCAGAGTTGAAACAGTTGGTCATACTGTCGACTAGGGAAGTCACGATGAAGCGGGTGGCTATCCTGAGGGACATGCACCTACATTGTCTCCGCACGAAACAGGTGATCCTGTTGAGAAATAAAGAAGCCGCTCGACGTCTGGAGCAAGCAAGAAAGACTCAAAATCAGCTTGGCTTGATGGAAGACATCATTCAAGTGCCCAGAGGTCTGGTGAAGAAGGTCATCGGAAGACTCGGGAAAGTGATGCAGGAGCTGGTGAATAAGTCCGGTGTGACGAGAGTCAGGATTCCGGCTGATGACGAAGTCCAGGTCATGGGTGAAGACGGGATGGTTCCGTTCCTCATTGTCAGATCCATGGAGAGCCTTGGGAATATCCGGATGCTCCTGGAGTATCGTGTGTCGTACCTGAGAGAAGTAGAGCAGCTACGACTTGAGAGGGAGCAGGTCAACAGAAACCTACAGGAAATGGAAAGAAGATGGTCGCCACCTTCAACCCGTGGTATTGAGAGGCTAAGAGGTTCGCTTAAGACGAGAAGTCCTCAAGCTGGAGATAATACAGGAAATAGGTCGCCTGATGGAAGAGGTAGAAATAGTGATGCCTCAGTTAGCTCAGTGATGAGTGACTTAAGCAGGAGAACCTGTAGTGGACGAAATGAAAAGGACTCAGACCAGACAGGACGTATGGGTGCAAGTGAATTGCAACGCCGTACTGACCGCTGGGGATGCGGGTGGTCTGACAGGGGGGCCTCGTCAGCAACAGATGTGACAGAGT
This sequence comes from Oophaga sylvatica, assembly GCA_033576555.1. Lineage (NCBI taxonomy): Eukaryota > Metazoa > Chordata > Amphibia > Anura > Dendrobatidae > Oophaga > Oophaga sylvatica. The sequence goes on along the minus strand of JARQOD010000006.1, from coordinate 164,517,484 downwards.
CGGAGGACAGACGCCTACCAAAGAGATTAGTAGCAGGGTCCGACTTAGAGAGACGGTTTGACTGGCAGAGACGACCGAGAAGGATCTCTGGTCGGGTAAAAAGTGTTCAACCCCACAAGTTTGAACAGAGGGGGGAGGTATGTGGTGTAATGACCCCTGATGCAGCTAGGGGGCACTGTGTATGGCCCTCGGGATATGCATGGAGGCATGTGATGGATGGACTGTATGTATCGCAGAGGTGGGTGGCCCTGTGATGGAAGCCTGGGCATGTTTGGTTCAGCAGATCTACTGCTGAGAGTTGTGCTATACATTGGGAGGCTTCCAGGTGACTTGGAGAGCTGGGCGGGTCCAGTCACCTACAAACCCACCCAAGGGGTATGTGTCTAAATACCTAGGATAAAGCCAGTATGTAATGGTGTGTGTCTGAAGTACCTGTGATGAGGTCATGATCAGGTGACTTAACCATGTGATCCTGACCTCACCTGTGGGCGTGGTTACGCCTATGTAACGAAGTGTGATTGGCACCTGTGAAGAGAGTGTGTGGGAGTCTGCCAGTGTGGACAGACTACCATGTGTCGAGGTGGGGACATTACAGAGAGGTCTCTGTGTAGGAATGGAGAAGCCTTCCTGTATCTGTGTTTGTAGAGATCTTAAGAAGCTTTACTGAAGACTTGTACTATATGTTGCTTTGAGGTTTATGATGTAATAAACCTAAGGACTTTTTGCATAAGAACGTGTCTCCGGATTTACCTCTGAAGCAGCCGAGTGAGTGAAACCTTACAAGGTATAGATGTACATTTGGGTGTCAGATGTGGCAACATTAAAAAACTGTTAGCTCAACGTGAACTTAAATGGATTGTCACATTGGGTACGGTCAAACCAGCAGGGCTTAATGAGGCCCTTAATTTTGCCCCTTTCTTATAAAGTTTTTTTGACCTTTCTTCCCTCTTCTCCCTTTCCCTCTCCTTTCCCTCCTTTGCATGTTTGTGTGTGTTATTTTAATAATTGTTTTTAATTGTTTTTTCTTTTTTTATATTATTTTCCTTATGTAGTTTTTATTTCACTAAGCCCTGAGGATTTTCAGATGTTCACCCATCATATGCCCGGCGTGTCTATGCAGTCCTATTTGAAATAGCATTTATGGATATGGGACGCTATTTGAACAAAAGAAAAGAAATGTATATGTTTGCCACCCCGAGAATGACATCGATGGAAGAACTGTACACATTTTTTTGTATAATTGATGTTTAATTATTGTATATATTTGTGTACCGCTGTGTGTGCATGCGCACGATTAGTTTCTGTGGCCGTTCCCCGTCATCCGGCGACGCTTCGCTGATTCACAGCTGCGGCTCTGTTTGAGCCGTTGCTGTGTTACTGGCTGGCATGTCCGGGTCACGTGGGTTGGAGCAGTACCACAGTGCGCATGCACCGCTCTGCAGCGAATCCTGGATAGAATATCTGGCGGTCATGTGACCGGTAACTATGGATATTTAAAGGTCCTCACAGAGGGCTTCACACACTTCCCCTTGAGAAAGCGAAAGCGCACAGCAGCGAAACGCGCGTCGGGGTGTCCTGGGATGACAATTAGCACCTGGTGAGAACATTTCCATGATCCCTCTCCCAATTTATTGAAATTTATTATGTATACATCTGGGATGTGGTTTTTTCATGTCAGCAATTAGCATCTTTTTGAGACCTATTACTGTTTACTTACCTGGTGAATATTACTGACAAGCGTTTGGTCTTTTTGCTACGGTTCTCCCATGTTTACTTAAACATTGATATTTTTGCACTTGCATGTTTTTTGTGCTATTATATTGCCGCCCTTTTGGTGTCCCTTTAACACACATTTTTGTACTTGTATTGTGCTAGTTAAAATGTTTGTAATACCTAATAAACTTTTTCACGATTTTTGCATATAAAAAACTCCTTTTTGTCCTCCTATATTTGAATGATGCTCACAGTGTCAATGATGCAAAAACAGTTAGGGGGAGGACGACTTTCTGCAAAAAAGGGTACTGTATCGCAAGTGTACAGCTGTATATAGTCTAGGGGTAATTGTAAATCTTCGTATTTATTTCTGAAGTAACAGACAGACGCTCACAGGCTCTGTATGGATCACACCAGAATATACAAAGTTGAAAAAGGGTAATGTATTACAAGCGTAGAGCTGTATACAGTGCTGTGTTAATTTTTAAATGTCCGGATATATTTCCGGAGTAACAGACAGACGTTCACAGGCTCAGTATGGATTACACAATAATACAAAAAAAATGAAAAAGGGGTACTGTTTCACCAGATACCAGGTATATATAGTATAGTTAAATTATTGGAAATCTCTGTATATATTTCAGGAGGCAGACACTGACGCTCTCAGGCTCAGTATGGATTACACGAGAATATATAAAGTCGAAAAAGGAAATGTATCAGAAGAGTACAGCTGTATATAGCGTTGGGGTAATTTTAAATATCCGTATATATTTCCAGATTTAGACAAAGACTCTCACAGGCTCAGTATGGATTACACCAGAATATTAAAAGTTGGCTAAGTGTACTGTATCAGAAGCGTACAGCTGTATACAATGTTGGGGTAATTTTAAAGGTTCGTATATATTTCAGTCTCAGTAAGCCAGTGCAGACTCTCCGCTACAGGAAACTAGATGGATACAAGTACACACTGATAGTACAGTGATTGCAGAAATGTGGGAATTCCTAATCACGGTAAAACCTCCAGGTACAATTCTCAGAGGCGATGCTAACCCTCAATTATTTTATCTGTGGAGACAGCGAAAACGGTTCTTTGTGAATAAAGTGTTGCTGTATCGCTGTAGCGTCGATCCCATCACCGTTATTCTTCTCCATCAAATTATGATGCCAAGGAGAGACGTACAGTCATGGCCAAAAGTTTTGAGAATGACACAAATATATTTTCACATGATCTGCTGCCCTCTGGTTTTTATGTGTGTTTGACAGATGTTTTTATCACAGACAGAAATATAATTGCAAACATATGAGTAACAAAAGCTTATATTGACAGTTAGAATGAGTTAATGCAGCAAGTCAATATTTGCAGTGTTGACCCTTCTTCAGGACCTCTGCAATTCTCCCTGGCATGCTATCAACTTCTGGACCAAATCCTGACTGACAGCAGTCCATTCTTGCACAATCAATGCTTTCATTTTGTCAGAATTTTTAGGTTTTTGTTTGTCCACCCATCTCTTGATGATTGACCACAAGTTCTCAATGGGATTAAGATCTGGGGAGTTTCCAGGCCTTGGACCCAAAATCTCTATGTTTTGTTCCCTGAGCCATTTAGTTATCACCTTTGCTTTATGGCAAGGTGCTCCATCATGCTGGAAAAGGCATTGTTGATCGCCAAACTGCTCTTGAAGGGTTGGGAGAAGTTGCTCTTGGAGGACATTCTGGTACCATTCTTTATTCATGGCTGTGTTTTTAGGCAAGACTGTGAGAGAGCCGATTCCCTTGGCTGAGAAGCAACCCCACACATGAATGGTTTTAGGATGCTTAACAGTTGGCATGAGACAAGACTGGTGGTAGCGCTCACCTTGTCTTCTCCGAATGAGGCGTTTTCCTGATGTCCCAAACAATCGAAAAGGGGATTCATCAGAGAAAATAACTTTACCCTAGTCCTCAGCAGTCCACTGCCTGTACCTTTTGCAGAATATCAGTCTGTCCATGATGTTTTTTCTGGAGAGAAGTGGCTTCTTTGCTGCCCTCATTGAGACCAGGCCTTGCTCCAAGAGTCTTCGCCTCACAGTGCGTGCAGATGCACTCACACCTGCCTGCTGCCATTCCTGAGCAAGCTCTGCACTGCTGGTAGCCCGATCCCGCAGCTGAAACACTTTTAAGAGACGGTCCTGGCACTTGCTGGTCTTTCTTGGGCGCCCTGGAGCCTTTTTGGCAACAAAGGAACCTCTCTCCTTGCAGTTCTTGATGATGCGATAGATTGTTGACTGAGGTGCAATCTTTCTAGCTGCGATACTCTTCACTGTTAGGCCATTTTTGTGCATTGCAATGATGACTGCACGTTTTCTTTAGAGATCACCATGGTTAACAGAAGAGAAACAATGATGCCAAGCACCAGCCTCCTTTTAAAGTGTCCAGTGGTGTCATTCTTACTTAATCATGACAGATTGATCTCCAGCCATGTCCTCATCAACAACCACACCTGTGTTAATGGAGCAATCACTGAAAAGAGGTTAGCTGGTCCTTTTAAGGCAGGGCTGCAATGATGTTGAAATGTGTTTTGGGGGATAAAGTTCATTTTCTAGCCAAATATTGACTTTGCAAGTAATTGCTGTTAAGCTGATCACTCTTTATAACATTCTGGAGTATATGCAAATTGCCATTAGAAAAAGTGAAGCAGTAGACTTTGTAAAAATTAATATTTGTGTCATTCTCAAAACTTTTGTCCATGACTGTAGACATGGTCCTCACTGCCTATCATGATCAGATTGGTCACTTTGGAGTGCATAAGAGAGAACCCACAGGCCGTAGGCGATTCTATTGGATTGGCATGAGAGGAGACATAGAAAAATGTTGCCAGGAATGTCACATGTCTGTGACTAGTAAAACTGTGAAATATATAACATAAACCTCGCACTCAGCTTGGCTATAGTAGGAAGATTATTTTAGTAGTACACCGATAGAGACGTTTCGGTCTGATACGACCTTACTCAATTTACTACAAATATAAATAACCACATATCCATATTTATAATAATGTAGCTGTGAACCCGGTTCACCAAATTACTACATATATCTCCATATCACAAATGCACAACAAACAGAGGACAAAAATGGAGTTTTTCTTTACAAAAGTGTAAAAAGTTTTATTAGCCCAAATAAGGCAATGTAACAATAAACATTAGAATACAAACGATGTGTGTTAAAAAAGACACCAGAACACCTGGCAAGCAAATTAGCACCATCGACATAGAAAACAATGTACAAGACTTAGTTATGTCAAGAGGAACACACCCGTATAGAGAACAATCAATGTGGACCCTATTCAGAGAATTCCATGGTTGGAGATCCCTCTAACATTGGTGACAGTGAGTATCCCAAACACACCGCGATCCCATAAGCGATCATAAGGTATCCCAATACTAAATCAGGAAGCGGGGTGTACCATTGGTAACAGTGAGTATCCCAAACACACCGCGATCCCATAAGCGGTCATACGGTATCCCAATACTAAATCAGGAAGCGGGGTGTAAGGAAAAGAGGGGGTCCTCACCAGGTGCTGCCGGCCAAGTGACAAGTCCCCGACGCGCGTTTCGCTGCCGTTCGCCTCGTTTTCTCAAGGGGAGTGTGCTGTTAGTAACTCACAGGACCTTTAAGTATCCGTGGAAACAGGTCATGTGACCGCTAGATGTCCAGCCCACCGTCAAATGGCGCATGCGCGTGATGCTGTCTCTCCAACCACCGCAGTCCGGACGTGTCAGCAGATCGCAGAGCCTAGGTTCAAGATTGAACCACGGCGCTGCATCCGCATAACTATGCCGGGCAACGGTGGATGGCAGCAGAGAACAATCGCGCGCACTACAGCGGTACCAATATATACAATAATGTGGCATACAATCAATCATAAATTCAAAACATTAATATGTAATTATCCATGGATCATTTCATGATGGTACATGTCTTCATTAGTCCAATTATTTTCCAAACCACATTTCGTATTGCTATGGTCATCCCAACGGAGAGAGATAAAAAAGGCCGAGCATCTAACGGATAGTATTAAGAATCCCAAGAACCAGTAACAAATACTAAATAAGAAAAAAGAATACAGTTAAAAACCAAATACAACAACACACTAAAAAATGATGCAAATATATACAGAGGAAAAATAATAATAATAATGAGGATTGTCAAGACATTTACAAGAAAGGGGCAAAATTAAGGGCCTCATTGAGCCCCCTGGGTTTAACCGTGCCCAGAGTCACGATCCATTTTAACTCCCGTTGTGCCAACATTTTCTTTACATTGCCCCCTCTAATACCAGGATGTACAATGTTTATGCCCTTGACCATAAAATTCACAGGATCGCAATTGTGTTTATCCATAAAATGTCTAGGGATGGTCTTCAGGCTAGATATATCCTCCGTTTTACTGGCAGCGCTAATATCTCTAACATGTTCTCGTACTCGTAGTCTGAGTTCACGTGAGGTTAGACCTACATAAATTAAGGGGCAACTACATGTCGCATAACAGATCACGTTGTTCGTACCACAGGAGATGTATTCCCTAATGTCATACTCTTTGTTCCCATCACTAGATTTAAAAGTGGAACTACGAGAGATATTTGCGCAAGCCACGCAATGGCCACAACTAAAACACCCTTTATTGCGTCTGGTACTCCCAAATGGATTTTTTGAGGGTGCAATGTAATGGCTTTGGACCAACATGTCTCTCAAATTCTTGGATCTCCTAGGAGTCATAAGAGGTCTCTCGGTTTTCAAAACGGACCAATGTTTCGTCAATATCTCTCTCGTGATCTCCCACTCATGGTTAAACACTGATATGAAACGGATGTTATCCTCATTTTGTTTTGGAACAGAGTGATAAGCAAATGATCATGTGAAGTCATTTTGGCTAGATTGTAGCCTTTTTTAATGCTACGTTTACTATATCCACGCTGTTCAAAACGCTTCCTAAAGGTCCAAAGCTTGATTCTCAAAATTTTGGCCAGATGAACAGATCCTACGCATCCTCAAGAACTGTCCGACCGGGACGGCCCCCACAGTGGGTCGACTATGTGCTGAGCTGGCATGCAATAAAGCATTTACAGAAGTGCTTTTACGAAAGACGTCCGTCTGGAGGGACAAAGCATTGTCCACTTCCAGTTTGACGTCCAAAAAGTCTATTTGCTTATAGTCATACCTATATGTAAGTTTAATATTCAAATGGTTGTCATTCAGCTCAGTAATAGAACATCATCAATATAGCGTAGCCAACACAGCACATGGTCAGCGGCCCCCGCCTCGCCAAAAATCAACCTCTCCCAGTAACCCAGAAAGAGGTTGGCATAGGCGGGCGCGCAGGCCGCACCCATGGCTGAGCCACGTTTCTGATGGTAGAAGCCGTCGTGAAAAATGTGAAGAAATTATGCGTTAATGCGAAGTGCAGCAGTTCGAGGAGAAATCCACAGAGGGGACCGTCCAGGTCGGAGGCCTCGAGGAAGTGGCGAACCGCCCGTAGGCCGTCATCATGATTAATACACGTGTATAATGTTTCAACATCAGCTGTGACCAGTAGAGTTCCAGCTTCCACAGAGACCCTGTCAATCCTCCTAAGGACATCAGTTGTGTCTTTTATATATGATGGTAAAGTCTCCACTATTGTTTTTAAGTAGAAGTCAATAAATTTGCAGATAGGGTCACAAAGACCACCAATCCCAGACACAATCGGACGTCCCGGAGGATTGACGGGGTCCTTATGGACCTTAGGGAGATGATAAAATGTAGCTATTTTGGGAAAAGATACCAATAATCCCTTTTTTGTTGATAATAACTGTATTCTTTTTTCTTATTTAGTATCTCTTACTGGTTCTTGGGATTCTTAATACTATCCGTTAGATGCTCGGCCTTTTTTATCTCTCTCCATTGGGATGACCATAGCAATACGAGATGTGGTTTGGAAAATAATTGGACTAATGAAGACATGTACCATCATGAAATGATCCATGGATAATTACATATTAATGTTTTGAATTTATGATTGATTGTATGCCACATTATTATATATATTGGTACCGCTGTAGTGCGCGTGCGCGCGATTGTTCTCTGCTGCCATCCCCCATTGCCCTTCATAGTTATGCGGATGCAGCGCCGTGGTTCAATCTTGAACCTAGGCTCTGCGATCTGCTAACACGTCCGGACTGCGGTGGTTGGAGAGACAGCATCACGCGCATGCGCCATTTGACGGTGGGCTGGACATCTAGCGGTCACATGACCGGTTTCCATGGATACTTAAAGGTCCTGTGAGTTACTAACAGCACACTCCCCTTGAGAAACCGAGGCGAACGGCAGCGAAACGCGTGTCGGGGACTTGTCACTTGGCCGGCAGCACCTGGTGAGGACCCCCTCTTTTCCTTACACCCCGCTTCCTGATATGGGATCGCGGTGTGTTTGGGATACTCACTGTTACCAATGGTACACCCCGCTTCCTGATTTAGTATTGGGATACCTTATGATCGCTTATGGGATCGCGGTGTGTTTGGGATACTCACTGTCACCAATGTTAGAGGGATCTCCAACCATGGAATTCTCTGAATAGGGTCCACATTGATTGTTCTCTATACGGGTTTGTTCCTCTTGACATAACTAAGTCTTGTACATTGTTTTCTATGTCGATGGTGCTAATTTGCTTGCCAGGTGTTCTAGTGTCTTTTTTAACACACATCGTTTGTATTCTAATGTTTATTGTTACATTGCCTTATTTGGGCTAATAAAACTTTTTACACTTTTGTAAAGAAAAACTCCATTTTTGTCCTCTGTTTGTTGTGCATTTGTGATATGGAGATATATGTAGTAATTTGGTGAACCGGGTTCACAGCTACATTATTATAAATCTGGATATGTGGTTATTAATGCTTATTTCTGTGTTTTTCACATTTAAATCCAGTTATATTATTATGGACTTTAGAGCCTGCGACAGAGCGTGGCTTTCCAAAATTGATGATGTGTTTAAAGATGCCAATGATGCAAATAAAGAGGGTAATAAGAGTCTTTTGGAAGTAACTACCAAATTTAAGGATCTCTTACGGAAAAGGACTAAAATCTGGTGGAACCATGAGTTCCTTGATAAGTATTTACAAAAAAACCTTATACCTAGGGGACTTAGGGTTCAGGTTTTTCCTTCATTCCCAGTTGAAAATTCTGATATTCGTGACAAATGGGAGGGATATGCCAACGAATGCTCATTCGGTATCATGCAAATTTTGAAGGAAATTAATTCGGACTCTTTAAAGTCAATAGAGACTGAAATTGAAATTCTACAGGATACCATTAAAAATGAAATGTCTAATGATGCATTGAAAAAATTCAACACTGAGGTAGAAGATGAAACCCAGAAATGGGCGGAGGATATTCAGAGTGTTAAAGCAAAAAAATTTCAACGTGATGTCAATGACAAACAATTGAATAGGATGTATAAATGGAGAAATAACAATGAAAGATCTCGGTCTAGATATCGTAATGAATCACGTTCACGATCTGCCTCGATGCAATCTATGGTATCCATTGAAGAAAAACAGAACTCGAAAAAACATCAAACGATGATACAGAATGATGGAGCTTCATCCAGTAATAAAAAGATGAATACAAGGTTTAATACAAACAAAGGGACAACTGGGAAATTAAGTGAGGACGGATCAAAGAATGGGCTACAGGTGATCAATTTGTCTGACCATGTGTTGACTGATGTGCAGTTACAAGTGCTTAGTAAAGGCCTATCATTCTCTCCCACTAACGGTTTCAATTATTTTGTAGCGTTAAAAGACCTACACCTGTTCTCAAGGAAATTAATTCTGAAAAAGCTATATGGTAAGAATGGATCTGATGCGGAGCGCAGCCATGGGTGCGGCCTGCGCGCCAGCCTATGCCAACCTCTTTCTGGGTTACTGGGAGAGGTTGATTTTTGGCGAGGCGGGGGCCGCTGACCATGTGCTGTGTTGGCTACACTATATTGATGATGTTCTATTACTTTGGCGTGGAACGGTGCAGCAGTTGGGGGATTTTATGGCTGAGCTGAATGACAACCATTTGAATATTAAACTTACATATAGGTATGACTATAAGCAAATAGACTTTATGGACGTCAAACTGGAAGTGGACAATGCTTTGTCCCTCCAGACGGACGTCTTTCGTAAAACCACTTCTGTAAATGCTTTACTGCATGCCAGCTCAGCACATAGTCGATCCACTGTGGGGGCCGTCCCGGTCAGACAGTTCTTGAGGATGCGTAGGATCTGTTCATCTGGCCAAAAATTTGAGAATCAAGCTTTGGACCTTAGGAAGCGTTTTGAACAGCGTGGATATAGTAAACGTAGCATTAAAAAAGGCTACAATCGAGCCAAAATGACTTCACGTGATCATTTGCTTTATCACTCTGTTCCAAAACAAAATGAGGATAACAACATCCATTTCATATCAGTGTTTAACCATGAGTGGGAGAGCATGAGAGAGATATTGACGAAACATTGGTCCGTTTTGAAAACCGAGCCCATTCTGAGGTCCGTCCTCACAGAGAGACCTCTTATGATTCCTAGGAGATCCAAGAATTTGAGAGACATGTTGGTCCAAAGCCATTACATTGCACCCTCAAAAAATCCATTTGGGAGTACCAGAAGCAATAAAGGGTGTTTTAGTTGTGGCCATTGCTTGGCTTGCGCAAATATCTCTCGTAGTTCCACTTTTAAATCTAGTGATGGGAACAAAGAGTATGACATTAGGGAATACATCTCCTGTGGTACGAACAACGTGATCTATTATGCGACATGTAGTTGCCCCTTAATTTATGTAGGTCTAACCTCACGTGAACTCAGACTACGAGTACGAGAAAATGTTAGATATTTGCGCTGCCAGTAAAACTGAGGATATATCTAGCCTGAAGACCATCCCTAGACATTTTAGGGATAAACACAATTGCGATCCTGTGAATTTTATGGTCAAAGGCATAGACATTGTACATCCTGGTATTAGAGGGGGCAATGTAAAGAAAATGTTGGCACAACGGGAGTTAAAATGGATCGTGACTCTGGGCACGGTTAAACCCAGGGGGCTCAATGAGGCCCTTAATTTTCCCCCTTTCTTGTAAATGTCTTGACAATCCTCATTATTATTATTATTTTTCCTCTGTATATATTTGCATCATTTTTTAGTGTGTTGTTGTATTTGGTTTTTAACTGTATTCTTTTTTCTTATTTAGTATTTCTTACTGGTTCTTGGGATTCTTAATACTATCCGTTAGATGCTCGGCCTTTTTTATCTCTCTCCGTTGGGATGACCATAGCAATACGAGATGTGGTTAGGAAAATAATTGGACTAATGAAGACATGTACCATCATGAAATGATCCATGGATAATTACATATTAATGTTTTGAATTTATGATTGATTGTATGCCACATTATTGTATATATTGGTACCGCTGTAGTGCGCGTGCGCGCGATTGTTCTCTGCTGCCATCCCCCGTTGCCCGGCATAGTAATGCGGATGCAGCGCCGTGGTTCAATCTTGAACCTAGGCTCTGCGATCTGCTGACACGTCCGGACTGCGGTGGTTGGAGGGACAGCATCACGCGCATGCGCCATTTGACGGTGGGCTGGACATCTAGCGGTCACATGACCGGTTTCCACGGATACTTAAAGGTCCTGTGAGTTACTAACAGCACACTCCCCTTGAGAAAGCGAGGCGAACGGCAGCGAAACGCGCGTCGGGGACTTGTCACTTGGCCGGCAGCACCTGGTGAGGACCCCCTCTTTTCCTTACACCCCGCTTCCTTATTTAGTATTGGGATACCTTATGACCGCTTATGGGATCGCGGTGTGTTTGGGATACTCACTGTTACCAATGGTACACCCCGCTTCCTGATTTAGTATTGGGATACCTTATGATCGCTTATGGGATCGCGGTGTGTTTGGGATACTCACTGTCACCAATGTTAGAGGGATCTCCAACCATGGAATTCTCTGAATAGGGTCCACATTGATTGTTCTCTATACGGGTGTTTCCTCTTGACATAACTAAGTCTTGTACATTGTTTTCTATGTCGATGGTGCTAATTTGCTTGCCAGGTGTTCTGGTGTCTTTTTTAACACACATCGTTTGTATTCTAATGTTTATTGTTACATTGCCTTATTTGGGCTAATAAAACTTTTTACACTTTTGTAAAGTAAAACTCCATTTTTGTCCTCTGTTTGTTGTTACTACAAATATAGTAGAAGACAAAACACGGATTTTGGAAAAGACTTACCTGTAAAATCCTTTTCAGCGAAGGAAGGAAGAGAGACACAGTATTCATTACTGATGGGTAGGCGGAGCCCCAGATCAGGATGTTACCTCAGATCAAAAGAGTGATGACTGGCTGGCCCCTCCAGCTCGGGCTCCTCCTACTCAACTCCAGTCGTATCAAAGCTTTTAGGAAAAAGAGCCAAGATCACCAGCGGAGCAACATAACCCCTTCTGAAGGAACTTCAGAGAAAAAACACAAGGATACAGGTTATGCATGCAAAGAAAGCCAAAAACCACAGAGTTCCAGGTACTACTCACGGAACCTGACTACTGCGATGAGCTGGCGATGCTGGAACAGAGCCTTAGCGCGCTGACCTCAGCCCAGATAATCGCTATCAGATAAGGGTCGCGCTGCATCTGAAAACATCAACACACTTCTGCCGTGGGAGGGTGCTGTGTCTCTCTTCCTTCCTTCGCTGAAAAGGATTTTACAGGTAAGTCTTTACCAAAATCCGTGTTTCAGCTGCAGATGAAGGAAGAGAGCCACAGTATTCATTACTGATGGGACGTCCCAAAGCAGTTCAAAAATAAGGGTGGGAAAAAACCAACAAAAGGCAGAAACCCAACAACCTTAACAACAAAGCGCAACCAGCGCTAAACACAAGTTCATCCAGAACTTTAAACTACAGCTGCCTGCAGGACCCTACGTCCGAGGGCTGCATCAGCGGAAGCACTGACGTCCACTTTATAAAATCTTGTAAACGTGTGGACAGAGCGCCAAGTCGCCGCTCGGCAAAGCTGCACTGCCGAAGCACCTTGATGAAAAGCCCACGATGAAGCCACAGCTCTCGTGGAATGGGCTCGAATCTTAATCGGGCAAGATTCACCCCGAAGACGGTAAGCTTCCAAAATAGCTGACCGGATCCAACGAGCTATAGAACCCTTGGAAGCTCGTTGACCACGCCGACGACCTGCCGGAACCACAAACAGGGAGTCCGTCTTACGAAAACCTTGAGTAATAGATAGATAAAACTTCAAGGCCCGCACTAAATCCAATGTGTGTAAATCTCGCTCTTTCGTATTCTTCGGATCCGGACAGAGTGAAGGCAACACAATATCCTGGTTAACATGAAATTGTGACACCACTTTAGGCAAAAAATCACCCCGAGTGCGAAGCACTACACGATCCGGAAAAAACTCCAGAAAAGGAGGCGAGCAAGAAAGAGCTGCCAATTCAGAAACTCTCCTCAAGGAAGTGACTGCAACAAGGAAAGCCACCTTCCAAGAAAGTAAAGAAAGGCTAGCAGAAACCATAGGTTCAAAAGGTTTATGCTGAAGAGCCTCCAAAACAAGGTTGAGCCGCCAAGGAGACACGGGTGCCTTCCGCGGCGGAAACTTACGAGAGATACCTCGGAAAAAAGAGATCACGTCTCTATTCGAAGCAATGGTTCTCCGGAATAATAAGGACAGAGCAGAAATCTGACCTTTCAGAGTGCTAACTGCCAAACCCTTGTCTAGCCCATGCTGCAGAAAAGCCAACAGGTTGGGAATGGAAAATTTTCTCGGGTTCCGAGAAGACCCCAAACACCACGAAAAGAAGGTTTCCCAAATTTTGTGGTAAATCCTAGAAGTAGCCGGACATCTTGCAGCACGAAGGGTAGCAATGACCTCGGCTGAAAAACCTCTACGGGTCAAGATCTCGGTCTCAAGAGCCACGCCGTCAAACGCAGGGACATCAAGTCCGGATGACAAATGGGCCCCTGAGTCAACAAGTCCTGTTGAAGAGGGAGTGGAAACGGAGATGCCGCCAACAGCGACATTATTGTCGAGAACCACACCCTTCTTGGCCAGTCTGGAGCTATCAGAATAGCTGGAATTCTCTCTAGTCTGATCCGACGCAGCACTAGAGGAAGTAAGGATATCGGCGGGAATACATAGATCAGCTTGAACTAATCCCACTGAGCCACTAGAGCATCCACCGCCACCGCCTTCGGGTCCTTGTACCTGGACATGAATGTCGGTAACTTGGCATTGGACCTGGAAGCCATCAAATCCACTTGGGGGTTCCCCAGCGAGAGCACAGTAGTGCAAAGACTTCCGGGTGGAGGCTCCATTCCCCGGGATCCATCCTTCTGCGACTGAGAAAGTCCGCTGTAATATTCTGAACCCCTGGAATGTGAATCGCCGAAATGGCTGGTACATTGGCCTCTGCCCAAATCAGAATTCGGGACACCTCTACCAGGAGTCTGGAACTCCTTGTCCCACCTTGGTGATTGATATACGCGACAGCCGTCGCATTGTCTGTCTGCACACGGACTGGCAGACCGCTCAAAGGGACCGTCCAATGTTGGAGGCAAAGAAAAATCGCCCTCAATTCCAGGATGTTGATCGGAAGCACAGACTCTTCCGGTGACCATACCCCTGAATCCAGAGATTGTTCCAAACACCCCCCCAGCCCGTCAGGCTGGCATCGGTGGTTATGACTGACCACTTCAGAGGGAGGAAAGACTTCCCCAGGGAGAATGCCCCTGGACGTAACCACCATTCTAGAGAATCCCGCACCGCGCGAGAAATGGTGACACTGCAATCCAGCGATTGCGACTGGTTCCATCGACTCAAGATGAACCTTTGAAGAGTCCTGGAGTGGAACTGGGCAAAAGGAATTGCCTCCATGGACGCCACCATCAGTCCCAGAAGACGCATACACTTCCGTAGGGACATTGCCGTTGAGGATGTCATAATCTGTACATGTCGAAGAAGACATGACTGTTTGTCTGGTGGTAGGGAAACTACCGACCGAAACGTGTCGAGATGCATTCCCAAAAAGAGAATTGTCCTCGATGGTTCCAGGGACGACTTCTCCCAATTGACCAGCCAACCGAAGTCTTTCAGAAACTGAAGAGACAAATCCCGAGCCGTCAATGCCTCCTCCTCCTCCGAGGAAGCCACGATCAAAAGATCGTCCAGATAAGGGAGAATCGTAATCCCCTGTCTTCGAAGGAGTGCCATGAGGGGCGCCAGAATTTTTGTAAAGACCCTTGGCGCTGAGGCTAAGCCGAACGGCAGAGCCACGAACTGGTAATGATTCTGACCTATGGCAAATCGAAGAAAGCGCTGATGAGCCTTTCCGATGGGAATATGCAAATAGGCGTCGCGAATGTCGATTGACACCAGAAAATCGTTCTGTGACAGAGCTGCCACAACGGAACGAAGCGACTCCATGCGAAATTTCCGGGCATGGACATGCCGGTTCAATCGTTTGAGATCCAGAATCGGGCGAAATTTGTTCTCCTTTTTGGGAACTATAAAAAGGTTGGAATAAAAACCTTTCCCTCGGTCCTCTGACGGAACCGGTATCACTACACCCTTTTGTAGTAGCGATTCGACCTCTCGCTGTAGAGCGACAACAAGCTCGGGTTCCAACGGAACGCGAGATTGACAAAAAACATTTGGGGGTTGAGAAGCAAACTCTATGAAATAGCCTGCCGACACTATCCGCGTTACCCAGGAATCTGGAACGCGAGCCATCCAAGTCTCCTTGAAAAGAAGCAGGCGACCCCCCACTCGAGAATCCTCGAGTGGACCCCTGGCGTCAATCCGACTTTGCGGTTTTCTTGTCAAGTTCCCGCTTGTTCTGGCGGAAACTCTGCTTCCAGGGAGTACGAGTTTTCTGAGAGGATTTCTTTCCTGAGAAAGAAGGACGACCCGATCCCCACGAGGAGTGACTAGATCGTCCTCGGCCCCGAAAGGACCGCCGACCACTATAAACACCAGGCTTACTGGACACCGAGGCCATGGCCCTTCGCTGTGGTAATGCTGAATCCTTTGCCTTAGCCTTGGAAATCAGCTCTGTGAGGTCGGATCCAAAAAGATGGCCACCCTTGTAAGGTAAGGCCAACAACCCTTGTTTGGAAACTGCGTCCCCGGCCCACTGTCTGAGCCATAAAACTCTTCTGACTGTGACCGCTGAAGCTTGCGCTTTGGCCAGCAGAGATGCCGTATCCAGACCGGCATCAAAGATATAACAGGCTGCCGTTTCTAACCATTCACAAGTTTCCCGTATCTCAGATAACGGAGATTCATTTTGCAACTCCGTCTTCAGACGTGCCAACCAGCTTAGAGAAGCTCTAGCAGCACACATGGATCCTAGCACTGCTCGAAATCCATGACCCGCAGCCTCATAGCTTGCTTTTGCCGCCAATTCTGCCTTTCTATCCAAAGGCTCCTGTAAGCTCGCTTTTCCCTTAATGGGGAGTAGAGAGGATGTACTAAGCTGAGACAAAGACACATCCACTTCAGGAGCAGAAGTCCAATTAGCCTTTAACTCCGTAGAGCAAGGATAAAGTGTATCAAAGAAATGCGTTCCATGAAAACGCTTATCTGGACATAGACGTTCCTCCTCTATCACACCATTAAGCTCATCCAGAGCTGGCAATGTTGTGCGCGAAGCACGGGACTCCTGGAACATGCGTGCTGATTTACCAGGACGACTAGTTACCTCCTCCGGTAACTGTAGTATATCTCTCATGGCTTCAATTAATGCCTCCGTACGCTTCGTCATAGAGGAACGCCCCTGCGGCTCGTCCGCATCTGAATCGGATATTTCTCCATCCGAATATAAAGGGGAACTCTGCCCAATATCAGATACATCTGACTCGCTCCGTGTAGAGGCCGGTAACGGCCTGCGTCGCTTCCTCTGAGAGGAATTAGCAGACACATATTGACCTAAAAGGTCAGATAAGTTATTAATCGATCGAGCGATATCATCCAATTTTCCACCGCTGTCGACCGCAGCGCTAGACGCTGTGGAGGTCTGCGTATCTGATTGCCGCAATGGCACTGGGACGTGATCCGCGGCATCTGAACTCTGTTCAGACATGTCTCATCTGTATGAGCAGGTCAAAGCGGTAATACCAGCAAAAAACTATGCGGTTTTTTTTTTTTTTTTTTTTTCAAACGCTGAAGGGTTAACGCTCCACAAAGCAGAGTTACCCCAGCGGTATTCAGTCAGCAAATTTAGCTGGTAGAAATAACCCTCAGAGGGGTTAATATTGCAAACTCACCAAAATATATATATATTTGTGAGCCCCAGCCAATTTTTATGTCTCTGATGAGACTGCAGCTGCAGGATAGCGATCGCTGCGCTGCGGGGTGAGGAATCCACACTCACCCAGCTGGCCGTGGTGTCTATATGAGGAGGGGAGCGGTCCGAGGAGCCCAGGAGCCTGAGTAATGGCCGCCACAGTGAGGGGGTCGCAGGAGAAAAGCCAGAGCGCGCGTCTTCCTGCTCAAAAGACCGGGATAGATAGGCCACGCCCCCTGCTAGCTCAAATAATGAGCGCGAACTCTCCCCGCTCCTGCTCCCTCCCTGTCCTGCAGCTATCTGCCTGCGGACAAAAAATCACCACATCTTCATGTAGTAGCGCTGTCACAGTAGCGCTGAAGCATACTGACATTACATGTAGTAGCGCTGTCACAGCAGCGCTGAAGCTTACTGACATTTACATGTAGTAGCGCTGTCACAGCAGCGCTGAAGCATACTGACATTACATGTATTAGCGCTGCCATTCAGACGCTAAAGCACTCACACATAATTATTATTAAAATTTGTGTGGAGTACTCACCAGCCAAGGCGCCACAGGGACCCTCAGGGGTTTCTGGCGCAGTGCCCATGCTTCCCCCCAGGGCGAAGAACGCAGTGACCGCACGTGTGGTTTGCGTTCCCGCCAGAGAAGCTCTCCTCATCCCCCAGGGCCGGCAAGGATTCTGCAGGGACTTTGAGTAAATACAGATCCGCCAAGGGAGAGGTTGGGGTACAGCAGCGCTGATACCCCTGAGACCTCTAGACCAACTAGTGATCCAAGTCTCCTGTCCGAATATTAAAATAATAAAATTTTCTGAGGAGCTGCATTAGCAGCGACCATCCTCTGGACCTCAAATCTTAGACTGGAGTTGAGTTGAGTAGGAGGAGCCCGAGCTGGAGGGGCCAGCCAGTCATCACTCTTTTGATCTGAGGTAACATCCTGATCTGGGGCTCCGCCTACCCATCAGTAATGAATACTGTGGCTCTCTTCCTTCATCTGCAGCTGAAATTGAAAGATAATGCAGAATCCAAAAATTATAAAATATAAAAGAAAGTATATACAATAGCATATGGTCATGAATACATGTACATAACATGAACAGAGATCACCAAAAGCACTCGTCTTAGTATCTAGCTATGAAGATGATACTGAAGAGAATATATAGAGAGAAAATATAGAATGTGTGGACGTACCGTGCTATAGAAATAGATATTGAACGTATCCTATATAGAAGATAGGCAAAAAATGCCCTTGTGCCTAGAATATATATAATAATGCACTGAATAAAACAGTAGTGTTCATGTGGGCTATAAGAGCAGGGCGTACTTACTGAGAATTATCTGTAACAACTCGTGTATACTGTAACAGTAATGGTGATTATATTAGTAATAATATTAGTAATGTAGCGGTCTCAGTAGGAGCGCTCTCCTTATAACCTGGTGTCCTAGTAGCAAAGTAATACACTCCATGGCATTTATGATTTTACTCCCCAGAATGATTGGTTACTTTTACATTGCTCCATCTCCTACTGAGACCGCTACATCAGTGTCCCTCACCATTTCCTCTCAGTGGAACGCAGGCACACAGCACTGTGGAATGCATATCTGTCTGTGAGGTGACTTCCGGTCTAGCTAGGGTGAGTTTCCACGATCAGGATTCCTTCAGGAAATGCTGCGTGTTTGGCGCTGTGCGTTGGCGCAGCGCCAAACACGCAGCGTCCAGATGTTACAGCATAGTGGAGGGATTTCAGGAAATCCCGTCTCCACTATGCGTAACAACATGCAGGCGAATACCTGCGTTTCCGGACATGCGGCGCGTCTTTTCAGACCGCAGCATGTCCTAGCGTATTGTGGCGACCCTGCGTCGCCGCAACGGAATTTAACACAGGGCTATGTAGCCCTGCGTTCTTTACGGATGTGTTCCGGAGGTGTCCGGAACACATCCGGAAAGAATGCTCGTCAAAAAGGGGGTGGGGCTTAGGACGGAGCGGAATTTCCGCTCCGTCAAATGCGCTGTGGTTCCGGACCGTGGAACCACAGCCTTAGCACTCTCCTGGCTGTGAGCTGCATCAGCTGACTGCAAGCTGAGTACAGGTGTCCAGGCACTCAAAGGGACACAGGAGGAGACTTTTTCCTATTGGTCTATCCATAATCCACTCCTCCCTGATAGCCCTTTATAACATCCTGGCCTCCCACATGGTTCAGAGTAGCAGTGGATACTGTACCTGAAAGTCAGCTTGTCCAGGACTGAGACATAGGGCAGTATGTAGCACCCTTGCAACATGGTTTCTTGAGCTGTAAAGTTAACCCATTAAGTGACATCATTAACACATGATGTACTGCTATTCTTCTCACACAGCATACAGACTAACTATGGACACCCTGTCTGTTTTCTGCTTTGTCCTTTACCCTGAGATTCAGGTAATTGTTGCAACATGGTTTCTTGAGCTGTATAGTTAACCCTTTAAGTGACATCATTAACACATAATGTACTGCTATTCTACTCACACAGCATACAGCTTACAGACTAACGGTGGACACTGTCTGTTTTCTGCCTGGTCCTTTTCCCTGAGATTCAGGTAATTGTTGCAACTTTATTTCAAGCCATATAGCAAGCGACTTATCTTGCCATGGAGATATTACTAATATAATCACCATTACTGTTGTTACAGTATACACGGGTTGTTACAGATAATTCTCAGTAAGTACACCCTGCTCTTATAGCCCACATGAACACTACTGTTTTATTCAGTGCATTATTATTTATATTCTAGGCACAAGGGCATTTTTTGCCTATCTTCTATATAGGATACGTTCGATATCTATTTCTATAGTACAGTACGTCCACACGTTCTATATGTTCTCTCTATATATTATCATCAGTATCATCTTCATAGCTAGATACTAAGAAGAGTACTATTGGTGATCTCTGTTCATGTTATGTACATGTATTCATGACCATATGCTATTGTATATACTTTCGTTTTATATTTTATAATTTTTGGATTCTGCATTATCTTTCAATTTTGTCTTCTACTATATTTGTAGTAAACTGAGGAAGGTCGTATCAGACCGAAACGTCTCTATCGGTGTACTACTATAATAAATAATCTTCCTACTATAGCCAAGCTGAGTGCGAGGTTTATGTTATATAAGTCTATGGTTTGGGAACCTAACCTCTGCACCTACTACAGCTGTGCACACGGTGTTTCTTCATAGTAAAACTGTGAAAGCTGATCAGAAAGCAACACTGCATCCGATTGTGAGTCATGGTAGCCATTGATCATCTGAAGGTAGAGCCCAGCAGGACAGGCCATAGCTACGTCTTAACCAGCATCGATCAGTTAACCAAATTTGTAGTGGCTGTCCCTGTGAAGGATTTAACTGCCCAGACTCCACAGCGGTGGAGCAGGGAGAGGTAAGTATTGCAAGTGTTGGGGCCATGAGCAAGCAGGGGGGCCCACTAATGGGTGAGGGCACTGGCACAGGGCGACTCATAGTAGGCCCGTGTTTCTGACGGCGAGGGGCCCATCCCACCGTCAGAGACACTTTTTTGTACTATGAGGGATCCTGTGCCAGTGCCGTCACCCCAGAGTGGGACCCCCCACCTGCTCAGGGCACCGGCATTTGACCGGGTGCGCCAGGAGGTGCCCCCGGCCCTGGGGGGGGGGGGGCAGCCCAGATAGGGAGGTGGCAAAAATGGCATATATTGAGGTGTAGGCTGGACGTTCAGCAGCTGCAAATGGAGGAATTGGAGAAGTCAGAGGAAGAGGACAAAGCGAGCCATTTATAATTATGTGCTTAATTGTAAAACACTGGGCAAAACTGTCACTGAAAAAGACTTGGGTGTATGGGTGGACGATAAACTCACATTTAGTGGCCAATGTCAGGCAGCTGCTGCCAAGGCAAATAAAATAATGGGATGCATTAGACGAGGCATAGATGCTCATGAGGAGAACATAATTTTACCTTAGAATACTGTGTGCAGTTCTGGTCTCCGGTGTATAAGAAAGACATAGCTGAACTGGAGCGGGTGCAGAGAAGAGCGACCAAGGTTATTAGAGAACTGGGGGGTCTGCAATACCAAGACAGGTTATTACACTTGGGGTTATTTAGTTTGGAAAATTGAAGGCTAAAGGGTATGCCACACTAAACAATATCGCTAACGGGATCGCTAAAAAACGTCACTATTTAGCGATCCTGTTAGCGATGTTGTTCAGTGCGGCAGCTTCCAGCGACGAGCTTCCTGCTGTGATCTCGCTCGTCGCTGGAATCGTTCCGGACCCTATTTTCTCGTCGGCGCTCCCGCTGGGTAAGTATCTAATCGCTGTGTGGCACCTTTTCTTAGCGATTTAGCGGTACTTTTGTACCGCTAAAGACGTTAAGAAGATCGCTAACGGCGATAGCGTCGTTAACTATATCGCTAAATGCGGCAGCATTTAGCGATATAGAAACAATCCCGCTAGCGATCGCATTAGTATGCGTCGTTATTGTGATCGCTAGCGGGATTGTTTAGTGTGGCAGTAACTTTAGGGGTGATCTTATTACAATGTACAAATATATGAGGGGACAGTACAAAGACCTTTCTAATGATCTTTTTACTCTTAGACCTGTGACGGGGACGAGGGGGCATCCTCTACGTCTGGAGGAAAGAAGGTTTAGCCATAATCACAGATGCAGATTCTTTACTGTAAGAGTAGTGAGACTATGGAACTCTCTGCCGTCTAGTGTTGTAATGAGTGATTCCTTACTAAAATTTAAGAGGGGACTGGATGCCTTTCTTGAAAAGTATAATATTACAGGCTATATTCACTAGTTTCCTAGATACTGCGTTGATCCAGGGAGCTAGTCTGATTGCCGTATGTGGAGTCGGGAAGGAATTTTTTTCCCCAATGTGAAGCTTACTGTTTGCCACTTGGGTTTTTTTTGCCTTCCTCTGGATCAACATGTTAGGGCAGGTTAGGATAGGATATGGGTTGAACTAGATGGACTTAAAGTCTTCCTTCAACCTTAATAACTATGTAACTATTTTGCTGGCAACCTATGTGTCATCAGCATGGTTCATTTTAATAAAGGTTAGATCATCAACATTTTGTGTCGACAGACGCGTCCTTTTTGTCAGGATTGATCCAGCAGCACTGAAGACTCTTTCTGATAGCACACTACCAGCAGGGCAAGCAAGCTCCTGTAAAGCATATTGTGCCAATTCAGGCCAGGTGTCCAATTTACAGGCCCAGTAGTCAAAGAAGAATGACCGGTGAGGGAGAACATCGATAGGAGAGGAGAAGTAATTTGTAACCATAGTTGACAACTGCTGTCTCCTGTCTGTTGCTATAGATTCCTGATTACAAGGCGTGTGAGCTGTCCGGGAGAAATCAGTCCACAACATAGTCATGAAACCCCTGTCTCCAACGCCACTTCGGCTATGTGCACCACGAACATCTCTTCCATTTGCCCCAGTACGGCTCGGGGTAGAACCGGCACCGCAGCTGTTTGCTGGGAATGCCTCTAACAAACGGTTTACCAGAGTTGCTTGTTTGTTGGCCAATATTAGCTTGAGGTTTCCTGTGGCATGATGTTCTGTAATTTGCCTTTATAGCGTGGATCGAGGATGCTGGCCAACCAGTAGTAGTCATCCTTCATCATTTTGGCAATGCGGGGGTCCCTTTTTAGGATCCGCAAGGCATAATCACACATGTGTGCCAATGTTCCAGGTGTCAGTGATGCACTGCCAGTGGTGGGTGGAGGAGCACTTTCAGCCAAATCCACATCCCTCCAGTCACGCTCAAACCCTGGACATGAACTTGGCAAGCCAACATTTTCTCTTGCCCCTGAGAAGCATCCTCCTCCCTTAAATAATTATCCCCTCCTCATCCTCCTCTTCTTCCTCCACCTCGTCCAGGACAGTTCCCTGAGCAGACAATGGCTAAATGTCATCAAGGCTTCCCTCTTTCTCCTCCGCTGCAGACGCCTGATCCTTAATGTGCGTCAAAGTTTGCATCAGCAGACGCATAAGTGGGATGCTCATGCTTATAATAATAATAATAATCTTTATTTTTATATAGCGCTAACATATTCCGCAGCGCTTTACAGTTTGCACACATTATCATCACTGTCCCCGATGGGGCTCACAATCTAGATTCCCTATCAGTATGTTTTTGGAGTGTGGGAGGAAACCGGAGTACCCGGAGGAAACCCACGCAAACACGGGGAGAACATACAAACTCCTTGCAGATGTTGTCCTTGGTGGGATTCGAACCCAGGACTCCAGCGCTGCAAGGCTGCAGTGCTATCCACTGAGCCACCGTGCTGCCCTGGCGTCGTCTGCGCTTACCAGCCGTATGCATTCCTCAAAACGCTGAAGGACTTTACAGAGGTATTTCAGCTTTGACCACTGCACACCAGACAACCCCATGTCTGCCCTCAAACTACCTGGCCGTGTATCCTCCCATAAATGCATTACAGCCTGCCTTGTTGCAATGTCTATGATTAGGCGGTGCTTGCGGAGGCTGAGCGATCGCTGCAGCCTCTGCATGCGACTGGAGTCTACGGGCGAGCGACGGATGTGCGAGTACAGTCTTCGCACTTTATGGAGCAGAGCTGTTAACTCAGGATAATTATTTAAGAAGCACTGCACCACTAGGTTCAAGGTGTGAGACAGGCAAGGTATGTGTCTGAGTTTTGCCAGGGCTATGGCCGCCACAAAATTACTACCGTTATCACTGACTACCTTGCCTGGCTCAAGATGTATACTGCCCAGCCATGTCTCAGTTTCTCGCTGCAAGTAGTGGGCCAGTACCTCCACGGTGTGTCTGTTGTCGCCCAAACACATCATTTGTAAAACAGCCTGCTGACGCTTACCACTAGCTGTTCAATAGTGGGACACCTCGTGTGCAACACTGGCAGTTATGGATGGAGTGCTCGTGCGACTGCGCTCTGTTGACGAGCTTTCACTTCTGGAGGAGGGTCGAACGCCTACAGCCAACTGTTGCCTATACCGTGGGCTAGGCAGCACTGTCCCACCGCCGCTGTCCCCTGTGGAGCCTGCATCCACCTCAATAACCCAGTGCGCAGTGATGGACACAACGGCCCTGGCCATGCCTACTGGCCTATGCATCTGTTGTGAGGTGCACCTTTCCACTCACTGATTGTTTGAGTGCATAGACAATGCGATCTTTCACATGCAAGTGGAGGGCAGGGATGGCTTTTCTAGAAAAGAAGTGGCGACTGGGTAGATCATAGCGTGGGACAGCGTAGGTCATGAGCTCTCGGAACGCTGCGCTTTCAACCAAACGGAAGGGATCATTTCTAATGAGATCAGTTTGGCAATGCAGGCGTTCTTGTCCTACTCAGAATGTCTGGTAGGGTGAGCTGGACTTGAGAGCAGCATATAGTGGAACTATCGGTGGACATGACGGACTGAGAGGGGGTTGTTGATGGTGATGGTGATAGCCTAGATGCAGCCTTTCGTTGCAAAAACATTGTGATTCCCTGACTGCTTTGGCCTTGCGACGACACCTCAACATTTCTTGCTGGTGGTGTGCCAACCGGTGGGCTTACAGTGGGGGAAGCGATGGAGCGTTGCTGGCTAACTTCAGTCGGAGACGGTGCACATGTGCTACCTGAGTTTTTGTAGTCCGTCCACGCTTGCAAGTGCATGTTCAGTAAATGACTAAGCATGCAACTGGTATTCAAATTTCTGAGATTTTTCCCTCAGCTAAAGGTCCTTCGGCACTTTTTACAGATAACCTTTGCCTCATCATTAGGATTTTGGTCAAAAAAGTGCCACACTGGACTCTTCCTACTATGGTATGAATTTTCAGGGATTGCACGCTGTGCTAATTTGACCGTCTGGCCAACCTGTCCTGCAACTTTTTTTTTTTAACACCTTTTTGGAGTGATACGGGCCTGCCAGATAACCCAAGCTGCGATGTCGATACCTGCTGTGGATCCTTCTCCTCTTCTAAGCAAGTGCCAGCGGCACCCTCTTCCCCCACTGGATACCAATCCTGGTCAACAACTGGGTCATCCATCACCTCCTATTCAATTTCATCTGCACCTTCCTCTGTGTCAGCGTGTAAGGTGGTAGAGTATGCGGGAAAGGGCACCTGAGTTTCATCAGGGTCACATTCTGGCTCAGTAACAGCGAGGGCAATGTAGTGCTGTGGTTGAATGTACCAGCACAATCATCTAGCAGTGGCTGTGCATCAGTGCACTCCATGTCAGATTCATCTTGGACTGGGGAATTCAGGATTTGACTTGATAACCCAGGCATAGTATGTGAAAAGAGCTCCATGGAGTAATCTGAAGAGTGGGCTGCCGCATCCTTCACTTTTGGTGGGGGTGAAGGACACAAGGAAAGGGGTTGTTCCTGACCAGAAGCCTGCACTGACGACTCAGTGCTTGGAGCTTTGGAAACTTCAGAAGAGGAGGAGATAGAGCTGGAGGCTGTTTCGGCAATGTAAGACACAACCTGTTCCTGATGCTCCCGCTTTAAAAGCGTTTTACCTACTCCCAGAAAAGGGAGCCTTCCAGGCCTTCTGCAGCCAGACGATGAGGCAGGCTCAACACCTCCTAACTAAGGTGCTATTGTGCTTTTGGCACTACCAGCAGATGCACCACCACCAACATCAGTAGTGGGTGGCCCCCCATGACCACGTCCGCGACCTCTTCCACCATACTTCCTCATGTTTGTGTAAATGTACCCAAAATAACAGCAGATATATGGTACAGTATCAGAAGCGTACAGCTGTATACGGTGAAGGTGAAAAATTTTAATCTCCGTATATATTTGCGGAGTAACAGACAGACTCTCACAGGCTCAGTATGGATTACACTAGAATATATAAAAATCAAAAAAGTGTACAGTATCAGTAGCGTACAGCAGTATACAGTGTTGGGGAAATTGTAAATCTCCGTATATATTTCAGGAGCAACACACACAGTCAGAGGCCCAGTCTGGCTAACACCAGAATATGAAAATCAGAAAAGAGTACTCTATCTGTAGCATACAGCTGTATATAGTGTTGGGGGAATTGTAAATCTCCGTATATATTTCAGGAGTAACAGACACGGCCACAGGCCCAGTTTGGATTACAGCAGAATATGAAAGGCAGAAAAAGTGTACTCTATCTGTAGCGTACAGCTGTATACAGTGTTGGGGGAATTGTAAATCTCCGAATATATTTCCTTAGTCACACACAGATAGTCAGAATGTATTTGTCCGCGATAACAGCCGGTACAAGGTACTGTGAGGAGCGTACAGCTCTATACGGTGTGGGAAAAAAAGAACACTCGGTAACTGAAATTTCCCCCTTCTCACTGACAGGCAGCCTAGTAATCAGCTCTGCTGCTCCACCAAAGAAATTTCCCCCTTTTCACTGGCAGGCAGCCTAATAATCAGCTCTGCTGCGCCACACAAGAAATTTCCCCCTTCTCACTGGCAGGCAGCCTAATAATCAGCTCTGCTGCGCCACCCAAGAAATTTCCCCCTTAGCAAAGGCAGGCAGCCTGTTGTGAACACGTTGGAGGCGACTTCGGAGCTTGAACTCCCTCCGGTGGTTGCTGAGGGTAATGAACCAATTGCTGAATGGCTTTCAGCTGGGTCCGAATGGTCTGATATAAGTGACCTGAACTCCCATCAGCCTTGCCGGTAATCAATTGTTCTTCTAGGTCTTGGTTGGAGCTCAGCTTGCATTCCTGCTATCATTCAGATAAGTGATTTGCTGTTTTTTTTTTCCTCTGGTTGGATTTTCCTTGCTGGTTTGCTGCCTTGCAGTGGACTTCAGCCTGGTTCCCTTTTGGGGCCTGGCTCTGCAATTGTGCTCAGTTTGTGTTTGCACTTTTGCTCTTTCCTGTGTCACTTTTTATTTGCTGAATTGCTGTGTTTTCACCAGAGATCTGATTTAGGTGGTAAAGATCGTGTGATCTCAGGTTTTTTGTTAATCAGAAGTGTTGGTATTTTTGTCAGGGTTTTTTGGGTTGCAGTCAGAATTCTTTCCTATACTTTTCTATCTAGACAGTATTGGGCCCCAGCGTTTGGTCATTCTATTTTCTGTCAGTGTTCGTATTTTCTTCTTGTCTAATCGCCATTACATGTTTGAGGGCTTCCTATTTCTTTGGGGGTTCTACTACGGGACAGTTAGCTTTCATCTTTCTGTTTTTAGATGTAGCTATCTCTCCGGCTGTGATGAGGCGTCTAGGATCACCGTAGGTACGCTCCACGGCTACTTCTAGTGTTGCGGTTAGTTTAGGGTTCTGCAACCCAGTAGTTTACAGCCTCTCTGGTGTATTGCTACTTTGGCTATATTTGCTATTTCTCCTCAGCTACCGAAACATAACAGCAGCCTATTAATCAGCTCTGCTGCTCCACACAAGCAATTTCTACTCTGTCACTGGCAGGCAGCCTAAGAACCGGTGTTGCTGCACACACACCAAAATCCTCCCCTGTCACTACACAGTAACTGTACAGCT
This sequence comes from Oophaga sylvatica, assembly GCA_033576555.1. Classification (NCBI taxonomy): domain Eukaryota; kingdom Metazoa; phylum Chordata; class Amphibia; order Anura; family Dendrobatidae; genus Oophaga; species Oophaga sylvatica. The sequence goes on along the minus strand of JARQOD010000006.1, from coordinate 164,489,948 downwards.
AATCGCTATCAGCACAGTTTTTTGGGGGGCCTGCCTAACGCTCTCCCTGCTGAGAACAAGCAGCAGCAGCCTCTCCCTACACCAAGATCAGCAGAAGTAAAATGGCGGTCGGCGCTGAGGGATTTTATATGCACTGTGATGCCACACAAAGCCAGCCAATCACTCATGCCCTTCTCTAAGATGGTGCTGGCCGCTGCCCATGTCATCGCGTTGCCCACAGCATGCGTCCTTGCTCATTGGCCGAGAAAAGGCCCTTAAAGTAGTATGGGAAAACCGACTTGGGTAAAATGGTTGCCGAACACGTGACCTACCTTGCGCCATGGTCGGCTTTCGCTCGGCGAAACCCGACTTTGGCGAAAGTCGGTGTTTTTTTTAAATTGACTGACCTGTTTCGCTCAACCCTAGTCACAAGCCATCAGACAAAGAAGAACTGCTTACATTTTTGCACCAGAAGTAGTGTGAAAAACTGGTGGCAAGCATGCCAAGACGCATGAAAGCAGTTTTTAAAAATCATGGTTATTCCACAAAATATTAATTTCTGAACTCTTCCTGAGTTAAAACATTAGTATTGTTGTTTCTAAATGATTATGAACTTGTTTTCTTTGCATTATTTGAGTTCTGATAGCATTTCGGTTTTTTTTTTGTTTTTTTTTTAAATTTTGACCATTTCTCCTCTTCAGAAAAAAAAACAAAAAATGTATTGCTTGGAAATTCGGAGAGATGTTGTCAGAAGTTTATAGACTAAAAGAATAGTTACTTACTGATAACGGTATTTCTTAGAGAGCATGACAGCACCACAGAGAGGGGGTCCGCCCTTCAGGGACAGGAAACCTACAGATAAAAGGGCGGTACCTCTACCTCGCATCAGTTGGTTTACAGATCAACGGAGGACCTCCAGATTAGTGACAGCAACAGAAATATATACACATTATAATACTGCTTATCAGAAGAAATACCGTGTCTATACAAAAACACTCTACGAACAGTAAAACATGCTCACCGCACACGTGATGGGAGGGAATAAGCGGATGCTGTCATGGGCTCTGAGAAATACCGTTATCGGTAACTAACTATGCTTGTCTCAGTCTCCCATGACAGCACCATGGAGAGAATTACAGAGATTTGTAGCTTAGGGAGGGACCACAGCCTGAAGAACCCTCCTTACGAAGGTTAAGTCAGACGCGGAGGCTAGGTCGAGGCGATAGTGTTTGAAAAAGGGTGAAGGTGTTGACCAAGTGGTCGCCTTACAGATTTGTTCTATGGATACTTCAGACCTCTCTGCCCATGAAGTCGCCATAGCCCTTGTGGAATGAGCTTTCAAGCCTTCTGGAACGATGTTCCCACTGGATGAATAGGCCAAGGCCATCGCAACTCTTATCCACCTTGCTAGGGTACTTTTGGACGCCTTGAGTCCCTTTCTAAGTCCCTGCAAACAGACAAAGAGAAAGCCTTCCTTTCTACACCACTAGGTGGACTCTAGGTACTGAACCAAACATCTTTTAACGTCTAGGGTGTGGAATCTTCCCTCTTCCCTATTTCTGGTATTTGAGCAGAAGGACCTATGAAATCGGGATGCTACTTTTGGAGGATAGGCCGGGTCAGGTTTTAGGATAACTATCGTCTAGGATTTTTGTAAACGGGGGGCCCGCGGATAGGGCCTGAATGTCGCTTACTCTACGGGCCGATGTTAGAGCGACCAGGAGGACGGTTTTAAAAGACAAGATTTTAAGAGGGGCTGTCTCTATAGGGTCGAATGGGGGACCTGTTAGAGCCAATAATACCAGATTTAGATCCCAAGATGGTATTTTTTGACTGAGCATTAGTCTGGATCTTGTAGCAGCTTTAATAAACCTCGTTATCCATGGGTTACCTGCTATATCATGATTATATAATGCCCCTATGGCCGCCACTTGTACCTTTAAAGCATTAACTGCTAGGCCTCGCTCCAGTCCCCTTTGTAGGAATTCAAGAATTTCTGTAAGGTTCTATGTATATATTCCTGAAACTCAGTTTGTTCGTCAGCCATTTTACTTTCTGTCTTGCTGCAGCTATCTTGCCCTCAGTCAAAATGGAGTTTCCAGCTTGCATGTTCCCGCCCTGATTCTCTCCTTTGCTTCTTAAGCAGCCACAGCTGAGCAATCAGTGCTTCAGAATCTAGCCTGCAGTGAACCTGTGACTTGACTCCTGTAAGCCTTGGACCTTGTACTCCAGCTATTCCTACTGAGGAACTCTGAAGCACTTGTGGACTCTGAACCCTGCTCTTTGAAAGACCCACGTTTGCATGGACTTACGGTAACAGAGAAGATCCTGAATCTGTATTGGAGAGTGATTGCTGAGCTTGGATTACTCTGGCCTGCTGTGTCTCCTGTTTCTGTGTCTGCAAACTGTGTGACTATTTCTGCCAACTTGTATGAAGTAATACAGGACTTTTCTATATCAAACCTGTGACTCCTGTGTTTTCATCGCACCCAAGCACAAGACGCTATATGAACTGTACTACATACATTACAAGATTCTGAAGCCAAAACGTTAGTGTCTGCTGGGTCTGGAAGGCTGTGTCTGCTGTACTGTGGATATCAGACGTCCGGTTGTACTTTCTGTGATGACAGTGGTTGTGACTTCTCACAACCATTCCAGGTGAGCAATTCCCTTAAGTTTTTTCTTTTTGCAGTGTTACCACAGGTAAACACTATTGTTTGTTTTTTTTTTCCTTTCTTTTCTCTTTTTTGTCTGCTGTAACTCTGGATATCAGATGTCTGGTTGAAACTTTCTGTGATGATAGTGGTTGTGACTTCTCACAACCATTCCAGTAATCCTGTCTTAAAAGATCTGGAAAATGGAGGCCCGCATAAAGGAACTTTGCGGAGTGACTGATAATATCCTTGCAGATTTGCAGAATATAAAGACCCGTTTTACAAATCTACAGGACCTCAATAATCACAATTTGCAAGTGGTTGGACAGACTACCCAGGATTTGCGAGCCAGGATTGAGGTTCTAGAAGGGAGAGTCCAGGCTCCTGCCGTAGCCCCGAGTGCTGGGATTCCCAAGTTGCCCCCTTTTCGTTTTGGCGGTGAACGTGAGAAATTCAGGGGATTTATTAATCAATGCAATCTTTTTTTTTCTGCACATGCTTCACAATTTCCCACTGAACGATCTAAGGTGCTTACTATAATTATGTTGCTTACCAACAAGGCTTTAATGTGGGCAAACCCTCTGATTGAGACTGAGGATGATTGTTTGAATCACCTTGATGATTTTATTTCAGCCATGGGGCAGGTGTTTGATGACCCCAATCGAGGTGCAACAGCTGAAGCAGCCATGTTAGCTTTGCGCCAAGGTAAGCACTCGGTAGCTGAATATGCCTTGGATTTCAGGAGATGGGCCCTTGATACCACCTGGGACAGTTCCGCCAAAAAATCTATTTTTCGAAAGGGGTTATCTCCACTGATTAAGGATGAACTTGCTCGTGCCGACCCTCCCACTGCGTTAGGTGACTTTATTAACTACTGCATCCGTATTGATACTCGTCTGACTGAACGCAGGCAAGAGAGATGGTTCGAAAGCAATCGTACTAACCTTTTCCTACCTTCCTCTCCAGCTAAGGAACCTTTGAGTAGGATTACACGGGAACCTGAACCTGAACCCATGCAGGTAGACTCTTTACAACGACGGGTTAGTGATGCACGCAAGGAACATCGTTTTAAGGAGAATCTATGTTTCTATTGTGTGGTAAGTCAGGGCACTTCATTATAAACTGCCCCAGCCGTTCTCGTAAGACTACTGCAGCACTCATTCATTGTGAGTGTTGCGAGAGGGGATCTGTCAGGTCCGAGCCTCAGGCTCCAGAGAGATCTGCAGCAACAGATCTTGATTTCTCGGACTTAAACTCCGTTACCTCTGAGGACGTTGACTGTGTAAACGCTGCCATTTTTCAAGTTTCCTCAGCGGTGTCCCAGCTGAGTTGTAAGAAAAACAATTCTCATTGCTTTCTTTCCATCAAACTATGGGTTGACTCAGCTTGGGTGTCTAGCTCTGCTATGATCGACTCAGGGGCAAGTGGAAATTTTATGGATGTCTCCTTTGCTCTGAAACAGGGAATACGTTCAGTGAAGAAGGCTACTCCAGTACAGATGGAAACTGTGGATGGCTCCCTGCTGACCTCTGGACCAGTGGATCAGGAAACAGAGCCTTTGAGGGTTCTTATGGGTAAAGATCATCAAGAGAAACTGTCCTTTATGCTTATCTCTTCTCCCCACTTTCCCATTATTCTAGGGCTACCATGGCTGCAGGCTCAGAATCCTACCATTAACTGGGAGACCAAGGAATTACACTTTCCAGAGAAACAGATGAGTCCAAAAGTTTCAGCTTGCTCTGTTCCTAAAGGAATCATGTCAGTCCCTGAACTACCAGCTGTATACCAGGACTATGTGGATTTATGTGACAAGAAGAACGCTGACCAGCTTCCTCCTCACCGTCCATATGATTGTCCAATTGAATTATTGCCTGGAGCAGAGATACCTTTTGGTAAGATCTACCCCCTGGCGGGGCCCGAGCTAAAGGCTTTAAAGGATTACATAGATGAAAATCTAGCCAAGGGCTTCATACGCCCCTCTTCATCTCCTGCAGGTGCACCCATCTTCTTTGTAAAGAAGAAAGATGGATCTCTGAGACCATGCGTAGACTATAGGGAACTCAAAAAGGTTACTATTAGAAACCGTTATCCATTGCCTTTAATCCCTGAGTTATTGGAGAGAGTGCGACATGCCAAAATTTTTTCTAAACTAGATCTTCGTGGGGCCTATAACTTAGTCCGTATTAGACCTGGGGATGAATGGAAGACTGCATTCAGGTCACGCTATGGACACTTTGAATATCTAGTTATGCCTTTTGGTCTGAGTACCGCCCCAGCCACTTTCCAACACTTGGTGAATGACATCTTCAGGGATCTCCTAGATACATTCGTGGTAATTTATTTGGATGATATTCTAATTTTTTCTAACTCCACAGAGGAACATCATGGACATGTGAGAATGGTCTTGGAACGTCTAAGACAAAATCATCTTTACATCAAACTTGAAAAGTGTGAATTCCATAGGACCGAAATTCAATTTCTGGGGTATGTACTGTCTACACAAGGAATTAGTATGGATGGAAGCAAAACCCAAGCCATCAAGGATTGGCCAAGTCCTAGAAATGTGAAGGAGGTACAGCGCTTCATCGGGTTTGCCAACTTCTATAGACGTTTCATTAGAAATTTCTCTGAGGTAGTGTCACCTATCACTCAACTTACCCGGAAAGAGTCTAGGTTTTCCTGGACTCCCCAAGGCCAGGAAGCATTTTCCCGTCTAAAAGATAAATTTACCACTGCACCTATCCTAGTACATCCCAACCCCGAGCTTGCCTTCATAATAGAGGTGGATGCTTCAGACTGTGCCGTTGGAGCTATACTCTCTCAGAGAACAGGTGAGAAGAATGTCTTGCATCCCTGTGCCTTCTTTTCCCAGCAGTTGTCTTCGGCTGAGAGGAACTACGATGTGGGCAATAGAGAGTTGTTGGCCATTATTGCCGCCTTCAAAGAATGGAGACACCTTCTTCAGGGTGCTGCACAGCAAATAGTCGTCCTGACAGACCATCGTAACCTTGAGTTTATCAGGTCGGCTAAGTGCCTGACTCCTCGCCAGGCTCGCTGGAATCTTTTCTTAAACCAATTTAATTTTATCATCTCTTATAGACCAGGATCGCGCAATGGAAAGGCTGATGCACTCTCTAGGATTTACTCAGCAGAGACACGTCCAATTACTCCTCCTAAGACTATTCTTCCTGACTCTAGATTCCTAGGAGTAATTCATAATCAAGACCTACTTAAGGACATCAAGGAAGCATACCATGCGGATTCCTTTTTGGCACAACCCCCAAGGGACGTAAGTCTTGTCTTTAAGAATGGTGTGTGGATTCAGGGACAACGTCTGTATATTCCTGAAACAGTCAGATTAAGAGTATTGCAACTCATTCACGATTCCAAGATAGCTGGGCATAGAGGAATTCTAAAGACACAGGAATTTCTTTCTCGTTTCTTTTGGTGGCCCACTTGCAGGAAGGATGTTTTGAATTATGTCACTTCATGTGAGGTCTGTGCAAGATGCAAAACACCTCGCTCCTCACCAACTGGTCTGTTACAGCCTCTTCCCACCCCGTCCCGCCCGTGGGGATCCATTTCTATGGACTTCATTGTGGAGTTACCAACCTCTCAGGGGAAGAACACCATTCTAGTGGTGGTTGACCGTCTAACAAAGGCAGCTCATTTTATCCCTTGTGTCGGCTTACCCACTGCAAAACAGACATCAGATTTGATGATTAAAGATGTGTTTCGCTTACATGGAGTACCGGATGAGGTTATTTCGGATCGAGGGGTGCAATTCACTTCTAGGTTTTGGCAAAATTTCTGTGCAGCATTGGACATTAAAGTAAACCTTTCTTCTGCTTTTCATCCCCAGACTAATGGACAGACCGAACGAACCAATCAAACCCTGGAGCAGTATCTCCGCTGCTTTATCTGCCACCTACAGGATGATTGGGTGGATCTACTTCCATTAGCTGAGTTCTCGTATAACAACTCTCAGAGTGCCTCCACTAAACAGTCTCCTTTTTACTCTAATCTAGGTTATTATCCTAACATTCTACCACGATTTCCCATAGAAACGCCTTTACCAGCAGTGGCTGAAAGAATCACGTCTTTACAGAAGAATATGGATCTTCTAAAGGAAAATCTGGAATCGGCTCAAGAAAGGTACAAGAAAGCAGCAGATAAATTTCGTAAACCTGCACCAGCTTTCAAGGTAGGAGACTTGGTCTGGCTGTCAACCAGAAATCTTAAGTTAAGGATTCCATCGTCTAAGTTGGGACATAAGTACATTGGACCCTATAAAATCAGTAAAATTATAAGTGCCGTTGCTTGTCGTCTTCAACTGCCCAGAACTATGAGAATCCACCCTGTCTTTCATGTATCCCTACTAAAGGCTGCGACACCCAATACGTTTCCTGGACGTTCCTCTCCTTGCCCTGACCCAGTGCTAGTCGATGGTCAGGAAGAATTTGTGGTGGAAAGGATTTTAGATTCCAGGTTGTATAGAAATCAGTTACAATATCTGATTAAATGGCAGGGCTACCCAGTGGAGGACAACTCATGGGAACCGGTCAATAACGTTAATGCTCCTCGCTTGCTCCGTCAGTTTCATCAGAGGTACCCACACAAGCCTGGTCTGAGGTCATCCGGAGGTTGTCCTTAAGGGGGGAGTAATGTAAGGTTCTATGTATATATTCCTGAAACTCAGTTTGTTCGTCAGCCATTTTACTTTCTGTCTTGCTGCAGCTATCTTGCCCTCAGTCAAAATGGAGTTTCCAGCTTGCATGTTCCCGCCCTGATTCTCTCCTTTGCTTCTTAAGCAGCCACAGCTGAGCAATCAGTGCTTCAGAATCTAGCCTGCAGTGAACCTGTGACTTGACTCCTGTAAGCCTTGGACCTTGTACTCCAGCTATTCCTACTGAGGAACTCTGAAGCACTTGTGGACTCTGAACCCTGCTCTTTGAAAGACCCACGTTTGCATGGACTTACGGTAACAGAGAAGATCCTGAATCTGTATTGGAGAGTGATTGCTGAGCTTGGATTACTCTGGCCTGCTGTGTCTCCTGTTTCTGTGTCTGCAAACTGTGTGACTATTTCTGCCAACTTGTATGAAGTAATACAGGACTTTTCTATATCAAACCTGTGACTCCTGTGTTTTCATCGCACCCAAGCACAAGACGCTATATGAACTGTACTACATACATTACAATTTCATTAATTGGGACCCCATCCTGAATTCTTATCCCAGAGAAAGATAGAAATTTCTTTCAGGTTTTCCCATAAGCCTTTGTAGTAATTGGTTTTCTACTTTTTAACACTGTAGAAACTAAAGTTCTCCGAAAATCCCCTATCTCTCAACAGCGCCCCTTCAAATTCCATGCTGTTAAATGAAGGTTCGCCGCCTGAGGATATAACACCGGTCCGAGATAGAAGGTCTGGGAGATCCGGTAGGACCCAGGGATCGGAAAAAGATAGCATCCTTAGCCAGGAGAACCAGGTTCTTTTTGGCCAGAAAGGGGATATAAGAATAATCCTCGTCTTGTCTTCACTGACTTTCCGTATGACTGCTGAAAAAAGGATGATCGGGGGAAAGGCATATGTCAAGCTGTGAGTCCAAGGCGGCATGAAGGCGTCCAGAGCCCGAGGATTCCCTTTGGGGTTCAGGGAACAAAATGTGTCTACTTTGTTGTTCTTGAAATCGGCAAATACCGTATTTTTCGGACCATAAGACGCACTTTTTTTCCTCCAAATTTGGGAGGAAAGTGTGGGTGCGTCTTATGGTCGGAATGTAACGTGGGGAGGGGGGCAGCGGTGGAGTGAGATCGCAGGAGGCAGGAAAATATTTCCTCCGCTGCAGGAAACCAGCGCTGGGGAAACCACTGGTCCCGATATTTAAGTGCAGTGAATATTCAGTAGCCGCTTCCCTGCCCACCTATCAGCTGAGCAGTGAGCCGGGAGCAGCAAATGACAGAGCCACATGGTTCCCCAGCGCCTGATTCTTGCAGTAGCTGGGGAGATGTGTGATGGAAGGAGAAGGAGGCGACAGGAGCAGAGTGCAGCAGGAGGCTTCGCATACCTGACAGCACAGGGGCTGTGCTGATGCTATGCTGAATGCTCCTGTGGAGGACCTGTGATGAGGTCATGAAGAGGGCGGGCTGGAGCATCACATGACCACACAAAGCCCTGCCTCTTCATGATGTCATCACAGGTCCTTCAGACACACTGTACAACTGAGAATTAATTAAAAGGTTAGTAATGACAGCACATAATAAAGCACTCTGCCATCCTGTGGTGGACTATAACTCCCAGCATGCCATAGGATCTGCAGGACATGCTGAGAGTTAGAGTTCTCCCATGGGATCTTGAAGCAGCACTCCAGTGTTCTTTTTCAGTGCTGGAGTGGTGCTTTAAATATAAGCCCCGTGCCCCCATTCATATACTCACCCTCCAGCGTCTTCATACAGTACTTTACAGACACCACACTGGTCCCGCAGCACCATCTCCTACCCGTAGCTTCCAACATAATAACATACTATTATATATAATAGTACCACATATAATAGTATGTTATTTATGTTATTATTATATTTTACCACATTTTTTGCTTCAAATATATATTTCCCTATTTTCCACTTCTAAAACCTGGGTGCGTCTTATAGTCCAGTGCGTCTTAAAGTCCGAAAAATACAGTAAATCTATCTCCGGGGTCCCCCAAATTTTCACAATTTGATTGAAAATTGACATATTTAAAACCCACTCACCCTGTCTTAGCTGAGTGCGGCTCAGATAATTTGCTTTTTGATTTTCTACCGCCTGAATGTGTAGTGCAGAAAGACAGAAGGTTTTCCTCCGCTAAATTGAGGATCTTGATGGTTTATATAGGCCACCGTAGCGCCTAGTTCCTGGCTCCCCCATTCCCCCTGAGTGAACTGGTTGTTCATGTGAGCCCTCCACCCGTGGGACTTGTGTCTGTGGTAATAATGCGGGATACTTTTGTTACCCAAGGGATCCCTCTGGATAGGTTGCTGATATCGGTCCACCCCCATAGGGAAAGAATAGATGAGGAATCTAGAGTGATGTAACCCTCTAAGTGACCTCTTAGTGTCCACTGATTTTTTAATATATCCCACTGGAGATCCCTTGTGTGTAGTTGTGCCCACTGGACTGCTGGTAGCCAGGCGTAAAGGGATCCTAGTAGTGACATGGCTTCCCTCAGTGTCATGGAGGGGTTCCGTAAGGCTTTTGTTACTACGTGGATAATTTTTTATTTTTTGTGAGCTGGAAGGCGACACTCTTGTACTTGAGAGTCCAACGTTAACCCTAGGAATTCTTGAACTCTGCTGGGTTCTAGTTTTAAATTTTTCAGATTTAGAAGCCAGCCCAGGTTAACTAGGGTTTCCATTACTCTGTCCCTCTGCAGTGTTCGGCCGAGTCGCTCACTATTAAAAAATCATCCAAATAGGAAATTATAAGAATGTCCTGCTCTCTTAAATGCGCCATTATTTCTGCTACCAACTTTGTGAATAAGCGGGGGGCTTTAGATATTCCAGAGGGAGAGCTCTGTATTGGAATTCTTTTAATTCCCCTTTTTATAGAAACTGTTAGTCTGAGGAATCTCCTGGACTGTTTGTGGATGGGGACGTGGTAGTACGTATCGCTGAGATCTAAGACGGTCATAAAACAGTCCGGGAATAGTATTTTCATGGATTTTATTGATTCCATCTTGAATTTTTGATTTTTTACATATCCATTTAGTTTCCGTAAATTGATTATTGTCCGATGAGTACCATCCGGTTTTGATACTAGGAATAGTGGGGAGTAAAACCCCTTCCACAGCTCTTGAGGGGGACTTCCTGAAGGATTGACTTCTGTACCAAGTTCAAGACCTCGCATTCTAAGGCCTTTTGTTCCCGTATAGAGGATCTTAGGGGAGTTACCACGTAGATTTGAGGGGCGGGGGGTGTCTATCCATAGCCCTGCCTCGATCAGATTTAAATCCAAAGGTTGTTTGAGATTTTTTCCCAGGCTGAAAGGAAAAGGGTTAATCTTCCGTCACTTAGATTTTTTGCCTTGGGAGGAACTACCAAAAAGGAACCCTCTATCCTTCCTTTTCCCCTCATTCCATCTGTTTTGCTCTCTCTGGGTTTTTTTACGAAAAAACTTTTTGGTCCGAAAGGGTCGTTTGAAGGAAACAGTACCTAGGTTCGGGAATTCCTTTTTTTCTTATCTCCAGCTTTTTGGAGAATATCATCTAAAGCAGTGGTCCCCAACCTTTTTTGAACCAGGGACCGGCTTCAAGCAAGACCATTCTTTCATGGCCCGGCAGGGCGGGCCTGGAGGTGTGGCAGATGTGGGATTTGGTCATAAGGGGGCGGGGCTATGTACGGGGATGTAGTTTAGTAGTAGTGCATACTTATCATTTAATTATAACATTTATAATGTGAATGTGACTCCCTTGTATACAAGGCTTAGCTCCCACCCTTGTATGCATGTCTCTGCTCCCACCCTTGTATGCATGGCTCCGCTCCCACCCTTGTTTGCATGGCTCCGCTCCCACCATTGTATGCATGGCTCCGCTCCCACCCTTGTATACAAGGCTCCGCTCTCACCCTTGTATACATGGCTCCGCTCCCTCCCTTGTATACATGGCTCCGCTCCCTCCCTTGTATACATGGCTCCGCTCCCTCACTTTTATACATGGCTCTGCTTCCACCCTTGTATACATGGCTCTGCTCCCTCCCTTGTATGCATGGCTCTGCTCCCTCCCTTGTATGCATGGCTCTGCTCCCTCCCTTGTATGCATAGCTCTGTTCCCACCCTTGCATGGCTGGACTCCCCCGTCCTTCCTCCCATCATACTTACCCTCCTCGCTCCATGTCCCTGCATCCCTGTTGGCCGCGGCAGCTTCATCCAGTGCTGAGCGGTGATGTAGTACTGCTAATTAAGGTCATGAATATGGACTGTTATGTTTTGATAGCAGAGGAGAATAAGCAAAAACGGCAATACACAAGAGAGGCTGTAACCTATTGGATTGCAGTAACCTGAACTAACCACACAACTAGAGGTAGCCGTGGAGCGTTCCTACGTTGATCCTAGACGCCTCGTCACAGCCTGAGAGATAACTACACCTAAAGGCAGAAAGATGAAAGCTGTCTGCCCCGGAGCAGATCCCCAAAGAAAATAGGAAGCCCCCAAACATGTAATGGCGGTTAGACAAGAAGAAGCACGGACACAGACAGAAAATAAAATGAGCAAATGCTGGGGCCCAATCTGTCTAGACAGAAAAGTACAGGAAAGGATACTCACTGCAATCCAAAAAAAAAACCAAAAAATACCAACTCTTCTGATTGCAAAAACACCTGAGATCACACGATCTCTACCACTTAAATCAGATCTCTGGTGTAACAAAACTAAGCCACAGCCACTGAAAAAACAGGAAAAAGCAAATAAATAAATAACAGTGGCTTCAGATAAACTGAGAGGAGCACAAGCTCCCAGAGGGGACCTGACTGACCTCCACAGAAGTGCAGGAAACAATGCAAAAAGCAAGCACAAAAATAAAAGCAGAAAATATCTTATCTGATAGCAGAAGATGCAGGCAAGACTCAGCAAACTTCCAAATGAACCAGGAACCACAACTGAGACAAGAACAATTCATCACCGGCAACCATCATGGGAGGGAATCTCCCTTATATCAGACCAGTCTGTGATCCAAGATTGCCATTCCTCGCTGAAAGGTTCAGTACTGTCTGTAACCACCAGAGGGAGCCTCTGCTCAGAAACCATCTTTAGCACATTCATAACAATGGACGCCACGCCTATGAGAGTGGTGTCGCGTCCATATTCATGTCCTTAATGAGCGGTACTACGTCACCGCTCAGCACTGGATGAAGCCGCCGTGGCCGACAGGGATGCAGCGACGGAAGGTATCGATGTCTAATGAAGCCGGCGGCTGTAGCTGTCACTACAGTGCTACAGCAGCCGGCTCCATGTGTGTCCAGCGTTCTGTGCTCCACGGCCCGGCAACAGAACTGCACCGCACCGGTCATGGGCCGCGGACAGGCGGTTGGGGACCCCTGCTCTGGATGATCATCACATGGGAAGCTAAAGGTGTGCGTAGTTAACCTTCTCAGCATCTTCAGGAGAAAAAGTCCATGAGGTCCTGTCCTCCTCCAAGCTCCATCCACATTGTCCAACTCAGACCAGTCTGTCAGATTGGGCATTCATTAATTCCCACTGCATGACATAACCATATTACACCACTAGTGTTGAGCGATACGATACTGCAAATATCGGGTATCGGCCGATATTAGCTGTATCGGGCTTTCGATTCCGAGTACCGATATTTTCGTCATATCGGATACCGGAATCGGATTTGTCACTGTCACTGTGAGTGTCCGTCGGTCGGGTCTGTCAGGAGTCAACGGCACTTACCTGGCAGAAGATCTCCGGCGGTCACGTCCTGGACTGCTTGATGGCCGCCATTATCTTCTCCCTGGCAGTCACATGCAGTTTTTCGCGATAACTGCAGTGACTGCAGGGTAATCCCGGCCGTAAACCAGTCCGATGACGACACCGCCGGGGAAGCAGGTAATCAGCTGTGCTGCGCCGGGATGACAGGCTCTGCCTGCCTGCCTGCTGCTTGATGTCATTCTGATGTAGCAGAGCTGGATCGTCGTGGGACACTCGTTACTATGGACTGCATCGGACAGGTGGTATACTGCTGGTTTTTTTTTCCATTTTTTTACAGGAGATCGATGGCGTCGCAGGATGAGACTGTAATAAAAGTAATGAAAACTGTGTTGTTTTTTTTATTAAATTAAAAAACTTTTTTATGAACATTCACCCGTCCGGGTACATCAACAATTTAACTATTTACATACAGGGACCCTGTCCGGGTTATTTATAATTCTTTGGCAGGGGTGTTCTAGGTACCACCTGGTACTGTTCTGATGCTTGCCAAACATCCGAGACACCAAGGACCACCAGGACCTGATGACGTCGTGTGGCCTGTACAATCAAGTCGTGACCCGCTATCTGTGTCTGTGTGGCCACCTCTTTCATCTCCCTCCGGGTCTGGAGCCCTATGTCCCGGACTGAACGAACCCCAGGGGGCCTAACAGGCGCCGGGTACGGGCCAGCTATCATTATCATGTCCATAGCTGGGGCTGCTGAGGAGACCACTGAGGGAGGCTGGGGAGATTTACGGCGTGGGGTGGGCACTTGTGCAGAGGCCTGGATGTGGGAGGCTGAAGGCTCCGAGGGTCTCACAGGTTCCTGACACTCTGGGGACCAGGGGTCGCACCTGGTGACATTTAGGGCATACCATCCATTGTAACCCGTGTCGGGTGTAAGCTACCAAGTCTCCTGGCAACAGGTCCCTCCCCGGGTGTCCTTCTGGGAGGTGAGTCTCCACGTCCCGCCGGGTCACAAACACTTCTAAATAAAGTCCAGGCTCCTGGGTGAAGCCCCAACCAGCTTTCAATTTAAAGCTCCGTACTGCACCCTTACGCTGCGGCTCCCTCACCGTACTTTTATCTTTTCTCATCCGGTCCTTATCTGCCCGGTCCTTCTCGATGTGACGTTGGCGAAGCTTCTGGGATTCGCGCTGCTCCCTTTGTCGCTCGGCTTCTCTCTCCCGACGTCTCCACTCTTCCTCCAAACGCCGGTTGTAATTCTCCTCCACCAGCATCTCCATGTCTCCACCATCAAACTGCAGCTTACGATGTCCGGTTTGCGGCAGCTCTCCTGGCGCCCGACAGTCCTGGCGGCGCTCACCTGCGGAGGAAGCAGCCGGCTCTGGAACAGATGACAGTCGGGGCTCCGGTACAGACAGGTAGACCTCTGGTGCCTGCGCGGCCTCCTCCATGAGGACGGGTGTCGCTTCTTCTGTCTCAGCGACGGGGGCAGACAGCGGGATCTGGGGTGCTGCCGGTGCAGCGTTTTTTGCAGGAACGGGTGCCTCCACTGTGACAACGTCAACCGGATCACATTGCAAGGGCTGGGATGTCCGCACGGACTCCTCTACTAGAACGGGTGCCTCACCTTCCGGTACAGACACTTCAGGTAAGAGGGATTGGCGCCGCTCCAAGTTTAGTTTTAGGGCACGCCAGCTGGCTTCCATCCTGGCGACCTCCTCCCGGTGCCGGGCCAGGCCTCTTAGGGTATCCTCCGCTTCTTGCAGCGTAGGAGGGTTTCCAGGCCAGGTGCCCAACGGTGGTTCCGTGGCGATCGGGTCGCTTCCGTGGGGGGAGAGCTCTGACTGCTCCATCCCTTCACACTTCTGCTCGTGTCCATTAGCCATCTCTGCCAAGTCACATGTGTCATTAGCATCTGGAGAGGGCCCCTCTTTTGTAGTGAGGCGGGACCTTCGTGTTAGTTTCCGCACACTGAGGAGGATGAGGAGGCGGAACTCAAGAGCTATGGGGCACGATCTTACATTGCAGTACCATTTAGAGTGGTCGGCCATCGTTTTCGCGCCACTGAGTGAGTGTACACCCACGAAGAGCACGCCCTTCTTCTTCACCAGTGCCTCGTCGTGACGCAGATATGGCGGAAAAATGGCAAATACATTCTCTGATGATTTTAGCAATTCTCAAGCACAAAACCAGTTCAATTCAGGCACACAGGACTCGCTTATAGCGAGCTACAGAATCCTGTTCGTGACGCCCAAGTTGAGTCGCACAGAGCCAGAGGTTTTGGGGGTACTCGGCACCGAGCCCGTCGACTTCTATGGGGTATGTCACGGCTTTACCCGGCAATTGAATCAGAGTCTATTTTACTATGTAGAAGTGTATAAACTATAAATATATGTATATATATATGTCACAATGACATGTATATATATATATATATGTATTCTATGTGTGTATATTTTTTGTTTACAACGAAAGAAAGTGTTTTTTTAGTTGCGATATTTTGTTCCCATAGACTTACATGGGACTTCCGGTATCAGAATCGGATATCGACGAGATTTAGTGATATCGGCGATACCATTCCGATCCGATATTTTTAGATATCGAGCAGTATCGCTCAACACTATACACCACCCTTCTACCCTCTAAATTTGCAGGACAGGAAACCTTATTGGGACTGATTGTAGATAAGTGGTACGGGCAGTATAGGATGAAGATACGAGATGTACAGCATCTGAAACAACGGATACTGGAAGCCTGTGCTAGCATTTCTTCTACAGTGTTGCTATCAGTGTGTCATGAGTGGGAGAAGCGGGTTGCATTGACAATCCAATACAATGGGCAAAACTTTGAACACATTTTATAAGTGGTCATAAACTTGTAAATAACTTATGAAATAATCAAGGCAAGCACACCATTGCTTTATTTTTAAATTCTCTATAAGTTTGATGTGTCACATGACCCTCTTCCCGTTGAAAAAAAATTAAGTTGGATCCAAACTGGCCAACTTAAAAATGGCCACCACGGTCATCACTCATCTTGAAAAGTTTTCCCTCCCCCATATACTAATGTGCCAAAAACAGGAAGTTGATATCACCAACCATTCCCATTTTATTTAGGTGTATCCATATAAATGGCCCACCCTGTATACTTGTATTCTACAGCAGTGGTCCTTAACCTTTTTTGCACCAGGGACCGGCTTCAAGCAAGACCATTCTTCCATGGCCCGGCAGGGCGGGCCTGGAGGTGTGGCAGGGGTGGGCTTTGGTCAAAAGGGGGCGGGGCTATGGACGGGGATGTAGTTTAGTAGTAGTGCATACTTATTTAATTATAACATTTATAATGTGAATGTGACTCCCTTGTATACAAGGCTTCGCTCCCATCCTTGTATGCATGGCTCCGCTCCCACCCTTGTATGCATGGCTCCGCTCCCACCCTTGTATGCATGGCTCCGCTCCCACCCTTGTATGCATGGCTCCGCTCCCACCCTTGTATACATGGCTCCGCTCCCACCCTTGTATACATGGCTCCGCTCCCACCCTTGTATACATGGCTCCGCTCCCACCCTTGTATACATGGCTCCGCTCCCACCCTTGTATGCATGGCTCCGCTCCCACCCTTGTATACAAGGCTCCGCTTCCACCCTTGTATACAAGGCTGTGAATGTGCTAGAGATGGTTTCTGAGCAGAGGCTCCCTCTGGTGGATACAGACAGTACTGAACCTTTCAGCGAGGAATGGCAATCTGGGTTCACTGACTGGTCTGATATAAGGGAGGTTCCCTCCCATGATGGTTACCGGTGATCAATTGTTCTTGTCTCAATTGTGGTTCCTGGTTCATTTGGAAGTTTGCTGAGTCTTGCCTGCATCTTCTGCTATCAGATGATATTTTCAGCTTTTATTTTTGTGCTTGCTTTTTGCATTGTCTGTGGAGGTCAGCCAGGTCCCCTCCGGGGGGCTTGTGCTCCTCTCAGTTTATCTGAAGCCACTGTTATTTGTTTCGTTTTCTTTTTCCTGTTTTTTCAGTGGCTGCGGCTTGGTTTTGTTCACACTGAGATCTGATTTAGTAGGTGGCGAGATCGTGTGATCTCAGTATTTTTGTAATCAGAATTGTTGGATTTTTGTAGGGTTTTCTGGGTTGCAGAAAGTAATCTCTCCTGTCCTATCCTATTTAGTCAGCTTGTGGCCCCAGCGTTTGCTCATTCTATTTTCTGTCTGTGTTTGTGCTTTCTTCTTGTCTAACCGCCATTACATGTTTGGGGGCTTCCTATTTTCTTTGGGGATCTGCTCCAGGGCATATAGCTTTCATCTTTCTGCCTTTAGGTGTAGTTATCTCTCAGGCTGTGACGAGGCGTCTAGGATCAACGTAGGAACGCTCCACGGCTACCTCTAGTTGTGTGGTTAGTTTAGGAATCTGCAACCCATTAGTTACCAACATCTCAGGTGTTCGGCTGCCCGGCTGTTGTTCCTGTCCTCCTCAGCTACCTAACATAACAGTATCACCGGCCAAACTGAAAATTATATGGTACTCACAGAAGGGAAAAATAGTGTAGAAAGAAAAAAGTTGTCAGTTGTCAGAGATTTTTTTTTCTGTTTGTTGCATTTTTTCCCTCTTTTTCTCTGGGTGCTGAGGAGGATTTTTTTTTCTCTCTCAATGGAGTTTGCACAGTTGTCTGGCCATGTGGATCAGCTTGCCACTGAGGTTCGGAGTATTGCTACCTATCTTGCTAGGTTGCCGGTTGTGGAACCTAGAATTCCCATGACAGATTTGTTTTTGGGGGATCTGACTAAATTTCTGAATTTCAAAAATAACTGTAAGTTGTTTTTTGCCTTAAAGTTTAAGTCCTCAGGGAACGCAGCACAGCAGGTTCAAATTGTCATCTCTCTCCTCCGCGATCCTCAGGATTGGGCTTTTTCCCTGACACCTGGCGATCCTGTTTTGAATTATATTGATGCATTTTTTCTGGCTCTGGGGTTATTGTGTGATGAACCTAATGTCACTGATCAAGCTGAAAAAACCTTGTTGGCATTAAATCAGGGTCTTGAAGACGCTGAGTTGTACTGTCAGAAATTCCGAAAGTGGGCAGTCCTGACCAAATGGAATGATGATGCTTTGGCAGCCCTTTTTCGGAAGGGGCTGTCAGAGAATGTAAAGGATGTTATGGTGGGATTCCCTGCTCCCTCTGGTCTCAATGATTCTATGTCATTGGCTATTCAAATTGACAGACTAAGCATAAGAGAAAGATACGAGGGCTTAAATCTAATAGTGTGTCAATAATAATAAATCACATCCTGGAAGTATATTGAAAAAATATATAAATCCATTTATTAGAAGTTATTTATACAAATAAACCAGGACATAATGACATGGAAACAATCACAAACATATCAAAATACAACATGTAAAATACCAATTAGCAGCAGGAGGATAGCAATGTACCCACATGGGGTGGGTGCGAACACAAAATTTGTATACTTGTAAGAATAGTAATAGTAATCCAAGGCAAGGATAATCAAATATATACAGAGAGTCTGAAAAGCCCAAGATCAACAGATTAGAATAATGAAATGTAGTTTGTAGCAGACAGTGCTGCAATTACTACTAACGCATGGCAGATCCACTATGCATCCGTGGCTAACATCCACCAGCTGTATTATCAAAATACATCGCAAATGCGATCCAGTTGGTGACGCTCAATGTGAGCATATAGTACGCACAGTATGTAACAAAATTGAATTCAATCTGTACATAGTACTGAATCTCAATTGCGATCAGATTAATGGAGCTATATACCCAAACCCAATGCAAGTACTTGATAACACTGTAGTCATAAGATTACCTTGCCAATGGTGTGTTCGCGTTCCCACACCTCCCGTGAGACCCCGACGCGCGTTTCGCACCTCGCTTCTTCGGGGGACGATGTGTACAATCCCTGATTTAGCGTGTTTAAATATACCGCCCTACCATAGGACACGGTGACGTACAAAAAAGCGCGTAAAGGTGGAGCGTCCGATGTCACAACGTCACTTCCGGCGTCGTAGATCGCACTGAGTCGACAACTTCAGATGACGAGAACAATACAGACGCACCGGCGATGCGCGCTATGTCACACAGCAAAAAATAATAATGATTAAAGCACAAGTTAAATTTCAAAAATGTATATATATATAAATGTATTCTATTGTAGCACCACGCATCACCAAAAAAGATCAAGTTGATAACGCTAAGTAAAGGTAACACCTAAATGCTCATTAATCCTGTCCCATCAAAAATATCAAATTGATAACGCTACATATCAAAAAGTATCACATTTGCGATACGGTTAATAGCGTTCCATAAAAAGCACATAGTACTATAGATAACATAACACAGCTGGTGGATGTTAGCCACGGATGCATAGTGGATCTGCCATGCGTTAGTAGTAATTGCAGCACTGTCTGCTACAAACTACATTTCATTATTCTAATCTGTTGATCTTGGGCTTTTCAGACTCTCTGTATATATTTGATTATCCTTGCCTTGGATTACTATTACTATTCTTACAAGTATACAAATTTTGTGTTCGCACCCACCCCATGTGGGTACATTGCTATCCTCCTGCTGCTAATTGGTATTTTACATGTTGTATTTTGATATGCTTGTGATTGTTTCCATGTCATTATGTCCTGCTTTCTTTGTATAAATAACTTCTAATAAATGGATTTATATATTTTTTCAATATACTTCCATGATGTGATTTATTATTATTGACACACTATTAGATTTAAGCCCTCGTATCTTTCTCTTATGCTTATATTGTCTATGGAGGGTATCTTTTCTTATGTATGATGATGGTTGTCCATGTTCCTAGCTATGTTTCTCAAATTGACAGACGTTTGCGTCAGCGCAGAGGTATGCGTGAGATAGTGTTGCGTTGCCTTGTGAGCCAGCTTCTGAGCCCATGCAGTGTGATGGAGTGACTTTTGGGGCACAGCCTCATGAGTTTCGAAAGCGCAATGGGTTATGTGTTATGAATGTGCTAGAGATGGTTTCTGAGCAGAGGCTCCCTCTGGTGGTTACAGACAGTACTGAACCTTTCAGCGAGGAGTGGCAATCTGGAATAACGGACTGGTCTGATATAAGGGAGGTTCCCTCCCATGATGGTTGCCGGTGATCAATTGTTTCTTGTCTCAATTGTGGTTCCTGGTTCATTTGGAACTTTGCTGGAGTCCTGCCTGATTTTCCTGCTGTCAGATAAGATATTTTTTGCTTTTCTTTTTGTGCTTGCTTTTTGCATTGTTCTCTGCACTTTTGTGGAGGTTAGCCAGGTCCCCTCCTGGGGCCTGAGCTCCTCACAGTTATTCTGCAGCCACTGTTATTTGCTCATTTGCTTTTTCCTGTTTTTTCAGCGGCTGCGGCTTGGTTTTTGTTCACACTGAGATCTGATTTAGTGGGTGGCGAGATCGTATGATCTCAGTATTTTTGTAATCAGAATTGTTGGATTTTTGTAGGGTTTTCTGGGTTGCAGAAAGTAATCTCTCCTGTCCTATCCTATTTAGTCAGCTTGTGGTGTTAAGAACTCTCCTGTTAGTTTTTTTTTTTATCTTGCTGGTCACATGACCTTTGTGGCCTATTTAATCCGGCTCCACCCTTCTGGCTTTGCTGGACTTCATTGTAACTTATACTCTTAAGCTAGCCAGGTGCTTTGTTACCTAACTCAGATAGTTTTTGCTTGGTCTTTTGACTTCTATGTTCTATGTTCTTTGTTTTGCCTTTTGCTGCTACAACTTCTATTAGGAGGTGTCCATCTTTTCTCCCAGTCCCTAGTCCTTGTAGGGATCCCTCCCTCACATCTATAGGTCTTCGTTCAGACTAGCTGAGGACTTTAGCGGGTCTGATCGCAGGATCAGGTTCCCCGTTACATCGTAGGGATCCAGCTTAGTTCTATTGTAGGGACAGACCGCCCTTCCTTCCTTAGTGCTTGTAGAAGAGCATAACAGTAAGTCCAGCCCAAAAATATCTCTAAGGAAAGATTTTCAGTTTTCATCATGGTGTCGGTTCAGGATTTGGCTCAACGCCTGCAGGGACTCTCTCTGGAGGTGGCTGAAATCCAGCAACACGTGAGTAGTTGTTCTGGAGCACATTTCGTGGAGCCAAAGGTACGTTTGCCTGATTTATTTTTTGGTGAACAACAAGATTTTTTTTCTTTTAAAAATTCTTGCTTGTTGTATTTTCATTTGAGACCCAGATCCTCTGCTGATAAATCTCAGCGCATAGGGTTCATAATGTCACTTTTGCGCAAAGAACCTCAGGACTGGGCCTTTTCTCTGCAACCTAGTGATCCATGCTTTAGATCAGTGGATAGTTTTTTTCTGCTTTGGGGTTATTGTATGATGATCCTGATCGTGTTTCATCAGCTGAGACAGAATTGAGACGTTTGAGACAGGGATCAGGTAATGTGGAAAAATATTGTACTCACTTCCGTCGCTGGTCTACTCAGGTGGGGTGGAACGATTCAGCTTTGAAAAGTTTATTTCTTGCAGGGCTAAGTGAAAGGGTTGAAGATTTGCTGATTGCTCATCCCATACCTGGTAACTTGCAAGAGGCTATGCAATTAGCCATACGGGTGGATAGGAGACTGCATGCAAGGGTTAAAGATAGTAAATCCTCTGTCATGTCAGCTCCAAGTCTTGAGAGTTTCTGTTCTGACATTGGAGAGCCAATGGAGATTGGAGCGATGGCATCTCGCTCTTAGGAAAAAGACCGCCGGTTTTCTGAAGGTTTGTGCTTTTATTGCGGCAAATCTGACCATTTCATTAAGAACTGTGTTCTTCGTATGAACAAAGAAAAAAAAAAGGTCAGTTTTGCCCGTATAGCCCGTTTAAATACTAAGGACGTTTTTCTTTCTGCCACTACTACTGCTGCTCAGGAAGAATTAATGGATTTTCGGGTATTTGTCGATTGTGGTTCCACTCTGAATGTGATTGATGGGGAATTCTTGGAAAAACTTAAATTAAAACCTAAACCTTTGTCATCCCCTATTGCTGTAGTTTCTGTTGATGGTTCCCCCTTGAAGAATGTTACTCACAAGATCTGTGAATTTCCTCTCACTATTAATGGTGTTCACCAAGAGAATTTGGATTTGGTAGTTTTGAATAATTTGCCTTCTCCAGTGATTTTGGGGTTACCCTGGTTAAAATTACACAATCCTGTACTGGACTGGTCTACCAATGAAATTAAGTCCTGGAGCCCCAAGTGTTATGACAAATGTTGTAACGGGCGTATTGCTGCTGTGGATAAAGGGGAATTACCTGTACCTATTCAGGATTTTTGGAAATTTTTTTCTGAGAAGGAATCACAGATTTTGCCACCTCATAGAGACTATGATTGTACTATTGAATTTGTCCCTGGAGCGACTCTTCCTAAAAGTCGTTTATTTAATTTGACTATTCCTGAGAGAAAGGCTTTGGAGGAGAACATACAGACAAGCTTGGCCGCCGGTCACATTAGACCTTCTAAGTCTCCTGTGGCTGTTGGATTTTTTGTTAAAAAAAAAAAAAGGAAGGCGGTTTACGTCCTTGTTTGGACTTTCGTGAGATTAATAAAATTACTGTACGCAATCCTTACCCACTGCCATTGATTCCTGATTTGTTTAACCAGTTAGTGGGGGCCAAGTGGTTTTCTAAAATTGATCTTCGGGGGGCATACAATTTGATGCGCATGAAGGAGGGTGACGAATGGAAGACTGCGTTTAACACTCCTGTGGGGTATTTTGAGAATCTGGTTATGCCTTTTGGTCTTACCAACGCTCCTGCATTTTTTCAAAATCTTATTAATGACATCCTTAGACCTTTGATCAGCAAAAGTGTGGTTGTGTATTTGGATGACATTTTGATTTATTCACCGGATCTGGAGTCTCATTGGCGGAGTGTGCGTGAGGTATTACAGTTGTTAATGTACAATTCGCTTTTTGCTAAGCTGGAGAAAATGTGAGTTCGCTGTACAGAGAATTAGTTTTTTGGGCTACATTATCTCCAGCGAAGGTTTTGAGATGGACCCGGTGAAAGTTCAAGCTGTGCAGGAATGGTCTAGGCCCATTGGTTTGAAATCGTTACAGAGGTTTTTGGGTTTCACCAATTATAGAAAATTCATTAAAAAATTTTCTATTATTGTCAAACCACTGACCGATCTCACCAGGAAAGGTGCTAATGCGGTTCAGTGGACTACAGAGGCCATTGAAGCTTTTGTGTTTTTAAAGGAGAGGTTCAGCTCTGCTCCCATCCTTATGCAGCCTGATGTGACTAAACCGTTTTTGGTTGAGGTTGATGCTTCTTCTGTGGGGGTCGGCGCGGTGTGTTGTCTCAGGAAAACACGGATGGAGTGCATCCTTGTGTTTTTTTTTCAAAAAAATTTTCTGAGACTAAACTGAATTATGATATTGGTAATCGGGAATTATTGGCCATTAAACTCGCATTTGAACACTGGCGGCATCTCTTGGAAGGTGCTGAATTTCCCGTTCAGGTTTTCATGGATCATAAAAATCTGATCTATCTGGATGCTGCCAAACGCTTGAATGCCAGTCAGGCTGATGGTCACTGTTTTTCTCGCGGTTTAATTTTTCTGTCACTTACATCCCAGGTACTAAGAATGTGAAAGCTGATGCTTTGTCTCGCAGTTTTTCTCCCATGATTGGTACTGAGGAGAAGGAGAACATTTTACAAGAAGGGGTTGTGATTGCTGTTTTGGACTCTGTGTTGGAAGATGAGATTCTTAAAGCACAGGAGAATGCCCCATCTAACACTCCCCATGGGAGGTTGTTTGTGCCTGGGACCTTTAGGAGAGATTTGTTTGTTGAGTGTCATGAGTCTCGGTTGGCAGGTCATCCTGGAATCTCTGAGACCATGAGACTTGTGGGTCGCAGTTTTTGGTGGCCTGGATGGCAGAAGGAAGTCATTAAGTGGGTGCGTCAGTGTACTGTGTGTGCTAGATCTAAGTCTTCACATACTCCTGCTGCGGGGTTGCTTTGTCCTCTAGAGATCCCTAGTGCACCCTGGACACATTTGGCTATGGACTTTATTACTGACCTTCCCCCCTGAGGGTTTCACTGTCATCTGGGTGGTCGTGGACCGTTTTAGCAAGATGTGTCACTTGGTTCCTTTCATCAAAGGATGGTTCATTGAGGCCGTGTATTGATTATCGTCTCTTGAATAAGATCACTGTGAAGTATCAATATCCGTTACCCTTGATTTCTGACCTGTTTTCCAGGGTGAAAAGTGCTAGTTGGTTTACCAAGCTTGACTTCAGGGGGGCGTATAACCTTATTCGCATTAAGCACGGGGATGAATGGAAGACGGCATTTAATACCCCAGAGGGGCATTTTGAGTACCTAGTGATGCCCTTTGGGCTCACTAATGCTCCTTCTGTCTTCCAATCATTCATGAATGATATTTTCAGGGATTTTGTGGATAAATTTATGATTGTTTATTTGGATGATATCTTGATTTTTTCCAATGACTGGGACTCTCATGTGAAACATGTTCGGACTGTGTTCCAGATTTTGAGAGAGAATGCACTGTATGTGAAGGGATCAAAGTGTCTTTTTGGTGTACAGAAGGTCTCATTTCTGGGATTCATTTTGTCTCCGTCTGTTATTGAAATGGATCCGGTCAAGGTTCAGGCCATCTGTGATTGGGTCCAACCTACTTCATTAAAGGCTCTTCAGAGATTTGGGGTTTTGCCAATTTTTATCGTAAATTTATTGGCAATTTCTCCGGTATTGTTAAACCATTGACTGATTTGACCAAAAAGGGTTCTGATGTGGTGAATTGGCCTCCTGAGGCAGTCTCTGCGTTTCAGGAACTTAGAGAGAGGAACTTAGAGGAACTTCAGAGATTCACTTCTGCTCCTGTTCTACGGCAGCCTGATGTTTCTCTACCGTTTCAGGTGGAGGTTGATGCCACTGAAATTGGGGCAGGTGCCGTTTTGTCCCAAAGAGATCCAGAGACCTCTAAGAGTAACCCTTGTGCCTTTTTCTCTCGAAAATTTTCTCCAACTGAACGTAATTATGACGTGGGTAATCTGGAGTTATTGGCCATGAAGTGGGCCTTTGAAGAGTGGAGATATTGGCTGGAAGGAGCCAAACATCAGGTGGTGGTCCTCACGGACCATAAGAATCTGGTTTATCTCGAATCAGCCAAGCGACTTAATCCTAGACAGGCCAGGGGGCCTTGTTTTTCACACGTTTTAATTTTGTGGTTTCTTTTCTTCCTGGCACTAAGAATGTTAAGGCGGATGTCCTCTCGAGGAGTTTCTTTGCGGACTCTCCTGAGTTATCTGATCCTACTGTTATTTTGAAAGAGGGTGTAGTTCTTTCCGCCATCTCGCCCAATTTGAGACTGGCTCTGGAAGTGTGTCAGGAGGATAAACCTGAGCGCTGCCCTATTAGGAAATTGTTTGTCCCAGACCAATGGAAGAAGAGTGTGATGTCTGAGATTCATTGTTCCGCGTTGGCTGGTCATCCCGGGATTTTTGGTACCAGAGACTTAGTGAGTCGGTCCTTTTGGTGGCCTACTTTGTCTCGTGAAGTCAGGGAATTTGTGCAGTCCTGTGGGACTTGCTCTCGCTCCAAGCCTTGGTCTCGCTCTAGTGGTTTGTTAATGCCATTACCTGTGCCCAAGAGGCCATGGACCCATATCTCTATGGATTTTATTTGCAGGAGACACACTGGGTGAAGGGCAACCATCTGGTGTTTTCTAGCAAAAAATTTATGTTATGTGCAGAAGCTTCTTTTACTAAAAAACAGAGGGGTGTCGCTATTATGATAAACAGGAATATTGATCATGAGATAGTGGATGTGTTAGAAGGTCCTTCAGGGAGGTTTGTCTGCGTTAAGCTGGTTATAGAGGGGACAACCTACAGTGTAATTAATATTTATGCGCCAAATTCGTCGGATCCATTCTTTCGGGCTAATGTGCTAAAACAAATCGCAGGATGGGACACCTCCCATATGATTGTGGGTGGCGATTTTAATGAGGTGCATGACATCGAGATGGATAGATCTAATTCTCAATCTCCTCATATACCTACGCAGGGGAGACTAATAATCTTTTTTAGATCACTTGGAATTGTTGGATGTCTGGAGAGTACAACACCCTGTTGAGAGAGATTACTCTCACTATTCACATGTTCATAATTCCCATGCTAGAATTGACTACTGGTTGTTGGGTCCCTCACTCATGCCAAGAATCACACATACCAAAATTCTGGACGTGCACATCTCAGATCATGCACCGATAACGTTCAGCCTAAAACTAACTAACCCAATCAATTTTCATAGGAAATGGAGGTTCGAGTCATACCTATATCACTCAGATGATTTTAAAAAATTCATACAATTCTCATGGGATATGTACAAATCTGATAACCAAATACATTGTGAAACACCAATTCTTTTCTTGGATACCTCTAAAGCAGTGTTGAGAGGGCAAATAATTGCGTATATATGTCATAAAAAAAAAAAAAAAAACAGTTGCAGGAGCGGACCCTGGCAGCGCAGAGGGCTTTAACCTTAGCATATAAAAACTTTAAACTTAATAATTCACCCCTCACGAAAAAACAATATATCGAGGCAAAAGAATCGGTGGATACACTAGCTCATGAATGGGCCACTTATAGTATTGATCTTCAAAAGCACAAATTTTTTAAATGGGGCAACAAACCTGGCAAATTACTTGCATCTCTTACTAGACCATACAGAAAGGCCACAAGGATTCACAAAATTCGGACCAAAGAGGGCAGAGTGTTGACAGAGAATGAGGAGATTGTAGAGGAATTTAGATCATTTTTTGGTTCCCTGTACAAAGCGGAGAAGAGAGAGGAGGACGATATTCTAAACTTTATGCAAACGGAGGTGGCACCTTTACTAACAGAGGAACACAGGGAAATCCTTAATGCTCCTACATCCCCTTCAGAAGTCATCCAAACTATCAGCTCCTTGAAGCTCTCTAAATCTCCTGGCCCTGATGGGTATAGTAATGAATTTTACAAAATATTGGGAGGCAGTATAGGGACACATCTTTGTGAATTCTTTAATCAGTTGGTTCGATCGGGGCAGCTCCCGGACCGTTTCAATGAAGCAGACATAATAGTGCTCCCCAAACCGGGAAAAGATCCTTCACTAGTAGAAGGATATAGACCAATCTCGCTTTTAAATTCCGACTTTAAAATTTTCACTAAAATACTAGCAAATAGAGTGCAAAAAATAATCCCCAACCTGATATTGCCTCAACAAATTGGGTTTGTCCACGGTAAATCCATAACATACAACATATGGACGGCTTTGGGAGCTATCTCTTATGGAAAATCTCATGGCTGTTTAGAGTCTATTGTGGTCAGCCTGGATGCTGACAAAGCGTTTGACAGGGTTGCATGGGATTATCTCCTCGATATCCTGGAGTTTAGAAACTTTGGTCCATGGTTCTGTGAGGTGATAAAGTTGTTATATAAAAGCCCAGTGTCCAGGCTGGCCATAAATGGTATACTCTCTTCCACATTTGAAATCCAGAGAGGAACGCGTCAGGGCTGCCCCTTGTCGCCCTTACTTTTTAACCTTGCTTTAGATCCTTTACTTAGAACTCTTCAAAATTCTTCAATATATAGGGGCATAGAGGTAGGCTACACCTCACTCAAAATTGCGGCATTTGCCGACAATATACTCCTATTCATCTCCAATCCCAATGCGGCAATACCAGTTATCATGGAGGCCCTAAATCATTTTGGCAAATGCTCAGGCTTTAAAATAAATTATAATAAATCAGAGGCCCTGGCTCTGTTTGAGCAAGGGAAATTAAATAACTCGACACTTCCTTTACAATGGAGCACATCATCTATCAAATATTTGGGTGTCCATCTCCCGGCAGATTTGACGTCCTTGTACCACATTAGACCCCTAATTACGTCCATATTTAACCTTCTAAACTCCTGGAAATACTTTACTTTGTCTTTTTCCGGAAGGTGTCATTTAATTAAGATAATATTTCCAAAACTATTGTATATTTTCCAAACACTACCTATTTTGTTGACACGTGCTGATGTTAAAACTCTAAACACTGCTTTTAGGAATTTTATTTGGGGAGACAAAAAGCGTACACGTATAGGTCTAATCAAACTGCAAGCCCCAAAGGAGGAGGGTGGCATCAATTTCCCAGACATTGCAAAGTACAATCTAGCAGCAAATCTCAGATACACCATTGATTGGTTAAGAGGTAGCTCACATTTCGCAAACGTACTTTTAGACCAACAATTAAGTCCCCATGTCTCCTTACCAGCTTTACTACATATGGCCAACGATGACCTTATTGCAGACATAAGAAACCACCCCACCTTATGGCAAACTATACAGACGTGGAGGAAATGCAGGAGACTGTCATTTAAGAAGCGATGTCTCTCCTTTTGTGCCCTTTTTGGGTAACCCGGGCTTTATGGGACGTAAACCACCCTTATCTTACATTGAGCTAGCTGGGCAGGGTTGCATCTTGGCAGCTGACCTATTAGATGATAGATTCTCCATGCTCGCATTTGACATAGCAGCACAACGTTTCCCAACATTTGTAAACAAGCCCTTCCTTTTTCTTCAAGCAAGGAGCTTAACTTTGAAAGGCATAGCTACTAGGGGTGGAGAAAGAGGGAGGAACGCTTTGGATGGCTTCCTTAGGACCGTCAGGGTGCAGAAAGCCTCGACAAGCAGTATTTACACACTGTTGCGTAAGCAATGGTCATGGGAGGGCAAAAAGACAGGTCCAGCACGATGGGTTAATGATATACAGAACATCACAGTCGGGGAAATCTTAGATGCCACTTTGATGCAACGGAAGGTGATTCCCTCCAGCAGTTATGAAGACATGTCTTTATTACTCCTTCATAGAGCTTATATTACCCCACACATTAAGTCTAGGATGTCTCCACGGGGCACATTCACATGTTCCAAATGACAGACATGTGGGGATGCCCCAAAGTGCAAAAAATATGGCAGTCTATCCATGCCGAACTACAGAATCTTGGTGGGATATTGTTTCCTTTGATGCCGCAATGGGCAATATTTAATATTCTAGACAGCTCTCAACACAAATTCCCCAAACATGTTAAGACCATGTTGATAATATGGGCCTCAGCTGCCAGGAAAAGTATCTTGCAGCACTGGCTAAATCCATTGCCACCACCCAAATCTCTCATATACTCCAAAATAATGTATATTTTTCGAATGGACTGGCTAGATACCCTGACAAATAAAGAGATATTGACTGGGAAGTTTTTAAGTACATGGTCATTGTTCATCCCATCTCTGTCTCAGGACACCAAGGACAAATTAAGGACACATTTTGAAAACACCCAGTGGTATCTTCTTCAGAAAATTAGCGGACATAATCCTATTCCTTGAACTTGTTGATTGTTAATCAAATGCAGGGTCGCTTTAGGGGTTTATATGTTGGGGGGGATGGGAGGGTTGAGGGTGGTGGGGGGACATTTATGAGTATTATACCTGTCAAATAAGCGTCAAAAGCTTGATACCTTCAAACCTGTATGACTTACTTTTTGGCAATGCTCTTTAAATCAATATTTTGAGTTTTACGTCTGTCAAATAAGCTTGTTACTTCAAGACTTGTATGATTATCTTTTATTGTAATACTCTTTAAATCAATAAAACATGTTGGAAAAAAAAGATAAGGTCTGGAAGACCAAGCAAAATGTCAGTGAGAGCTGTTTGAAGTATTTCTCGAGAGGCAAATAAGAACCCCCGCTTGACTGCAAAAGATCTTTAGAAAGATTTAGCAGATTCTGGATTTGTGGTACATTATGCTACTGTTCAGAGTCACCTGCACCAATATTGGCTTCATGATAGAGTCAACAGAAGACAACCTCTCCTGTGTCCTCATCATAAAATTCAGCATCAGAAGTATGCAAAAGGGAATCCAAACAAGCCCGATGAATTTTGGAAATAAGTCCTGTGGAATGATTAAGTAGAAGTCTTTGGCTACAATTACCAAAAGTATGTATGGAGAAAAAAGGGCACAGAATTTCAGGCAAAGAACATCTTGGCTACCATTAAGCATGGGGATGGATCACTCATGCTTTGGAGTTGTGTTGCGGCCAATGGCACGGGAAACATTTCACATGTAGAGGAAAGAATGGAATTGGCAGCGATTTGGATACAATGCATGTCCGCTGCGCCCAAAGCACTGCAGACTATTGAATGCGGGTGAATCAGCATGTGTTCTCTGAACAGTGCGGATTCCCAGCGTCCGATACATTCTATGGATCTCCGCAAAAGAAAAAGACATGCTACGGTCTGTTAAGACACGCCGCATGTCAGTCTCCGTGGGTGAGGCGCAGACGATTCTGGACGCATAGTGGGTATGGGATTTCTTGAAATCCCATCCACTATCCTGTAACATCTAGATGCTGCGGGTTGGACGCTGCACAAGAAGGCAGCGTCCAACCCACAGCATTGACTGATTGTGTGCACATACATACCCTAAACTAACTGTAAAAAAGCTGAAGTTGAAAAGAGGATGGCTTATACAAATGGATAATGATTCTAAATAAACGTCAAAATCCACAATAGACCACCTCAAAAGACGTAAGTTTAAGGTTTTACAATGGCCCTCACAGTCCCCTGATCTGAACATCATTGAATAACTGTGGTTAGACCTCAAAATAGCAGTGCATGCAAGACAATACAGGAATGTCACAGAAATTGAAGAATTTTCCAAGGAAGAAGGGATGAAAAATCCCTCAAAGAATTGAAAAACTTTTGAGTGGCTACAAAAAGCGTTTACAAGCTGTGATGCTTGCAAAAGGGGGTGCTATGAGGCACTAACCATGCAAGGTGCCTGAAGTTTTGCACAGGCCCTTAAAAAAAAAAAATTAATCCCTTCACAACCTTGGGGTTTTCAGTTTTTGCTCTGTCTTCCCTCATACATAACTTTTTAAATATTTTGTCAATATGGCCACGTGAGGACTTGTTTTTTGCGGGATTGCAGGTCAAGTTGTGCTTTTCAACGACACCATTGGCTTTTACCATATAAAACGAAAAAAAAAATCCACAATTTATTTTTTTTTACCATGGTTATAACACTGGAACACTTCAACGGATCCCAGTGATTCTGAGACTGTTGTACTTCACGATAGTGGTAAAAAAAAAAAAAAAATTCGACATGACTTGCGTTTCTTTGTGAAAAAAACGTAAACTTCAAACTTTGAATTTTAGTGCCCTTAAATTACAGAGATTTGACACACTAAATAGTTAATAAATAACATTTCCCACATGTCGACTTTATATCAGCACGACTTTGGAACCAAATTTTTTTTGTTAGGAAGTTAAGGGTTAAAAGTGGATTAGCGATTTTTTTATTTTTACAACAAAATTTACAAAACCATTTTTATTTTGCAAGGGACCACATCACATATGAAGTGACTTTGAGGGGTCTATATGACAGAAAATACCCAAAAGTGACACCATTATAAAAAATTCTCAAAGCGCTCAAAAATACATTCGAGAAGTTTGTTAACTTTTCAGGTGCTTCACAGGAATTTTGAAAAAAAAAAAAACAGAAAAAAACAAACATTTAACTTTTTTTCACAAAAAAAAATTACTTCAGATCCAATGTTTTTATTTTGACAAGGGTAACAGGAAAAATTGGACCCCCAAATTTGTTGTGTAATTTCTCCAGATACCTCATGAGGAAGAAAACTACTGTTTGGGTGCACGGCAGGGCTTGGAAGAGAAGGAGTGTCTTTTGACTTTTTGAATGTTAAATTTCGTGGAATCATTAGAGGACGTCATGTCCCGTTTGGAGAGCCCCGATGGAACTAAACAGTGGAAACCCCCAACACAAGACCACATTTTAGAAACTACACCACTCAATGAACGTATTTAGATGTGTGGTGAGCACACTGAACCCCCAGGTGCTTAACAGAAGTTTAGAACGTTGAGCCAAGAAAATTAAATCAGTTTTCCAACAAAAATGTTACTTTAGCCTTACATTTTTTATTGTCATAAGGGTAACATGAGAAATTGCACCATACAATTTATGGTGCAATTTCTTCGGAGTATGCCAATACACCATATGTGGGGGAATACTATTTTTGAGGCACAGTAAAAAGTTCAGATGGGAAGAGGCGCCATATTGGAGTTCAGATTTTGCTGGAATGGTTTGAGGGTGTCACAATCAGCTTACATCATGCGGTGATCGAGGCGCATGATGGCGATGCAGTAATAATACGTCCTACATTAATAAGGCCTAGGGCGCGTGGAAGTATTATTACTACATATGTCGGAAATGGTTTAAATAAAAGTCTTTAATATTAAAGGGAACCTGTCTTGCGCGATCCAAGCACATAACCTCAAACACATTAATTATTAACATATTAAATATTTTCTGGGGCAAGTCACTGAGGATCAGTAATGAATAGAAAAAAAAAAATTCAGCTCACCCCTGAGATGATATTCCAATCCGGGAGGAGCAAGGTGTCCCTGCTGCTGCACAGTGCTGAAGTTGATTGAGGAAAATAGAGTTAGAACCAGCTCAGCACACTGGAAAAATTTAAAATTCACAAAGTCTTTATTGGAAAGCCTTTAAAACTGAAAGTAGTGAAAAAATGGGCATCTCAGACAACAAAGCAATAAAGAGGGGTGGTGTGTATAACAAGAATCAATCCAAACGCATTTCGAGCTACAAGGCTCGAACACTGGAACAGTTCTTCCAGAGTCTTTTACAATGCTCTGGAAGAAGTTTATCCGACTCATCTTCACAGAACTGTTGTAATTCAGACACATTGGAGTGTTTCCAAGCATGAACCGCCTTTTTAAGGTCATGCCACAGCATCTCAATAGTATTAAGGTTAGGACATTGCCTAGTCCACTACAAACTCTTAATTTTGTTCCCAACTTGTTAACAGATTTCACAATATGAAACAATTAAAGTAAATCTCTTAGACCTGATGAGAATAGTGGTTTTATGTTTCAAATTCAGATCACAATGGATGTAGAAGATGCAGTGGCGCCCGGGGCGGCAAATTTTAGGCCACACCCCTAGCCACACCCATTTCACTGGTCACACCCATATCCACGCCCTGACCACACCCATTTAGCACTGCTGAACACACTGTTTCATAAACAATAATTATAAACACATACCTCTCAACCGTCCCGGTTTCAGCGGGACAGTCCCGATTTCGGGACCCTGTCCGATGTCCCGGCCAGGCGGTTTACTTTCCACATTAGAATCGTACATACGGAAACCCCGGGGACCTCCCACACATTCTGGCAGCCACAAGTCACGTTCCATCGCTGACCTCATTTCCCCAGGATGTGGGGATCTCATCAGCTATGCAGCGCTCCATTCAATACCCGGCTCTCACTGAGCGAGACAGGCAGGATCTGGGGATCTCACCATCTGTTAAACAGATCCCATGTTGAGATCCCCACATCCTGCTTGTCTCGCTCAGTGAGAGTCGGGTATTCTATGCAGCGGTCCGTACAATACCTGGCTCTCACTCCAACAGATCCAGCGGCTCGATGTGTCGCCGTTCTGAAGACTCTCCCGAGAACGAGTTACAGTACCTGCTGCTGTAAGCTGACCGCCGGAAATGAGGTCAGCGGACATTTCCAGCGTTCAGCTGACTTACAGCACGTCACCTCCAGTGGAACGTGATGTGTAGCTGCCAAAACGTGTGAGAGGTCCCCGGGTTTCCGCATGTACGATTCTAATGAAAGTAAACCTCCCAGCCAGGACAGCGGGACAGGGACTCAGCCCTACACAGATAACAGCATTCGCTCCGTCCCCACGCAGACCCATGCACATAATGGCACCCCTCCTTCCCCCCTGCAGTCCCCAAGCACACAGATCCCGCAAGTAACAGGACCCTTGTACATGCGCGGCTCCGCTCTTTGTGGCCCTGTACACACACAGCTCCGCTCCACACACCTCGTACGCACACGGCTCCGCTCCGTACACCTCGTACGCACACGGCTCCGCTCCGTACACCTCGTACGCACACGGCTCCGCTCCGTACACCTCGTACGCACACGGCTCCGCTCCGTACACCTCGTACGCACACGGCTCCGCTCCGTACACCTCGTACACACACGGCTCCGCTCCGTACACCTCGTACACACACGGCTCCGCTCCGTACACCTCCGCTCCGTACACCTCCGCTCCGCACACCTCCGCTCCGCACACCTCCGCTCCGTACACCTCCGCTCCGTACACCTCCGCTCCGTACACCTCGTACACACACGGCTTTGCTCCGTACACCTCGTACACACACGGCTTTGCTCCGTACACCTCGTACACACACGGCTTTGCTCCGTACACCTCGTACACACACGGCTCCGCTCCGTACACCTCGTACACACACGGCTCCGCTCCGTACACCTCGTACACACACGGCTCCGCTCCGTACAACTCTTACACACACGGCTCCGCTCCGTACACCTCGCATACACACGGCTCCGCTCCGTACACCTCGTACACACGGCTCCGCTCCGTACACCTCATGTACACACAGCTCAGCTACATCCACACTGTATAACCCCTTATGATCCCACATATAAACTTACCATCATCCAGCACCATGACGACCAGTACAGCAGCTTCCTGCACACAGGGGCCTGATCATGTGACACCTAACTCCTCCCCTCCTGTGACCTCATCACAGGTCCTGCTCGCACCTTTACAAAGGACAGCACAGCAATGGTAAATGCTGGCTGTGCGAAGTTGGGAGGGCAAGGAAGGGGTGCATGGGGGGCGTGGCGACTTCTCACTGCAGGACACAGTGTCCTGACCGAGACAGCGGGTGGGAGGGGTTAGAATCGGGACTGTTGGGGTATGGAATTTGCTGCTGCGCCGCCCCCACACACACGTGCCGCCTGAGGCGGACCGCCCCCCCCCGCCCACCCACGCTACGCCACTGAGAAGATGAGCTCAAGAATGAAAGCTCTCCAAGTTTATTCAGTCTCTGCCCTCGTAGCCCGATTTCTTAAAAGTAACTACCAAATACACTGCTATTTAACCACTTTAGTACATTTCACCAGTTTTGGTATGATAAAATAGCTACATCATGGAATGGTAGCTATTGAGTAAAATAAACCAAAGTTTAGATTCTAATTTTTACTAAGACCAAGGAGTGTCAGCTACATATTCTAGCAGACACCCCGCTGTAAAAGCTGGGGCTCTCTTTATTCCTAATTGGCACAATGCGATTGCCATTACGCTTCACTGATAGCTGCCATGATGACTTCAGGTCGAGAAACGACATTTAACATATCACAAAAGAGAAAAATGGGGTCCCCAAGTCCTCAGCAGTATCTTAGGTACCAGATTCAGCAATCCACGGCCAATCTCCTTCTTCCAAAGCAGAACGGCTGAGATCTGCCTCTCTGCACCTGGAAACAGCGGGGATTTTTTTTTCTTTGGCTGATAAATAATCATTATTGTGACACACCCAATCACAGTCACCAAAAGCTCTAATAGTTGATAAATATGGCGGCACTTGGGCTGGGCCTCTCATCTCTCCTTGCAGTTGTCTTGGGAGAGAAGAGAGATGCATTACGCAGAAGTGTTGCCCCGTCAGAGAAAAAAAATAAATTGGACCAGATTCCATAAAGGCATGATATTAAACTGAAACCAAAGGAATACTGTAGGAGAGAATAAAAAGCTCAAATAGGGTCTTATCCGGTGGAGATAGTAGGGTATGCAAACAGATTGCACTCACCTGACGTGTCTTTACCATACAGCATGGAAACTCAGTTGGCAGCTGCTGGTCAAAAGGAACCGATGACCAAAGAATGTTGTATCAAACTGGAGAAATTCGTGGATATCACCTGCGCTGCTGTACAAATCATGATCCACATGGTTGTAGGAAAAAGTTAATAGTTTTTTCACTCAACGCGTTTCAAAGTCATTCTGACTTCTAAAGGAGATGCAGCTCCTGAAGAAATCAGAATGACTTTGAAACGCGTTGATTTCATAAACCATCAACTTTTTCCTACAACCGTGTGGATCGTGATTTGTACAGCAGCCCAGCTGATATCCATGAAATTCTCCAGTTTGATAGGTTTGTTTGTCTGATTTTTATCTTTATAGGTATATTTGAGTAACATGTAAATTGCTCTTTTATTCTATAAACTACTGACAATATGTCTCCAACTTTCCAAGCAATAAATTTTGTATTTATTTCCAGAAAATGAGAAATGGTCAAAATAAAAAAATGCAGAGCTTGCAGACCTCAAATAATGCTATGAAAACAAGTTCATAGTCATTTAGAAACAACAAAACTAATGTTTTAACTCAGGAAGAGTTCAGAATCAATATTTTGTGGAATAACCATGATTTTTAATCACAGCTTTCATGCGTCTTGGCATGCTTTCCACCAGTCTTTCACACTGCTTTTGGGTGACCTTATGTCACTACTGGTACAAAAATTTAAGCAGTCCTCAGAATTGGGGAACATTGCCTGAGAAGAAGGAGTCAACTGTTTTTCCAGGATAACCTTGTATGAAGCTTGATTCATACGTCCTTCGCAAAGATTAATCAGCCCGATTCCAGCCTTGATGAAGCATCCCCAGATCATCACCGATCCTCCACCAAATTTCACAGTGGGTACAAGACACTGTGGCTTGTATGCCTCTCCAGGTCTCCGTCTAACCATTAGATGACCAGGTGTTGGGCAAAGCTGAAAATTATACTCATTAGAGAATATTACCTTACTCCAGTCCTCTATGGTCCAATCCTTATGGTCTTTGGCAAACTTCAGAATGGCTCTCCTTTGCTTCTTATTGATGAAAGGCTTTTTTCTAGCTTTACGACTTGAGCACTGCCTCTAGGAACCTGTTACGAACTGTTCGTGCCGTGCACTTCACCCCAGCTGCTATTTGCCATTCCTTTTGTAGGTCAGTTGATGTCATCCTGCGGTTGCTGAGTGACATTTGAATATGATGACAGTCATCCTGGTCAGTGGAAAATCGCTTTCGCCCTCTGCTGGTCTGTAGCTTTGTTGCTCCAATGTCTGCTGCCTGACCTCGTTGAAATGAGCCCTTCTTTTCCACTCAAGACTTGTCTTTTCAACTCCTATGGCATGGTTAAAAGTTATTTTTTCATTCCTATTACTTTTGGGATATTACTAGCACTTGTTTTGCCATCCAGCTTGTCCTATTGCAAGAGGATTGTGAACACCACAGCAGTGTTTTTAATACTTTCCTTTATTAAATAAGATTTGGTTCCGGTGATCACCTAATCAGAAGCACATTAAGTAGAATGAGGTGTACTCTGGTTGGAATTCAACTGACACTGGAATGGAATGGCTGTCAGACATGTAGAGAAGCTGATTTTTATAAAACTGTGCAGTCCCCCGAAGAAGCCCACGAGAAACACGTGTTAGGGTTGCTGCATTGGGTCTCCTGGTGGATAATAAGGGTACAAGAGTAGTTTTTGATGCACTTAGCATTTTACCGTTCCCTTAAAGTGACGTACACTCCTTTTTTGCTACTTGGTGCTGAATGACTTTCTAATGCTGACTTTTAGCACTCATTGTGACTGTAATTGCTCCATGTGAATCAACTGACAATTTTGATCTAACTTTTTACTGCTGGGTCTACCGCATGTTTTTTTACCCCATTATTTGACCTATACTAGTTTGGGTACACTTGCACTTTATTTAATGTGCTGCCATTTTCTGCTCCACCTCTCCAGTTAGAGTTCTGGTGGACTCTGTTTTACACCTGTGATATCAATTTTTAATTTGTCTTCAATTGTTTATTATTTTTTATTGTGCTGTATATGTTTTTGGAATAAATATATTTAACTTTGGGACTTTTTTTGCTCTTTTTTTTCCCTTTTTTATGTGATCATGTATTCTAAGAGTGTCCTTGGCTACTTTAACCTCCCTTGTTACGGTATATAGGGCCTGATTGATAAAAAAAATGGCTTCTGATCTGAGGATTGTGTATATTTTTGGTATTACCTCTTGCAAAAGTGAGAAATTTGGGGCTAAAGCAAGATTTTTGTGGGAAAAAAAGGAACTTTTTCAATATGACGACATAATGTTAGCAAATTCTGTGTCATACTTGTGGGTTCAAAATGCGGTCCAGTTGTGTGTGGGGGGGGGGTGTAGGCACCTTAGGCACCGTTTAGCCAAATTTATGTTCCAAAATTCAAATATTGCTCCTGCAGCTCTGAGCCCTGCTGTTTGTCCAAATAGAACTTTTTGACTGCATGTGGGGTATCACCACGCTCGTAAAAAAGTGGATAACACACTGTGGGGTCCACTTTGTGGTGTTACCTCTTGCATAAGTGAGAAATTTGGGGGTAAAGCAAAATTGTAGAGATAATATTTAAAAGTTTTTTTTTTTCATTCCACTTTGCATTAATTCTTGTGTAGCACCTGAAGGGTTAAAAAACTTACTGAATGTGGTTTTGGGGACTTTAGGGTGCAGAATGGTGTCACCTTTGAGTATTTTCTATCAAATAGGCCCCAAAAGTCACTTCAAATATGATGTGGTTCCTAAAAAAAAATGTGTTTGTAAATTTTGCTGGAAAAATCAGAAATCGCTGGTCAACAAAACCATTTTAACTTCATAATATACTAGCTGAACAGCCTGATGCTGCCCGGGCATAGTAACTAACTACAGTTAGTTATAAAAAAATTATGATTATATCTCTATATATAAAGCTGAGTGTAAAGCCTTGCCCACTCCGCATAGCCACACATCATCCCGTCAGCATGGGGTCAGAACCAGAGCGCTAAGTGGATTTGCCCTGACTTCCATACCAATAATCCCTTTAATAGAGGCCTGGGGTGAGAATCAGAACGCTGAGGGTTCTACCCTAACTTAGATACCGGAGATCCCTTTAAGAGAGGTCTGGGTTCAGTACCAAAGCTCGGAGTGGATTTGCCCTCACTTCCATACCGGGAATCCCTTTAAGAGATCCTGGGGTCAAAACCACCCAGTCACTGTCTGCTGAGGTGTTGTCGTGGAGTGAGAAAACTGTTGCTCATAGCAACCAATCACAGCTCAGCTTCTTTTAA
The DNA here is from genome assembly GCA_033576555.1 of Oophaga sylvatica. Classification (NCBI taxonomy): domain Eukaryota; kingdom Metazoa; phylum Chordata; class Amphibia; order Anura; family Dendrobatidae; genus Oophaga; species Oophaga sylvatica. The sequence goes on along the minus strand of JARQOD010000006.1, from coordinate 164,450,845 downwards.
ACAGCTCTGGTGATTGGATGGTGATACCCACACACATTCAATTTTATATACAGTACAGACGAAAAGTTTGGACACACCTTCTCATTTAAAGGTTTTTCTGTATTTTCATGACTATGAAAATTGTACATTCACACTGAAGGCATCAAAACTATGAATTAACACATGTGGAATTATATACTTAACAAAAAAGTGTGAAACAACTGAAAATATGTCTTATATTCTAGGTTCTTCAAAGTAGCCACCTTTTGCTTTTATGACTGCTTTGCACACTCTTGGCATTCTCTTGATGAGCTTCAAGAGGTAGTCACCGGAAATGGTTTTCACTTCACAGGTGTGCCCTGTCAGGTTTAATAAGTGTGATTTCTTGCCTTATAAATGAGGTTGGGACCATCAGTTGTGTTGTGCAGAAGTCTGGTGGATACACAGCTGATAGTCCTACTGAATAGACTGCTAGAATTTGTATTATGGCAAGAAAAAAGCAGCTAAGTAAAGAAAAACGAGTGGCCATCATTACTTTAAGAAATGAAGGTCAGTCAGTCCAAAAAATTGGGAAAACTTTGAAAGTGTCCCCAAGTGCAGTTGCAAAAACCATCAAGCGCTACAAAGAAACTGGCTCACATGAGGACCACCCCAGGAAAGGAAGACCAAGAGTCACCTCTGCTTCTGAGGATAAGTTTATCCGAGCCACCAGCCTCAGAAATCGCAGGTTAACAGCAGCTCAGATTAGAGACCAGGTCAATGCCACACAGAGTTCTAGCAGCAGACACATCTCTACAATAACTGTTAAGAGGAGACTTTGAGCAACAGGCCTTCAAGGTAAAATAGCTGCTAGGAAACCACTGCTAAGGACAGGCAACAAGCAGAAGAGACTTGTTTGGGCTAAAGAGCACAAGGAATGGACATTAGACCAGTGGAAATCTGTGCTTTGGTCTGATGAGTCCAAATTTGAGATCTTTGATTCCAACCACAGTGTCTTTGTGCGACGCAGGAAAGGTGAACGGATGGACTCTACATGCCTGGTTCGCACCGTGAAGCATGGAGGAGGTGTGATGTGGGGGGGGCTTTGCTGGTGACACTGTTGGGGATTTATTCAAAATTGAAGGCATATTGAACCAGCATGGCTACCACAGCATCTTGCAGCGGCATGCTATTCCATCCAGTTTGCGTTTAGTTGGACCATCATTTATTTTTCAACAGGACAATGACCCCAAACACACCTCCAGGCTGTGTAAGGGCTATTTGACCAAGGAGGAGAGTGATGGAGTGCTATGCCAGATGACCTGGCCTCCACAGTCACCAGACCTGAACCCAATCGAGATGGTTTGGGGTGAGCTGGACCGCAGAGTGAAGGCAAAAGGGCCAACAAGTGCTAAGCATCTCTGGGAACTCCTTCAAGACTGTTGGAAGACCATTTCCGGTGATTACCCCTTGAAGCTCATCAAGAGAATGCCAAGAGTGTGCAAAGCTGTCATCAAATCAAAAGGTGCCTACTTTGAAGAACCTAGAATATAAGACATAATTTCAATTGTTACACACTTTTTTTAAGTATATAATTCCACATGTGTTTTGATGCCTTCAGTGTGAATGTACAATTTTCATAGCCATGAAAATACAGAAAAATCTTTGAATGAGAAGGTGTGTCCAAACTTTTGGTCAGTACTGTATATAGATATAAAAAATTGTTTCAAAACCTGTGCTGATGCAAAGTAGACATGTGGGAAATGTTTTATATGAACAATTTGTGTGACATAACTCTGGTTTAAGGGCATAAAAATTAAAATTTGAAAATTGAGAAATTTTCCAAATGTTTGCCAAATTTCATATCGAACAAATTTTACCACTATCACTTCTAGTACACATGAATTCATAACAGAAAAAGAATAAAAAAATTCCCCCAAATACATGCATTCTTCAGATATATTTAATGTCATTAATATAAGAAAATATACCTGATCCAGATCCTGAAGTGGTCATATCATATATTAAATCTTTAAGCGTTGTCCCCTCAGATATGAACGGACGATCCAATGAAGGGTCTTCTTCATTAGGAACCCGATGATGGATAACAGTACGGTTATGGCAAATATACAAGATGATCATCAATAGAATGCAGACGAAACATACAGGACCAGCAATGATGGCTGCCAACTCCACTGGGGTAAACATGGTTGAAGGCTTGTGTGATGTAACTGTAAGGAAACACAAGACATACATCTTTCTATTTACATTACGGCTTTGGTCACACAAATACATCTGCACTATACTCACGATGCAGCATTGACTCTTTGAAATGCTGAGGGTGAAACCAATGTGAAATTTGCTCCTTTCCTTAAGAATGCAGCAAATCCTAGCATTTGTACTTGCGTTATCTACTGTATTTTCCCCAAAATTTTGGGGGAAAAATGGGGGTGCGTCCTAAAATGCGGATATACGCTACCGGTCGCGGCTGGAGGAAGAAAGAGTGGAGAGTTGCTGCAGGCCGCAGGCTGTGATGAGGGGGTGTTCGGATGTGCAGTGTGCCGCTGCGGGTGTCCGTTGCTGAGGGACTCTGTCCACATTTTGTGAAAGGCCAGAGCCCCGCAATTCCATGGTTTCCTATGCGGTGGACTCCGAGAAAATGGAGGCGGCGCATACGCAGATTGGAGATCTCATCGCCAAGATCTCAGGAGATGAGATCTCAGTGCTGAGGCGGCTCTGGCCTTTCACAAAATTTCGGCAGACCCCACGCAGCACCAAACACCCACAGCAGCGCACCGCAGATCCGAACACCCCCTCATCCCAGCCAGTAGCAACACTCCACTCTTGCCTCCTCCAGCAGCGACCCTGGGACCCTGATTCACCGCAGCCACCACCCCGGTAAGCAATAAAACGCATGGATTATAAAAAGCACGATTTTATTAATAAATGTTGTTTTCCTATTTTTCTCCTCAAAATCTGGGGCGCATCTTATAATCTGGAGCGTCTTATAATCCGAAAAATATGGTAATGCTTCCATATTTAACAGGTACCCCAAGTGCTCTGTAAAAATAGCATCAGTTTTATGTTCAATGGTTTTATCTGTGTATTGTTGCTGGCTGAAAAATATACATCTAAAAACAACTGCTAAAATACAGTGGTTTAGGATCTGTGTTGCAAGAACATGCATTTTACACCTATGGGTGCATTATTAATGATAAAATAACATGTAGCAATACAGTATTTTAAAGAATTTCTTGAGCAAAATAAAAAGCATCAAATACCATTATAAACACCATTTACAAGTAGAAAACAAAAAGTTCTAAAAACATGGACATTAATACTGTTAAAGAGAGGTGGCAGTTCTGTCAAATACTGGTAACTGCCTGAAGTAGATATTTTATTTAGATTTTCGACCTTCTAAAGCAACATACCTTGGTCATTGACGCACACATTGTTAGCCTGAATACAGCCCATTTGGAAAGTGTGATTATAAAACTAGAGCGCAAGCCAGCAGATGGTCACATCGAGTACAGTAACGACTATGGATGTTTGCTGCTAGTATTACACAGTGTGCTGATACAGGAGATAAATGCAGCTTTCATTATTAAGAGTTTAGTTTAACAGGATATTTTCACTAATAGTTTGAACGCTATTGCTACTGCTGTTTGTTTTTCAACCCATAGCCCAACATGTCGATCCAGAGGAAGGCAACAAAAAAAAAAACATGAGGCAAACACTAAACTCCACATTGGGGAAAAAAAATTCCTACCCAACATACGGCAATCAGACTTGTTTCCTGGATCATCGCCCTATCAAGGAATCTAATAGACGGATTTTGGTAAGAACTTACCTGTAAAATCCTTTTCAGCGAAGGAAGGAAGAGAGACACAGTATTCATTACTGATGGTAGGCGGAGCCCAGATAGGATTGACACCTCAGATTAAAAAGAGTGTTGACCGGCCCCTCCAGCTCGGGCTCCTCCTACTCAGCTTTCTTCAGTCGTACCCAAGCTTAAGGAAGAGCAAGATCACCAGCGGAGCAACATAACCCCTTCTGAAGGACTTCAGAGAAAAACACAATAGTACAGGTTATGCATACATTTGGCAAAAAATCACACAGTTCCAGGTACTACTCACTGGACCTGACCAATGCGATGAGCTGGTAATGCTGGAACAGAGCCGTAGCGCGTCGACCTCAGCCCAGATAAACGCTATCAGAGAAGGGTCACGCCGCATCTGTAAATACAACAACACACTTCTGCCATGGGAGGGAGCTGTGTCTCTCTTCCTTCCTTCGCTGAAAAGGATTTTACAGGTAAGTTCTTACCAAAATCCGTCTTTCAGCTGCAGAGGGAAGGAAGAGAGCCACAGTATTCATTACTGATGGGACGTCCCAAAGCAGTTCAAAAATAAGGGTGGGAAAAAAACAACAAAAGGTAGAAACCCAACAACCTAGATAAAAGCGCAACAGGCGCCAAATACAAGTTAACTAGAACTTTAAACTACCGCTGCCTGCAGGACCCTTCGTCCTAAGGCCGCATCAGCGGAAGCACTAACGTCCACCTTATAAAACTTTGTAAATGTGTGGACAGAACGCCAGGTCGCCGCTCGGCAGAGCTGAGCTGCCGAAGCCTTGATAAAAGGCCCACGATGAAGCCACAGCCCTCGTGGAGTGAGCTCGAACCTTAATCGGGCAAGGTTCGCCTTTAAGTCGGTAAGCTTCCAAAATGGCCGACCGAAACCAACGAGCTATAGAGTCCATGGAAGCTCGTTGACCACGCCTGCGACCTGCAGGAATTACAAACAGAAAATCTGACTTCCGAAAAACTTGAGTCATAGGCAAATAGAACTTCAAGGCCCGCACCAAATCCAATGTGTGCAAGGCCCGTTCCTTTGCCTTCCTCGGGCCCGGGCAAAGCGAGGGCAACACAATATCCTGGTTAACATGAAAATGCGACACCACCTTAGGAAGAAAGTCGCCCCGTGAGTGAAGCACTACTCGATCAGAGTAAAACTCCAGGAAAGGAGGCGAGCAGGAAAGAGCCGCCAACTCAAAAACTCTTCTCAAAGAGGTTACCGCCACTAAGAAGACAACCTTCCAAGAAAGTAGAGAAAGGCTAGCAGAAATCATAGCTTCAAAAGGCACATGTTGTAGAGCCTCCAAGACAAGGTTGAGCCGCCATGGAGACACAGGCGCCTTCCGCGGCGGAAACTGACGGGTTACTCCGCGACAAAAGGAAAGCACGTCTCTACGGGAGGCGATAGCCCTCCGAAACAGTAAGGACAGAGTAGAAACCTGACCTTTCAGGGTGCTCACTGCCAAACCTTTGTCCAGCCCATACTGTAGACAAATTGGGAATGGAAAAAACCCTTGGGTTCCTTGAAGAACCCGAACACCACGAGAAGAAGACTTCCCAAGTCTTGTGATAAATCTTAGTAGTAGCCGAACTACTGGCAGCTCGCAGAGTGGCAATGTTTTTGCTGAAAAACCTCTAAGGGTCAATATTTCGGTCTCAAGAGCCACGCCGTCAAACGCAGAGACTTCAAGTCCGGATGACGAGCCGGTCCCTGGGTTAACAGGTCCGGGCGAAGAGGAAGTGGCAATGGCGGCGCCGCCAAAAGCGATAGTGTCGAGAACCACGTCCTCCTTGGCCAATCTGGGGCTATCAAAATAGCCGGAATTCTCTCCAGTCTGATCCGGTGCAGCACCAGAGGGAGTAAGGATATCGGCGGAAACACATAGACTAGCTCGAAATGGTCCCACGGATCCACCAGAGCGTCTACCGCCACAGTGTTCAAGTCCTTGTACCTGGACATGAAGGTCGGTAGTTTAGTATTGAACCTGGACGCCATCAAGTCCAATTGATGAGTTCCCCAACGGGAGCACAGCAGTGCAAAAAAATTTTCGGATGAAAACTCCATTCTCCGGGATCCATCTTCTCGCGACTGAGGAAGTCTGCCGTGGTATTCTGGACTCCTGGGATGTGAATCGCAGAGATGGCTGGAACCCTGGTCTCGGCCCATATCAGGATCCGAGACACCTCCATCAAGAGCCTGGAACTCCTCGTCCCGCCTTGGTGGTTGATATACGCGACCGCCGTCGCGTTGTCTGTCTGCACTCGGACTGACAGACCGCTCAAAGAGACCGTCCAGTGTTGGAGGCAAAGAAAAAATTGCCCTCAATTCCAGGATGTTGATCGGTAGAACCGACTCTTCCGATGACCATACTCCCTGGATCCAAAGATCGTTCCAGACACCTCCCCCAGCCCGTCAGGCTGGCATTGGTGGTTATGACCGACTACTTCGGAGGTAGGAAAGATTTTCCCAGGGATAACGCTCCTGGACGTAACCACCATCCTAGGGATTCTCGCACCTGTGAGAGATGGTGACGCTGCAATCCAGTGAAACTTGCGATCGATCCCAACGACTCAGAATGAGCTTTTGGAGAGCTCTGGAATGAAATTGGGCAAACGGAAGTGCCTCCATGGTCAAAACCAGAAGGCGCATACCTTCCGAAGGGACATTGCTGTCGCAGACTTCATAATCTGTACATGTCGGAAAAGACATGCCTGCTTATCTGGAGGTAGGGACACCACCGCCCGTACCGTGTCGAAATGCATCCCCAAAAACAGGATTGACTGCGACGATTCCAGAGACGACTTCCCCCAATTGACCAGTCACCCGAAATCCTCCAGGAGCTGAAGGGATAGATTGCGAGCCGTCACTGCCTACTCCTTTGAGGACGCCACAATCGAAAGGTCGTCCAGGTAGGGACGAATCGTAAGTCCCCGTCTTCTTTGAAGACTTGCCATGAGATTTAGACGCCAGAATCGTTGTAGAAATTCTGGGCGTTAAGGCCAAGCCGAATGGCCGAGCCATAACCTGGTAATGGTTGATCTATGGCAAAAACGAAGGAAGCGCTGGTGAGCTCTTCCGAAGGAAACATGTAAATAAGCGTCGCAAATGTCGATTGAACAAAAAGTCGTTCTGCGACAGGCTGCCATAACGGAGCGAAGCGACTCCATGCGGAATTTTCGGGTGTGGACAAGCCGATTCAATCTTTCCAGAATAGGGCGAAATTTGTCCTCCTTTTTGGGGACTACCAAGAGGTTGAATAAAAAATCCTCTTCCCCGGTCCTCTGCGGAACCGGTATCACCACACCCTTCTGCAGAAGGGAATCGACCTCTCGCAGTAGAGAGGTAAATAGTTCGGCTGTCCGGGGGTCGAGAAAGAAACTATGAAGTAGCCTGCCAACACAACCTGTGTCACCCAGGCGTCCGACACACGGGAAACCCAAGTCGGTTTGAATTGGGAGTAAACGACCCCCCACTCCAGAGCGCTCGAGTGAGATTCAGATGTCAGTCCGCCTTAGCGAGTTTTCTGCCAGCTTCTGTCTTAACAGAAGTTCTGTTTACAGGGTATGCGGAATTTCTGAGAATTCCCCTTTTTTTTTTTTTTTTTTTAAAAAAAGAGAGAGACGACCCAAACCCCCAGAGGGTTGGCCGGATCATCCCTTGAACTGAAAGGACCGCCGATAACTATCAGCACTAGTCCTGCCAGACGCAGAAGTCACAGCTCTGCACTGCGGTAAAGCTGTTTCTTTTGCCTTTACCTCGGCAATCAGCTCCGTGAGGTCAGATTCAAATAGCTGACCACTTTGTAAGCTAAAGATAGCAAACCCTGTTGGAAAACCGCGTTCCACCGTCCAAGTCACAGTGCTCTTCTGACTGTGACTGCCGAGGATTGCGCCCTGGATAGTAGTGACGCATTATCCTTCAACTTGAAAAGCCCATCTACCTCGATAGAGGGGATCCATCTTGCCACGCCGTCCTTAGACGGTCCAACCGGCTCAGGGGAACTTAACAAGTACACCTAGATCCTTAATACCGAATCTATGATCCACGGCCTCGCAGATGAATATTGTTGCCATCTCCGTTTTTCTGTCCAGCGTGTCCTGCAGACTCGCTCTTCCCTTTACCAGGAAGATTTGCTAAGCTGGGATAAAGGGACATCCACTTCAGGAGAAGAGGTCCAATTAACAAACAACTCCGTAGAAAAAAACGGATACAGTTTGTAAAGTGTCGCGACCCATGCGACTCCTGAAACATCCGGGCCAACTTACCAGGACGTTTAGTTACCTCCTCCGGTAACTGTAACGCCCTCATGGTTCCAATTAGAAAAGTACGGCCCATGAGAGAGGCAGAGTGTCCCTGCCGATCCTCCTTATCCGAATCGGACTTCTTCGCTAAGCGAGAAGGAAGGCACCGATTTGTGTCGCTTCCTTGAGAGGATCTAGCTGACACTCCATAACCTAAAAAGGTCAGACAGACCATCAATAGACACTAGTGAAGGCCTCCATTTTAACACCACTGGAACCTCCGACCGCCGCGCATGAGTCGAGGTCTGTGTGTCAGATACGCGAGGCTGAACCGTAGCGGATCTGGGAGACAGTCTCTGACATGCCCTTGCACCGTATATGGCGGGTTAAACCTGTCAGTAACCAGGACAGTGTTTCTTAAAGAAAACACAAACGCTGAAGGGTTAAAGCTCTAAAAGAGAGAGCTACCCAGCTGTCCCCCATTAAGAGTTAACCGCCTAAGAAGGGGTTAAAGTAGCCGACTCCCCACAACCTTGATAATGAAAAGGGTGTGCGAATCTCAAGCGCCTCTTATAAGGTCGCAGCTGCAGGGCAGCTATGCCACACTAAACAGAGCAAGTTCCACAAGATCGCTAAAAAATTGCGCTATTTTGTATAGCGCAATGACCGCCAAAGTTGTCAAGGAGATCGCTAATCGCTTATGCGATGCTAATGAGATCGTCCAGATTGGCAGCTACTAGCGACATTAAAAATAATCACACAAACGATCGCATAGTATGCGTCGTTATTGGGATCGTTAGCGGGAACGCTAGTGGCAGTATTAATGTCGCAGACTCCCCACAACCTCTTTATTATTATTGAAAGAGTGTGCGAGCCCCCTTATGCGACAACAGCTGCAGGACCGCGCAGATCTGTCACTCAGTAGTGCCCCAGACGGCGCCTGCGCTGTGGGGGTGAAGGGGTTAAGCTTCTGCCCGGCGGGTAGAAGCGACTCACCCAGCTGGTCACGGTTCTTGCCGGTAGTGAAGGGGAGCGATCCGGAGAGCTTTCAGCCTGCTTCTGATCAGCAATGGCAGCCGCGCTCTGTCTCTGATGTGCTCCATGTAGAGGAGCTGGAAATGGAGACTGCCGAAAAGCGCGCGCGCTCAGAGCGCGCGAAATTCAAAAATAAAAAGAGCGCGTACTCCTCTCCTTTCCCCCATCCTGCAGGCATCCTCCTGCGGACATAGAAAAACTAGTCACCGGCATGTATGCTGTACAGCGGCTGCCGCAGTAGCCGCTAAATCACTCACACACACTTTAATAAAAATGTGAGTACTCACCAGCCGAAGCACCACAGGGACCCCCAGGGGTTTCTGGCGCTATGCCCATGCTTCCCCCCCCGGGCGGGGAATGCAGTGACCCCTGTGCGCGGTTTGCGTCCCGCCAGGGAAGCCATTCCTCATCCCCCAGGGCCGGCAGGTTCTGCAGGGACCACCATCAGGGTAATTGCAAATTGCCAAGGGAGAGGTGGGGGTCCAGCAGCGCTGAGACCCCTGAGACCTCTAGACCACATTTGGTGATCCAAGTCTCTTGTCCGAATTAAAATAATAAAGTTTTCTGAGGAGCTGCTTCCAGCAGCAACCATCCTCTGGGACCTCAAATTTAAGACTGAAGAAAGCTGAGTAGGAGGAGCCCGAGCTGGAGGGGCCGGTCAACACTCTTTTTAATCTGAGGTGTCAATCCTATCTGGGCTCCGCCTACCATCAGTAATGAATACTGTGGCTCTCTTCCTTCCCTCTGCAGCTGAAATATATAACCTGTAATATTATACTTCTCAAGAAAGGCATCCAGGCCCTTCTTAAATTTTAGTAGTGAATCACTCATTACAACATCATATGGCAGAGAGTTCCATAATGTCACTGCTCTTACAGTAAAGAATCTGCGTCTGTGATTATGACTAAACATTATTTCCTCCAGACGTAGAGGATGCCCCCTTGTGCCAGTCTCAGGTCTAAGGCCGGAGTCACACTGGCGACAAAAACGGAAGAGTGGAATGCGATTAAATATCGCATTGCACTCGGACCAATGTTTATTATGGGGCAGCTCCCAGCATCCGATTTTTTCTCGGCCGTTTTCCTCGGGACGAGAAAATCGAAGCATGCTGTGATTGTCACCGGTTATCGGGCGAGAATCGCCAATGCAAGTCTAGGGGTGCGATGAAAAATCTGATTACAAACGGACCACAAGTGTGACTTGCGAGAAAATCGCACCGGTGTCCTTTAGAAAAGCCGGCAATTCATCCCCGGCTATACTGTAAAATCACACTGACAGGTTTAATAAAGAATAGAAAGAATACATATACACACATAGAATACATACATATTGTGGTGTAGTGACCCCTGATGCAGCTAGGGGGCACTGTGTATGCTCCTCGAGATATGCATGGAAGCATGGTTTGTGTTGTGGTAAAGGACCTGTGATGAGGTCATGACCAGGTGACCTAACCATGTGATCCTGACCTCATCTGTGGGTGGGGTTACAGCTATGTAACGAAGTGTGCTTGGCACCTGAGGAGAGTGTTGTGGGAGTCTGTGAGTGTGAACAGACTACCATGTGTCCAGGCGGGACATTACAGAGAGGTCTCTGTGTCTGAAGAGAGTGTTGTGGGAGTCTGCCAGTGTGGACAGACTACCATGTGTCGAGGTGGGGACATTACAGAGAGGTCTCTGTGTAGGAATGGAGAAGCCTTCCTGTATCTGTGTTTGTAGAGATCTTAAGAAGCTTTACTGAAGACTTGTACTATATGTTGCTTTGAGGTTTATGATGTAATAAACCTAAGGACTTTTTGCATAAGAACGTGTCTCCGGATTTACCTCTGAAGCAGCCGAGTGAGTGAAACCTTACAATTGGTGGATGGAATGCTGGCAGCGGCCCAAGGAGCACATGTTCCAGGACTGGGCATCAGGAATCAGAGGAGGAACGGACGGTCTGTGAAAACCGTGAGTGTGACCAGTGGTCACGAAATAACTGTGCATTTATGTTTATGGGGTGCCTCTGATATGAGGTATCTGAAGAAGCTGTTAAGCAGTGGTGACAGACAGGAGTCTGTGTTATGTTGACTGGGGTCATTGAAAATGGAGAAAAAGCATGCTGATAGGATACCTCTGAGGAGGAGGTCTCCAGGAACCTGTGTGGTTGACGCCAACAGGTAACGGTCTTGAAACCCGTGTTATGCTGGTCGGGACCAGAGGGAACTGTTCGTGAGAGATTGTTTTGTCCTTGTGGGATGCCTCTATGAGAGAGGAGGTGTCCGGAAACCTGAGTGATCAACAGGTAACAGACAGGAGTCTGTGGTGTACTGACGGGTCAGTGAGAAACTGTTTTTTCCATTGTGGGATGTCTCTGGGAGAGGAGGTGTCCGGAAAATCTCTCTGGCTGAGAGTGTAACAGACAGGAGTCTGTGTTGTGCTGACGGGTCACTGAGAAACTGTTTTTTTTTTCTGGAACACGTGTGAGGTGTTTGCTGTGGCTCGGAGGAGTCATGAAGGTGACAAGCGGCTGGCTGTGACTCGTGGGGTCACGAAGGTGACAAGCGGCAAGACAGCGCAGCGTGCAGAGACTTGTGGTAGCAGGAGCTACAGTGACTGTTGCAGCAAGAAGTTCTGCAGCAGCCGGAGCTGCAGTAACAGCCACAGCAGCTTAGGAGTAGCATCTGGAGGTGCTGGTTGTTGGTGGCTGCAACAGAAGCGGTGGCAGTACCAGCAGGAGCTGGTGTGGGTAAAAAGGACAGTGTGAACCGAGGCACACAAACATAAAAGGGCCAGTACACGCCCTAAGTAAAAGACACTGTCTAAGGGTACTGTGATGGGTGGTGTCCCTAAAAGGGGAGGAGTCCCAAAAGGGGGGCAGCAACCCAAAACAGGGATGGTTACCCAAAAGGGGGCGGAGTCCCAAAAGGGGGCGATAACCCAAATTGGGATTGTGGCCCGAAAGGGGGTGGAGTCTCAAAAGGGGGTGGTAGCCCAAATCAGTAAAGTTGCCCAAAAGGGGGCGGAGTCGCAAAAGGGGGCGGTAACCCAAATTGGGATGGTGGCCCAAAAGGGGGCGGAGTCCCAAAAGGGGGTGGTAACCCAAATTGGGATGGTGGCCCGAAAGGGGGCGGAGTCCCAAAAGGGGGTGGCAACCCAAAAGGGGATGGTGGCCCAAAAGTGGGTGGAGATTCCAAAAGGGTGTTATGCTGGTATACCACCGAACTTAGTGTACCCCTATGAGAGGAAACGGGACTTCACGTTATTTGAAAAGGCATGGGAAGTTGATAAAGTGTGTTGTTGTTCAGAGGAGGGAGCCCCATCACAGCAGGTGGCTGTAGTGGTTCCTTGTCGTGTGATGTGTGAAAAGAAGGTAACACCTAATAGCGATAGTCCAGAGTTCCAGGTGACCGGGAGAAAGTGTGGGTCAGACCAATTCGGGGACTTGGACGTGACAAGACGTGTGACCGTGAGAAACGGTATAGCTCCAGGAAAGGGGGCAGAGACCTGTCTAAGGGGGAACGTGTTGTTCCAGGATGACAGGGGGAGTGGGAGTGACTCCTATGCAGACTGTGACTCGACCGCAAGGGAAAGTGAGTGCAGTAAGCTGGAGCTCTCTGAAGTTACCGAGAGTCGTGAGACAGTGGAAACTGCAGATGCAGGAACGGGCGGAACTCTGGAGAGGCAGAGTGTGTGTAGGCAAGAGTGCCCAGCCAAAAATATAATTAAAGAGGTGATGGTGCGACATGTGCTGGCTAAAAGAGAGCAGGACCATGAGATAGAGCTGTTTAAAGAAACAGTGAAAGAGACAGTCGAGCGAGAAAGGGTCCCGAGACAAATGATTGAGCACAAAGTGGAGGTGCTGGAGAAGGAAGTCTCTAAGCTCAGAGATCATCTGTCAGCGTGTAAGAGTATGAACAAGGCTCTATGGAAAGAGACGGAGGTGCTCAGAGAGGAACAAGAGAAACATCAGCAGGAGTGTCGCTGCTTGGCAGAAGAGCAAGATAGAGTTCTCCGAGAGCTCAAGATAGAGGAGGAGACTAGTGCCCAGCTCCAGAAATCTATGGGAGAAGAAATCCAGCAAGGGAAGTGCCATGCAGATGGGCACACAAGGGAGAGCGATGTCTTGGAAAACTGTACTAATGCTCAGGACGAAGATGTCCAACAGTCTGTCCAAGAAGGTGACGGGTCGGGTTTCAAGTGTGTAATAGAGATACCCGAAGACCTGCGAGAAGTGTGTGCCAGTGAGGAAGTGCATGAGGCCTTTAGAAAGGCGGTAGAAGCATGTAGTGTGAACTGGGTGCCAGAGATGAAACAGTTAGTCATACTGTCGACTAAGGAAGTCACCCTGAAGCGAGTGGCTATCCTGAGGGACATACACCTACATTGTCTCCGCACGAAACAGGTAATCCTGTTGAGAAATAAAGAAGCCGCTCGACGGCTGGAGCAAGCAAGAAAGGCTCAAAGTCGGCTTGGATTGGTGGAAGACATCATTCAAGTGCCCAGAGGTCTGGTGAAGAAAGCCATCGGAAGACTTGGGAAAGTGATGCAGGAGCTGGTGAATAAGTCCGGTGTGACGAGAGTCAGGATTCCGGCTGATGACGAAGTCTAGGTCAGGGGTGAAGATGGGATGGTTCCATTCCTCGTTGTCGGATCCAGGGAGAGCCTTGGGAATATCCGGATGCTCCTGGAGTATCGTGTGTCATACTTGAGAGAAGTAGAGTAGCTACGACTGGAGAGGGAGCAGGTCAACAGAGAGCTGCAGGAAATGGAAAGAAGATGGCCGCCACCTTCAGTCCGTAGTGTTGAGAGGCGAAGAGCGCCTGATGGAAGAGGTAGAAATAGTGATGCCTCAGTTAGCTCAGTGATGAGTGACCTAAGCAGGAGAACCTGTGGTGGACGAGCTGAAAAGGACTCAGACCAGACAGGACGTATGGGTGCAGGGGAATTGCGACGCCGTACTGACCGCTGGGGAGGCAGATGGTCTGACAGAGGGCCCGACTTAGCCAGACGGTTTGACTGGCAGAGACGACCGAGAAGGATCTCTGGTCGGGTAACAAGTGTTCAACCCCACAAGTTTGAACAGAGGGGGGAGGTATGTGGTGTAGTGACCCCTGATGCAGCTAGGGGGCACTGTGTATGCTCCTCGAGATATGCATGGAAGCATGGTTTGTGTTGTGGTAAAGGACCTGTGATGAGGTCATGACCAGGTGACCTAACCATGTGATCCTGACCATCTGTGGGTGGGGTTACAGCTATGTAACGAAGTGTGCTTGGCACCTGAGGAGAGTGTTGTGGGAGTCTGTGAGTGTGAACAGACTACCATGTGTCCAGGCGGGACATTACAGAGAGGTCTCTGTGTAGGAAGGGAGAAGCCTTCCTGTATCTGTGTTTGAAGAGAATTGAAGAAGCCTTACTGAAGACTTGTACTGTACGTTACTGTGTGGTTTATGGAGCAATAAACCTGAGGAACTTTTGATATAAAAGTGCGTCCTGATTACCTCTGAAGCAGCCGAGTGAGTGAAACCTTACAATATATATAAATACACACACGTCATTGTGACACAAATATAATATATATATATATATATATATATATATATATCTATATACACACTAGCTGTTTCCAGCCAGCTAACGCTCGGCACGCTCATTGCTATCTAATTAACGCTGCTGGTGATTAAACTAAAGTAAATAATGACAACATTCAATAGCGCTTACGCAGGTGGTAAATGAAATTAAAATGAAGTTAATAACAATAATAATCATCAAAAATCTGAATAATACTAATGTTACATTTTATTCACAGTGTAAAATCGAAAACAAACTGGATTCAGTAAGATGCTCGTGTGGTAATGTGTGGGGACGGAGTCTTGTGTGGTAATGTGAGGGGACGGAGCCTCGTGTGGTAATGTGGGGGAACGGAGCCTCGTGTGGTAATGTGTGGGGACGGAGTCTTGTGTGGTAACGTGAGGGGACGGAGCCTCGTGTGGTAATGTGGGGGGACGGAGCCTCGTGTGATAATGTGGGGGGACAGAGCCTCG
Source organism: Oophaga sylvatica (assembly GCA_033576555.1). NCBI lineage: Eukaryota > Metazoa > Chordata > Amphibia > Anura > Dendrobatidae > Oophaga > Oophaga sylvatica. The sequence goes on along the minus strand of JARQOD010000006.1, from coordinate 164,435,735 downwards.
TGTGATAATGTGGGGGGACGGAGCCTCGTGTGATAATGTGGGGGGACGGAGCCTCGTGTGTTAATGTGGGGAACGGAGCCTCGTGTGGTAATGTGTGGGGTCGGAGCCTCGTGTGGTAATGTGTGGGGACGGAGCCTCGTGTGGTAATGTGTGGGGACGGAGCCTCGTGTGGTAATGTGTGGGGACGGAGCCCCGTGTGACGGAGCCCCGTGTGATAATGTGGGGGAACGGAGCCTCGTGTGGTAATGTGGGGGAACGGAGCCTCGTGTGGTAATGTGTGGGGACGGAACCTCGTGTGGTAATGTGTGGGGACAGAGCCTCGTGTGGTAATGTGTGGGGACGGAGCCTCGTGTGGTAATGTGGGGGAATGGAGCCTCATGTGGTAATGTGTGGGGAGGGAGCCTCGTGTGGTAATGTGTGGGGACGGAGCCTCGTGTGGTAATGTGGGAGGGCGGGATTAATTGCGGTAATGTGGTGGGAGGGCGGGATTATGAGCAGTAATGTGGTGGGGGGCAGGATTATGAGCAGTAATGTGGTGGGGCGGGATTATGTGCGGTAATGTGGTGGGAGGGCGGGATTATGAGCGGTAATGTGGTGGGGGGGCGGGATTGTGTGGTGATGTGGTGGGGGGCGGGATTATGAGCGGTAATGTGGTGGGGGGCGGGATTATGAGCGGAAATGTGGTGGGGGTGCGGGATTATGAGCAGTAATGTGGTGGGAAGGCGGGATTATGAGCGGTAATGTGGTGGGAGGGCGGGATTATGAGCAGTAATGTGGTGGCAGGGCGGGATTATGAGCAGTAATGTGGTGGGGGTGCGGGATTATGTGTGGTAATGTGGTGGGGGGCGGATTATGTGTGGTAATGTGGTGGGGGCGGGATTATGAGCAGTAATGTGGTGGGGGTGCGGGATTATGAGCGGTAATGTGGTGGGAAGGCGGGATTATGAGCGGTAATGTGGTGGGAGGGCGGGATTATGAGCAGTAATGTGGTGGCAGGGTGGGATTATGAGCAGTAATGTGGTGGGGGTGCGGGATTATGAGCAGTAATGTGGTGGGGAGGAGGGATTATGTGTGGTAATGTGGTGGGGGGTGGGATTATGTGTGGTAATGTGGTGGTGGGCGGGATTATGTGTGGCAATGTGGTGGGGGCGGGATTATGTGTGATAATGTGGTGGGGGGCCAGGATAGTGTGTGGTGATGTGTTTGTGTGTGGCAATGTGGTGGGGGGGGCGGGATTGTGTGTGGTACTGTGGTGGTGGGCGGGATTATGTGTGGTAATGTCAGCCCTCCCCCGTAAAATAAGCATTTTAATAAAGGGGGGGACTCATGGCCACATAGGTCCTGAATTTTTGCTGTGTATATATTTATAAAGGTCATTTTAGGGCCAGTAAGTGAGCTGTGGTAAGTACCAAGAGCTGGTTTAAACCGGTTTGAGCCAGTTTTTGGCGCCCAATTTTAAAGGATGTTTAATGTGTCCTATAAATAGCCCTGCAGTGTTATACGATCTCAGTCAGCGTCTGAGAAGAAAAGAAGATCCTTCCCGCCCTCCCCTATTTTCAGTCGTGATGTTAATTTGTGGAAAAATCGCCCATGTGATGATACACTGTGATGTCCCACCCTGGGACAAAGTATAAAAGTAAAAAAAATAAAAATAAAAAGTGTAAAAAAAAAATTCAAAAAAAAAAAAGAAATATTCCCAAAAATTCATTTATTCCTGTAAATAAAAAAACAAAAACAATAAAAGTACATATATTTGGTATCGCCGCGTCCGTAACGACCCCCCCTATAAAACTGTCCCTCTAGTTAACCCCTTTAGTGAACCCCTTAAAAAAAAAAAGCAACAAATCAATGCTTTATCATCTTACCGCCGAACAAAAAGTAGAATAACACGCGATCAAAAAGACCGATATAAATAAACATGGTACTCCTGAAAACGTCATCTTGTCCTGCAAAAAACGAGCCGCCATACAGCATCATCAGCGAAAAAATAAAAAAGTTATAGCTCGCAGAATAAAGCGATGCAAAAATAATATTTTTTTATATAAAATTGTTTTTATTGTATAAAAGCGCCAAAACATAAAAAAATGATATAAATGAGGTATCGCCATAATCGTACTGACCCGAAGAATAAAACTGCTTTATCAATTTTACCACACGCAGAACGGTATAAACGCCTCCCCCAAAAGAAATTCATGAATTGCTGATTTTTGTTCATTCTAACCTCCCAAAAATCGAAATAAAAAGCAATCAAAAAATGTCACGTGCTCAAAAATGGTACCAATAAAAACGTCAACTTGTACCGCAAAAAATAAGACCTCACATGACTCTGTGGGCCAAAATATGCAAAAATTATAGCTCTCAAAATGTGGTGATGCAAAAACTATTTTTTGCAATAAAAAGCGTCTTTTACCGTGACAGCTGCCAATCTTAAAAACCCGCTATAAATAGTAAATCAAACCCCCCTTTATCACCCCCTTAGTTAGGGAAAAATAATAAAATTAAAAAAATGTATTTATTTCCATCTTCCCATTAGGGTTAGGGTTAGGGTTGCGGCTAAAGTTAGGGATAGGGTTGGCGCTAAAGTTAGGATTAGGGTTAGGGGTGTGTTAGGGTTAGGTTTGTGGTTAGGGTTGGGATTAGTGTTAGGGTGTGTTGGGGTTAGGGTTGGAGTTAGAATTGGGGGGTTTCCGCTGTTTAGGCACATCAGGGGCTCTCCAAATGTGACATGGCGTCTGATCTCAATTCCAGCCAATTCTGCGTTGAAAAAGTCAAACGGTGCTCCTTCACTTCTGAGCTCTGCCATGCGCCCAAACAGTAGTTTACCCCCACATATGGGGTATCAGCATACTCTGGACCCCAAGAGTCATTGTGCAATTTGTCCTATTTCTTCTGCTACCCTTGGGAAAATAAAAAACTGGGGGCGAAAATATCATTTTTGTAAAAAAAAAAAAAAAAATGATTTTTTTTGTTTTTACGGCTGTACGTTATAAACTTCTGTGAAGCACTTGGGGCTTCATAGCGCTCACCACACAACTAGATAAGTTCCTTGTGGGGTCTATTTTCCAAAATGGGGTCACTTGTGGGGGTTTCCACTGTTTAGGCGCATCAGGGGCTCTCCAAATGCGACATGACGCCCCCAGACCATTCCATCAAAGTCTGCAATCCAAAACGTCACTACTTACCTTCCGAGCCCCGACGTGTGCCCATACAGTAGTTTTCTCCCACATATTGGGTATCAGCGTACTCAGGACAAATTGGACAACAACTTTTGGGGTCCAATTTCTCCTGTTACCCTTGTGAAAATAAAATATTGGGGCGAAAAAATCATTTTGTAAAAAAAAAAAAAAAAAAAAGATTTTTTATTTTACGGCTATACGTTATAAACTTCTGTGAAGCACTTCGGGGTTCAAAGTGCTCACCACACATCTAGATAAGTTCCTTGAGGGGTCTAGTTTCCAAAATAGTGTCATTTGTCAGGGGTTTCCACTGTTTAGGCAGATCAGGGGCTCTCCAAACGCGACATGGGGTCCAATCTCAATTCCAGCAAATTTTAGTTTGAAAAAGTCAAACGGCGCTCCTTCCCTTACGAGCTCTGCAGTGTGCCCAGTGTTATTCATTTTTTCCTTCCACGTTGCTTCAGCTCTTGTGAAGCACCTGAAAGGTTAATAAAATTCTTGAATGTGGTTTTGAGTACCTTGAGGGGTGCAGTTTTTAGAATGGTGTCACTTTTGGGTATTTTCTGCCATATAGATCCCTCAAAGTGACTTCAAATATGAGGTGGTCCCTAAAAAAAATGGCTTTGTAAATTTTGTTGTAAAAATGAGAAATCGCTGGTCAACTTTTAACCCTTATAATTTCCTAACAAAAAAAAATTTTGGTTCCAAAATTGTGCTGATGTAAAGTAGACATGTGGGAAATGTTATTTATTAACTATTTTGTGTGACAAAATTCTCTGTTTTAAGGGAATAAAAATTAAAAGTTTGAAAATTGCAAAATTTTCAAAATTTTCGCCATATTTGCGTTTTTTTTTTAAATAAACGCAAGTTATATCGAAGAAATTTTACCACTATCATAAAGTACAATATGTCACAAGAAAACAATCTCAGAATCGCGAAGATCCGTTTAAGCGTTCCAGAGTTATAACCTCATAAAGAGACAGTGGTCAGAATTGTAAAAATTGGCCCGGTCATTAACCTGCAAACCACCCTTGGGGGTGACGGGGTTAATAATGGGTTGAGGCCACCTTGCTATTGGAAGGTGACTTTAAGCCAGGTTAATAATTGAGAGTTGTCAATTAGACAACTATCAATTATTAATCCTATTGTATGAAATGAAAAAAAAAACACACACATTACCGTATATACCCATGTATAAGCCGAGATTTTCAGCCCATTTTTTAGGGCTGAAAGTCCCCCTCTCGGCTTATACGCGGGTCATATACGGGGATCGGTGAGGGAGGGGCAGCGGGGGTGTCGGATCATACTCACCCCTCCGTCGGCGCGGTCTCTGCAGCCCCCCTGCTTCTCCCACGATCTCCGGCTCCTTCCTGCAGCGGTCACATGGCACCGCTCATTAAAGTCATGAATATACACATATTCATGACTTTAATGAGCGGTACCACGTGACCACTGCAGGACTGAAGCGCTGCGGAGAGCGCCGGGAGAAGAGGAGAGGCTGCAGGGACGCGCCGGTGGAGGGGTGAGTATAGCGATATTTACCTGTCCCTCGGTCCACCGCTGCGCTGTTCCCTCGGTCTGACTCCTCTGGCTGTGAATGTTCAGGCAGAGGGCGCGATGATGTCGCTAGTGCGCGCCCCGCCCCCTGCCAGATCATTCACAGCCAGAGGAGTCAGACCGAGGGAGCAGCGCAGCGGTGCAGAGAGAACAGGTAAATATCACAGGAGCCGGGGTCCTGAGCGAGCGGTGACACCGGCACCTGTCCCCCATAGCGCGCCGGTGTCACCGCCTGCTCAGGACACCGGCACCTGGCCCCCAGCGACGAGAGGTATGTCATTTTTTTTGCAGCAGCAGCATATGAGGCCTATACTATGGGGCATAATTGTGCAGCATATGGGGGCATAATCTGGAACATATGGGGGCATAAACTGTGGAACATATGGGGCATAATATGGAGCATATAGGGGCATAAGCTGTGGAACATATGGGGCATAATCTGGAGCATATGGGGCATAAACTGTGGAACATATGGGGCATAATCTGGAGCATATGGGGGCATAATATGGGGCATATAGGGGCATAATCTGTGGAACATATGGGGGCATAATATGGAGCATATGGGGCATAATCTGTGGAACATATGGGGCATAATCTGGAGCATATGGGGGCATAATCTGTGGAACATATGGGACATAATCTGGAGCATATGGGGGCATAATCTGTGGAATATATGGGGGCATAATCTGGAGCATATGGAGGCATAATCTGTGGAGCATATTGGGCATAATCTGTGCAGCATAAAATAAGCATAAAATAAGTAAAATAAGCATTTTAATAAAGGGGGGGACTCATGGCCACATAGGTCCTGAATTTTTGCTGTGTATATATTTATAAAGGTCATTTTAGGGCCAGTAAGTGAGCTGTGGTAAGTACCAAGAGCTGGTTTAAACCGGTTTGAGCCAGTTTTTGGCGCCCAATTTTAAAGGATGTTTAATGTGTCCTATAAATAGCCCTGCAGTGTTATACGATCTCAGTCAGCGTCTGAGAAGAAAAGAAGATCCTTCCCGCCCTCCCCTATTTTCAGTCGTGATGTTAATTTGTGGAAAAATCGCCCATGTGATGATACACTGTGATGTCCCACCCTGGGACAAAGTATAAAAGTAAAAAAAATAAAAATAAAAAGTGTAAAAAAAAAATTCAAAAAAAAAAAAGAAATATTCCCAAAAATTCATTTATTCCTGTAAATAAAAAAAACAAAAACAATAAAAGTACATATATTTGGTATCGCCGCGTCCGTAACGACCCCCCTATAAAACTGTCCCTCTAGTTAACCCCTTTAGTGAACCCCTTAAAAAAAAAAAGCAACAAATCAATGCTTTATCATCTTACCGCCGAACAAAAAGTAGAATAACACACGATCAAAAAGACCGATATAAATAAACATGGTACTCCTGAAAACGTCATCTTGTCCTGCAAAAAACGAGCCGCCATACAGCATCATCAGCGAAAAAATAAAAAAGTTATAGCTCGCAGAATAAAGCGATGCAAAAATAATATTTTTTTATATAAAATTGTTTTTATTGTATAAAAGCGCCAAAACATAAAAAAATGATATAAATGAGGTATCGCCATAATCGTACTGACCCGAAGAATAAAACTGCTTTAACAATTTTACCACACGCAGAACGGTATAAACGCCTCCCCCAAAAGAAATTCATGAATTGCTGATTTTTGTTCATTCTAACCTCCCAAAAATCGAAATAAAAAGCAATCAAAAATGTCACGTGCTCAAAAATGGTACCAATAAAAACGTCAACTTGTACCGCAAAAAATAAGACCTCACATGACTCTGTGGGCCAAAATATGCAAAAATTATAGCTCTCAAAATGTGGTGATGCAAAAACTATTTTTTGCAATAAAAAGCATCTTTTACCGTGACAGCTGCCAATCTTAAAAACCCGCTATAAATAGTAAATCAAACCCCCCTTTATCACCCCCTTAGTTAGGGAAAAATAATAAAATTAAAAAAATGTATTTATTTCCATCTTCCCATTAGGGTTAGGGTTGCGGCTAAAGTTAGGGATAGGGTTGGCGCTAAAGTTAGGATTAGGGTTAGGGGTGTGTTAGGGTTAGGTTTGTGGTTAGGGTTGGGATTAGTGTTAGGGGTGTGTTGGGGTTAGGGTTGGAGTTAGAATTGGGGGGTTTCCGCTGTTTAGGCACATCAGGGGCTCTCCAAATGTGACATGGCGTCTGATCTCAATTCCAGCCAATTCTGCGTTGAAAAAGTCAAACGGTGCTCCTTCACTTCTGAGCTCTGCCATGCGCCCAAACAGTAGTTTACCCCCACATATGGGGTATCAGCATACTCTGGACCCCAAGAGTCATTGTGCAATTTGTCCTATTTCTTCTGCTACCCTTGGGAAAAAAAAAACTGGGGGCGAAAATATCATTTTTGTAAAAAAAAAAAAAAAAAATGATTTTTTTTGTTTTTACGGCTGTACGTTAAAACTTCTGTGAAGCACTTGGGGCTTCATAGCGCTCACCACACAACTAGATAAGTTCCTTGTGGGGTCTATTTTCCAAAATGGGGTCACTTGTGGGGGTTTCCACTGTTTAGGCGCATCAGGGGCTCTCCAAATGCGACATGACGCCCCCAGACCATTCCATCAAAGTCTGCAATCCAAAACGTCACTACTTACCGACGTGTGCCCATACAGTAGTTTTCTCCCACATATTGGGTATCAGCGTACTCAGGACAAATTGGACAACAACTTTTGGGGTCCAATTTCTCCTGTTACCCTTGTGAAAATAAAATATTGGGGCGAAAAAATCATTTTGTAAAAAAAAAAAAAAAAAAGATTTTTTATTTTACGGCTATACGTTATAAACTTCTGTGAAGCACTTCGGGGTTCAAAGTGCTCACCACACATCTAGATAAGTTCCTTGAGGGGTCTAGTTTCCAAAATAGTGTCATTTGTCAGGGGTTTCCACTGTTTAGGCAGATCAGGGGCTCTCCAAACGCGACATGGGGTCCAATCTCAATTCCAGCAAATTTTAGTTTGAAAAAGTCAAACGGCGCTCCTTCCCTTACGAGCTCTGCAGTGTGCCCAGTGTTATTCATTTTTTCCTTCCACGTTGCTTCAGCTCTTGTGAAGCACCTGAAAGGTTAATAAAATTCTTGAATGTGGTTTTGAGTACCTTGAGGGGTGCAGTTTTTAGAATGGTGTCACTTTTGGGTATTTTCTGCCATATAGATCCCTCAAAGTGACTTCAAATATGAGGTGGTCCCTAAAAAAAATGGCTTTGTAAATTTTGTTGTAAAAATGAGAAATCGCTGGTCAACTTTTAACCCTTATAATTTCCTAACAAAAAAAAATTTTGGTTCCAAAATTGTGCTGATGTAAAGTAGACATGTGGGAAATGTTATTTATTAACTATTTTGTGTGACAAAATTCTCTGTTTTAAGGGAATAAAAATTAAAAGTTTGAAAATTGCAAAATTTTCAAAATTTTCGCCATATTTGCGTTTTTTTTTTTAAATAAATGCAAGTTATATCGAAGAAATTTTACCACTATCATAAAGTACAATATGTCACAAGAAAACAATCTCAGAATCGCGAAGATCCGTTTAAGCGTTCCAGAGTTATAACCTCATAAAGAGACAGTGGTCAGAATTGTAAAAATTGGCCCGGTCATTAACCTGCAAACCACCCTTGGGGTGACGGGGTTAATAATGGGTTGAGGCCACCTTGCTATTGGAAGGTGACTTTAAGCCAGGTTAATAATTGAGAGTTGTCAATTAGACAACTATCAATTATTAATCCTATTGTATGAAATGAAAAAAAAAACACACACATTACCGTATATACCCATGTATAAGCCGAGATTTTCAGCCCATTTTTTAGGGCTGAAAGTCCCCCTCTCAGCTTATACGCGGGTCATATACGGGGATCGGTGAGGGAGGGGCAGCGGGGGTGTCGGATCATACTCACCCCTCCGTCGGCGCGGTCTCTGCAGCCCCCCTGCTTCTCCCACGATCTCCGGCTCCTTCCTGCAGCGGTCACATGGCACCGCTCATTAAAGTCATGAATATACACATATTCATGACTTTAATGAGCGGTACCACGTGACCACTGCAGGACTGAAGCGCTGCGGAGAGCGCCGGGAGAAGAGGAGAGGCTGCAGGGACGCGCCGGTGGAGGGGTGAGTATAGCGATATTTACCTGTCCCTCGGTCCACCGCTGCGCTGTTCCCTCGGTCTGACTCCTCTGGCTGTGAATGTTCAGGCAGAGGGCGCGATGATGTCGCTAGTGCGCGCCCCGCCCCCTGCCAGATCATTCACAGCCAGAGGAGTCAGACCGAGGGAGCAGCGCAGCGGTGCAGAGAGAACAGGTAAATATCACAGGAGCCGGGGTCCTGAGCGAGCGGTGACACCGGCACCTGTCCCCCATAGCGCGCCGGTGTCACCGCCTGCTCAGGACACCGGCACCTGGCCCCAGCGACGAGAGGTATGTCATTTTTTTTGCAGCAGCAGCATATGAGGCCTATACTATGGGGCATAATTGTGCAGCATATGGGGGCATAATCTGGAACATATGGGGGCATAAACTGTGGAACATATGGGGCATAATATGGAGCATATAGGGGCATAAGCTGTGGAACATATGGGGCATAATCTGGAGCATATGGGGCATAAACTGTGGAACATATGGGGCATAATCTGGAGCATATGGGGGCATAATATGGGGCATATAGGGGCATAATCTGTGGAACATATGGGGGCATAATATGGAGCATATGGGGCATAATCTGTGGAACATATGGGGCATAATCTGGAGCATATGGGGGCATAATCTGTGGAACATATGGGACATAATCTGGAGCATATGGGGGCATAATCTGTGGAATATATGGGGCATAATCTGGAGCATATGGAGGCATAATCTGTGGAGCATATTGGGCATAATCTGTGCAGCATATGGGGGCATAATCTGTGGAGCATCATATGGGGGCATAATCATTTTTCACCCTAGGCTTATACGCGAGGCAATAAGTTTTCACAGTTTTTTGTGGCAAAATTAGGGGGGGGTCGGCTTATACAAGAGTATATACGGTAATTAAAAATCATTTTAATGAAATACACAGTTTTTGACCATATTTTATTGTACTGGTAATCCTTCCATTCCCTTGTTCTCCTGTAATAAAAAAATAATAAAAACATTATTCTTACCTCTCCGGCGCTCAGTCAGGTCCCACGCTGCAATCCATCTGAAAGGGTTAACAGTTTTACAGCGAGGACTGGAGCTAATGCTGCCAGCCTGGCTGTAAGCCCCCGAATGAATGAGCTCATCTCCCCGGCTGACAGGAGATGAGCTGATTAGTGTAGGAAGCTTAATTGATTGTTTCCCACACTAATCAGTTCACTTCAGGTCAGCTGGGGACTCCCTCTGACGTCACTGATGCTGTGCGGAGTCCCGGCTGACCTGAAGTAAACTGATTAGAGTCTGCTACTTTCAGATAGTATTAAGTTACTTACCGGTAACGGTATTTTTCGGAAGACCATGACAGCACCACGAGAGAGGGGATCCGCCCTTCAGGAACAGGAAACCTACAGAAACAAAAAGGGCGGCTCCCTCACACGCATCAGTTGGATTACACAGCAGATAGGACCTCCATGGTTAATGACACATAAATTATATACGAACTCTAAACAACCTAGTCTACGTGGACTTTATAATTAAAGGGAGTGTTTGATACACGTGCAAGGGAGGGAACTAAGGGTGCTGTCATGGTCTTCCGAAAAATACTGTTACCGGTAAGTAACTTAATACTTTATTCGGACTACCATGACAGCAACACGAGAGAATTACAGAGATGTAACACTATTCTAGGGAGGGACTACAGCCTGCAGCACCCTTAACCCGAAGGAGAGATCCGAGGAGGCACCCATGTCTTATCTGTAACGATTAAAAAAGCTGTTAGGAGAAGACCATGTGGCCGCCTTACATATCTGGTCGATGGATACTGCAGATCTTTCCGCCCAAGAGGTTGCCATGGCTCGAGTGGAATGCGCCCTCAGATTCTGTGGAGCCGGACCGCCACCTGCTGAGTAAGCTAGAGAAATAGCCTCCCTAATCCACCTTGATAATGTGCATTTGGAAACTCAAAGGCCTTTCCTATCACCCTGAAAACATATAAACAAGGCACTGCCATGGATCAGTGACTGACTGATAATGTAATAGACACCTTCTGACATCTAGTGTATGGAGTTTCTCCTCTTTCTGGTTAGTGGGGTTAGGAAGGAAGGAGGACTATTTCCTGTGTTCTATGGAACCGAGAGGCGACTTTGGGTAAATATGCAGGGTCCGGTCTAATTATTACCGTCTTCCATAACCTGTGTGTAAGGAGGGTCCCTAGAGAGAGACTGTATATCGCCTATCCTTCGAGCAGACGTGATGGCTACCAAGAAGGCTAACTTGAGAGACAGATTTTTAATTGTGGCGGACACCATAGGTTCAAACGGAGCCTCCGTCAAAGCCGTAAGGACTAGGTTTAAGTCCCATGGTGCATACCTTGTTTTGTGTATAGGTCTCGCTCTATCTGCCGCTTTGATAAACCTGGATATCCAGTAATTTCTTGCAATCTCACAGTTGAACAGGGCACAGAGGGCTGATACCTGTACTTTCAGGGTACTAGAGGCTAGACCTAGATCTAACCCCTTCTGCAGGAATTCTAAAATCTGCCCTATAGGGATTTCCCTTTCAGCTCCGAGGATAGCAGTGGCTAAAAATTTTTCCTAAGTCTTAGCATAAATTTTTGTTGTGACTAACTTCCTGCTATTAAGCAGGGTATTAATCAGATTGTCAGAGAATCCTTTATCCTTCAGTAATGACCTCTCAAACCCCACGTCATCAGATGGAGTCCGGCTACTTGCGGATGATTGACTGGGCCCTGGAAGAGAAGGTCCGGAAGATCTGGAAGAACCCAGGGGTCGCAGATTGACATTTTTCTCAGCCATGAATACCAGGCCCTTCTGGCAAGAATGGGGCAATCAGTATGACTATTGCTTTCTCCTCCCTGATCTTTCTTATTACTAAGGGTAACAGGGCTAGCGGGGGAAAGGAATAAGTGAGGCCGAAGTTCCATTTTGTTAGGAAAGCGTCTACCACGAGAGGTCCTTCTGTCAGATTTAGTGAACAGAACCTCTCCACCTTCCTGTTTTGTCTAGTAGCAAAGAGGTCCACCTCTGGTTGACCCCATAGTCTGACGATCTGGGTGAAAATAGTTGTATTTAGGCACCACTCTCCCTGTCTTAGCGTGTTGAAGCTTAGAAAGTCTGCTGTGGTGTTGTCCTTTCCTCTTATATGTAGTGCCATCAGGGATAGAAAATGTCTCTCTGCTGTTTGGAATATGCGTTCCACCACTCTCATCAGGGTCTCGGACCGTGTTCCACCTTGGTGGTTGATATATGCTACTGTCACCTAGTTGTCTGAGAGAATCCTGACGTGTTGATCCTGCAGGTATATAAACAGGTAGTTAATCGACAGCTCTACAGCGGAAAGTTCCTTAAAGTTAGAGGAACTCTATCAAGGGATCCCACTGCCCCTGGACCATGATCTCCCCCATACAGGCCCCCCAACCCGAGGGGCTGGCATCTGTGGTTACGACTTGGGATATGTGATTTTCCCAGGGAACCCCTATTGATAAGTTAAGTTTGCCGAGCCACCAACTTAAGGATTTTATGGTAGAAGGGCGTAAAGTCATTTTCCTATCTAATGAGTCCAGGATCTTTTCATTACCCAGGATATCCCTCTGCAGAGTTCTGGTGTGGAGCTGGGCCCATCTGACAGCTGGAATGCAAGCTGTTAAGGAGCCTAAAAGGGACATGGCATGTCTGAGAGTCATAGTTGGCCTATTCACTGCTCGACACACCTGTTGGCGAATTTGGACAATCTTGTTAGTTGGCAGACGACATTCTTGAACCTCTGAGTCTAAGATAAGCCCAAGGAATTGCTGGACCCTCAAGGGTTGGTAACGGGACTTTTCCCGATTTATCAACCAGCCTAAGTGTTCAAGGATGGATATAGACTTTTCCAATTGAGACCTGCAATGGTCGGCAGAGGTTCAAATAATCAAGAAGTCGTCTAAATATGGTACAATCAAGATGTCATACTCTCTTAGATGGGCCATTACTTCAGAAACCAACTTTGTGAATACCCGAGGGGCCATTGAGAGCCCAAAGGGTAAAGCTTTATATTGAAAGTGACGGATTACCCCACTCATGGAAACCGCCACCCTCAAAAACCGTTGGTGATCCGCAAAAATAGGTACATGGTAATAAATCTAAAACCACCATGAAACAGTTTTGAAACAATAACTTTATTGCTGAGCCAAAAGTCCATTTTAAAGGGTCGAGCTACCAGAAATTTATTCAGACCCCGCAGATTAATGATGATTCGATAAGAATTACCTGGCTTCTTTACCAGAAATAAGGTAGAGTAAAACCCTTTACCCTCCTCTAATGCAGGTACCGGTAATAAAACTTTTTTGAGGCCCAAATCTGTTATCTCCGTTTCTAGGGCCAATTGTTGATTTTGAGAGGAGCGTATAGGAGTTATCCTAAATTTATCCCCCAGGGACTGAACTGAAGTCCAGCTTCAGACCTGCTAAAATAACCCCTCGCACCCAACTGCTGTTGGTGATTTTGGCCCAGGATTGATAATGCGCTGACAGTCTACCCCCTTCGGGGTTGCTAGTCATTGACGGGGTCTTTTCCGTTCTCCAGAAGAACGCCCGAACAAGAACCCCGTACCTTTCTTCTTCCTGTCTTCCCATTTGGGACGGCCTCTAGTCGGCCTTCTCTGACCAAACTTCCTCCTATTAAACGGCCGTTGATATGATGAGGACACTAGGCTGGGAAATTTCTTTTTCTCGTCACTTGCTTTTTCCAACAGCTCGTCTAGGACAGGCCCAAATAGATATTCTCCTTCACAGGGTATGGCGCACAGTTTGGACTTCGTTTGTATGTCGCTCGGCCGGCATTTAAGCCACAGTGCCCTGCGGGTCGCGTTGGAGAGGCTCGCTGCCGTAGCTGCCATTCTGACGGAATCTATTGAGGCATCCGAGAGAAAAGCTGCAGCCCCCTGTACTGTTGATAGGGCACCTAAGATTGAGTCTCGGGGAACCCCCTCTTTCAGCTGATTCTCTAGTTGGTCCTGCCAGACCATCACAGATCTGGCCAGACACGTTGATGCCACTGCTGGCCTTAAGGAACCTGCCGCCATCTCCCTGGTTCCTTTAAGAAAGATGTCCGCTTTCCTATCCAGGGGATCCTTAAGGGCCCCCATATCCTCGAAGGGTAAGGCAGATTTTTTCAAAGCTTTGGCAACTGCGGCATCTAACGTGGGCGCTTTATCCCAAACACTAGTATCTGGCTCATCAAAGGGATATCTTCGTTTAAGGGCTGGTGGTAGGGAGCCTTTCTTTTCCGGTTTCCTCCATTCATGGAGGATTAGATCCCAGATTTTCTTATTCAAGGGAAAGGCCCTTCGCTTTCTTTGATCCAAACCCTTGAACATCATATCCTCTACTGACATTTCTGGTTTGGCCTCCGCTATCCCCATCGTACCCCTGATCGCTTTCACTAGTTTGTCCACACAGTCTAGGGGCAGACAGAAGCGGCTGGAGTCCTCGTCCGACGAGGAAGCCGATACAGATGGTTCAGGGGATTCCTCATCTCTCCTCCAGTCTACTGATGAGTCTGATTCTGGAATATCTTTCTGCTTGGGACTTCCTGCAGGTGTCATTGATCTTAGGGATCCCTTACTTCGGACCTGATGAAGTCCTTCAGATTTAGGGTAAAGTTGGATGTCTCCTCCGCCACCTGAGGAAAATACCAAACAGGGGAAGTCTAGACTGCTTTTTGCTAGAGCTACTCCCCCTTCCCTTGCCTGAGACCTTACCGTCTGCTGTATACAGGGAGGGCATAATCTTTTGGACAATCGTCCGGAAGGGGGCATCCACAGAGGGCGAATTCCCTGTGCCTTGATTTGTCTGTGCATTTCTTCCCCTAGAATGATAGTATAAGGGGGAGTCCCGTCACTGAGTGAACTTTCACGAACATCAATTACCAGTGTCTGCCGAAAAATAGGTGCCGGAATCTGAGGGAGAGAAGATCTGGATGAAACCGTCCCCCGACTGGAAGAAGCTTTCTGACCTGACTGGTTCCGGTTGGTGTCCCAGGCTTTCTGACGATTCTGGGATCTCTGGGATGCCTGGGACTTCTGGGATTTTTTCACTGCAGATTGCACTGGGGCTTCGTCCGGCTGCATAGGTTGCAGCTGCTCATCCTCCATTATGAAGAAATTGGCAAGAAGCATGGGTCCCCCTGCTTGGCTGCCTTATATCTCCCTCCATCCGGTTCATGACAGCTATGCTCCGCCTCCCCCCCACCTCCCCTGTCCTGTGTTGTCCATACAGGGCTTATGTCTCCCAGGATTGCGGCCGCCATCTTTTGGGAGTCCGCACATGCTCAGTAGCACCGTCGGCGCTTGTGACCCGGAAGTGACCGCCGACTCCGCCCCCACACGTCACACGGTGCCAAGATGGCGCCTCCCAGCACTCAGAGGGGGAAAAACCATGCCGGCACCGAGACTCCGGGTGCCGCTGCAATACAGCGGTAAGTTACTGACAGCAGGGACCGCCGCTCACCACACCGCACAGCGCCGGCAGCACAGCCGACACAGGAGACAATACAGCCATCCCCGGCGCTCACCCCCGGGAGAACCACGGAGGTTACCGAGGAGAGGGAACACCACACATAGCAGCGCCGCCAGGACCGTGAGATTGTTTCAGGGAGCCTGGGGGTATACTTACCCCGGCGTTACCATCTCCGGAGGCAGCGATACTCCGGATCCTTCCCCCTGCTGTCCGTCCACAGCCGTGCTGACTAGCCAGGGGCACCGCCCCGCTACCTGAGCCGACCGGCCGGGCCTGGGATGTCTTCATTCATCTGTAGGATCCGGTCTCCAGGAACAGGAAACCAACTGATGCGTGTGAGGGAGCCGCCCTTTTTGTATCTGTAGGTTTCCTGTTCCTGAAGGGCGGATCCCCTCTCTCATGGTGCTGTCATGGTAGTCCGAATAAAATATATTTTCTGCTTATTTCTATTGCGTTTGCTATTTTCATTTTTGTCTACACCTTTGTGGAGGTTAGCCGGGTCCCCTCCTGGGGCCTGTGCTTCTCTCTGTTTTCTGTAGCCACTGTTATTTGTTCAATTGCTCTTTCCCTGCTTTTTGAGTGGCTGCGGGTTAGCCTTGTTCACTCTGAGATCTGATTTAGTGGGTGGCAAGATCGTGTGATCTCAGCATTTTTGTAATCAGAAGTGTTGGAAGTTTTGCTGGGTTGCAGATAGTATTCTGTTCTTTCCTGTCCTATTTAGTCAGTGTTTGGCCCCTGCGTTTCCTCACTCTATTTTCTGCCTGCGTTTGTGTTTCGTCTTGTCTAACCGCCATTATATGTTTGGGGGCTGCCTATTTCTTTGGGTCTCTACTCCGGGGCAGTTAGCTTTCCTGTTTATATCTTTAGGTGTACCTAGCTCTCCGGCTGTGCTGAGGCATCTAGGATCACCGTAAGTACGCTCCACGGCTGCTTCTAGTTGTGCGGTTAGTTTAGGGATCTGCAACCCATTAGTTCACAACCTCTCAGGTGTTCGGCTGCCTTGCTGTTTTGCTCCTGTCCTCCTCAGTTACCAAATCATAACATTACCCCTTAGACCAGGGGTCCCCAACCGCCGGTCCGCGGCCCATGACTGGGCCGTTGCAGTTCTGTTGCCGGGCCACGGAGCCACGGCACAGAACGCTGGACACACATGGAGCCGGCGGCTGTAGCACTGTAGTGACAGCTACAGCCACCGACTTCAAGAAGACTCAATACTCACCTTCCGTCGCTGCATCCCTGTCGGCCGCGTCAGTTTCATCCAGTGCTGAGCGGTGACGTAGTACCACTCATTAAGGTTATGAATATGGACGCGACGCCACTCCCATAGGCGTGGCTTCCATATTCATGACATTAATGAGCGTACTATGTCACCGCTGCGCACAGGAGGAAGCTGCCGCGGCCGACAGGGACGCAGGGAAGTTCAGCAACGGAGCGAGGAGGGTAAGTATGGGGGAGGACGGGGGAGCGGAGCCATGTATACCAGTGTGGGAGCGGAGCCATGTATACCAGTGTGGGAGCGGAGCCATGCATACCAGTGTGGGAGCGGAGCCATGCATACCAGTGTGAAAGCGGAGCCATGCATACCAGGGTGGGAGCGGAGCCATGTATACGAGGGTGGGAGCAGAGCCATGTATACAAGGGTGGGAGCGGAGCCATGTATACCAGTGTGGAGCGGAGCCATGCATACCAGGTGGGAGCGGAGCAATGTATACCAGGGTGGGAGCGGAGCAATGTATACCAGGGTGGGAGCAGAGCAATGTATACCAGGGTGGGAGCGGAGCAATGCATACCAGGGTGGGAGAGGAGCCATGCATACCAGTGTGGGAGCGGAGCCATGTATACCAGAGTGGGAGCGGAGCCATGTATACCAGGGTGGGAGCGGAGCCATGTATACCAGTGTGGGAGCGGAGCCATGTATACCAGTGTGGGAGCGGAGCCATGCATACCAGTGTGGGAGCGGAGCCATGCATACCAGGGTGGGAGCGGAGCCATGCAGGGGCGTACATAGAAATCATGGGGCCCCATAGCAAAAGTCTGAATGGGGCCCCCCCCAAAAAAAAAGCCAGAGCCATTGTAAATGTAAAGTGCCAGCACAATCAGGGGACACATTTAACAAAAAAATGTATTATGCCCCCATAGATGCTCCATAGATTGTGCCCCATAGATGCTCCATAGATTATGCCCCCATAGATGCTCCATAGATTGTGCCCCCATAGATGCTGCCCCATAGATGCTCCATAGATATGCCCCCATAGATTGTGCCCCATAGATGCTCCATAGATTATGCACTCATAGATGCTCCATAGATTATGCCCGCATAGATGCTCCATAGATAATGCCCCATAGATGCTCCATAGATTATACCCCCATAGATGCTCCATAGATTATGCCCCCATAGATGCTCCATAGATTGTGCCGCCATAGATGCTCCATAGATTGTGCCCCATAGATGCTCCACAGATAATGCCCCCATAGATAATGCCCCCATAGATGCTCCATAGATTATCCCCCATAGATGCACCATAGATTGTGCCCCCATAGATGCTCCATAGATTATGCCCCCATAGATGCTTCATAGATATGCCCCCAGATGCTCCATAGATATGCCCCCAGATGCTCCATAGATATGCCCCCAGATGCTCCATAGATATGCCCCCATAGATGCTCCATAGATTGTGCCCCCATAGATGCTGCCCCATAGATGCTCCATAGATTATGCCCCCATAGATGCTCCATAGATTGTGTCCCCATAGATGCTCCATAGATTATGACCCCATAGATGTTCCATAGATTGTGCCCCCATAGAGGCTCCATAGACTATGCCCCCATAGATGCTCCATAGATTGTGCCCCCATAGAGGCTCCATAGACTATGCCCCCATAGAGGCTCCATAGACTATGCCCCTATAGATGCTCCAAAGATTATGCCCCCATAGATGCTCCATAGATTATGCCCCCATAGATGCTCCATAGATATGCCCCCAGATGCTCCATAGATATGCCCCCATAGATGCTGCCCCATAGATGCTCCATAGATTATGCCCCCATAGATGCTCCATAGATTATGACCCCATAGATGCTCCATAGATTATGACCCCATAGATGCTCCATAGATTATGACCCCATAGATGCTCCATAGATTATGACCCCATAGATGCTCCATAGATTATGCCCCCATAGATGCTCCATAGATATGCCCCCATAGATTGTGCCCCCATAGATGCTCCATAGATTGTGCCCCCATAGATGCTCCATAGATTATGCCCCCATAGATGCTCCATAGATTGTGCCCCCATAGATGCTCCATAGATTATGCCCCATAGATGCTCCATAGATATGCCCCCATAGATTGTGCCCCATAGATGCTCCATAGATTATGCCCCCATAGATGCTCCATAGATTGTGCCCCCATAGATGCTCCATAGATTATGCCCCCATAGATGCTCCATAGATAATGCCCCATAGATGCTCCATAGATAATGCCCCATAGATGCTCCATAGATAATGCCCCCATAGATGCTCCATAGATTATGCCCCCATAGATGCTCCATAGATATGCCCCCATAGATGCTCCATAGATTGTGCCCCATAGATGCTCCATAGATTATGCCCCCATAGATACTCCATAGATTATGCCCCCATAGATGCTCCATAGATTGTGCCCCCATAGATGCTCCATAGATTATGCCCCATAGATGCCCCATAGATTATGCCCCCATAGATGCTCCATAGATTATGCCCCCATAGATGCTCCATAGATTGTGCCCCCATAGAGGCTCCATAGATTGTGCCCCCATAGAGGCTCCATAGATTATGCCCCCATAGATGCTCCATAGATATGCCCCCATAGATGCTCCATAGATTATGCCCCATTGATGCTCCATAGATTGTGCCCCCATAGATGCTCCATAGATTGTGCCTCCATAGAAGCTCCATAGATTATGCCCCCATAGATTATGTCCCCATAGATGCTCCATAAATTGTGCCCCCATAGATGCTCCATAGTATAGGTCCCTTATGCTGCCGCAGCTGCTGCAAAAAAAAAAAAAAAAAAAGACATACTCACCTGTCGTCGCTGAGGGCCAGGTGCCGGTGTCCTGAGCAGGCGGGGACACCGGCGCGCTATAGGGGACAGGTGCCGGTGTCAACGCTCGCTCAGGGCCCCGACACCTGAGATATTTACCTGTCACCTGGTGCACCGCTGAGCGCCGCTGTCTTCCGGGTCCTCCAGCAGTGAATGCTCAGGCAAAGGGCGCGGCGCGCACAAGCTACGTCATCGCGCCCTCTGACCTAAACATTCACAGCTAGAGAGGACGCGAGGACACAGCAGCGATGGAACGGGACAGGTGAATATCCCTTATACTCACCCTCCCACCGGCGCATTCTCTGCAGCCCCTGCTCTTCTCCCACGGTCTCCGGCGCCAGTGTTCAGCGGTCACTTGGTACCGCTCATTAAAGTCATGAATATGTGCATATTCATGACTTTAATGAGCAGTACCACCTGACCGCTGAACAAAGGCGCCGGAGACCGTGGGAGAAGAGCAGGGGGGCTGCAGAGACCGTGCCAGGAGGAGGTGAGTATATAGCACAGCTGCACTCCGTCTCCCCCGCCGACCCCCTGGTAGTACTGTGTCAACACAGCAGAAGCACAGCTGCCAAACCGCAGCGGCCGACGCGGGCACCCTCACCTGTCCGGGCCCCATAGCAACTCCCATAGAGGCTCCATAGACTATACCCCCATAGATGCTCCATAGATTATGCCCCCATAGATGCTCCATAGATATGCCCCCAGATGCTCCATAGATTGTGCCCCTATAGATGCTCCATAGATTATGCCCCCATAGATGCTCCATAGATTATGACCCATAGATGCTCCATAGATTATGACCCCATAGATGCTCCATAGATTATGACCCCATAGATGCTCCATAGATTATGACCCCATAGATGCTCCATAGATATGCCCCCATAGATTGTGCCCCATAGATGCTCCATAGATTGTGCCACCATAGATGCTCCATAGATTGTGCCCCCATAGATGCTCCATAGATATGCCCCCATAGATGCTCCATAGATTGTGCCCCCATAGATGCTCCATAGATTGTGCCCCCATAGATGCTCCATAGATTATGACCCCATAGATGCTCCATAGATTATGCCCCCATAGATGCTCCATAGATTATGCCCCCATAGATGCTCCATAGATATGCCCCCATAGATTGTGCCCCCATAGATGTTCCATAGATTATGCCCCCATAGATGCTCCATAGATTGTGCCACCATAGATGCTCCATAGATTATGCCCCATAGATGCTCCATAGATTATGCCCCCATAGATGCTCCATAGATTATCCCCCATAGATGCACCATAGATTATGCCCCCATAGATGCTCCATAGATTATGCCCCCATAGATGCTCTTTAGATTGTGCCCCCATAGATGCTCCATAGATTGTGCCCCTATAGAGGCTCCATAGATTGTGCCCCCATAGAGGCTCCATAGATTGTGCCCCCATAGATGCTCCATAGATTGTGCCTCCATAGAAGCTCCATAGATTATGCCCCCATAGATTATGTCCCCATAGATGCTCCATAGATTGTGCCCCCATAGATGCTCCATAGATTATGCCCCCATAGATGCTCCATAGATTATGACCCCATAGATGCTCCATAGATTATGCCCCCATAGATGCTCCATAGATATGCCCCCATAGATTGTGCCCCCATAGATGTTCCATAGATTATTCCCCCATAGATGCTCCATAGATTGTGCCACCATAGATGCTCCATAGATTATGCCCCCATAGATGCTCCATAGATTATGACCCCATAGATGCTCCATAGATATGCCCCGTAGATTGTGCCCCCATAGATGTTCCATAGATTATGCCCCCATAGATGCTCCATAGATTGTGCCACCATAGATGCTCCATAGATTATGCCCCATAGATGCTCCATAGATTATGCCCCATAGATGCTCCATAGATTATCCCCCATAGATGCACCATAGATTGTGCCCCCATAGATGCTCCACAGATTATGCCCCCATAGATGCTCCACAGATTGTGCCCCTATAGATGCTCCATAGATTGTGCCCCATAGATGCTCCATAGATTATGCCCCCATAGATGCTCCATAGATTATGCACCCATAGATGCTCCATAGATTGTGCCCCATAGATGCTCCATAGATTGTGCCCCTATAGAGGCTCCATAGATTGAGCCCCCATAGAGGCTCCATAGATAGTGCCCCCATAGAGGCTCCATAGATTGTGCCCCTATAGATGCTCCATAGATTGTGCCTCCATAGAAGCTCCATAGATTATGCATCCCATAGATTATGTCCCCATAGATGCTCCATAGATTGTGCCCCCATAGATGCTCCATAGATTATGCCCCCATAGATGCTCCATAGATTATGACCCCATAGATGCTCAATAGATATGCCCCCATAGATTGTGCCCCCATAGATGCTCCATAGATTATGCCCCATAGATGCTCCATAGATTATCCCCCATAGATGCACCATAGATTGTGCCCCCATAGATGCTCCACAGATTATGCCCCCATAGATGCTCCATAGATTGTGCCCCCATAGATGCTCCATAGATTGTGCCCCATAGATGCCCCATAGATTATGCCCCCATAGATGCTCCATAGATTATGCCCCCATAGATGCTCCATAGATTATGCCCCCATAGATGCTCCATAGATTGTGCCCCCATAGATGCTCCATAGATTGTGCCCCTATAGAGGCTCCATATATTGTGCCCCCATAGAGGCTCCATAGATTGTGCCCCCATAGATGCTCCATAGATTGTGCCTCCATAGAAGCTCCATAGATTATGCCCCCCATAGATTATGTCCCCATAGATGCTCCATAGATTGTGCCCCCATAGATGCTCCATAGTATAGGTCCCTTATGCTGCCGCAGCTGCTGCAAACAAACAAAAAAAAAAAAGACATACTCACCTCTCGTCGCTGAGGGCCAGGTGCCGGTGTCCTGAGCAGGTGGGGACACCGGCGCGCTATAGGGGACAGGTGCCGGTGTCAACGCTCGCTCAGGCCCCGACACCTGAGATATTTACCTGTCACCCGGTCCATCGCTGCGCGCCACTGTCTTCCGGGTCCTCTTGTCAGTGAATGCTCAGGCAGAGGGCACGGCGCGTACTAACTACGTCATCGCGCCCTCTGACCTGAACATTCACAGCTAGAGGACGCGAGGACACAGCGGCGAGCAGTGGTGGAACGGGGACAGGTGAATATCTCCTATACTTACCCCTCCGCCGGCGCATCTCTGCAGCCCCTGTTCTTCTCCCGCAGCTCTTCCTTCCTATAGCGGTCACGTGGTACCGCTCATTAAAGTCATATGTGCATATTCATGACTTTAATGAGGGGTACCATGTGACCGCTGTAGGATGGAGCCTGAGATCGTGGGAGCAGGGGGGCTGCAGAGA
This sequence comes from Oophaga sylvatica, assembly GCA_033576555.1. NCBI lineage: Eukaryota > Metazoa > Chordata > Amphibia > Anura > Dendrobatidae > Oophaga > Oophaga sylvatica. The sequence continues at coordinate 164,412,887 of JARQOD010000006.1, read as the reverse complement.
CGCGCCGGCGGAGGGGTAAGTTTGATCTGACACCCCCCTCCTTTGCCGACCCCCCAAGTATATGACTCGCGTATAAGCCGAGAGGGGGACTTTCAGCCCTAAAAAAATGGGCTGAAAATCTCGGCTTATACTCGAGTATATACGGTAATTTACCAAAATTATCATGAAAAGGGGGAATGAAAAGAAACCAAGGAATATGGTATGGTAAAGCAACCCTTACAGGGGAAATAATAAAAAATGCAGACAGCACAAGAAATATAAACCAATGTAAGAATTTATTAATGGCACAGAATTATACAGAATAAACTTTAATTATTATAATAAAAGAACATAAATAAAATAGGGGACCCTATCCATATAAGCTGGAATAATAGACTATTAAACTGCTCAATATATATAACCAGGAAAGTGTGCAGTAATAAATGTGCACGAACAAATGTACAACCAGCCCAATAACCTATATAAAAAGCTATAACGAACTTATATAAATGTGCTGTATGAATCACAAAAAATAATTAATTCAAAATAATGTGCAACTAAGCGCAATTAACCTAAATTGTGAAACACAAATCTCATAGTGCAATGATAGTGAAGAAAAAAACAGTGCAGACCAAAAATAATAATAAGGTCGCTATATAGCGATAGGCATGGATCGCAAAAATTACCTGGAAGCAAAGTGCGATGATAGTGAAGGAATAAACAGTGCGAACCAAAAATAATAAGGTCGCTATAAAGCGATAGGCATGGATCGCAAAAATTACCTGGGAGCAAAGAACCAGCACAGGAGGGATCTCAACCACGCGCCCCAACGCGCGTTTCGGTATATAACCTTCGTCAGGGGGAAGGTTATATACCGAAACGCGCGTTGGGGCGCGTGGTTGAGATCCCTCCTGTGCTGGTTCTTTGCTCCCAGGTAATTTTTGCGATCCATGCCTATCGCTTTATAGCGACCTTATTATTTTTGGTTCGCACTGTTTATTCCTTCACTATCATCACACTTTGCTTCCAGGTAATTTTTGCGATCCATGCCTATCGCTATATAGCGACCTTATTATTATTTTTGGTCTGCACTGTTTTTTTCTTCACTATCATTGCACTATGCGATTTGTGTTTCACAATTTAGGTTAATTGCGCTTAGTTGCACATTATTTTGAATTAATTATTTTTTGTGATTCATACAGCACATTTATATAAGTTCGTTATAGCTTTTTATATAGGTTATTGGGCTGGTTGTACATTTGTTCGTGCACATTTATTACTGCACACTTTCCTGGTTATATATATTGAGCAGTTTAATAGTCTATTATTCCAGCTTATATGGATAGGGTCCCCTATTTTATTTATGTTCTTTTATTATAATAATTAAAGTTTATTCTGTATAATTCTGTGCCATTAATAAATTCTTACATTGGTTTATATTTCTTGTGCTGTCTGCATTTTTTATTATTTCCCCTGTAAGGGTTGCTTTACCATACCATATTCCTTGGTTTCTTTTCATGTTTCCGGATGGTCTGCCATCCATTTTTTTAGGAATTTTTTGGATACAATTTTATTATTATTGATTATATAATTTATTATTTTGTATTATTTTCCAATTTTCCTATTTTTATTTATTTATTTATTTATTTATTTATTTATTCATGAAAAGGGGGGAAGACAAATCATTACAAAAAAACACACAAGGAGTGGTGAAGAGAGACCAGCACCTACAGTATATTATATCAGAAATGGAAAAGGAAAATGGAGAAGTAGAGGTCTACATTTGAGAGAACACAGCAGATTCACTTGTGATTGCTTGCGATATTTGTTGACACACAATTTCTTTGTATTTGATCGCAGGTAACTACCACCAGCTCAGGGGCACTGCAATGGGGAGTCTCTGTGCTCCGTCTTATGCAAATTTGCTCCTGGGCTGGTGGGAGGAGACTGTAGTCTTTGGTGAGAATGGTGTCGTCTGAGCTGAGAATACTCTTCTCTGGTTGAAATTTATAGAAGTAGTGGATGGTTGGTAGATGGCCACCATGTCCCAACAAGGCTGCGACGTCAGCAAGGAGGTAGAGGAGTCATGTTTTGGGCCGGAATCATGGGGAAACAGCTGGTAGGTCCCTTTAAGGTTCCTGAAGGTGTGAAAATGACCTCTGCAAAGTATATGGATGTTCTGACTGACAACTTTCTTCCATGGTATAAAAAGCAGAAACATGCCTTCAGGAGCAAAATCATCTTCATGCATGACAATGCACCATCATGCTGCAAACAATACATCTGAGTCATTGGCTGCTATGGGCATAAAAGGAGATAAACTCATGGTGTGGCCACCATCTTCCCCTGACCTAAACCCCATAGAGAACCTTTGGAGTATCATCAAGCAAAAGATCTATGAGGGTGGGAGGCAGTTCATATCAAAACAGCAGCTCTGGGAGGCTATTCTGACTTCATGCAAAGAAATACAAGCAGAAACTCTCCAAAAACTCACAAGTTCAATGGATGCAAGAATTCTGAAGGTGACATCAAAGAAGGGTTCCTATGTTAACATGTAACTTGTGTTAGGATGTTTTGGAGTTAAATAGCTTTTTTTGTTCAGTGAATGTGACCTCCTAATGCTTCAAATTCCATAAATGAGCATTTTCAGTTCTTTAAAACATATCAAATGTTTAGAAATTCTACTGTGCCTAATAATTTGGAACAGTGCATTTTGAGTTTTTATTCATTTTGGAGATTATACTGTTATCATTGGGAAGTTTCTATGAGATGCGCCAATTCTAGTGCTTTGCTCAGCTCTTCCTGCTTGCCCAGTATCGGTGGAAAGTGGGTTAATATTTGTGCTGTTGAGGTCACCTTTGCATTATCTGGTATCTGGGGGAGAAGAACAGAACAAGACACAGAGAGATGAACTGGCTCACTTTATTTACGTCCCTACGAGACACTGATGATGTGCTACCACGTGCAGTTCAGGGTCTCTGCTCGCTGGCAGGCTCAATGCTCGCATCCTGTCAGCATTCAGCCTGGCAACTTAATGCATCAGAGAGACTCGTCAAGGGACAAATGGATTATCTTCTTGTTGGAGAAGTAGGTGAGGAAAATGGTTGTTTATTTACTTTTTTCAGGGTGCTTCAGTGGAATAATCCTCAAGTAATCAAGATTTGCTTTTTTCATTTTTAATTAAAATAAAGGTGTCAGTGTCTATTTCATTTAAAGGACTTTATTCAGTTGTGTTTTTAACCCCTTCATGACCCAGTCTATTTTGACCTTAATGACCATGACCTGGCCATTTTTTTCAATTCTGACCAGTGTCCCTTTATGAGGCAGTAACTCAGGAATGCTTCAACGGATCTTGGCGATTTTGACATTGTTTTCTCGTGACATATTGTACTTCATGGGAGTGGTAAAATTTCTTCGATATCAAAGATACTAGCCTCCAGAATTAAGGGAATCTTAGGGAAGCTTGTTCACCCTGACCAGGTTGGCTTTGTGGGAGAAAGGGAGGGTAAAGATAACTCTACAAGAATCCTCCATGCTATCGCCTATGCCAGATGCGCAGGGATTCCCCTCTCTATCCTATCTACCGATGCCGAGAAGGCTTTCGATAGAGTTAGCTGGAACTACATGGTGAGCACATTGCAAAAATTTGCCTTCCCGACCCCTTTCATAGATGCTATCATGACTCTATACACGACTGCAACTGCCAAGGTCAGGGTGAATGGGATTTTTTCAGATCCTTTTGAGATAAAAAATGGAACTAGGTAGGGCTGTCATCTTTCCCCTTCCCTTTTCGTGCTAGTAATGGAAACCCTGATTCAGAGTATCAGACAGGAAGAAGACATAAAAGGACTAACAGTTGGACAACTGGAAACTAAGACAGCTGCCTTTGCCGATGATCTTCTAATTCTGACTTCAAACCCAAATAAAGCTTTCCCCAGACTTTTGAGCCTGCTTACTGAGTTTGGGATTGTCTCTAATTTTAAAATAAATATGAGTAAGTCGGAAGTTCTGAATGTCTCGGCAACTGACGCAGAAGTCTCGGAACTTAAACAAGAGACACCTTTCAAGTGGCCCCCGGAAAAACTAAAACACCTAGGGATCTTTTTAACCGCAGATCCCTCATCCTTGTACAAATACAACTTCTTGCCTCTGTGAGATACGATACAAACTGTACTCAAATTATATGACCTTAAGTATTTATCATGGATTGGAAGGATAAATGTGATTAAATCTTACATCTTCCCCAAAATTTTCTATGTCATGAACATGGTCCCTATTCCTCTCCCTAACTCGTTTTTTTTTTTACGGCAAACCAACTTATCACAAATTTGGTCTGGAGAAATAAAAGGGGCAGGATCCCTTTAAAAATCATTTCCTTGCCAAAAGGAATCGGAGGTCTAGGTCTCCCTGATCTTAAAGTATACTACAACGCTATACATCTCGCCCTTTGGATAAAATTAATTAAACTTAGCTCAGACAATGCAAAGTCAAATTTAGAATACATCCTATTAGGGAACGAGGTGCAAATCTATCTTGGGTCCTCCAATGCCCCCCCACCTAACAAGCTTGACGAAATTACCTAAAAATACATTAGCTCTTAGACGCTCCCTCATCCCAAATACATTCCCTCATTGTCTATTCCTAGATAATATTCCTCTAAAAATTATACCATGGCTACTAGACCCTGATTACGAAGATGTTTATTGCCTCTCGGATTCCCTGCCTTGCCTTCCAATCTCTCTCCTTCTCTCAAACCAGATTACTTGTATAGATGCTTGGCCAAGTGCTGCCAAGAAACGTCCCTCTGACTTTCTTCAGAAATATCATGTCCGCTACATTATGACAAAATTTAGGGCTGAACTACAACGAAACCCAGACTGGCTCTGGTTGGAGTACCTGGTTAGGCTTAGATCTTCAAACCCTAAACCAGTTTCAACACGGTACGCAAATCTAGTAAACCCCCCCCCCCACACTAGTTTCAAACCGCTCTACTTATCCTCTTGGGAAAAGGAATTGAGGATTTCCTTATCTCCTCAGGAAACAAAACAAATATTAAATAACTCTCACGGTTTTTCAAGATGTATCCTACTACAGAAAAATGCTTTTAAAATTCTATCAAGATGGTACAGACCCCCGAAAGATTATTTCACTTAGGCCTGATTGACTCTCCACTCTGCTGGAGGTGCTCAAAATCAGTGGGTTCCCTACTTCATATCTTCTTGCAGTTCCCAGCCTTCTCAAATTACTGGACAGATATTAACAAATATCTCCGCCGCCTACATCTAATAAAACACGATATAACCCCTCAAGAAATACTGCTCTCACTTCCCTCAAAAACTTATATTCCCAAGAAACACGAGTTACTTCCTCTTTTGTTGGCTGCAGCAAAACACTTAATCTCGACACATTGGAGACAAACGTCCCCTCCCACTCTGAGCGATTGGATAGCTAAAGTACAAAACATACACCGTCTTGAGGAAATGACTAGTTGGGAAACTCGTACACACAATAAGTTTGTTAAAATTTGGCTTCCCTGGGTCAGTAACTCCCGTTCCCTCCCTTAGAATTCAGAATATGAACCCAAAAATTTAATTTGGTTCCCCAAGTAGTTATAACAGACTTCCCCCCTCAACCTGGCGCCTGTTGTGAATGTGCTAGAGATGGTTTCTGAGCAGAGGCTCCCTCTGGTGGTTACAGACAGTACTGAACCTTTCAGCGAGAAATGGCAATCTGGGTTCACTGACTGGACTGATATAAGGGAGGTTCCCTCCCATGATGGTCGCCGGTGATCAATTATTCTTGTCTCAATTGTGGTTCCTGGTTCATTTGGAAGTTTGCTGGAGTCTTGCATGCATCTGCTGCTTTCAGATAAGATATTTTCTGCTTTTATTTTTGTGCTTGCTTTTTGCATAGTTTTCTGCACTTTTGTGGAGGTCAGCCGGGTCCACTCCTGGGGCCTGTGCTCCTCTCAATTTATCTGTCGCACTGTTATTTGTTCATTTGCTTTTTCCTGTTTTTTTAGTGGCTGCGGCTTTGTTTTGTTACACCAGAGATCTGATTCAGGTGGTAGAGATCGTGTGATCTCAGGTTTTTTGGCAATCAGAAGTGATGGTATTTTTTAGGGTTTTTGTTGGATTGCAGTCAGAATTCTTTCCTGTACTTTTCTGTCTAGACAGATTGGGCCCCAACGTTTGCTCATTCTATTTTCTGTCTGTGTCCGTGCTATCTTCTTGTCTAACCGCCATTACATGTTTGGGGGCTTCCTATTTTCTTTGGGGATCTGCTCCGGGGCAGATAGCTTTTATCTTTCTGCCTTTAGGTGTTGTTATCTCTCAGGCTGTGACGAGGCGTCTAGGATCAACGTAGGAACGCTCCATGGCTACCTCTAGTTGTGTGGTTAGTTCAGGTTACTGCAATCCAATAGGTTCCAGCCTCTCTGGTGTATTACCGTTTTTGCTTTTTCTCCTCAGCTACCTAAACATAACAGTATCACCGGCCCAAAACTAAAATTATATGGTACTCACAGAAGGGAAAAATAGTGTGGAAAGAAAAAAAAGTTGTCAGAGATTTTTTTTTCTGTTTGTTGCATTTTTTCCCTCTTTCTCTCTGGGTGCTGAGGAGGATTTTTTTTTCTCTCAATGGAGTTTGCACAGTTGTCTGGCCGTTTGGATCAGCTTGCTACTGAGGTTCGGAGTATTGCTTCCTATCTTGCTGGGTTGCCGGTAGTGGAACCTAGGATCCCCACGCCAGATTTGTTTTTGGGGGATCAGGCTAAATTTCTGAATTTCAAAAACAACTAAGTTGTTTTTTGACTTGAAGCCTAAGTCCTCAGGGAACGCAGCACAGCAGGTTCAAATTGTCATCTCTCTCCTGCGCGGCGACCCTCAGGATTGGGCTTTTTCCCTGACACCTGGGGATCCTGTTTTGAATGATATTGATGTATTTTTTCAGGCTCTGGGGTTGTTGTACGATGAACCTAATGTTACTGATCAGGCTGAGAAGACCTTGTTGGCATTAAGTCAGTGCTGTGAAGCCGCTTAACTGTACTGTCAGAAATTTCGAAAGTGGGCAGTCCTGACCAAATGGAATGATGATGCTTTGGCAGCCCTTTTTCGGAAGGGTCTGTCAGAAAATGTAAAGGACGTTATGGTGGAATTCCCTGTACCCTCTGGTATCAATGATTCTATGTCTTTGGCTATTCAAATTGACAGACGTTTGCGTGAGCGCAGAGGTATGCGTGAGATGGTGTTGCCTTGTGGGCCAGCTCCTGAGCCCATGCAGTGTGATGGAGTGATTTCTGGGGCACAGCGTCATGAATTTCAACAGCGCAATGGGTTATGTTTCTACTGTGGTGACGCCTCTCATGCTATTTCCATCTGCCCTAAGTGGGGAAGACGTTTTGCGCGCTCACTTGTCTTGGATAGTGTTCAGACTAAATTTCTGTTGACTGTTACCCTGATTTGCTCCATGTCCACATTTTTGGCTCAGGCTTTTGTTGATTCAGGAGCAGCTATTATCCTGATGGATTTCGACTTTGCCAAACGTTGTGGCTTTCCCATGATACCCCTGCGGAAGTCTATTCCCCTATTGGGCATTGATTCTACCCCTTTGGCGGTGAATAAACCCCAATTTTCTAATCAGTTGATAATGAGGGTTGAACCAGATCATCAGGAGAGTTGCAAATTTCTGGTGTTGCATAATCTGCATGACATTATTGTACTAGGTTTCCCTTGGTTGCAGATTCATAATCCTGTTTTGGATTGGAAATCTGTGTCTGTGACCAGTTGGGGCTGCCAATGTGTTAATGCCGACACTCCTGTTTTTTCTGCCTCTCCCAAGTCTCAGGATGTTCCTGACTTTTTGACTTGATTTTTCTGATGTGTTTAGTGAAAGTAAGTCTGCGTCCTTACCTCCTCACAGAAGCTACGATTGCGCTATTGAATTAGTGCCTGGTGGTAAATTTCCTAAGGGTCGCCTTTTTAACTTATCTGTACCTGAACACGATGCCATGCGATCTTATATCAAAGAGTCATTGGAGAAGGGTCATATCAGACCATCCTCTTCACCCTTGGGCGCCGTTTTTTTCTTTGTGGCCAAAAAGGATGGTTCATTGAGGCCGTGTATTGATTATCGCCTCCTGAATAAGATCACTGTGAAATATCAATATCCGTTACCCTTGATTTCCGACCTGTTTTCCAGAGTGAAAAGTGCTAGTTGGTTTACCAAGCTTGACCTCAGGGGGGCGTATAACCTTATTCGTATTAAGCACAGGGATGAATGGAAGATGGCGTTTAATACCCCAGAGGGGCATTTTGAGTACCTAGTGATGCCCTTTGGGCTCACTAATGCTCCTTCCGTCTTCCAATCCTTCATGAATGATATTTTCAGGGATTTTGTGGATAAATTTCTGATTGTTTATTTGGATGATATCTTGATTTTTTCCAATGACTGGGACTCTCATGTGAAACATGTTCGGACTGTGTTCCAGATTTTGAGAGAGAATGCACTGTATGTGAAGGGATCAAAGTGTCTTTTTGGCATACAGAAGGTCTCATTTCTGGGATTCATTTTGTCTCCGTCTGCTATTGAAATGGACCCGGTCAAGGTTCAGGCCATCTGTGATTGGGTTTAACCTACTTCATTGAAGGGTCTTCAGAGATTTTTGGGTTTTGCCAATTTTTATCGTAAATTTATTGGTAATTTCTCCGGTATTGTTAAACCATTGACTGATCTGACCAAAAAGGGTTCGATGTGGTGAATTGGCCTCCTGAGGCAGTTTCTGCATTTCAGGAACTTAAGCAGAGATTTATTTCTGCTCCTGTTCTACGGCAGCCTGATGTTTCTCTGCCATTTCAGGTGGAGGTTGATGCCTCTGAGATTGGGGCAGGTGCCGTTTTGTCCCAAAGGGATCAGGAGACCTCTAAGAGTAACCCTTGTGCCTTTTTCTCTCTAAAGTTTTCTCCAACTGAACGTAATTATGACGTGGGTAATCGGGAGTTATTGGCCATGAAGTGGGCCTTTGAAGAGTGGAGACATTGGCTGGAAGGAGCCAAACATCAGGTAGTGGTCCTCACGGACCATAAGAACCTGGTTTTTCTCGAATCAGCCAAGAGACTTAATCCTAGACAGGCCAGGTGGGCCTTGTTTTTCACATGTTTTAATTTTGTGGTTTCTTTTCTTCCTGGCACTAAGAATGTTAAGGCGGATGCCCTCTCAAGGAGTTTCTTTGCGGATTCTCCTGAGTTATCTGATCCTGCTGTTATTTTGAAAGAGGCTGTAGTACTTTCCGCCATATCTTGCCCAATTTGAGACTGGCTCTGGAGGGGTGTCAGGAGGATAAACCTGAGCGCTGCCCTGTTGGGAAATTGTTTGTCCCAGACCAGTGGAAGAAGAGTTTGATGTCTGAGATTCATTGTTCCGCGTTGGCTGGTCATCCCGGGATTTTTGGTACCAGAGACTTGGTGAGTCGGTCCTTTTGGTGGCCTACTTTGTCTCGTGACCTCAGGGACTTTGTGCAGTCCTGTGGGACTTGCTCTCGTTCCAAGCCTTGCTCTCGCTCTAGTGGTTTGTTGATGCCATTACCTGAACCCAAGAGGCCATGGACCCATATCTCTATGGATTTTATTTCCGACCTCCCTGTCTCTCAGAGAATGACCGTTATCTGGGTAATCTGTGATAGGCTTTCCAAGATGATACATCTTGTGCCATTACCTAAAGGGTATGCCACACTAAACAACATCGCTAACGGGATCACTAAAAAACGTCACTATTTAGCGATCCCGTTAGCGATGTTGTTGTGTGCGGCATCTGCCAGCGACGAGCTTCCTGCTGTGATCTCGCTCGTCGCTGGAATCGTTCCGGACCCTATTTTCGTCGCTGGCGCCCCGCTGGGTAAGTATATATCGCTAAGTGTGGCACCTTTTTTAGCGATTTAGCGGTACTTTTGTACCGCTAAAGTCGTTAAGGAGATCGCTAACCGCGATAGCGTCCTAACGACATCGCTAAAATAGGTAGCCACTAGCGATATAGAAACAATCCCGCTAGCGATCTCATTAGTATGCGACGCTAACGAGATCGCTAGCGGGATTGTGTAGTGTGGCAGTACCTTAAGTTGCCTTCCTCCTCTGAGTTGGTGCCTTTGTTCCATCAGCACGTAGTTCGGTTGCACGGCATTCCGGAGAACATTGTGTCTGACAGAGGAGTCCAGTTTGTTTCCAGATTTTGGAGGACATTTTGTTCTAAACTTGGTGTTCAGTTGTCTTTCTCCTCTGCATTTCACCCTCAGACCAATGGACAAACCGAGAGAACAAACCAAACCTTGGAGACTTATTTGAGATGTTTTGTGTCTGCTGATCAAGATGACTGGGTCTCTTTTTTGCCTTTGGCTGAGTTTGCTCTTAATAATAGGGCTAGCTCTGCCACCTTGATGTCTCCATTTTTCTGCAATTCTGGGTTTCACCCTCGATTTTCTTCGGGACAGGTGGAGGCTTCTGTCTGTCCGGGTGTTGACTCTTTTGTGGAGCGTATGAAGCAGATTTGGGACCAGGTAGTGGAGAGGTTGTCTCTCTCACAAGAGAAGGCCCAGCGGTTTGCCAACCGGCATAGGACTGATGGTCCTCGGTTTAAAGTGGGGGACTTGGTTTGGTTGTCCTCAAGAAATATCCCTATGAGGGTTGCATCTCCAAAGTTTAAGCTTAGGTTCATTGGACCTTATAAGATCATGGAGATTCTTAATCCGGTTTCCTTCCGTTTGCTTCTTCCAGGGACATTTAAGATCCATAACGTGTTCCACAAGTCCTTATTGAAGAGGTTTGTCGAGCCAGTGGTTCCTATGGCTGCGCCTCCTGACCCTGTTTTGGTTGAGGGCAATCTGGAGTATGTGGTCGAGAAAATATTGGATTCTTGTTTTTCTAGACGGAAACTCCAGTATTTGGTTAAGTGGAGAGGTTATGGTCAGGAGGAATTCTTGGGTGTTTGCTTCAGAAATCCATGCTAGGAGACTGATCTGTGCCTATCACCGAGCTCATCCTGATCAGCCTGGTTGCACAAGTGAGGGTTCGGTGACCCCTCCTCAAGGGGGGGGGGTACTGTTGTGAATGTGCTAGAGACGGTTTCTGAGCAGAGGCTCCCTCTGGTGGTTACAGACAGTACTGAACCTTTCAGCGAGGAATGGCAATCTGGGATCACTGACTGGTCTGATATAAGGGAGGTTCCCTCCCATGATGGTCGCCGGTGATCAACTGTTCTTGTCTCAATTGTGGTTCCTGGTTCATTTGGAAGTTTGCTGGAGTCTTGCCTGCACCTGCTGCTTTCAGATAAGATATTTTCTGCTTTTATTTTTGTGCTTGCTTTTTGCATAGTTTTCTGCACTTTTGTGGAGGTCAGCCGGGTCCCCTCCTGGGGCCTGTGCTCCTCTCAATTTATCTGTAGCCACTGTTATTTGTTCTTTTGCTTTTTCCTGTTTTTTCAGTGGCTGCGGCTTTGTTTTGTTACACCAGAGATCTGATTCAGGTGGTAGAGATCGTGTGATCTCAGGTTTTTTGGCAATCAAAAGTGCTGGTATTTTTTAGGGTTTTTGTTGGATTGCAGTAAGAATCCTTTCCTGTACTTTTCTGTCTAGACAGATTGGGCCCCAGCGTTTGCTCATTCTATTTTCTGTCTGTGTCCGTGCTTCTTCTTGTCTAACCGCCATTACATGTTTGGGGGCTTCCTATTTTCTTTGGGGATCTGTTCTGGGGCAGATAGCTTTCCTCTTTCTGCCTTTAGGTGTAGTTATCTCTCAGGCTGTGACGAGGTGTCTAGGATCAACGTAGGAACGCTCCACAGCTACCTCTAGTTGTGTGGTTAGTTCAGGTTACTGCAATCCAATAGGTTCCAGCCTCTCTGGTGTATTGCCGTTTTTGCTTTTTCTCCTCAGCTACCCAAACATAACAGTGGTATAGTGTAGTGTATGTCAGGTTGATATGTGTGGTGTAGTATACATCACACACAGACACAACAAACTGACGTAAACTACAACACACACCAACCCAACGTACACTACAAACCAAACAAACCAACCTGACATACACTACGTCAAGTTGGTGTGTGTGTGTGTGTGTGTGTATGTGTGTATGTCAGGCTGGTGTGGGCGAGTTCTTTAGGGAAATGTCAGGATGTGTTTAGTCCACGGACGTGTGATGAATTCTGAAGCATTCATTGAAACACAGTCCAGGTTTGTCAGGACATGTTTCACATTGGAAACGAGTTTCCCTTCTTATTCCCCTTTTATAGCATACCCGGCACCTTTTTTTTTGCTCTCCCCTCACGGGGAAAATGTTGTCCTGGTATCATACGGGAAACTTAAGTTCCAGGGGTGCTTGGGCCCGCTCCTTCTTCGTCTTCAAACATCAGGGCCTTTATCACCGCCTCCTGGAACTGAATGAAGGTGTTGTTGGTCTGGCCTGCATATCGTACGATGTGCACAGCCAGTTTTCTATACCACACCTTCGCCTTCCACATGGCACTATAGGGCTGGAGGACTTGATCAGAAATTTGAACTCCCCCCCCATGTGTTTGTTGTACCCCAGGGAGCAGTCCGGTTTGTGGACCTGTGCTGGGGTACCTCAAACTGTGGTGGCCGTGGTGCCGGTACCATGGATTGTTGTCAAGAAAAAGAAGTCCCTTTTGTCTTTGAACTTAACCACAACCATATTGCCGCTACATTGGGCTTGGCTCTCACCCTTTGGGAGAGTCTGCTCAATTATCGACAAAGGGAGGCCCCTCTGGTTTCTGCGCACAGTACCGCAAGCTGCGGTAGCTCTGGCAGAGAAGGACTGAAAGAGTGGAATGCTTGTAAAAAAGTTATCAACGTAAAGATGGTAACTTTTATCAAGCAGTGAGTGGACCAAATCCCACACTATTTTCCCAATCACCCCAGAGCAGGCGGTCATTCTGGGGGTTGGATCCTGCTATTCTTCCCTTAGTAAACTCTAAAGCTGTGAGTGTATCCTGAGGTACTCTCACACAGCTTATAGAGTTTTATCCCGTACCTCACCCTCTTGCTGGGCAGGTACTGACGGAATTGTAGCCTCCATTTGAAGTGGATAAGGGATTCATCCACACAAAGTTCCCTTTGGGGAATGTACACTTCAGCAAAATTGTTGCTGAAGTGTTCGCTGACCGGCCGAATTTTGAACAGTCTATCAAAATTCAGGTCATCGCAGGGAAGGCTGTTCATATTGTCCCTAAAATGGAGAAAGTTATGAATCGCCTCAAAACATTTGCTAAACATAACCATGCCAAATATTGGAGTTTGATACAAAATATCAGTACTCAAGTATTGGCGAATTTCTGGTTTCTTCACAATCCCCTTGTGAAGGACCAGTCCCCAATATTTCATCTTTTCTACTTTGTCAACGGGACTTTAAGTAGAAAATGATGAATTAGGGTTTTCGGCAAAAAAATTACAGGGCGTACAAGTTATTTTGCTCCACCCTAAGACTGACAATTGACTCAGAGAAATAGAATTTGAAAAAGTCTATTTCCCTGAGGTTGGCAGTCTAGAACTGGATTCCTGATTGGGGAACGAAATCAGGAATCAGTGGAGCAAAATTTTCATGGACGGGTGTCCAGATGTGGGCACTAGTGCTAGGTTGGGCGTGACTAGCACTAGGTTTGGGGTTACTCACACTTGGCTGTGGGTCTTCTCCCCCGGCCTCCGACTCTACTTCCCCGGGCTCTGGACGATTTCTTGTCCTGCGACGTCTTCGTGGCAGCGAGTCTGTCACTGGAAGAGTGGGAGGAATAGAGAAAAGTGTGGTTCTTTCCCACACTATCCGTTTCGGAGGAAATAATGGCATATGCCTCCTCAGCTGAGTACATCCTTTGTGACTGGGATGAGCGGGACTGTGTGTGTGGGCGTGTGTCAATAAAAGCTAAACTTTATTATAGTGTGCGTGTGTATGTGTTTGGTGAAACTTTCTACTTTCTACTGCATGAGGGTGCTGGAGGGGGCTGTCAGGCCTGAGGGAAGAGGAGGGGCTGAGGAGATGCAAGAGCCGACAACAGCAGCAGGGGAGGTTATCACCGGGGCGGGAAAGGGAGCGGAATCAGACGGCGGGGGGGGGGAGTGGAGGGCAGTAGAGTACCAGATGGCAGTGGCGGCAGATCGCGGTCAGGCGGCAGCAGCAGGCAGGGACCTCGCTCTTCAGCTTCCACAGACGGGATGAGGCTAAATAGCGAGGACAGCCATAGTTCACTCCATCCCTCCACATCTAATTGGAGGGAAAGCGTCACATGGACGCTAGCTCCAATCAGGTCTGTGGGGCGTCACAGGCAGGGAAGGGGTTAATTTATAACATGATTAAGGGGTTAATAATAATAGACGCCTGTCCATTACTAACCCATGGGCTTGATGTCAGCTGACAATACAAAACTAACATCAACCCCAATACTATTACCCCACTTTCCAACGCACCAGAGAAAGTGGGAAGAGCGAGGCTAAGCCACAGAATTGGTGCATCTCATGGATGCGCCATTTCTGGAGTGGCTGAGAGCTGATGTTTTTAGTCTGGGAAAGGGCCAATATCCATGGCCCCTTCCTAGTCTATTAATATCAACAAGCAGCTGTCGTTCTAGCCTTTGTTGATTATGAATTGTTGATTATTAATAGCCTGTGAAGCCCAATGTTTATTACTCTCTTCCCAGGCTATAAACATTAGCCCCCAGTTACACACTTACCCTCTGCTGGTTGACAAAATTTCAGGTGATCCCACATTATTTTTTTTCTTTAATTTATTGATTTATTAATTAAATACATGTACAGTAAGATACACATGCACTGCACTAATTATATACCGTATATACTCATGTATAAGCCGACCCGTGTATAAGCCGACCCCCCTAATTTTGCCACAAAAAACTGGGAAAACTTATTGACTCGCGTATAAGCCTAGGGTGAAAAATGATTATGCCCCTATATGATGCTCCACAGATTATGCCCCCATATGCTGCACAGATTATGCCCCTATATGCTCCAGATTATGCCCAATATGCTTCAGAGATTATGCCCCCATATGCTCCAGATTATGCCCCCATATATTCCACAGATTATGCCTCCGTATGATCCACAGATTATGCCCCCATATGCTCCATATTTTGCCCCCATATGCTCCAGATTATGCCCCCATATGTTCCACAGCTTATGCCCCCATATTATGCCCCCATATGCTCCATATTTTGCCCCCATATGCTCCATATTATGCCCCCATATGTTCCACAGCTTATGCCCCCATATTATGCCCCCATATGCTCCATATTATGCCCCCATATGCTCCATATTATGCCCCCATATGTTCCACAGCTTATGCCCCCATATTATGCCCCCATATGCTCCATATTTTGCCCCCATATGCTCCATATTATGCCCCATATGTTCCACAGCTTATGCCCCCATATGCTCCATAGCTTATGCCCCCATATGCTCCATATTATGCCCCCATATGCTCCATATTATGCCCCCATATGTTCCAGATTATGCCCCATGTGCTGCTGCAAAAAAAATAAAAAAAATGACATACTCCCCTCTCGTCGCTGGGGGCCAGGTGCCGGGGTCACGGCTCACTCAGAAACCCGGCACCTGTGATATTTACCTGACCTCTCTGCACCGCAGCGCTGCGTCGTCTTCCTGGTCCTCGGCAGTGAATGATCTGGCAGGGGGCGCTAATGACATCATCGCGCCCTCTGCTGATCATTCACCGCCAGAGAAGTCAGACGAGGACGCAGCACAGCGGTGGAGAGAAGACATGTAAATATCGCTGTACTCACCTTCCGCCGCGCGTCCCTGCAGCTTCTCCCGGCGATCTCTGCAGCGCTTCCTTCCTACAGCGGTCACATGGTACCGCTCATTAAAGTCATGAATATGTGCATATTCATGACTTTAATGAGCGGTGCCATGTGACCGCTGCAGGAAGGAGCCGGAGATCGTGGGAGAAGCAGGGGGCTGCAGAGACCGCGGCGGCGGAGAGGTGAGTATAATCCGACACCCCCGCTCCCCCTCCCCCGCCGACCCCCGTATATGACCCGCGTATAAGCCGAGAGGGGGACTTTCAGCCCTAAAAAATGGGCTGAAAATCTCGGCTTATACATGAGTATATACGGTAGGTCACTCACATTTCTATCTACCCAAGTATATATGTATTGAAGAACATTTACTTTGAAAACACTTTAACCCCTTAGTGACAGTGCCATTTTGCAGCTTAATGACCAGGCCAATTTTTACAATTCTGACCACTGTCACTTTATGAGGTTATAACTCTGGAACGCTTTAACGAATCCAGCTGATTCTGAAACAGTTTTTTCGTGACATTGTACTTCATGTTAGTGGTAAAAAATTTTTTATATGACTTGCTTTTATTTATGAAAAAAATGGAAATATGGTGAAAATTTAGAAAATTTTGCAATTTTCAAACTTGTAATTTTTACGCCCTTAAATCAGAGAGATATGTCACAAAAAATTTTTAATAAATAACATTTCCCACATGTCTACTTTACATCAGTACAATTTTGGGAACAACATTTTCTTTTGTTACAAAGTTATAAGGGTTAAAAGTTGACCAGCAATTTCTCATTTTTACAACATCATTTTTTTTTTTAGGGACCACATCACATTTGAAGTCACTTTGAGGGCTCTATATGATAGAAAATACCCAAAGTGACACCATTCTAAAAACTGCACCCCTCAAGGTGCTCAAAACCACATTCAAGAAGTTTATTAACCCTTCAGGTGCTTCACAGGAGCCAAAGCAATGTGGAAGGAAAAAATTTACATTTAAATTTTTTTTTTAAAGCTTTACTTCGGAACCATTTTTTTTTTATTTTCACAAGTGTTAAAAGAAAAAATGAACCACATAATTTGTTGTGCAATTTCTTCTGAATACGCTGATACCCCATATGTGGGGGTAAACCACTTTTTGGGCGCACGGCAGAGGTGGCAAGGGAAGGAGCGCAGTTTGACTTTTTCAACGCAGAATTGGCTGGATGGCATGTCGCGTTTAGAGAGCCCCTGATGTGCCTAAACAGTGGAAACCCCCAACAAGTGACCCCATTTTGGAAACTAGACCCCTTAAGGAACTTATCTAGATGTGTGGTGAGCACTTTGAACCTCCAAGTGCTTCACACAAGTTTATGTAAGTAAAAGAAAACTGACTGGCACATCCAAACCAGTGTGAATTAGGTGCAAACCAGGAGCAGCTACCTCCATACCTCTATTAGGCTGACATCTGAATTCCTGGGTGAACGTGGACACCTCTGTCAGTAAAGCTTGCCTTTTCTGGGTGAGCAGGAACCTGCTATAATTAAAATCACCACATGGTGATGGGCGGAGTGCTCGGTCAGTAAGCTAACATAGAAGTAAAAGAAAACTGACTGGCACATCCAAACCAGTGTGAATTAGGTGCAAACCAGGAGCAGCTACCTCCATAGACAATATACAAAAAAAGGTTGCACTCTATCGTGCCAAAGCAAGTCAATGTGAAATATGAAACATGAATAGCAATATGGCTTTTGAATATTAGAAAAAAATGAATGAGACGCTTTGCACAAAATTTGGCCAAATAATGCCTGCCCATACACCAACGTCAAGGTGGTCTCAGAACGTATGGGTCCCTGCCTATGTGAACATACCTCTATTAGGCTGACATCTGAATTCCTGGGTGAACGTGGACACCTCTGTCAGTAAAGCTTGCCTTTTCTGGGTGAGCAGGAACCTGCTATAATTAAAAGTTTATATCGTAGAGCCGTGAAAACAATAAATCATATTTTTTCCACAAAAATGATCTTTTCACCCCAATTTTTATTTTCGCAAGGGTAATAAGACCTCAAAAGTTTTTGTGCAATTTGTCCTGAGCATGCTGATACCCCAACTGTGGGGGTAAACTACTGTTTGGGTGTATGACAGAGCTTGGAAGGGAAGGAGCGCAGTTTGAGTTTTTCAACGCAGAATTGGCTGAACGCCATATCGCGTTTGTAGAGGCCCTGATGTGTCTAAACAGTGGAAACCCCCCACATGTGACCCCATTTTGGAAACTAGACTCCCTAAGGAACTTATCTAGATGTGTGGTGAGCACTTTGAACCCCGAAGTGCTTCACAGAAGTTTATAACGCCCGGGCGTGAAAATAAAAGATCATTTTTTCCACAAACCTGATCGTTTAGTCCACAATTTTTTATTTTCCCAATGGTAACAGGAGAAATTAGACCACAAAAGTTGTTGTCCAATTTGTCCTGAGTACGCTGATACCCATATGTGGGGGGGAGACCACTGTTTGGGCGTACGGCAGAGCTTGGAAGGGAAGCAGCGCCGTTTGACTTTTTCAAACTAAAATTGGCTGGAATTGAGGTTGGACACTGTAAGGAAAAGGTTGTCGCCATTTTGTATAGGGCCTGTACCAGCCTCCATTTTGTCAGTTCACACAGCCACAGACTTTTAGCTACACAGGGCCTATTAGCATATTCAGTACGGCCAGCTTTGATGTCCACTATGAATCAATAGGCCTTTACATGCTAATTGGTTTAGGCCAGGGTCTGAATAAGATGGTCAGTCGTATGGTAATTAGCTCAAGCTCAAGGCATTGTTTCCTGCTCCATATGAATTGCAGGCCACTTAATATGCGGGCTTCAAAGCAAATGGGGAAGGGCCTAGCAGGTTTGAAAGCTGTAGCCAAGAAGAGGCTGGTCTCTCATTCCATTTTCACACACAGAAGCACCAGGGACAGACTTGCCAAATGGAGCTGCAGCACATGCATTGGGGGCTGTCCAGCAAATGAAGACTCTCACCTGGGGAACGCAGAGCTCCATGCCTCCTCATGACCATATAACCCGGTAATATTGATCTATAGCTAATACCTTTAAGCCTTGTACATTATTGTTGTATTTTTACTCTGACTGCCATTCCATTGTAATTACGTGGTATAGCTTTACTGTATATTTCTGTAATTATCTAGTGCGCCCTTAAGGCAAATTAAACCATAAAATTAATCTTGGGCTGATGCTTTTACTCTGATCACGAATCTTAGAATACTCGGTGGGTAACAGGACACCTTCCCCGGCGGCCATTTGCTCTAGGTGCAGTTCTCTTACTGACCTGAGAGACAAAGGGGGGCGCCGGAGAGCTGTACCTGTGGAGTTACGTCCCATTGGTGACGTGGGAGGAAAGGGATCGACCGTCACATTTGGTAGCGGCGGTGGTATCAGAAGCTGTGATACCCGGGCTACCGTGTGGCGGTCGGCTTAGTTCCTCACAAATTGGTGGCAGCGGTGGGATCAGAGTAATAGTGTGCGTGGGACCCCTACTCCCAGACACTAGAGACTACCAGCAGTACTTTCAATACTGGGGTCTTAAGGTCAGCCCAGCACTAGACGGTCAGAGTGTAAATATAACAAGTTGTGTGCAAGGTCAGGGTTGCAGCTGTGTTTCAGTGACCAAAGGTTCCCAAGATGGCGGAAGGCACCAGGAGTAGGGCAAAGGGGGAGGCCAATGCTGTGGCCTATGAGGGGTTCGATACCGATGAGGGGGAGCTCAGCCAGGGCTCCCCAAGGAGCCCGACCCCCGTGCTCAGTCTCACAGTGGACTGTCCACCCCCTGCCCGTCCCAGTCTGTCCAGATCGGAGGCCATGTTCCAAGCGGCTATGGCACAGCTCGAGGCTGGTAATGACGCCGCCTATGACAGACTCCTAGTGGCGGCAGAGAAAGCAGCAGAGCGTGAGCGAGCAGAACGCCGTGAAGCTGCAGAGCGTGAGCAAGCAGCGGCAGAGAGAGCAGCAGAGCGTGAGCATGCAGAACGTGTGTTGCAGGCTACAGAACGCCGTGAAGCTGCGGAGCGCCAGCACCGACTGGAGATGGCTCAGCACGGGCCCCCGCTGGACGCACCAGGCCCACCGGAGACAAGGGCTTCCAAGGTCCGGGCGGAGGACTTTCCCTTACTTGAAAAGGATGGAGACCTGGATTCCTTTCTGCTTGCTTTTGAGAGGACATGCCTCCAACATCATCTGGCCCTGGATCAGTGGGCAAGGTACCTGACCCCCCCGTTTGAGGGGTAAGTCCCTTGAAGTTTTGGGGGACTTACCTGCCGGGGAGGAGCAGGACTACAACAGCATCAAGCGGGCCCTGATCCAGCACTACAACCTCACCCCGGAGTCGTACCGCAGGAAGTTCAGGAGCCTGCAGCGGGGTTCAAAGGACACCTGGACCGACCACATGCGGGCCCTGTTGAGAGCTGCGGAGCACTGGACCTCGGGTCTAGAGCTCACTACCCGTCAGGAGGTCCAGGAACTGTTTGTCGTGGAGCAATTTTTGTGGAACTGCCCAGAAGACCTCCAGCAGTTCCTCCGTGACCGGAAACCAAAGGGGGCTTCTGCTACAGCCGCCCTGGCAGATGAGTATGCCAACAACAGGGCGCCGGAGCCAAAGAAGCCTGCCAGCAGCACCTGGAGAGGGGGTAAGCCCAATCCTGCCCCAGCCCCATATCCAGCCCCCAGAGTGCAAGGGGTGTACCCCCCTGCTGCCCTCTCCAGGCCAGGAACAGAACCCAGACGTTGCCATAATTGCAATCAGCCAGGACACTTTAAGGCTGCATGTCCCCAGCGCCAGAAGGCCCCATCCCTGTCCAGAAACCGTCCACTGTTTTGTGTGTGGGAGGGGGTGGTGGGAGGTCCCTAGACAATTACCAACCCGTCACCATCGGCCGCTCAGCGGTCATGGGACTGCGGGACACAGGCGCTGAACGAACCCTGGTACGCCCTGAGGTGGTGTCCCCTCAAGACTTGGTACCTGGGAAAACCCTTTCCGTCTCCAGAATTGGAGGCGTTGAACCGGCGCTGCCCGTTGCCAAGGTGTATTTGGATTGGGGTGCCGGGAGGGGGATGCGGGAGGTGGGAGTAACGCCGAATATTCCTGCAAATGTGTTGCTTGGGACCGATTTGGGGCGGCTAGTGTCCCAGTATGTGGCCACTGAACCCCAAGTCCGGCTCCCCAAGAATGTCATGACTCTACTGTGAATGCTAATGTTAATGTATTGAATGTGCCTCCAACAGTGGAGGAGGGAGTGAAACCTGATGGTAAGCCATGCACTGACACTACACACACAGGGCTCACAGTGAGGACAGGTGAGGAGGCTGTAGGGGAGAGCTCAGAGGTGGAGGAGGGGCTGCTATGGGCAGTGTAGGGCCCCTAAGTGAATCCAGCCTGCTGAGTCTAGGGCCCCTGCAGGAAGAGGAACAGGCCATGGGGGGAGGGGGTGTCCCGGGAGAGGAGCCACCAGGTAGGACCCCAGGTCAGGAGTTCCCCACATCCGGGATGTCAGGGAAGTCTGCCTGACCCGGCGACTTGGTCAGAGGATGAGGGAAAGCAGGCGCTACCCGTGGTCTCAGCGGTCGTGGCCGCTGTTACCAGGAGTGGGAGCGCTGAAGCCCAAGGAGCCTCGCGGAGGTCCGACGGTTTCCCCCTCTCTGACCAAGTGGCTGCCGAGTCAGACAGTAAGTAGCCAGGAGACAGATCCCGGGGAACTGACAGAGGACAGGGCAGTTTCATCAATTCTTGCCATATCTAGTTAGGGATTTCAGGCAGCGTTGGAAGCTGACCCTAGCCTGAAGACTCTCAAGGAACAGGCGGCACAGCCTCCCCTGGAGTCTGACCGCGAGCGAGTGGTCTGGGACCAGGGACGGCTGTACCGGGTAACGGTCCAGCAGGGTTCACCGGAGGCGTGGCCCAGGGACCGACAGTTAGTGGTACCCCATTCGTTCAGGGCGGAATTGTTGCGGATCGCACACGAGATTCCAATGGCCGGACACCTAGGGATCACTAAAACCAGGGCCAGGCTAGCTCAGCATTTCTACTGGCCTGGAATGAGGACCGAGGTGATAGCCTACTGCCGTTCGTGTGACACCTGTCAGAGGGTGGGGAAGGCGGGGCCGCGCCCCAAAGCCCCACTGGTAACTCTGCCAATCATCGAAGAGCCTTTCTCGAGGGTGGCTGTGGATCTCATTGGACCTCTGTCCACTCCCAGCCGCTCCGGGAAATGCTTCATACTAACGGTAGTGGACTATGCCACCCGGTACCCGGAGGCGGTAGCTTTGTCATCCATTCGGGCCGACAAAGTGGCCACTGCCTTACTGGAGATTTTATCCAGAGTGGGGTTTCCCAAGGAAATGCTCACCGACCGAGGGACCCAGTTCATGTCGCAGCTGATGGAGTCTCTCTGTAAGCAGGTACAGGTGCAACATCTGGTGGCCAGCCCGTATCACCCACAGACCAATGGCTTGTGTGAGCGGTTCAATGGCACCTTAAAGCAGATGCTGAAGATGTTGGTCGACTCCCACGGGAGAGACTGGGAGCGGTATCTCCCACACCTGCTGTTTGCCTACCGGTAGGTCCCACAGGCCTCAACGGGGTTCTCCCCCTTTGAGCTCCTGTACGGGCGACGTGTACGGGGGCCCCTTGCTCTGGTGAAAGAAGCATGGGAAGGGGATTTAGCCACCCCTGGAGTGTCGGTCATTGAGTATGTCGTGCGCTTCTGGGACCGAATGATGGCCTTGACGCGGCTGGTGCATGACAATATGGCCCAAGCTCAGGCTGACCAGAAGCGATGGTACGACCAGAATGCTTGTGAGCGGACCTACCAGGTGGGTCAAAAGGTGTGGGTACTGGTCCCGTACCCCAAAACAAGCTTCAGGCGGCCTGGGAGGGTCCATACCTCGTGCACGAGCAGCTCAACGCCGTCACCTACCTGGTCACCCTGGACCACGCCCGTGGTAGGAGGAAGGCCTTCCATGTGAACATGATGAAGGCCCACCATGAGCGGGAGGCTTATGCTCACCCAGTGTGCAACCTTCCAGAGGAAGGAGAGGACAGAGTCAGAAATCCTCGTGGATCTACCACCCTAGCCAAAGAGAGGGTGCGGTAGGGCGCACGGGGGAACACAGGAATGTGATACCCCTAGCGCCCTCAAAAGCAGGGAGGTGTAAGGAAAAGGTTGTCGCCATTTTGTACAGGGCCTGTACCAGCCTCCATTTTGTCAGTTCACACAGCCACAGACTTTTAGCTACACAGGGCCTATTAGCATATTCAGTACGGACAGCTTTGATGTCCACTATGAATCAATAGGCCTTTACATGCTAATTGGTTTAGGCCAGGGTCTGAATAAGATGGTCAGTCGTATGGTAATTAGCTCAAGCTCAAGGCATTGTTTCCTGCTCCATATGAATTGCAGGCCACTTAATATGCGGGCTTCAAAGCAAATGGGGAAGGGCCTAGCAGGTTTGAAAGCTGTAGCCAAGAAGAGGCTGGTCTCTCATTCCATTTTCACACACAGAAGCACCAGGGACAGACTTGCCAAATGGAGCTGCAGCACATGCATTGGGGGCTGTCCAGCAAATGAAGACTCTCACCTGGGGAACGCAGAGCTCCATGCCTCCTCATGACCATATAACCCGGTAATATTGATCTATAGCTAATACCTTTAAGCCTTGTACATTATTGTTGTATTTTTACTCTGACTGCCATTCCATTGTAATTACGTGGTATAGCTTTACTGTATATTTCTGTAATTATCTAGTGCGCCCTTAAGGCAAATTAAACCATAAAATTAATCTTGGGCTGATGCTTTTACTCTGATCACGAATCTTAGAATACCCGGTGGGTAACAGGACACCTTCCCCGGCGGCCATTTGCTCTAGGTGCAGTTCTCTTACTGACCTGAGAGACAAAGGGGGGCGCCGGAGAGCTGTACCTGTGGAGTTACGTCCCATTGGTGACGTGGGAGGAAAGGGATCGACCGTCACATTTGGTAGCGGCGGTATCAGAAGCTGTGATACCCGGGCTACCGTGTGGCGGTCGGCTTAGTTCCTCACAGACACCATGTCGCGTTTGTAGAGCCCCTGATGCGCCTAAATAGTGGAAACCCCACAAGCAACACCATTTTAGAAACTATACCCCCTATGGAACTAATCTAGATCTGTTGTGAGCACTTTGAACCCCCAAGTGTTTCACAAAAGTTTATAATGCCTGGGTGTAAAAAAAAAAAAAAAAATTCCAAAAAAATGATTTTTTAGTCCCAAATTTTTGATTTTTCACAAGGAAATTGGACCCTAAAAGTTGTTGTCCAATTTGTCCTGAGTACGCTGATACCAAATATGTGGGGAGGAAACTGTTTGGGCGCACGGCAGGGCTTGGAAAGGAAGTAATAACGTTTTGGAATGCAGACGTTGATGGGGGTCATGTTCCGTTTGCAGTGCCCCAGATGTGCCTAAACAGTGGAAAAACCCACAAGTGACCCCATTTTTGAAACTAGACCCCTAAGGAACTTATCTAGATGTGTGGTGAGCACTTTGAACCCCCAAGTGCTTCACAGAAATTTATTAACGCAGAGCCGTGAAAATAAAAATATTTTTTTTTTCCTCAAATTATTTTTTTAGCCAGCTATTTTTCATTTTCCCATTGGTAACAAGAGAAATTAGAACCCAAAAATTGGTGTGCAATTTGTCCTGAGTACGCTGATACCCCATATGTTGGGGTAAACCACTGTTTGGGCGCACGGCAGGGCTCGGAAGAGAGGGAGCTCCATTAGACTTTTTGAACGCCACGTTGTTTTGGAGACCCCCTGATGTGCCTAAATAGTGGAAACCCCTCAATTCTAGCTCCAACCCTAACCCCAACCCTAATTGTAACCCTAACCCTAATTGTAACCCTAACCCGAATTGTAACCCTAACCCTAAGGCTAGGTTCATTTTGCGTTTTACCAGCCCGTTCAACACATAGCATTGACGGGCTGGTAACGGTATAGCATAACGCGATCGCGTTATGCTATACCCGCTAGCGCAGAGGAATCAGCAGATGATTCATCTGCGCTAGCGGTGACGGAGCCCAGACGCTGCAGGCCGCGTCCGAGGTTCCGTCACTGAATGATGGCACGTCGCGAACGCATGCCGCTTTACGGCATGCGTCGCGATGCGCCCTCAAATGAGGGTGAATGGCAGCGTTAACGGACTGCCATAACGCAGTATGAACCCAGCCTAACCCTAATTATAACCCTAACCCTAGCCCTAACCCTAACGGAAAAATGAAAATAAATATAATTTCTATATTTTATTATATGTCCCTAACTAAGGGAGTGATAAAGGGGGGGGGGGTTATGTACTGTTTTTTTTTATTTTGATCAATGTGATAGTTTATCACAGTGATCAAAATGTACTTTTAGGAGAACGAATTAAACATTTTTTTAATCTGCCGCCAAGAAGAAGACCCGGGAGGATCGCAGCACAGGGGGACCTGCTGGAAGACACCGGGAGGTACGGGCGGGGTTCGGGGGTACTGGGGACCCTAATTATCTCCCCTCTGATGTGCGATCACATCAGAGGGGAGAGAAATCATTTTTTTTTTGTTGCGGTCGCTGTTATACTGTTATAACGGCGATCGCAACACCGGGGTCGGTAAATACCGACCCGGATCATGTTATCTGGGGTCTCAGCTACCCTCGGCAGCAGAGACCCCAGAGAAAAATGCCCAAGCCCCCCCAGCACATTGCGGCGGGCGCACTGAGCATGCGCCCGCCATTTTCTAGACCTCAAAGATGGCGGCGCCCACCGGGGGACACCGGAGGGCCCGGGGCCACATGGAGGGGATCGGGGGCCACAAGGGGGGGGGGGGGGGGGGAAATCGGGGACGCTTTTTCTCTCTCTTCTGATGTCCGATCACATCAGAGGAGAGAGAAATTAAATGGGCATTTTTTTTTTTTTTTGCGATCGCCGTTATAGGGTTAATAGCGGTGATCGCAACATCGGGGTCGGTAAAAACCGACCCGATTCATGTTATCTGGGGGTAGCCGAGACCCTGGAGAAAATGTGCCTCTGGGGGGCGCTATTCACTTTTTCCACAGCGCCGTTAATTAACGGCGCTGTGGTTTAAGTACCCTTAATGATCGCCGTTAAAAGGCGTATCGGCGGTCGTTAAGAGGTTAAATGACAGAATTACTCTACGTAAAAGCTAATGTTAACCCCTTCATGACCTGTGACACAGCGTATGTGTCATGAAAGGATAACTTTCCTGCGGGTCGGGTGACCGGGGTCACTGAAAGGTCACCCAACACGCAGGCACAAGACCCTTTGTGCTTCACCACAGGGGGTTGGCTTAACACCTACGTGGCTACGATCGCTCTGATTGGCTGTTAAAAGTGAAACAGTGCTCCCTTTATTCTGAGCCCCGATGTGTGCCCAAACAGTGGTTTACCGCCACGTATGAGGTATCAGCGTACTCAGTAAAAATTGCACAACAACTTTGGGGGTCTAATTTCTCCTGTTACTCTTGGGAAAAAAAATTGGGGACTAAAAAAATTATTTTTGTGGAAAAAAAATGATTTTTTATTTTCATAGCTCTGCGTTATAAACTTCTGTGAAGAACTTGGAGATTCAAAGTGCTCACCACACATCTAGAGGAGTTCCTTGGGGGATCTAGTTTCCAAAATGGGGTCACTTGGGGGGGTTTCTACTGTTTAGGCACATCTGTTATGTTTCGGTAGCTGAGGAGTGCAGGCAAAAAAAGGCAATACACCAGAGCAGTTGGAATCTATGAGATTGCAGTACCCTGACTAACCACCACAACTAGAGGCAGCCGTGGAGCGTTCCTACGTTGGTCCTAGACGCCTCGTCACAGCCTGAGAAACTAACTACACCTAAAGATAGAAATAGGAAAGCTATCTGCCCCGGAGCAGAACCCCAAAGATAATAGGAAGCCCCCAAACATGTAATGGCGGTTAGACAAGAGGAAATACTGACACAGAAAGAAAATAGTATGAGCAAACGCTGGGGCCCAAACTATCTAAATAGAAAAGGATAGGAAGGGTACTTACTGCAATCTCAGAAAACCCTGAAAAGAACCAACTCTACTAATTTCAAAATCACCTGAGATCACACGACCTCTACCACCTAAATTAGTTCTCTGGTGTAACAAAATAAAAACAGCAGCCACTGAAAAAACTGGAAAAAGCAAAAGAACAAAACTCAGTGGCTGAACTAAACTGAGAGGGCAGAAGCCCCGGAGGGGACCCAGAAAGCCCCCACAGAAGTGCAGGACAAAATGCAAAAATATAGTACAAACACAAAAGAAGAAAAAATCTTATCTGATAGCAGGAGATGCAGACACGACACAGCAGGCTACAAGGGAAACTGGAATGAAGGATTCAGACCAGAACAATTGATCACCGGCAACCCTGATGGGAAAATGACTCCCTTATATAAGACCAGTCAGTAACACCTGATTCCCAGTCCTCACAATCTTCACTAGCACCGCTTGTAACCACCAGAGGGAGCCTCTGCTCAGAACTCATCTCAAACCCATTCACAACAGTACCCCCCCCTTGAGGAGGGGTCACCGAACCCTCATTTGAGCAACCAGGTCGGTCAGGATGAGTTCTATGATACGCACGGATAAGTCTCCTAGCATGGATGTCCGAAGCAAACACCCAAGAATTGTCTTCCTGACCATAACCTCTCCATTTAACCAAATATTGGAGTTTCCGTCTAGAAAAACGAGAATCCAATATTTTCTCAACCACATACTCCAGATTGCCCTCAACCAAAACAGGTTCAGGAGGCACAGCAGCAGGAACCACTGGCTCAACAAACCTCTTCAACAAGGACTTGTGGAACACGTTATGGATCTTAAATGTCCCTGGAAGAAGCAAACGAAAAGAAACAGGATTAATAATCTCCATGATCTTATAAGGTCCAATGAACCTAGGCTTAAATTTAGGAGATGCTACTCTCATAGGAATATTCTTTGAGGACAACCAGACCAAGTCCCCCACTTTAAACCGAGGACCATCAGTCCTATGCCGGTTAGCAAACCGTTGGGCCTTCTCCTGAGAGAGGGACAACCTCTCCACTACCTGGTCCCAAATCTGTTGCATACGCTCCACAACAGAGTCAACACCTGGACAGACAGAAGCCTCCGTCTGTCCTGAAGAAAATCGAGGGTGAAACCCAGAATTACAGAAAAACGGAGACATCAAAGTGGCAGAGCTAGCCCTATTATTAAGAGCAAACTCAGCCAAAGGCAAAAAAGAGACCCAGTCATCCTGATCAGCAGACACAAAGCATCTTAGATAAGTCTCCAATGTCTGGTTTGTTCTCTCAGTTTGACCATTGGTCTGAGGATGAAATGCCGAGGAGAAGGACAATTGAACACCCAGTTTAGAACAAAAAGTCCTCCAAAATCTGGAAACAAACTGGACTCCTCTGTCAGACACAATGTTCTCAGGAATGCCGTGTAAACGAACCACGTGCTGAAGGAACAACGGCACCAATTCAGAGGAGGAAGGCAACTTAGGTAATGGCACAAGATGTATCATTTTGGAAAACCTATCACAAATTACCCAGATGGTGGTCATTCTCTGAGAAACAGGAAGATCGGAAATGAAATCCATAGAGATATGGGTCCATGGTCTCTTGGGCACAGGCAATGGCATCAACAAACCACTAGAGCGAGAGCAAGGCTTGGAGCGAGAGCAAGTCCCGCAGGACTGCACAAATTCCCTGACATCACGAGACAAGGTAGGCCACCAAAAGGACCGACTAACCAAGTCTCTGGTACCAAAAATTCCGGGATGCCCAGCCAATGCGGAACAATGAATCTCAGACATCACACTCTTTTTCCATTGGTCCGGGACAAACAATTTTCCAACAGGGCAGCGCTCGGGCCTATCCTCCTGACACCCCTCCAGAGCAAGTCTCAAATTGGGCGAGATGGCGGAAAGAACTACACCCTCTTTCAAAATAACAGAAGGATCAGATAACTCAGGAGAGTCCGCAAGGAAACTCCTCGAGAGGGCATCCGCCTTAACATTCTTAGTGCCAGGAAGAAAGGAAACCACAAAATTAAAACGTGTGAAAAACAAGGCCCACCTGGCCTGTCTAGGATTGAGTCGCTTGGCAGATTCCAGATAGACCAGATTCTTATGGTCCGTAAGGACCACCACCTGATGTTTGGCTCCCTCCAGCCAATGTCTCCACTCTTCAAAAGCCCACTTCATGGCCAATAACTCCCGATTACCCACGTCATAATTACGTTCAGTAGGAGAAAATTTTCGAGAGAAAAAGGCACAAGGGTTACTTTTAGAGGTCTCTGGATCTTTTTGGGACAAAACGGCACCTGCCCCAATTTCAGAGGCATCAACCTCCACCTGAAATGGCAGAGAAACATCAGGCTGCCGTAGAACAGGAGCAGAAGTGAATCTCTGCTTAAGTTCCTGAAATGCAGAGACTGCCTCAGGAGGCCAATTCACCACATCAGAACCCTTTCTGGTCAAATCAGTTAATGGTTTAACAATAACCGAGAAATTACCAATAAATTTACGATAAAAATTGGCAAAACCCAAAAATCTCTGAAGAGCCTTTAATGAAGTAGGTTGGACCCAATCACAGATGGCCTGAACCTTGACCGGGTCCATTTCAATAACAGATGGGGACAAAATGAATCCCAGAAATGAGATCCTCTGTACGCCAAAAAGACACTTTGATCCCTTCACATACAGAGCATTCTCTCTCAAAATCTGGAATACAGTTCGAACATGTTTCACATGAGAGTCCCAGTCATTAGAAAAAATCAAGATATCATCCAAATAAACAATCAGAAATTTGTCCACAAAATCCCTGAAAATGTCATTCATGAAGGACTGGAAGACGGAAGGAGCATTAGTGAGCCCAAAGGGCATCAATAGGTACTCAAAATGCCCTTCAGGGGTATTGAATGCCGTCTTCCATTCATCCCCGTGCTTAATGCAAATAAGGTTATACGCCCCCCTGAGGTCAAGCTTGGTAAACCAAGTAGCGTTTTTCACCCTGGAAAACAGGTCAGAAATCAAGGGTAACGGGTATTGATATTTCACAGTAATATTGTTCAAGAGACGATAATCAATACACGGCCTTAATGAACCATCTTTTTTGGCCACAAAGAAAAAAACCGGTACCTAAGGGTGAAGAGGATGGTCTGATATGACCCTTCTCCAATGATTCCTTGATATAAGACCGCATAGCGTCATGTTCAGGTACAGACAAGTTAAAAAGGCGACCTTTAGGGAATTTACTACCCGGCACTAATTCAATAGCGCAGTCATAGCTCCTATGGGGAGGCAAGGATGCAGATTTACTTTCGCTAAACACATCAGAAAAATCAAACAAAAAGTCAGGAACATCCTGAGCCTGGGGGGAGGCAGAAAAAACAGGAGTGTTGGTATTAACACATTGGCAGCCCCAACTGGTTACAGACACAGATTTCCAATCCAAAACAGGATTATGAGACTGTAACCAAGGGAAACCCAGCACGATAATGTCATGCAGATTATATAGAACCAAAAATTTGCAGCACTCCTGGTGATCAGGTTCAACCCTCATTATCACCTGAGTAGAAAACTGGGGTTTATTCTCAGCCAAAGGGGTAGAATCGATCCCCAGTAGGGGAATAGACTTCTGTAGGGGTATCAAGGGAAACCCACAACGTTTAGCAAAATCATAATCCATCAGGTTAATAGCTGCTCCAGAATCAACGAAAGCCTGAGCAGAAAATGAGGACAGAGAGCATATCAGAGTGACAGTTAATAAAAACTTAGTCTGAACACTACCCAAGACAACTGAGCGTGCAAAACGTCTTCCCCGCTTAGGGCAGACTGAAATAGCATGAGAGGCATCACCACAGTAGAAACATAACCCATTGCGCTTTCGAAACTCATGACGCTGTGCCCCAGACACCACTCTATCACACTGCATGGGTTCAGAAGCTGGTTCACAAGGCAACACCATACCACGCATACTTCTCCGCTCACGCAAACGTCTGTCAATTTGAATCGCTAATGACATAGAATCATTGAGACCAGAGGGGACAGGGAATCCCACCATAACATCCTTTACATTATCTGACAGACCCTTCCGGAAAAGGGCCGCCAAAGCGTCGTCATTCCATTTGGTCAGGACTGCCCACCTACGGAATCTCTGACAGTATAACTCAGCGTCATCAAGCCCCTGATTTAATGCCAACAAGGCTTTTTCAGCTTGATCAGTGACATTAGGCTCATCGTACAATAACCCCAAAGCCTGAAAAAACGCATCAACATCACTCAAAACAGGATCCCAGGTATCAGGGAAAAAGCCCAATCCTGAGGATCGCCGCGCAGGAGAGAGATGATAATTTGAACCTGCTGCGCTGCGTTTCCTGAGGACTTAGATTTTAAGGCAAAAAACAATTTACAATTATTTTTGAAATTCTGAAACTTAGCTCGATCCCCTAAAAACAAATCTGGCATGGGGATCCTAGGTTCCACAACAGGCAACCTAGCAAGATATGCAGCAATACTCTGAACCTCAGTGGCAAGCTGATCCACACGGCCAGACAACTGTGCAAACTCCATTGGGAGAAAAGATCCTCCCCAGCACCCAGAGATACAGAGGGAAAAAAAAATGCAACAAACAGAAAAATATCTCTGACAACTCTGACAACCTTTTTTCTTTCACAATATTTTTTCCCTTCTGTGAGTACCATACAATTTTCAATTTTTAGGCCGGTGATACTGTTATGTTTCGGTAGCTGAGGAGTGCAGGTAAAAAAGGCAATACACCAGAGCAGTTGGAATCTATGAGATTGCAGTACCCTGACTAACCACCACAACTAGAGGCAGCCGTGGAGCGTTCCTACGTTGGTCCTAGACGCCTCGTCACAGCCTGAGAAACTAACTACACCTAAAGATAGAAATAGGAAAGCTATCTGCCCCGGAGCAGAACCCCAAAGATAATAGGAAGCCCCCAAACATGTAATGGCGGTTAGACAAGAGGAAATACTGACACAGAAAGAAAATAGTATGAGCAAACGCTGGGGCCCAAACTATCTAAATAGAAAAGGATAGGAAGGGTACTTACTGCAATCTCAGAAAACCCTGAAAAGAACCAACTCTACTAATTTCAAAATCACCTGAGATCACACGACCTCTACCACCTAAATTAGTTCTCTGGTGTAACAAAATAAAAACAGCAGCCACTGAAAAAACTGGAAAAAGCAAAAGAACAAAACTCAGTGGCTGAACTAAACTGAGAGGGCAGAAGCCCCGGAGGGGACCCAGAAAGCCCCCACAGAAGTGCAGGACAAAATGCAAAAATATAGTACAAACACAAAGAAGAAAAAATCTTATCTGATAGCAGGAGATGCAGACACGACACAGCAGGCTACAAGGGAAACTGGAATGAAGGATTCAGACCAGAACAATTGATCACCGGCAACCCTGATGGGAAAATGACTCCCTTATATAAGACCAGTCAGTAACACCTGATTCCCAGTCCTCACAATCTTCACTAGCACCGCTTGTAACCACCAGAGGGAGCCTCTGCTCAGAACTCATCTCAAACCCATTCACAACACACATCATGGGCTCTGCAAACGTAACATGACGCCCGCAGACCATTCCATCAAGTCGGCATTTCAAAACATCACTACTTCCCTTCCGAGCCCCGACGTTTGCCCATACAGTAGTTTTCTCCCACATATGGGGTACCAGTGTACTCAGGACAAACTGTACAACAACTTTTGAGGTCCAATTTCTCCTTTTACCCTTGTGAAAATAAAAAATTGTGGGTTAAAAAAATCAGTTTTTGAGGAAAAAAATGATTTTTTTTTTTTACAGCTCAGCATTATAAACTTCTGTGAAGCACGTGGGGGTTCAAGGTGCTCACCACACATCTGGATAAGTTCCTTGGGGGTCTAGTTTACAAAATGGGGTCACTTGTGGTTGGTTTCTACTGTTTGGGCACATCAGGGGCTCTGCAAACGTAACAAGATGCCCGCAGACCATTCCATCAAGTTGGCATTTCAAAGAGTCACTACATCCCTTCCGAGCACTGACGTGTGCCCGAACAGTGGTTCCCCTCGACATATGGGGCACTAGCGTACTCAGGACAAACTGGACAACAACTTTTGGGGTCCAATTTCTCCTGTAACCATTGTGAAAATAAAAAATAGGGGGCTAAAAAAATCATTTTTTGAGAAAAAAAATGATTTTTTATTTTCAAGGCTGTGCGTTATAAACTTCTGTATAGCACCTGGGGGTTCAAAGTGCTCACAGTGCATCTAAATAAGTTCCTTAGGGGGTCTTGTTTCCAAAATGGGGTCATTTGTGGGGGAGCTCCAAAGTTTAGGCACACAGGGGATCTCCAAACACGACATGGTGTCCGCTAATGATTGGAGCTAATTTTCCATTAAAGTCAAATGGCGCTCCTTCCCTTCTGAGCCCTGCTGTGCATCCAAACAGTGGTTCCCCCCTCATATGGGACTCCAGCGTACTCAGGAAAAACTGGACAACAACTTTTGGTGTCCAATTTATCCTGTTACCCTTGGGAAAATAAAAAAATAGGCTAAAAAATCATTTTTGTGAAACAAAAACAGGGTGGATAAAAATCAATGATTTTTTAAAAAAATAAAAAAAAATCGGATTTTTTTTTTATTTAAATCGGATTTTTTTTAGTAAACTGCTTTTTGAGGAAATATTTTACCATCCAAAGGTTCTTCCATCATGAGATAAAGCTGAGTTGTTTAACTCAGTAGAATAAAGGCTGTATATGTGTAACATTCACAATGCCATGCTCTTCCAGAGGTTTCTGTAGGATTAGTGGGCAGTTTCTCTCGTATATTATCACAGATGCTCGCTTTACTTACGCAGTTCTCAAAACTGAATTTGACTCCGCAGAGGTCCCAGCTTCTTCTTCACGGCAAAAATGTTACAACATGAACAGAGTTGAGAAAATCCTATTGTTCTACAAACCTATATGAATACAGAATCAACCCCTTCAGTGCCAAGTCCAAGAAGTTAGACAATATGTTTCTGATTGTTTGGAGTGGAATAGATCTACACAACACAAGAAGAATGTGAATATAAGTGTGAGGAGGAGGAAGGGCAAGCAGACAAGAAAATGAAAGTGAAACTTTTTGTGCACAATACTGCAGCATAGCCACAGACAGACAAGTCTGGATCTGTTTGTGTGTACGATCTGAGGTTTATTACATTCTTTCCTTATAATGGCAGCAGGCCGTAAAAGAGACCCAGTTTGGGAATATTTTAATGAAGCTCCTTCGCCTATCGGTAAGGCAGGCATGCGTGCAAAATGGAAACGATGCAACAAAGAGATGCAAGGCCTGGTGGCGCGAATGAGGCAACATCATGAGAAGTGCGGTGATGAAGATGACCAAAGAAACACTTCTGAACAGGCAGGATCTTCAGGTTGGTAAACATTTTTATTGAATCCTATTTCTAAAGACTGAACTGTCATGTGTGAGAAAAATTATATTTCTTATTATTACTGCATGTTACTGTCATTTGGTACAGTTATGAAGAAAAATAAATATTCCTTTTGGGGCAGTGCTGTGTTGTGTACAATAAGCAGAAATTGTATAAACAATAAAATAACAGCATTGACTTTTTTTGTTTAGGGGAATTCATGGATTCTGGAAACTATCCACCTCCAAGATCACCATCATCCTGTTCTACAGTTTCAGAGTTATCCATCCAGGATAGTGCTTCATTAGCAGCAGCAGCATCATCAGACACCCACAGCCACATATCACCATCACCCAAAAGGAAGAAAAAACCTTTACCTCCTGGAACCACCATAGATAGGTTTGTGATAAGAACTAGCAGATTAGAAAAAGAGTTGATTGATGAAAAAATTGCCCAGTTTATTTATGCAACGAACTCTTCTTTCCGTCTGACTGAGAACCCACATTTCATTAATATGGTTCAGTCACTGAGACCAGGATACAGTCCACCCAGCAGAGCTGATGTTGCAGGGAAACTGCTGGATCAAGTGTATGACAGAGAAATGGAGCAATGTGGAACAGCTCTGGAGGGTAAAATTGTTAACCTAAGTATTGATGGGTGGAGTAATGTCCACAATGATCCTATTGTATGTGCTTGTATAACAAAAGAAGAAGGTAAAGTCTTCCTTGCACAAACAACTGATACGTCAGGAAATGCACACACAGCAGAATACTTACAAGAAGTGGCAGTAAAAGCTATAACAACATGTGAACAAAAATTCAAATGTCTAGTACGCAGTTTGGTCACTGACAATGCTGCAAACGTATCCAAGATGAGAAGAAATTTAGAAGAGCAGGGAGGGAATACAAAGCTAATAACATATGGTTGCAGTGCTCATTTGCTGCACCTCTTAGCCAAAGACTTAAGTGAAAGTGTTCCAGAAATAAAGGCTAATGTTGTTGAAATTGCTAAATACTTCCGTAATAATCATTTTGCTGCAGCAGCTCTGAAAAGGATGGGTGGAACCAAGCTAACGCTCCCACAAGATGTTAGATGGAACTCTGTGGTGGACTGTTTTGAGCAGTATATCAAAAACTGGCCTATTCTGATGACACTTTGTGAAGAAAATCGAGATAAAATAGATGGCACTGTCACGGCCAAAATCCTCAACATTGGGCTTAAGAGAAATGTTGAACATATGCTGAGCTTCCTGAAACCCATCTCTCAAGCTTTAAACAAAATACAGAAAAATAGCTGTTTTATTGCGGATGCTGTTGAAATTTGGAAGGAACTGAGTGAACACTTAAAAACAGAACTACACATGGACAGAATTAAATTACAAGCAGTAAACAAACGAATGGGACTAGCACTGACTCCAGCTTATTTTTTGGCAAATATTGTCAATATCCAATATCAGGGTCAAAACCTAAGTGCTGAGGAAGAGGAGTTAGCTATGACATGGGTATCCAGCAATCATCCATCTTTAATGCCAACTATAATAAACTTCAGAGCTAAGGGGGAACCATTCAAGAAATATATGTTTGCTGAAGATATTTTAAGGAAGGTCACACCAGTAAACTGGTGGAAGTCACTTAAGCGCTTGGATTTAGAGACTGTTCAAGTAATGATTTCACTTTTAACAGCAGTAGCTTCTTCTGCAGGCGTTGAAAGAATATTCTCTTCCTTTGGACTCATTCATTCTAAATTGAGAAATCGTTTGGGACCCAATAAAGCAGGAAAGCTTGTTTTTCTTTTCCAGATTATGAATAGGAACAAAGAAGAAGATGATGATGATGAAGAGGACGACGAGTGAGCTACAGAGGACAGCAGGGACAGTAGTATTTAAGTTTTTCATGTGTCGGCTGGGCTAACAGTCTAAGTTTCTTAAAATATATATATATATTTTTGTTTAGCCAAATTAGTTAACAAACATGGATGTTTGTTTAAGCAAATAACTTATGCTGTAATGTTGTTATTGTTTCAGTTGAATAAATCTATTTAAATTGTTATTAAGGTCAGGATTATTTTTCTCCTTCCTAAGTACAACAGAACAGTGGTGTCCAAATATGAATGATTAACCCATTAAACTGGGGAGAAAAAAGTAATATAAAAAGTGATTCTAAAAATCTTCATCTACTTGCATGTTAAAGTAGCAAGAACTAGTTTAGGTAGAAACTTTGATTTAAATCAAGCCTTACTAACTAGTGATTTAAATCGTGATTTAAATCAGTTTGATTTAAATCAAATTCACCCTGAACAAAAATGACTTATTTTCACTGCTCTGCATTTATAAACTTCTGTGAAGCACTTGGGGGTTCAAAATGCTCACTACACATCTAGATAAGCTCCTTGGGGGGTCTAGTTTCCAAAATGGGGTCACTTGTGGGGAGTTTCTACTGTTTAGGCACATCAGGGGCTCTGCAAACGCAACATGACGCCCGCAGAACATTCCATAAAGTCTGCATTTCAAAATGGCGCTCCTTCCCTTCTGAGCTCTCCCATGCGCCAAAACAGTGATTCCCCCCCACATATGGGGTATTGGTGTACTCAGGACAAATTGCACAACAACTTTTGTGGTCGAATTTCTCCTGTTACCCTTGTGAAAATAAAAAATAGCGGGCTAAAAAAATCATTTTTGCAGAAAAAAATGATTTTTTTATTTTCACTGCTCTACTCTATAAACTTCTGTGAAGCACTTGGGGTTCAGAGTGCTCACAACACATCTAGATAAGTTCCATAAGGGATCTATTTTCCAAAATGATGTCACATGGGGTTTTTTCATTGTTTAGGTACACAGGGGCTCTCCAAACGCGTCATGGTGTCCGCTAATGATTGGAGCTAATTTTCCATTCAAAAAGTCAAATGGCGCTCCTTCCCTTCTGAGCCCTGCCGTGCGCCCAAACAGTGGTTTATGACCACATATTAGGTATCTGTGTACTCAGGAGAAATTGCCCAACAAATTTTAGGATCCATTTTATCCTGTTGCCCATGCAAAAATGAAAAAATTGATGCTAAAATTTTTGTTGGAAAAATTAAAATGTCCATTTTTTCCTTCCACGTTGCTTTAGTTCCTGTGAAGCACCTGAAGGGTTAATAATCTTCTTGAATGTAGTTTTGAGTAGCTTGAGGGGTGCAGTTTTTATAATGGTGTCACTTTGGGTATTTTCTACCATATAGACCCTCAAAGTGTCTTCAAATGTGAGGTGGTCCCTAAAAAAATGGTTTTGTAAATTTTGCTGTAAAAATGAGAAATCACTGGTCAACTTTTAACCCTTATAACTTCCTAACAAAAAAAATTTTTGTTTTCAAAATTGTGCTGATGTAAAGTAGACATGTGGAAAATGTTATTTATTAACTATTTTGTGTCACATAACTCTCTGGTTTAACAGAATAAAAATTCAAAATTTGAAAATTGCGAAATTTTCAAAATTTTCACCAAATTTCCATTTTTTTCACAAATAAATGCAAAAATTATCGACCTAAATTTACCACTATCATGAAGCCCAATATTCTGCGAGCTATAACTTTTTTATTTTTTCGCTGATGATGCTGTATGGCGGCTCGTTTTTTGCGGGACAAAATGACGTTTTCAGCGGTACCATGTTTATTTATATCCGTCTTTTTGATCGCGTGTTATTCCACTTTTTGTTTGGTGGTATGATGATAAATCATTGATTTTTTTTTTTCTTTTTAAGAGGTTCACTAGTGAGACAGTTTTATAGGGGGGTTGTTACGGACGCGGCGATACCAAATATGTGTACTTTCATTGTTTTGGTTTTTTTATTTACATGAAAAAATGAATTTATTGGGGAATATATTTATTTTATTTTTTTATGATTTTTTTAAACAATTTTTATTTTTATTTTTTTAACTTTTTTACTTTGTCCCAGGGTGGGACATCACAGTATTTTAGCAGATCGCTGGTGTGACAGTGTGCACAGCACTCTGTCACACCAGCGATCGCTCTGGCATCGCTGCAGGCTTCTCAGTGCCTGCAGCAGGCACTGAGGAAGCCGCCTCCCTGCAGGACCCCGGCGCCATCTTGGATCCGGGGACCTGGAGGGAGGACGGACCCTCGGAACAGCGCGACATCGCGCTGCTTTGAGGGTCTCAGGGAAGCGCGCAGGGAGCCCCTCCCTGCGCGATCCTCCCGTGCCCCGGTACACCGCGATCATGTTTGATCGCGGTGTGCCAGGGGTTAATGTGCCGGGAGCGGTCCGTGACCGCTCCTGACACATAGTGCCGGGTGTCAGCTGTGATAATCAGCTGACACCCGGCCGCGATCGGCTGCGCTCCCCCCGGGAGCGCGTCTGATCGCTGGGACGTACTATCCCGTCCATGGTCTTAAGGGCCCAGGTACCATGGACGGGATAGTACGTCGGATGGCAGTAAGGGGTTAATATGGGACATTTAAATTAATTACTAGGTCGTAGACTTTATGCTGAATAGATTTAATACCTGTATTTATAATTACAAAATGAACATTTTACTTTTTCCCAACAAAAATGTTGCTTTAGCGTAAAATTTTTCATTTTCACAAGTGTAACAGGACAAAGTGGACCATATGATTTGCTGTAAAATTTCACCCAAGCACACAGATATGTGCTCAGAAGCTCGTTTGAGCACATGGTAGAGTTGGAAGGGAAGGAGCCCAAAATTGTCTGGAATAGACTACAGGCGCCATATCGCATTTGAAGAGCCCCTAAGCTTACAGAACAGCACAAACCCCCACAGGTGACCCCATTTTTGAAACTACACCTCTCAAATTCCTCTAGGGGTGTAGTTAGTACTTTCAACCCACAGGCTTTTCACAAAATTGTGTAACATTGGGCTATATGAAAATTTAGATTTTTTCCACTAAAATATTTTAACCCCAAGATTTATAATTTTCAAAAGGGATAATAGCACAAAATGGACGTCAAAATGTTATGCAACTAATTTTTGGGTTAGGGTTGGAATTTGGGTTAGGGTTGGAATTTGGGTTAGGGTTGGGGTTAGGGTTGGGATTAGGGTTAGGTTTGTGGTTAGGTTTATGGTTAGAGTTGGGATTAGGGTTAGGGGTGTGTTGGGGTTAGGGTTGGAGTTAGAATTGAGGGGTTTCCACTATTTAGGCACATCAGGGGGTCTTCATACGCGACATGGCGCCACCATTGATTCCTGCAAATTTTGCGCTCAAAAAGTCAAACAGTGCTCCCTTTATTCCAAGCCCCGACGTATGCCCAAGCAGTGGTTTACCCCCACATATGGGGTATCAGCGTACTCGGGAAAAATTGCACAACAACTTTGGGGGTCTAATTTCTCCTGTTAAC
The DNA here is from genome assembly GCA_033576555.1 of Oophaga sylvatica. Taxonomy (NCBI): domain Eukaryota; kingdom Metazoa; phylum Chordata; class Amphibia; order Anura; family Dendrobatidae; genus Oophaga; species Oophaga sylvatica. The sequence continues at coordinate 164,373,282 of JARQOD010000006.1, read as the reverse complement.
ATTGGAAAAAAAAATTGGGGACTAAAAAATTATTTTTGTGGAAAAAAATGATTTTTTATTGTCACGGCTCTGCGTTATAAACTTCTGTGAAGAACTTGGAGATTCAAAGTGCTTACCACACATCTAGAGGAGTTCCTTGGGGGATCTAGTTTCCAAAATGGGGTCACTTGGGGGGGTTTCTACTGTTTAGGCACATCATGGGCTCTGCAAACCTAACATGACTCCAGCAGACCATTCCATCAAGTCGGCATTTCAAAACGTCACTACTTCCCTTCCGAGCCTCGACGTGTGCCCATACAGTAGTTTTCTCCCACATATGGGATATCAGCGTGCTCAGGACAAATTGGACAACAACTTTTGGAGCCTAATTTCTCCTGTTACCCTTGGGAAAATAAAAAAAATTGGGGACTAAAGATTATGTTTGTGGAAAAAATATGATTTTTTTATTTTCATGCCCGGGCGTTATAAACTTCTGTGTATCCCTTGGGGGTTCAAAGTGCTCACCACACATCTAGATAAGTTCTTTGCTTGGTCTAGTTTCCAAAATGGGGTCACTTGTGGGGAGTTTCTACTGTTTAGGCACATCAGGGGCTCTGCAAACGTAACATGACGCCCGCAGACCATTCCATCAAAGTCGGCATTTCAAAACGTTACTACTTCCCTTACGAGCCCCAATGTGTGCCCGAACAGTGGTTCCCCCCCACATATGGGGCACTAGCGTACTCAGGACAAACTGGACAACAACTTTTGGGGTCCAATTTCTCCTGTAACCATTGTGAAAATAAAAATAGTGGGCCAAAATATCATTTTTTGAGAAAAAAAAATGATTTTTTATTTTCACGGCTCTGCGTTATAAACTTCTGTGAAGCACCTGGGGGTTCAAAGTGCTCACTATGCATCTAGATAAGTTCCTTGGGGGGTCTAGTTTCCAAAATAGGGTCACTTGTGGGGGAGTTCCAATGTTTAGGCACACAGGGACTCTCCAAATGCGACATGGCAACCGCTAAATATTCCAGCATATTTTCCATTCAAAAAGTCAAATGGCGCTCCTTCCCTTCTGAGCCCTGCCGTGCGCCCAAACAGTGGTTTATGACCACATATGAGGTATCGGTGTACTCAGGAGACTTTGCCCAACATATTTTAGGATCCAATTTATCCTATTGCCCATGTGAAAATGAAAAAACTGAGGCTAAAAGAAAATTTTTGTGAAAAAAAAAGTACTTTCTTTTATTTACGGATCAATTTGTGGAGCACCTGGGGGTTCAAAGTGCTCACTATGCATCTAGATAAGATCCTTAGGGGGTCTAATTTCCAAAATGGGGTCACTTGTGGGGGAGCTCCAACGTTTAGGTACACAGGGACTCTCCAAATGCGACATGGCAACCGCTAAATATTCCAGCATATTTTCCATTCAAAAAGTCAAATGGCGCTCCTTCCTTTGAGCCCTGCCGTGCGCCCAAACAGTGGTTTATGAACACATATGAGGTATCTGTGTACTCAGGAGAAATTGCCCAACAAATTTTAGGATCCAATTTATACTGTTGCCCATGTGAAAATGAAAAAACTGAGGCTAAAAGAAAATTTTTGTTGGAAAAATTAAATGTCCATTTTTTCCTTCCACGTTGCTTTAGTTCCTGTGAAGCACCTGAAGGGTTAATAATCTTCTTGAATGTAGTTTTGAGTAGCTTGAGGGGTGCAGTTTTTATAATGGTGTCACTTTTGGGTATTTTCTGCCATGTAGACCCTCAAAGTGACTTCAAATGTGAGGTGGTCCCTAAAAAAAAATGGTTTTGTAAATTTTGCTGTAAAAATGAGAAATCGCTGGTCAACTTTTAACCCTTATAACTTCCTAACAAAAATAATGTTCCCAAAATTGTGCTGATGTAAAGTAGACATGTGGGAAATTTTATTTATTAACTATTTTGTGTCACATAACTCTCTGGTTTAACAGAATAAAAATTCAAAATTAGAAAATTACAAAATTTTCAAAATTTTCGCCAAATTTCCATTTTTTTCACAAATAAACGCAAAAATTATCGACCTAAATTTACCACTAACATGAAGCCCAATATGTCACGAAAAAAACAATCTCAGAATCGCCAGGATCCGTTGAAGCGTTCCTGAGTTATTACCTCATAAATGGACACTGGTCAGAATTGCAAAAAATGGCAAGGTCTTTAAGGTCAAAATAGGCTGGGTCATGAAGGGGTTAATATGGAGCATCTTATGGGGCTACCATTTTACTTTTATTAGTATCTAATTTTAATTTTTAAATTTACCAGTAGCTGCTGCATTTCCCACCCTCGGCTTAAACTCAAGTCAATAAGTTTTCCCAGTTTTTTGTGGCAAAATTAGGGGCTTCGGCTTATACTTGGGTCGGCTTATACTAGAGTATATACGGTAGGTCCACAATTTGTTATGCAATTTTTTGTGAACGTGACAATAACCCATATGTGACTGTACAATTTCCTTGGCCACACAGACTTGGGGGAGGGGGAAGATGAGTTTACATTTATTCTGAGCTCTATGCTAAGCACTTACATCAGGGGTTCCATCTATAATTCAGATGAAACTCTAGAGGGACCCAGTCACTAATGAGGCAGCAGAGTTAAGGCCCCGTCTCACATAGCGACACACAAGCGATCCCGACAACGATCAGGATCGCTGGTGTGTCGCTACATGATCGCTGCTGAGCTGCCTAACAGGCGCTCAGGCAGCGATGACGAAAGCGACACTGTGGGTAACGTCGCCTAGTTACCCGCAGTGTACGTTGGATACCAGCGCGCTGACGCAGGGAGCTGGTAACCAAGGTACACATCGGGTTTCCAGGAGCTGCGCGGTGCTTGGAAAGCCGACGTGTACCTTGGTTACCAGCGCCCCTGCAGCAGCACGCTGGTATCCAACGTACACGTCGGGTTTCCAGGCACAGCACCGCGCCTGGAAACCCGAAGTGTACCTTGGTTACCAGTAGATCGCTGGTGTCCTGCCTGTCACACGCAGCGATGCGTGCTGGCCAGCGGGAGACCAGCGATCAAAAAAAGTCCTGACATTTCTGACACGACCAGCTATTCACAGCAGGGGCCTGATCGCTGGTACGTGTCAGACATAGCGAGATCGCTGCTGAGATCGCTGTTTAGCAGCGATGTCGCTATGTGAGACGGGGCCCTTACTGTGCCACTGTGGCTTCAATTCGGCAGTACCCAGCTTAACATAAGTGCACAGAACTGTGGCATACCGCGCTTTTATGCACGCCTAAAAAGCCTGGCACCGCTGGATCATGAGCCAGATGGCCTCCAGTATTTCCACCTGCCTCATTATAGGGAATCTTCCACCAGGCGCTCCGTCTGAAACATGCATTTCAGAGATTTACACGGAAAGCCCTGTGTAAGTGCTCAGCACAGGACAAATGGGATCAGAGAAATACTGTAATCTTTGGGAGGCAGAATAAACAAATCAACAGAATTTTTAACGCTTGGTATAAGTGGTAAGACTATTTTATTCTTCAAGTCAGTGAGAATACAGCAATATCAGATTTACACTCCCTGACAAAAATTATGTCGCTTATCCATGCTATGTAAATAAAAGCTTATAACGTGATGTTAAATTCATCTATTGGTTGTATAAATTATTATACAAGAACCACAAAACGGATTTCATCACCCCAAGGTATAATTTTAATCAGTGTAACAGCGCAAACGCGACTCTGCCTGTAGGTTACTGTGCACAATCCTGCTGTCAGGTTCACTTTTAACACTTATAGCTGATCACTTCCTTTTTGGAAGATCTTGTCACTATCGAGTACTTGACATACAAAGTTTTAGAAACATTGGTCTCATCCTTTGCTTACCTGTGGGAGATGGAATTCTGGTATTGCAGAAATCTTGGTTACAGCAAGAAGCAGCATTATGTACAGCACTATTAATGTTGGAAGCACACATGAACGGTCTGTCTGGAGGAACAAGTTCTGACCTGGCAGCACACAAACTGTTATGGGTTTCCTTTCCATCTTGGATTAGAAGAGTCGCTATGCATAATCCATCAGTCTCACAAGTCTGGTTGTCTTTCACACACTGTTCACAATGACATTTCAAAGCTGAAAAAAACAAAAAAACAACCAGTTAAGTTGGTTGGATAACAGCACTCTATTCAGAGCTTTAGGCTATGTGCACACATTGAGTATTTGCTTGCAGAAATTTCTGCAAGGTATCTGCATCTCTTGGCAGGAAAAATGCAGTGTCAAAAACAAGTTTTTGCCACGTTTTTTGGTGCATTTTGGCACGTTTTTGCACAGCAATGAAGGCTTTTTCAGCTAAATAAAGATATTTAAAAAAGAGTTTTGTGATCTAATTTCTTAGTTCAACACCACCACCATCACATTGATGCAGTGGCATCAGGGTAACGGGATTAGGGCTTGGTGTCAGCAGCTGCCCTAGGCTAAAGGCTGGGTCTCACATAGCGATACACCAGCGATCCCGACAACGTTCAGGATCGCTGGTGTATCGCTACATTATCGCTGCTGAGCTGCCAAACAGGCAGCTATCAGCACAGCGACACTGCGGGTAACATCGCTTAGTTACCCGCAGTGTACCTTGGATACCAGCGCCCTGATGCAGGGAGCTGGTAACCAAGGTACACATTGGGTTTCCAGGCGCTGCGCGGTGCCTGGAAACCCGCTGTTTACCTTGGTTACCAGCTCCCTGCTTCAGGGAGCTGGTATCCAAGGTACACAGCGGGTTTCTAGGCACAGCCCCGAGCCTGGAAACCCGCTGTGTACCTTGGTTACCAGCGGATCGCTGGTCTCCCGCCTGTCACACGCAACGATGCGTGCCTGTCAGCGGGAGACCAGCGATCAAAAAAATGTCCTGACATTTCAGCGACGATCAGCGATACCCGGCAGGGGGGCTGATCGTCGCTGAATGTCACACACAGCGATATCGCTGGTGAGATCGCTGCTGCGTCACAAAACTAGTGACTCAGCACGATCTCGCTAGCGATATCGCTATGTGAGACGGGGGCTTTAGTAATGAAAAGGTGTCAGCCCGACACTCTCTTTACTAAGACGATAAGTAAACAAAACACACACAACAGGACTGTGGCATCAGTAAACCAAACCTCTGACTTCTCAATTTCCATGACACCGACTCCCTCATACATGGCTCATGTTTAAATTTAAGTGATAAATTTACTGTAGCAAAATGGTAACATCAGGCTTTTAATCATTATTATTATGCAATAATCAAGCCATTTAGATAAAACATAAAAGATATTTATTGGAATACAACTTTATAATAAACTAGCTGAAGAGCCTGGCATTGTCCAGGCATAGTAACTAAAGGGTATGCCACACTAAGCGAGATCGCTACTGAGATCACTAACGAGATCTCTACTGTGTCACCATTTATGACGCAGTAGCAATCTCGTTAGCGACTTCGCTGTGTGTGACATGTAGCAGCGATGTGGCCCCTGCTGAGATGTCGCTGATCGCTTATGAACGTTCTGAGCCGTTTTTTGGTCGTTGGTGTCCCGCTGGTGAGCCTGAATCGCTGAGTGTGACACCCTTTATGAACGACTTCACCAGCGTCGCAGGTGAGACTAGGTTTTCCCAACGACCGCAGAGGTCGTTATACAGATCGCTGATGAGTTGTGTTTGGAATAACAGATCGCTGATGAGATGTGTTTGGAATCTAACTAGCGATCACATAGTGATCGCACTAGCGATCTCGCCAGGTTAAGTAGTTGTCGTGATCGCTAGTGCGATCGATAGGTGTGGCAGTGCCTTAACTGTGGTTAGTTGTAACAAATTATAATGATTATATTGCACATAAAGACATTTTACATCATATATTCAACACTACAGATTTGCAAAAAAAAAAAAATTAACTAAACGATTACCCAAGTATTGATAGTATTTTATTTTCAACTCATACAAGAGCCTTTTGATTAACAACATTTTTGATTTTTCCTTTCGGTGCAAAGATGAACAGATTTTTGGCAGTTCCAACTCTTGAACATGCCATGAGAAAAGCATGGAGATTGCAAATCGATCCCTACTACTTTCAGGCTAAGTGCACACGTTCAGGAATGTTTGCAGAATATTCCTGAGCAAAAACGGACATTTTCCACAGTTAAAACGCACGTTTTTCCAATTTTTTTTGCGCGGATTTTGCACGTTTTTACCGCAATTTTTCCTGAACTTTCTAGGTCAATAATATAGCGAGGAAAAACGCTAGAATTCCGCAAAAATTAATGAACATGTTGGTTCTTTTTCCGAGATGCGTTTTTTTCGCGGAAAAAACGCACCATGTGCACAAAGATTGCGGATTTCATTCTAAATGATAGGATGCTTAAATCATGCGTTTTTGACGCGTTTTTTCCCACGAAAAAAACGCAAATAATCCTGAACGTGTGCACATAGCCTCAAGGACTGACCCTGAGCTTTGTTACTGGACATTGCAAACACCAGTCGAAGTGGAAACTGGAGGCGTTTAAAATCAAAAGGCAAATCAGATGGAATGAGTGGAATTCTTGGAATGAAAATGTCCTCTCCTTTGACACATCCTGTTGCTGAGCTGTGTATCTAATCCTATCCTGTGTGATACCGTCTGCTGAGCTGTGTATCTCATCCTATTCTGTGTGATACCGTCTGCTGAGCTGTGTATCTCATCCTATTCCGTGTGATACCGTCTGCTGAGCTGTATATCTAAAGCCCCCGTCTCACACAGTGATCTCGCTAGCGAGATCACTGCTGAGTCACTAGTTTTGTGACGTAGCAGCGATCTCCCCAGCGATATCGCTGTGTGTGACATTCAGCGACGATCAGCCCCCCTGCCGGGTATCGCTGATCGTCGCTGAATGTCCTTGACATTTTTTTGATCGCTGGTCTCCCGCTGACAGGCACGCATCGCTGCGTGTGACAGGCGGGAGACCAGCGATCCGCTGGTAACCAAGGTACACAGCGGGTTTCCAGGCGCGGGGCTGTGTCTAGAAACCCGACGTGTACCTTGGATACCAGCGCCCTGCATCAGGGCGCTGGTATCCAACGTACACTGCGGGTAACTAAGCAATGTTACCCACAGTGTCGCTGTGCTGATCGCTGCGCTGAGCTGCCTGTTTGGCAGCTCAGCAGCGATCATGTAGCGACACACCAGCGATCCTGACAAGTGCATATCGTTGTCGGGATCGCTGGTGTATCGCTATGTGAGACCCAGGCTTAATTCTGTCTTGTGTGATACTGTCTGCTGACCAGTGTATCTACTCTTATCCTATGTGATACTGACTGCTGAACCATGTATCTAATCCTATCCTGTGATACTGTATGCTGAGCCGTGTATCTAATCCTATCCTGTGTGATACTGTCTGCTGAGCCGTGTATCTAATCCTCTCCTGTGTGATACTGTCTACTGAGCTGTGTATCTAATCCTCTCCTGTGCTATTGCCTGCTGAGCATCTAATTCTATCCTGTGATCCTAGCGAGATCGCTGCTGAGTCACTAGTTTTGCGCAGCGCCTGGAAACCCGATGTGTACCTTGGTTACCAGCTCCCTGCATCAGGGCGCTGGTATCCAAGGTACACTGCGGGTAACTAAGCGATGTTACCCGCAGTGTCGCTTGTACTGATCGCTGCCTGAGCTGCCTGTTTGGCAGCTCAGCAGCGATAATGTAGCGATAATGTAGCGATACACCAGCGATCATGATCGTTGTCGGGATCGCTGGTGTATCGCTATGTGAGACCCAGCCTTTACTGTCTGCTGAGCCGTGTATCTAATCCTCTCCTGTGTGATACTGTCCACTGAGCTGTGTATCTAATCCTCTCCTGTGCTATTGCCTGCTGAGCATCTAATCCTATCCTGTGTTACTATCTGCTGACCCGTGTATCTAATTCTGTTCTGTGATACTGTGTGCTGAGCCGTGTGTCTAATCCTATCCTGTGTGTTACTGTCTGCTGAGCAGTGTATCTAATCCTATCCTGTGTGATACTGTCTGCTGAGCTGTGTATCTAATCCTATCCTGTGTGATACTGTCTGCTGAGCCATGTATCTCATCCTATCCTGTGTGATACTGTCTGCTGAGCCATGTATCTCATCCTATCCTGTGTGATACTGTCTGCTGAGCCATGTATCTCATCCTATCCTGTGTGATACTGTCTGCTGAGCCATGTATCTCATCCTATCCTGTGTGATACTGTCTGCTGAGCCATGTATCTAATCCTATCCTGTGTGATACTGTCTGCTGAGCCATGTATCTCATCCTATCCTGTGTGATACTGTCTGCTGAGCCATGTATCTAATCCTATCCTGTGTGATACTGTCTGCTGAGCCATGTATCTAATCCTATCCTATGTGATACTGTCTGCTGAGCCATGTATCTCATCCTATCCTGTGTGATACTGTCTGTTGAGCCGAGTATATTCCTGAGCAAAAACGGACATTTTCCGTATTTTTCGGACTATAAGACGCACCGGACCATAAGACGCACCCCAAATTTTCAGAAGGAAAATAGGGGAAAAAAAAATAACGTGTCAAATTGAGGTCCGTCTTACAGTCCGAATTCAGCTTACCAGCGAAGGGATTAGCACAGGTAGAGGAGTGGTCACAGGGGTCGTTCGGTGGTCCAGGCTGGTGCGGTGGTGGTGCTCTGTGTTGCAGGGGTGCTCTGTGGGGTGGCTGTGTCCGTGGGGTGGCTGTGCTCTGTGGGGTCGCAATATACTTACAAATCCTGTGGCAGAGGTCCCGTGGCAGTGGTCACGATGCAACATCCCTGTGCTCTGTGGTGCGGTGGTGTCGGGGCTCTAGTGTGGCTGCAGCGGGACTCTGTGCTGCAAGGGGGGCTCCGCCGGCATTTCGTCAAAGCCCGAAAGCCCCCCACAGCTCTGTTGCTGAGACGCGGAGGCCTCTGGGAAGATGGCCGCCAAGGGCCTCCGGTAAGATGGCCGCTGGGGGCGGCGCATGCTCAGATTCAGATCTCCGACGAGATCATCATGAACATAAACTGCAGCACAGAGTCATCTCAGCTAAAAGTCTAGACCTTAGGCCGGCGTCACACTAAGGAGGAATACGGACGAGTGAGAAGCGTGAAAACCACGCATTACACAAGGACCAATGTTTCTCTATGGGGCATCTCTGATCATGCGTATTTTTCTCGTCCGTATGTTACGATGTGAGACACCGCAGCATGCTGCGATTGTACGCGTATTACACCCGTTGTACGCCAATGAAAGTCTATGGGTGCGAGAAAACGGATTACACACGGACCACACGTGTGACTTGCGAGAAATAGGCACCGGTGTCCTTTAGAAAAGCCGGCAATTCATCCCCGGCTATACTGTAAATCACATTGACAGATTTAATAAAGAATAGAAAGAATAGATGGGCAGCACGGTGGCTCAGTGGATAGCACTACAGCCTTGCAGCGCTGGAGTCCTAGGTTCGAATCCCACCAAGGACAACATCTGCAAGGAGTTTGTATGTTCTCCCTGTGTTTGCGTGGGTTTCCTCCGGGTACTCTGGTTTCCTCCCACATTCCAAAAACATACAGATAGGGAATCTAGATTGTGAGCCCCTCCGGGGACAGCGACGATAATGTGTGCAAACTGTAAAGCGCTGCGGAATATGTTAGTGCTATATAAAAAATAAAGATTATTATTAATAGATATATACATATAGAATACATATATACATATATATATATATATATATATATATACACACACATACATACATGTCATTGTGACACATATACATACATATATTTATAGTTCATACACTTCTACATAGTATAATAGCCGCTAATTCAATTGCCGGCTTTTGTGAAATTACAGACTCGACATGAAATGACACATGGTTTACATACAGTTAACCATGTCATGTCCTCTCACTCCTCCTCATCTTCCTTCTCGGGTCCTACGTAACCGCCACGTAGACGTCCCAGAACAGAAGATGAGGCAGCTCCCACCTTTCCCGAAGGTGAAGATGAACCAGCGCACCTCGCTGCGGACCTCGCCCCCGAAAATTACGAGCCACTGAATCCTAATTTTGTGGCAGAATCAGGAATCAAGTTTGACACCACCGGCCTCACAGAAATACTTTTTCAAAGTCTTTTTCTCTGAGGCTTTTATTAACCTTATGGTGGAGCAAAACAATTTGTACGCTCGTCTATTTTTGGCGCAAAACCCCGTTCATCATATTCTAACTGGTCTCCTGTAGACGCAGTTGAAATGATGCAGTTTTGGGGCCTGGTCCTTCACATGGGCATCCTGAAGAAGCCAGAACTTCAGCACTATTGGAGTGTTGGTGTTTTATACAACACTCCAGTGTTCTGAATGGTCCGGACGCGTTTTCAGGCCATCCACAAATTCCTGCATCATAACGATAATGCACAGTGTCCCCCACGAGATGACCCAAATTTGACAGTCTGTTCAAAGTCCGTCCGGTCATCGAACACTTCAACAAAAAGTTTGCTCAAGTGTATGTGCCCCAAAGGGACATCTGCGTGGATGAGTCCTTAGTTAATTTTAAGGGAAGGCTCGGATTCTGTCAGTACCTGCCCATGTACGGAATTAAACTCTACAAACTGTGTGAGAGTACTTCAGGTTACACCCACAAGTTTAGAGTTTACGAAGGGAAGGACACCAGGATTGAACCACCTGAGTGTCCCCCCTGTCCTGGGAGTGTGTGGGAAAATTGTGTGGGATTTGGTGCACCCACTGCTGGATAAAGGTTATCACCTCTACACCGATAACTTTTATTCCAGCATCTCATTCTTCAAATCCCTCTCTGCGCGAGGTACCGCAGCCTGCGGTACTGTCCGCAAAAATCAGAGAGGCCTCCCAAAAACGCTTCTTGGGCAGATGCTCAGTAAGGTTGAGAGCAGAGCCCAATGTAGTAACCACCTGCTGGTGGTCAAGGACAAGAGGGATGTCCTTCTCTTGACCACCATACACAGTGATGGCAGCGCTCTCAGCACTGTACGAGGTACCTCTACACAGGTCAGCAAACCGGACTGTGTTCTGGGGAACAATAAAAACATGGGGGGGCGATGATCTCTCTGATCAACTCCTCCAACCGTACAGTGCTTTGAGAAAGGAGGCGTGGTACAAGAAGCTGGCCGTGCACATCGTAAAGATGGCAATGCTCAACGCTTTCCTGCTGCCACGTTGTGCACGCCACACCGATACGTTGTACCTTCAGTTCCAGGAGGTAGTGGTTAAGGCCCTGATGTTTGGCAGTCAGGAAGGAGCGGGCCTAGTACTTCCGGAAATGTAGGTGCTTGTATTTTACCAGGTCAGCATTTCCCCGGGATGGTCCCGCCAACTGGAAGAAAAGGTAAGCTGCAAAAAAGATGCCGAGTGTATTACAAAAGGGGAATACGTAAGGACACCATATATCAATGTGACACATGCCCAAACAAACCTGGCCTGTGTATGAAGGATTGCTTCAAATTGTACCACACCTCCATGCACTTCCAATTTACTTTACAAGAAACTGTAGATTACTTCGAAAAAGAGGGCACATCTAGAAAAGTTCTTTGGGGGTCTAGTTTCCAAAATGATGTCACTTGTGGGTTTTTTTTTTTTTTTTTTTTTTTTTTAATGGTAAAGGCACATCAGGGCCTCTGCAAACGGATCAGGACGCCCGAAGACCATTCCATCAAAGTCTGCATTCCAAAACGTCACTACTTCCCTTCCGAGCCCCGACGTGTACCCAAACAGTTTTTTCCCCACGTGGGGTACCAGCGTACTCAGGACAAATTAGACAACTTTTGGGGTCCAATTTCTCCTGTTACCCTTGGGAAAGTAAAAAAATGGGGACTAAGATCATTTCTGTGGGGTAAAAAAAATAGGATTTTTTATTTTCATGCCTGGGCATTATAAACTTTAGTGAAACACTTGGGGGTTCAAAGTGCTCACCACAGATCTAGAAAAGTTCTTTAGGGGGTCTAGTTTCCAAAATGGGGTCACTTGTGAAGGGGGTTTCCACTGTTTAGGCACATCAGGGGCTCGACATACGGAACATGACGCCCATCAAAGTCTGCATTCCAAAACGTCATTACTTCCCTTGCGAACCCTGCCGTGCGCACAAACAGTGGTTGCCCCCCCACATATGGGGTATCAGCGTACTCAGGAAAAATTGGACAACAACTTTTGGGGTCCAATTTCCCCAGGAAAATAAAAAATTGGGGACTAAAAGATCATTTTTGTGGAAAAAAATATTTTTTTTCACGGCTCTACGTTATAAACTTGTGTGAAGCACTTGGGGGTTCAAAGTGCTCACCGCAGATCTAGAAAAGTTCCTTAGGGGGTCTAGTTTCCAAAATGGGGTCACTTGTGGGGGGTTTTCACTGTTCAGGCACATCAGGGGTTCTCCAAACGTGACATGGCCTCCAATCTCAATTCCAGCCAATTTTGTTTTGAAAAAGTCAAACGGCGCTCCTTCCCTTCCGAGCCCTGCCGTATGCCCAAACAGTGGTTTTCCCCCACATATGGGGTATTGGCGTACTCAGGAGAAATTGCACAACTTTATCTGTCCATTTTCTCCTTTTAGGCTAAGTGCACACGTTCAGGAATGTGTGCAGAATTTTCCTGAGCAAAAATGGACTTTTTCCGCGGTAAAAACGCGCGGTTTTTTTTGCGGTTTTTTTCGAGTTTTTGGCGTGTTTTTCCCGCGATTTTTTCCTGAACTTTCAAGGTCAATAATATAGCGGGAAAAACGCTAGAATTCCGCGAAATTAATGAACATGTTGGTTCTTTTTCCAAGATGCGTTTTTTTCACGGAAAAAAACGCACCATGTGCACAAAAATTGCGAAATTCATTCTAAATGATAGGATGCTTAAATCATGCGTTTTTGACGCGTTTTTCCCCCGAAAAAAACGTGAAAAAAACGCAAATAATCCTGAATGTGTGCACTTAGCCTTACCCTTGTAAAAATAAAAACATTGTTTGTAAAAGATCATTTTTGTGACTAAAAGTTAAATGTTCATTTTTTCCTTCCACGTTGTTTGAGCTCCTGTGAAGCATCTGAAGGGTTAATAAACTTCTTGAATGTGGTTTTGAGTACTTTGAGGGGTGCAGTTTTTAGAATGGTGTCACTTTTGGGTATTTTCTGCCATATAGACCCCTCAAAGTGACCTCAAATGTGAAGTGGTCCCTAAAAAAAAAAAAATATAGAATTAGTCTTACCGGTAATTCGGTTTCTAGGAACCTTCCACGACAGTCACCTTGGAGGATGTCTCCCGCCCTAATGGGGGACAGGAAACACAAATGATGTTAAAAAACCCTACCCTTCCTGCTACCTCCAGTGTTTTTTTCTGGACACACTAGCATGTATAGTTACCAGCAAAGTACAAGAATCATCCAATAAGAGTATCAGATAGGGTGGGAAATTAGTGCTGTCGTGGAAGGTTCCTAGAAACAGAATTACCGGTTTGACAAATTCTATTTTCTCCAGTCACCTTCCACGACAGTCACCTTGGAGTCATACCAATACTAATTTCTTTAGGGAGAGACTACAGCTTGCAGAACTCGTCTGCCGAATGTTATATCCCTGTCAAAATTTTAGTCTATAGTGTTTGGTGAAAGCATGCACAGAAGACCAGGTGTCGGCTCTGCATATCTGCTCAGATGAAGCGTTCCCTCTTGCTGCCCATGATGAAGAGACTGATCGAGTGGAGTGAGCCTTTAGCGAAGCAGGAGAAGAGAGATCTTTTACTGAATATGCCAGACAGATGGCCTGTTTGATCCAGTTTGCAATTGTGCCTTTTGCTGCTTTCTTTCCTTTATTTTGGCCTGAAAACTGAATAAAAAGATTCTAGTCAATCCTCCAAACTTTGGTCTGTTCAAGGTAATGAAAGACCACTCTGCGGACATCCAGAGTGTGGAAACTTTCTTCCTTCGTATTGGAAGGATTTGGGCAAAATGAGGGCAACACAATATCCTGACCCCTATGAAAGTCTGAAACAACTTTGGGCATAAAGGAGGGGTGCAAACGCAAAACTATACTATCAGAGTTCAGAGACAGGTAGGACTCTTGTACAGACAGGGCCTGCAATTCTCCTATGCGTCAAGCTGTGGTAATTTCCACAAGGAAAACAGTTTTAAGCGTTAGGATTTTTAAAGATATCGAAGACAAGGGCTCAAATGGGACCTGAGTTAGACTGTTGAGCACTAAATTTAAATCCCAGGGTGGAACACGGCTAGGAAGTCTAGGACGTATTCCACTTGCGGAAGTCAAACCGTTTGATCCAACGGTGCCCAGCCAGGTCCTGGTTAAAAAAGAAACTAAGAGCAGAAACCTGAACCCTTAGTGTGCATGGGGTAAGCCCTAGCTCTAATCCCTTCTGAAGGAAGTCTAGGACCTGAGCAATGTTGGGATGGAAGTGATCAGGAATGTTAGGAAGACACCAGGAAGAGAACTTCTTCCATACTTTGCCATAGATGGCATTGGTTACCAGTTTCCTGATTTTTTGGAGAGTCTGGATTACTCTGTCTGAGAAACCCCTGGCCTTTAGGATGTTGGCTTCAGTAACCACGCAGCAAGGTTTAGTCTGTTGAGGTTTGGGTATAGTAAAGCACCCTGAAAAAGGAGATTGGTCTTTTGGGGCAGGAGCAAGGGACCTTTGTGAGCCATGTCCATCAAAGAACTGTACCAGCTTCGCCCTGGCCACATTGGGGCAATTAAGATTGTCGTGACCTGGTCCAACCAGATCTTCTGCAGCGCCTTCGCCAGCATAGGGAATGGTGGGAAGGCGAAAGCCAGGTTGAAAACCCATGGATGGGCGAAAGCATCTATCCCCAGAGCTCCGTACGTAGTGCCGAGGGAGAAAAATGTTTTTTGTCTTTGCATTTTGAGCATTCGCAAATAAATCTACATTCTGGGTTCCCCATCTCGAGGTCAGGGATAGGAAGACCGCATGGTACAGGCACCATTCTCCCGGATGGACGTTCTTCCTGCTGAGGAAGTCCGCCTGGATATTGTCCGACCCCTTTAGATGCACTGCTGAGATGGACGCTCACAATCGGTGCTAGCATAGATCACGGGCATTTAACCCCTCTCATGCCGCTGTCAGTACTGAACATCGCGCATAGAGTAGGCTTCCTGCGTGCTTCCATCATGACAACACGATACGATCACACTGTCCTAATGGTATCCATGGAGACCACCAGCTGCAGGGTCCTTCAGGAAAAGTGGCGTGTCAGTGCTTGCTCAGACACCCCCTTCCCTGCCTGTCAGACACTGCTTCTCAGTGCAGAAGCATTACAGAGCATCTGATCACCGATCTGATGCTATACAGTATTTGTTCATTCTGACTCCCAAAGATCGAGGTAAGGCTAGGTGCACATTTATCCTACGTTCTGCGCTGAGAGCTTGCACTGGGGTTTCCGTGTAAATCTCTAAAATACGAGATTCAGACAGAACTCTCGAAGGAAGATTCCCTCTAATGAGGCAGATGGAGGCACTGTGGAAACCGTCTGACCTGTGATCTGGCAATGTTCAACTTTTTAGGAATGCATAAAAGTGCAGTCGACGACAGTTTTGTGCACTTCTGAAAAGGACACCGCTGAACAGAGGTCAGACGGAGTCCGAGTAACTGCTGCCTCATTATAGTGAATGGATCCCTCTGAGGTTTTATCTGTCACATCACTCGAAGATTTAGATGGAAACCCTGATGTAAGTGCTCAGTGTAGAGCCAAGGATAAATGTGATAATTATGTAAAAAGTTCCCATTAAAAGCTTTTACTCAATCTACAAAAAAAGCAAGTGGGCTTCCAAGTTACTGGTAGCACAAAGGCTCTGGAAAATCCAACAAGTTTTCGGCTCCCAAATCCAAATGCCCCCCCCCCTCACTTCTGAGCCCCAGTGTGCCTAAACAACATTTAGCACCCACATGTCTGGCATTTCTGTAGTGATGAGAACCCGCCTAACTTACAAATGCATGTCTCCAGAAGCATGAGCTGGCCATAATATACTGGTGACTGCAACAAACTGGTCACTACAGTGTACTGGTCACTACAACGGCAGTTTGCAATTGTCACTCAGCATTATCCACTGCTGCTTGTTTCTGGAAACACCCATGGAGTCAAAATTGTCACTATACCTCTAGATAAATTCCCAAACGGTTATAATTTTAAAAAATGGCGTCACTTGAGGAGGGGGGGGGAAAAGAGTCTGCTCTTCTAGCACTTAGGGGCTATGTATAACTTTTTCGGGTCCATTTCTTCCTGTTACCCTTGTGAAAATACAAAGTTTTGAGTAAAAAAGATTTTTGTGGGAAAAATGTGATTTTCTTTTGTTTTCTATGGCTTAATGTTATAAACATGTGAAGCACCTGGGGGTTCAAAGTGCTCAATACACATCTAGATAAGTTCACTAAGGGGTCTAGTTTCCAAAATGGTGTTACTTGTGGGGGGAAAGGTTTCCACTGTTTTGGCACATCAGGGGCTCTTCAAAGGCAACATGGCGTCCACTATTTATGCCAGCTAAGTTTACATTCAAAAAGTCAAATGGCGCTCCTTCCCTTCCAAGCCCTGCCATGAGACCAAACAATGGTTTTCCCCCACATATGGGGGGGGTATCGGCATGCTCAGGAGAAATTGCATAACAAATTATATGGTCCATGTTCTCCTGTTACCCTTGTGAAAGTAAAAAACAAAAAATAATAGGTCTAAATGCAAATTATTGCGAAAGAAAGTTAAAGGTTTATTTTTTCATTCCACATTTCCATTAATTCCTGTGAAGCACCTGAAGGGTTAATAAACTTATTGAATGTGGTTTTGAGTACATTGAGGGGTGAAGTTTTTAGAATGGTGTCAATTTTGGGTCTTTTATGTCATATAGGCCTATCAAAGTCACTTCAAGTGTGAGGTGGTCCCTACAAAAAAAAAATGGTTTTGCAAATTTTGTTGTAAAAATGAGAAATCGCTGGTCATCTTTTAACCCTCATAACTTCCTAACAAAAAAAATTGTTTCAAAAATTGTGCTGATGTAAAGTAGACATGTGGGAAATTATATTTATTAACTTTTTTGTGCGATATGAATCTCAGATTTAAGGACATGAAAATGAAAAATTTGAAAATTGCAACATTTTCTAAGTTTTCAGCAAATTACTGTTTTTTTCATAAATAAACACAAGTCATAACAAAGAAATGTTACCACTATCATGAAGTACAATATGTCACGAGATAAACAATATCAGAATCACTGGGATACGGTGAAGCGTTCCAGAGTTATATCCTCAAAGTGACAGCGGTCAGAACTGAAAAAAATTGGCCTGGTCAGGAAGGTGAAGCCAGGCTTCGAGGTGAAGGGGTTAATGCCCATTGTTAAAAGGCCTATTGGTGGTTGTTAAGGTGTTACAGAGCATGGGAACATGGGATGTTTCAGCTGCATTGAGGAATAAAAGGTGGATGCGCTTACTGTATGGGGCAGAAATGGTGTACAGTCATGGCCAAAAGTTTTGAGAATGACACAAATAATATATTTTCACATGATCTGCTGCCCTCTGGTTTTTACGTGTGTTTGACAGATGTTTTTATCACAGACAGAAATATAATTGCAAACGTATGAGTAACAAAAGCTTACATTGACAGTTAAGGGCCCGTCTCACATAGCGATATCGCTAGCGAGATCGGTGCTGAGTCACTAGTTTTGTGACGCAGCAGCGAGCTCACCAGCGATATCGCTGTGTGTGACATTCAGCGACGATCAGCCCCCCTGCCGGATATCGCTGATCGTCGCTGAAATGTCTGGACATTTTTTTGATCGCTGGTCTCCCGCTGACAGGCACGCATCGCTGCGTGTGACAGGCGGGAGACCAGCGATCTGCTGGTAACCAAGGTACACAGCGGGTTTCCAGGCGCGGGGCTGTGCCTAGAAACCCGCTGTGTACCTTGGATACCAGCGCCCTGCTGCAGGGAGCTGGTAACCAAGGTACACAGCGGGTTTCCAGGCACCGCGCAGCGCCTGGAAACCCGATGTGTACCTTGGTTACCAGTTCCCTGCATCAGGGCGCTGGTATCCAAGGTACACTGCGGGTAACTAGCGATGTTTACCCGCAGTGTCCTTGTGCTGATCGCTGCCTGAGCTGCCTGTTTGGCAGCTCAGCAGCGATAATATAGCGATACACCAGCGATCCTGATCGTTGTCGGGCTCGCTGGTGTATCGCTATGTGAGACCCAGCCTTTAGAATGAGTTAATGCAGCAAGTCAATATTTGCAGTGTTGACCCTTCTTCAGGACCTCTGCAATTCTCCCTGGCATGCTCTCAACTTCTGGACCAACTCCTGACTGATAGCAGTCCATTCTTGCGCAATCAATGCTTTCATTTTGTCAGAATTTTTAGGTTTTTGTTTGTCCACCAGTCTCTTGATGATTGACCACAAGTTCTCAATGGGACTAAGATCTGTGGAGTTTCCAGGCCATGGACCCAAAATCTCTATGTTTTTTCCCCTGAGCCATTTAGTTATCACCTTTGCTTTATGGCAAGGTGCTCCATCATGCTGGAAAAGGCATTGTTGATCGCCAAACTGCTCTTGGAGGGTTGGGAGAAGTTGCTCTTGGAGGACATTCTGGTACCATTCTTTATTCATGGCTGTGTTTTTAGGCAAGACTGTGAGAGAGCCGATTCCCTTGGCTGAGAAGCAACCCCACACATGAATGGTTTCAGGATGCTTAACAGTTGGCATGAGACAAGACTGGTGGTAGCGCTCACCTTGTCTTCTCCGAATGAGGCGTTTTCCTGATGTCCCAAACAATCGAAAAGGGGATTCATCAGAGAAAATAACTTTACCCCAGTCCTCAGCAGTCCACTGCCTGTACCTTTTGCAGAATATCAGTCTGTCCATGATGTTTTTTCTGGAGAGAAGTGGCTTCTTTGCTGCCCTCCTTGAGACCAGGCCTTGCTCCAAAAGTCTCCGCCTCACAGTGCGTGCAGATGCACTCACACCTGCCTGCTGCCATTCCTGAGCAAGCTCTGCACTGCTGGTAGCCCGATCCCGCAGCTGAAACACTTTTAAGAGACGGTCCTGGCGCTTGCTGGTCTTTCTTGGGCGCCCTGGAGCCTTTTTGGCAGGGTGGATTTGATTTAAATCAAACTGATTTAAATTACGATTTAAATCACGATTTAAATCACTAGTCAGTAAGGCTTGATTTAAATCAGTGATTTAAATCAAAGTTTCTACCTAACTTTGTTGCATCGTTTGCATTTTGCACGCATGCCTGCCTTACCGATAGGCGAAGGAGCTTCATTAAAATATTCCCAAACTGGGTCTCTTTTACGGCCTGCTGCCATTATAAAGAAAGAATGTAATAAACCTCAGATCGTACACACAAACCGATCCAGACTTGTCTGTCTGTGGCTATGCTGCAGTATTGTGCTCAAAGTTTCACTTTCATTTTCTTGTCTGCTTGCCCTTCCTCCTCCTCACACTTAGATTCACATTCTTCTTGTGTTGTGCAGATCTATTCCACTCCAAACAATCAGAAACATATTCTCTAACTTCTTGGACTTGGCACTGAAGGGGTTGATTCTGTATTCATATAGGTTTGTAGAACAATAGGATTAAGGTCTTTTTCTCAACTCTGTTCATGTTGTAACATTTTTGCCGTGAAGAAGAGGCTGGGACCTCTGCGGAATCAAATTCAGTTTTGAGAACTGCGTAAGTAAAGCGAGCGTCTGTGATAATATAGGAGAGAAACTGCCCACTAATCCTACAGAAACCTCTGGAAGAGCATGGCATTGTGAATGTTACACATATACAGCCTTTATTCTACTGAGTTAAACAACTCAGCTTTATCTCATGATGGAAGAACCTTTGGATGGTAAATATTTTCCTCAAAAAGCAGTTTATTGAAAAAAATCCGATTTAAATCAAAAAAATCCGATTTAAATCAAAAAAATCCTATTTTTTGATTTTTTTTAAAAAATCATTGATTTTTATCCACCCTGCTTTTTGGCAACAATGGAACCTCTCTCCTTGAAGTTCTTGATGATGAGATAGATTGTTGACTGAGGTGCAATCTTTCTAGCTGTGATACTCTTCCCTGTTAGGCCATTTTTGTGCATTGCAATGATGACTGCACGTGTTTCTTTAGAGATAACCATGGTTAACAGAAGAGAAACAATGATGCCAAGCACCAGCCTCCTTTTAAAGTGTCCAGTGGTGTCATTCTTACTTAATCATGACAGATTGATCTCCAGTCATGTCCTCATCAACACCCACACCTGTGTTAATGGAGCAATCACTGAAAAGAGGTTAGCTGGTCCTTTTAAGGCAGGGCTGCAATGATGCTGAAATGTGTTTTGGGGGATAAAGTTCATTTTCTAGCCAAATATTGACATTGTAAGTAATTGCTGTTAAGCTGATCACTCTTTATAACATTCTGGAGTATATGCAAATTGCCATTAGAAAAAGTGAAGCAGCAGACTTTGTAAAAATTAATATTTGTGTCATTCTCAAAACTTTTGGCCATGACTGTATGTTTCAACTTTATTGGGCCACTGGGAGGGAGATAAAGACAACATTTACTATATGGAGTATAATAGGGTTTTTTTTATTACATGGTGCCTAAAAATTTAAAATAGTTTTGGTGTATTGGGTAATAGGGGGGACACCCATGTGAGGAGCTATCATACCCCTGATTTGTTATTTGTGCAGAAAATTTGCAGCCAAAAGGGAGTTCAGTTCGCAGCGTTATTGCCTTTTCTTAATTGGGGGACAGTAGAAGTGTGGAGGGGACGTAGAAGTGGGCTATAAGGGGGGTCAAAAAATGGTGGACAGAAATAAATTTATTTTGATTTTTATAAAAATTATATTTACTAAATAAGCATAACATTGACAATTAAAAATTTTTTTGACCAATAAAAAAAAAGCCCTTAAATTTTTCAGCGCAGTGCTAAAAAATGTTTTTTCCCTCACAATTTGACAGCTTTGAAAATCTCCTCTTAAGGTACTGTCACACTAGCGAGACGCTAAAGAGCACCGATTTTTTGACGAGTAGCGATTGTTAGGACTTAGCTGTGTGTGAATGTAGCGGCGATGTGGCCCCCGGAAGTCGTGTCGTCTGAAAATTTGAGCTTTTTTTTTGGTTTTGGGTGTCCCCGGGGGTGAGCTAAATGCTGATTTTGTGACCCCCTTTTTGAAGCTTTTCAGGTGGAGGGGGGATGGGTTTTTCCCCAACGATCGCAGAGGTCGTTTACAGATCGGACTTGTTGAGTCTTTTTTTTGGGAAGCTAATAGCGATCGCACTACGATTGCCAGGTCGTGTGTTGCGTGATCGGTGGATCGTAAGTGTGACAGTGCCTTTAGGGGGGTTTCACACAAAAGTAAAAACGGCGAGTGAAGGGTGAAAAACCGCATTACACAAAAACCCATGTTTCTCTATGGGGGCTTGTCATGCTTTTTTTTTTTGGGCGTATTACGGTGCGGACACCGCGCATGCTGCGATTGAAAGGTTTTCCCGCCCATTGTGCAATGAAAGTCTAGGGGGGCGAGAAAACAAAAGATTAACACGGACCCCAAATGTGACTTGCGAGAAAAAAGCACGGTTTTTCCTTTAGAAAAACCCTAATTTCCCCCGGCTATCTGTAAAATCAAAACGACAGCTTTAATAAAAACTAAAAAAAGATAAAAAACAATAGAAACCCCCACCACACATTTATTTTTTTATATATTAAAAATAATAAATACATACTACCAGTCATTGGAATATACGTTATATGAAAAGTTTTTGGGGCCCCCTATTAAACTTAATTTAAGTTAATTTTTATACAAATTTGTGTTTTTTCAAAAAGCTTTTTCAGTTTGATATATTATAAAATATTGGGGACAGTAATGTTTCTGCCTTGAAATGAGGTTTACTGTACTGCAGAACATGTGCAAACGCATCCCCCAAAAAAAATTTGACGGTGCTAAGTTTGGGCCCCCTTTTTTTCTTGTTTTAAATACCAAAATACTTTTTTTGACTTTTAAAGCATTTTTTTGGTTTTGTAACCCCATTGAGCTTTTTAAATTCATACAGGTGTATGCAAAATGAGAAAGACTTAAATGGCACTTCAAGTGTTTCCTGTTTGAATTCCTCTGAAGAGTGGCATTGGGTCCTCAAAAAAAAAAACTGTCAAATGATTGAAAAAAAGATTATTTTAACATAGTACAGGGGAAGGAACAAAAAGTGTCTCGAGATTTACTGTCAGTTTCATGTGGGAAATAGTAAAG